>BSBN01000799.1:2427265-3034081 GCA_027924645.1 Cunninghamia lanceolata
TCATCACTTCTTTCTTCAAACTTGTATAGATCCTCATCTCTTTTGATATAACATTTACTACCAAAAACTCTGAAATATCTCACAGTAGGACGATGACCAAACCATAGTTCATAAGGTGTCATATCAGAATTTCCCTTGATCTGCACCTGGTTAAGACTGTAGACAACAATATTCACAACTTCTCTCCAATAGACTTGAGGAACATTTGTTTCCATCATCATGGTCCTGGAAGCTTCTTGAATGGTCCAGTTCTTTCTTTCCACAACTCCATTTTGCTAAGGAGTCCTAGGAGAAAATAACTGTCTTTTTATTGCATACTTTTCACAAAATGCATCAAACTCACCAAAGGTAAACTCTCCACCTCTGTCAGATCTTAGACACCTTATCTTCACACCAATCTCATTTTCCACCATAACTTTGAACACCTTGAATTTGTCAAGAGCTTCTAATTTTTCTTTTAAGAAAGTTACCCACATCATCCGGGAGTAATCATCAATCAACAACATGAAATATCTGTCTCCTTGCACACTCCTAATTCTAGCAGGACCACATAGATCAGTATGCACAAGTTCCAACCATCCACTTGAAAATTGTTCTTTACTTGTGAATGAAGTTTTGTTCTATTTACCTAATTGACATTCTCTACACATGCTATCAGGTTTCACAAGTTTTGGAAGATCTCTCACAACCTGAGTAGAACTTATCTTGACAATGTTATCAAAATTTACATGACACATTCTCCTATCCCACAACCAACTTTGATCTGTCTGAGTAATCAAACAACTTTTTTCATAACTACTTAAATGAAAGATGTTACCTCTTGTTTGAGTACCAAATGTAATTTCAATTCTAGAGCTTTCCAAGATTCTACATTTTCTATCCTTGAATTGGAGATCATAACCCTTGTCAACCAACTGTCCAACACTGAGAAGATTATGCTTTAGTCCTTCCACATACAGAACATCATTAGTGTTATTCTTTACATCAAAAGAGATGGATCCTCTGTCAGATTCTACCAGCTGAGTTGTCTCCAAATTTCACAATTCCACCATATTATTCAAATCTTACAAACTTAATTTTATCACCAATCATATGATGAGAACATCCACTATCAATCACCCATTCATCCATTTCAACAACTTGAGTAGCTAAGGAACTTTCCATATTTGCACAGCTAGCAGATTCAGTAGACACCAGATCTTCTTCTTTGATAGCAACGAACACCTAATCACCTTCAGTGGAACCTCCATAATCAAATTCATCATCTATGACTCCTTCTCTAGCTTCTTGGACATAGTAGCATTTCTTCTGACCTTTATATCAGTTAGGGTTTGGCTTTGAAACCCTCTCTAAACATCTTGAGGCAAAATGACCAATCTTATTACAAGCAAAACATTTGAATGGCAACTTTCCTTCATACTTATCGGATCCTCTTGGCATTCTTTTGGCAATAAGAGCTTCAAGATCTGCAGTCTCAATTTCATCATCTTTAAGATCCTTTCTTGCCTTCACAAATCTGTTTGATCTTCCTGAAGAGCTTTCACCCAGATCATATCTTTGTTTTCCATACACACTGGCTTTAAATGCAAGTTTAGACTTGGGAAGAGAATCACTAAACTCACTCATTTCAAATGTTGAAAGCTTACCAACTAACTAATCCTTTGTAATAGTTGTCACAGTCTTAATTTCTTCAATGGTAGCAAATTTATGCTTGTATGCTGCAAGTAAGGCTCTGAGCACTTTGGCAACAATTTCTGATTCATCTAATACTCCACCAGCATTCCTGATACTAGTCACAAGTTCATTCACTTTCTGCATGTAGGAAGTAATGTTTTCATCTTCACTCATCATCAACCTTTCGTATTTACCCTTTAGGCTATGTAGCTTGGCACATTTGACATATTTGTCACCTTCATACATATTTTACAACTTTTTCTAGATTTCATGTGCAGTTTTTAATTCTAGGACATTTCCCAATTCTATATCAGTTAGGGCACTCAATAATGCTTCTTTAGCTCAAATATTGCATTCAGCTTCCCTGAGTTCATCTAGAGTAGTAGGGCCATTCTTTGGAATCTTATACTCATTATTTGTTATCGACCAAAAGGCATCACCTATACATTCCAAATGACACTGCATGCACACCTTCCAAAGGGAGTAATTTGTTCCATTGAATCTTAGGCTTTCCTTCCTGTAAGTTGACATCTTGGATCTCCTCAAGCGGTCAAGCTTCTTTTAGATGATCTGGTTCTGATACCAATTGTTGGAATTAGGATAGACAACTGAGAGGGGGGGTGAATCAGTTGTCCCCCAATATTAACCTTTTCTTTGTTTTAATCTTCTTTCACAACTTACAAATAGATTAATGATGCAAACATTAAAGTATGAAACAATAACACATGAGAAGAAACACAATTAACACAATTGACACCAAGATTTTTGATGTGGAAACTCGGTTAAGGGAAAAACCATGGTGGGGGTTAACCCACAAGATTTGTACCCTGTTAAAATTACTTAAAAGGGGAAGGCACTTGCCTTCAGGCTCACTGTCCAGAGCTTACTGGTCAAAGAGAGGCTCACTGCCTATAGAATTTATGTTTAATACAAAAAGAATTAACTGAGAAATAGCATCTTCTTCATGCCTGGTTCAGTCTCTTTGAGTTCTCATAAAACTTCTGCTCTTCACAAATACTTCTGCCCTATCACTTCATCCTTTACTGTTCTTGTTCCTCTGCTCCTCTTATTTGTTCTACCTCTAATCCTTTCTTTGGATTTGATTATTTTGCACAAGGATGATTTTCCACAACTCAACTGCATGCCTTTATATGTTTCATCAACCTTGGAATAAACATAAAGGTTGGCACTCCAAACATCTGAATTAATGCGAATCACTAAGCTATCGGCCAAACATAACTAGGACTCAAATCTTCCTCGATCAACACGCCATGCTTCATAGAATTGCTCTTAGATCATCTGCAACATGCTAGAATCATTTGGTTAGCCAAGACTGGGAAAAATAACAATACCAAGAAGAAAATCTTCAACAATGAGCTCAGTCTTCAATGCGGACCTCCGACAGAGTAGGCACACGATCCAGAGACCTCCACAAGCACGTTGAATTTAACAAAGACATCTGCACTTCTCCAAATTATTAGAATCACTTGCATCTTGTCCCAGAACCTCAAGAACACTATCTGCCATGACTATCACACTAGAAAGATTGCTTGCGGACCTCTAAACCACAAACCACTTGAGTTGATGATACACACTGACTTCCCAAACATGCCTCTAGAACCACAGATCATAATATTTCAATGCGGAGCAATCCAGACTAATTTATTGTCACTCTGTCTCTTCTGAACACATCAAAACCCAGTTCTACTCAGATGACCATAGCTTCTTCAAATCTTCATGTAGACCTCTCAAAACTTAACTGGAACTACTTTAGACAATCCTCTACACAGCCATATGGTCTGCATACATTGATCTTCATTAATTTTCTCAATATCCTTTACATTCTAGTCTTCTAAGAAGGCAACAAAATAGGATACAGTTGACACCAATGGCAACAAGGATATGTTGACATCAATGACAACACCGATTAGGTACATATTTGCAACAGTGATTTGGGAAAACTACGAGCTAGAGGAGGTTGATATTAAGGAGAAATGTAGGCAATATATCTAATGTCCATCATAGGACTTGAGCATAAGATATTTTTCTATTTAAATGGAATGGGCATTGTTCCAGATCTCGACCATGAGTTTTTAGGCTATAACCAGCCCTAAATTTTTATTATTTTAATTTGGGTAGGGTTTGAAGGCTTTTCTAGACCAAGTATCATACAACAATTTTCCCTTTCTTAAAAAATTCATATTCTTATTTTGAAAATGTCTAGCAAGTCATGATTCAAACTGGTTGAGAGTAGAAAACATTGAAGTTGACTAGCTTAAAATGGTCTAAGCGGCTATTTTCACTTTGTTTCACTCATCCCTCTTTTTGTAGGGTACTTATAGTTGAGGGGGATTTTTCATGAAGGGTCATGCCCTAGTTTGAGGGTCAAACTCTTTATAGAGTTATTGGCCAAAAAATAATTATGTACAAAATAGTTGAAATAGGGTTTTATTTTTTGAGATTGAAGCAAAACTAAATGCTTGATTTTTAAAGATTTTGATATAAAAATTGATTAAATTTTAATAATTGTTGCAATAAATTTTTTGAAATAAAACTTAATTGTAATTATATCAGTTGTATATGAATGTTCCTACAACAATCGTGAAGTATTCTTATTTAAATGTTAAATTATCACAATTTAAATTAGCTTTGATACCATGTTAGAGCATATAAAATATTTAAACTATGATAATAATAAAAAATGAAAATATATGAATTAAGATTATTAAATTAAATTAATAAGAAACAATAAGTAATTTACATAGTACACATGAATTTATGTGGGGAAAACCATTACTAGTAAAAAAAACCCACAAAAAAAGCATTTAAATATTATAATAACACTTACAAAGTAGTCTATTAAAAAATAGACAGAACTTGGGGACACTCCTCTTCAAACTTCCACAGGCCTTTTGTGTAGATCACTTCAAATCCAAAATATATATTCTTTTGCACACCAAAATGGTGAAGATTCCTCCCTTAAATATAGGGAGAAAGGATGGTAAAATACTCAAAAGAGTAGTTACCATACCTTTTCAATAACAACCTTGTTTAGACAATTAATAAATTAAGAACTATTTAATTTATTAATTGTTTACAAGAAACCTTGTCATAAACATTTTGTCCTAAATTGTCAACAGTAAAATGATCACCTAGATTGGATGATAGATCTATATGGGAATTATTAATGCATGTTTTAGCACATCAACAAGTTGGAACAACAAAAGTTTCCCTACTTGAAAGGTGAAACTGAAAGGAAGCAAGGTATGCAGAAACAACTTCGTACACTGATCTAATGAGAAAAGTTATGCAAATTCCAATCTTTAGTAGTTACAGGTTATTAGATGCACATTAACAGAAAGGTAACAACACATCAAAAACAAGTACAATGATCACAACACAAGATATACATGGGGAAAACACTTTTGGGTAAAATACCCCACACTCCAAAACCTGCACAATGTATTACCAAATCAAAAGATGATTACAACACACTTACAATGCAAGCTGTTTCAGAAGTACACAAATGTTGATTCTCATTCACATTCCATGACCTTTCACATTCTCCAGCCACTTATTTATCAAGCCTCTTTGCAAGTTATCCAATGTCAGTTTTACAAAGTCACCAAAATTTGCCTTGCTACATGTACCCGCAACCCTATAGCATGATCAATTACCACATACTAACAACTTGTCACACCTTTCATTTCAGCTCTTACATGTCTTAGAATCTGTCATAACACACATGGCACATGACCACAAGGTGCTGACACATGGAAAAACTATGCCAAGTCAACATGGGATGCCTACCTCCTCATATGAGGACAAAATTTACATAGAAAATTACAATAGTAGGCAAGAATAAATAAATACAACATTAGGAACTTGCAAAGGTTGAGACACCTTAATTCCCACATAAACACCCCAAGAGTGTTCTTTTAATATTCTATCAATAAAAAGACCAAAATTTCCAAGTAGATGAACTCAAGCTATCTCTTTTAAGAGGCTCTAGTGGAGCTTCCAAGGAATTCAAACCTTGGAGGAGAAAATCCAAAATTTTAAGATGAAATTAGCTATAATCTAAAATTTAGATTTCAAAGACAATCCACCACAAAAGATTTCCATAGTTTAATGATAACCACATTACTTACTTTCTAGTAATTTATTAAAATATGGCGAGCATTTAAATATTAAACCGTTGAACAAAAATATTAAGGATATGGAATAATATATTAATGTCTTCTGGATGGTTTTACATTACATCACAATGGCATTTTAAAGCCTTACAAATTCCTGTGAACCAACCAACAACTTATTTATGGGAATGTAACTTCCCGAGAACTAACTTATTTATCTACTTACTAACATTTATTTATTTAATAAATTAACATTTGTATGTTAATTTATTTATATATTATTTACCTAGTCTAAACTAATAACTATGTAAACCTTATTATTCTAACACCCCCCTTAAGGTTTACATGTAATAAAACCAACATTCCCCTTCTTATTACATTATCTTGAACAAAGGATGAAACACTGTAAGAGTTGATCACAGCAACCCTTTTGGAGACTTTGATGAAGCGCCTTCACCAATCCTCCTCGCTCACCCAAGAAACACTAGACTGACACCATCGATCTCTTGACTGTAGAACCTTCAAACACTTGCACAACATGAGAGAACATAAAGTGTTTCCGACCTCCTTTCACAATGAGACAACTTTCCTTCAAAAGTCCACATCTCCTCCGAGTGTGTCAAAATGCCTCCTCAAGTTTTGCACATGAGAGAACAACTCTCCTCTAAGAGTCCACATCTCCTCCGAGTGTGTCAATATCCCTTCTCCAGTGTTGTGGAAACAATCCCTCATCTGTTGTATAGAAGCACTATGAATACACTAATCTCACCTATTTCAGAGATTACACTATCCACAAACTAAGTAAATGTAGATACACTAACTCCACCTATTTCAGAAGTTACACTATCTACATATACTGCCACAAACTACCAAGCCCCCTCTTGCTCCATGAAAGGACACAGATAGAAAACGGGTGCTCCTCATGAAATGAATCATCCCTGAGCGAGAAGCTAGCTTGGGATGACAAAAAAACCTCCTGCCTCCGATGCCTCCTGCCTCCGATGCCTCCTACCTCCAATTTGACCTGTTACACCTTATTCAGTTGATGCCACATGTGAGCCCCTAAAAGCATTGTCAACTGTATCATTGAAGGTCTTGAAAGTACAAGCAACACATGTGTGGCTATATTTAAAAGACAAGAAATTGGGTGTCGGATTCAACTGATAATTCACCCTTACAATAAATCTCTCCAAATAAAATAGATTCCAAAAATAAACTCCACACCTAAAAAACCTTACATCTCCCAAAAAAAAAACAAGCCTTCATTAGGTTAAAAAACTCAATCACTTCCCTTTATCATAAAAACCTTTGACTCAAAGTTTTAACATTTCTCAATAATGTTATCTTCCTTCAATTCTTTCACACAATATTTGTAAACTATAAAGCCATCTCCAAGATTATAAAAACACTAAACTTTATCAAATCACCATAAAAATATATTCCCACTCTTTTCTACATCAATCAATTTTGGCACAAACACATACAACTCCCACAAACACTCCTTATCACTACAAATAAAACACATTATTTTTCACTTATCACTCCAAATTATTTTACCATCCATATAAAAATTTGAGTTTTGAACTTGTAGCTCCTCTCATAAATAACAAAGTCATGCACTAAATGCAATTTTTACCTTTTGCAATATATAATTCATATGTTGGAAATAAATGTGATTCTTCAACTTTTCTATCAATTTACGCACAAAGAAATACATGCTATACCCTAACAAGCTTTCATGTCTGGTTTCCTCATCAATAAAATCTAGTAACAAAAACATCTATAGTAGAGGAAACTTTAACTGTTCAATCCAAAGCAGCCTGACCTCCGTGGCCCACTAAGACATCCACACCCTCAGTCATTGGATTCAATGTTGTGAAAAATACTAAATCAAGGAAGTTGAAGAATTTAAAAGCGTACTGTATTTGCAGTGCACACAGAGAGACTTTGAATGGAATTGAAACTAGAAGTCTTGAGTTTGATCCTCAGTGGAGCAGGGAAACAAAATCTACTAATTCAACTTCTACGCTTGATACTCATGTATCTTCTGCACTTTAACCTCTATGTCCTGAAGAAAATAAAACACCTCAAACAAAGGTAATAAAATGTTGTATGAAAGAATGATTCCCACGCTGAAAATACTAGCAAGGTAATTGTTTCTTTTCACAAATCATATGTTAAAAATGCATGTCTTTAATAAACAGTCAAATCTCACCTTGACAAAGTTTCCCAACAATTTAGTCAAAACTGCTAGAAGATGTAAGAAAATGTCCTCAATATGGGAAAACTATATAACCTTCTTGGGGATGCACACCACCATAATACCAATGCCTCACAGAGCCAAAACCATTTATATTATCATAGAATCGGCATGATAATCAGCTTCCTGATCTTGTTTCCTCAATAACTCCTCCTGACATGAATAATAGACAGCTTGGCCAAAATCAAAGCATTGTGAATAGCTATAGCAGATAAGAATATAGATTGCATATATCAGGCTATTTATCACCCTTTGCTTCCATGGAATGAATACTCCATCTCCCCAGGCCTGAGATCATAGCCGCTCTAATACCATATTAAAATATGGTGAGCATTTAAATATTAAACCGTTACACAAAAATATTAAGGATATGGAATAATATATTAATGTCTTCTTGGATGGTTTTACATTACATCACAATGGGTTTTTAAAGCCTTACAAATTCCTGTGAACCAATGAACAACTTATTTATGGGAATGCAACTTCCTGAGAACTAACTTATTTATCTACTTACTAACATTTATTTATTTAATGAATTAACATTTGTATGTTAATTTATTTATATATTATTTACCTAATCTAAACTATTAACTATGTAAACCTTATTATTCTAACAAAATTCACCTTATCAAAGTTCACTAAAATACCAATAGATGCAAAAAGAGTCAAAAAGATAAAACCTTAGAATACAAAGGTTTATCTCTTCAAATTTGTGCCACAATTAATTAAAGAGCTTCCATGAATAAATTTGCACAAAACCAACAAAATAAATCTAAAAAATTTGTCCGACTCATTCATAATGCATGAAAATTTGAAGATATTAACATTAATGCTTGTCAATGACAGTCTTTATAGAAACCCTAAAGCTAACAAAAATGCAAGGAAAAAAATTACACTAATCCTACTCTAACTATAAATTTTTAAAAAAAGAAGAGAGAGGGGAGAAAGAAAAGGGAAAGGAAGTCTAAGTGCACAATCTATATCCTTCACACCATTATTTAAATGGACAAATTCAAGTACAACCATTCCTCATGTGACCCATCATTTCAATCACTACGTAAGAAGGTACAATCTTCAAAGGAAGAAATTTTGTGAATGAGATAAAAATCTATGAGCTTTAGCATAATAATGTGTTACAAATTACCACATAGAGTGCCTCACTATCATCCCAGCATTAGTGGCTCTAACACATCTCAAACACATCAACATTAAGTCAACTAAGCACATGAAATATGGTTACATGCTCAAAATTTGGAGAACTCAAACAAAAAGGAAAAAGAACTACTAAGAAGTTGAAAAGAAAAATTGCATTACTAAAAATGAGTTTCTAGCCCTTTACAATGTTAAATACAAATGTATTTATAGACCAAAGAAGGGGGAAAGAAAAAAGTTATTCCCTCCAAAAAAATTTTAAATGAGAGAAAATTAGAGAGACACTTTTGTCTTTTTGCTCCATTACATCCAAGACAAAATTTGATGTGCAAATAACTATCACAAAGCATTTCTGACTAGTTTCTCCTAGCAAATTTGTTCTCCAACTCTTAAAAATAAGCAATATAATTATCCAATGCTTCTTTCACCAATCTCAAATCAAGACCATCTAAATAGGTGAATTTAACATCGATCTTCATGAAAATCTCCTAGAGTTTCTTTTGAATATATTTTAATTCAACCATTTTGAGACCAAAAGCTTCACAAGTACCTTTTATTTTCATTAAATTATTAACATAATTTGTAGCAAAGCTAGGGTCCTTAGGAGACTCTCTCTTCACCAATTCTTGAAATTGATCCTTTATAACTTGTAGTGATTGGATATTTTAATCCTCATCAAACATTTAACATCCCAACTTTTCCATAAATTCATTCAAGACATTACATCCATTTTGGATGAGAGACTACTCCTAATTTTTATTCACACATTTCTTTAGAATATTCATATGAAACTTTTATACCAACTTCTACTTCTAATGCACATTAACCTCTTGATTACTATGAATACCTTCATCCACTAAATAGTGAATGATGCAGGAGAATCCCTATTCAAGAGTAATCTTGCATCAACCAAAAACATTTGCATTTCAGTTTGTTTGCAGTTTAGTTTGTTTCCTTTCATTTTCTAGTTCAGTTCAAGCAGTTTAGTCAGTAGCAGTTTCTATATTTTGGTCTGCATTCTACTACAGTTGCATTTCACATCTTGCAGAGCTAGACTTAGCATCTAGATTCATTCATCTACTTCATATCTAGAATTCAGAGCATTTGGATTAAGTACCGGAAAGATATCGCTATCAGAAGATCAACTGTTATCTCAAAACATAGCATCTTGATAGTCTCTGATAATCAACTAAAGGAGAAGACTTACAGAGCATTCCTCAACTTGTGAAGCTTAACGATACATCATTCAATGATCTTTGGTTTGTGGCTGACCTTCCTTGAGATCCACACATCATTCCATTCATTTGCAGAGGTGTTCTACATGATTAGGTCTGACCTATTTGTGTACACACGTTATAGCTCTTCATTGGAGTTTGTGACCTTCCTTGGCCGACATGGAGGAATATTTTGTACCAAAGATGATATATAAGGATGTAATAGATCCCTAGGAAAGAAGTTGTGATCATTAGCATAAGTTCATAGTTTGGATTTTGCACAAAGGGGACTTCAATGCTATATCTTGTGCAAATTCTAATACTTTGTGAACCCTCCTACCATGACTACACCAAGTGGTATCAAAGTGAAAGTTTGAATCTTTGGGAGCAAGCTGAGAGAAGTTGGTGAGGGAATTCTGTAAGATCTTGCTATGGACAAATTGCCAAATTGAGGCAGGTTACTTGTGTCACAACTGATCGCCGATTGTGAGGCAGTTGTCACCTTATAGCCCGATCGCTGAACCTGAAGAAGTTTACACTTGATCCTAGGAAGAATGCCATTAAGAAGAGTTGTTGCTATTGGAACAATGGATGGTAGAATGGATGAGATGATGGAAATGATGAAAATGATGTGAATTCATTTGGATGCTATTGAAGAAGATAGATGAAGAGGATTAACACCAAGACCTAATGTTGAAAGTGATGATGAAGAAGAATTTCAATCTATTGAACAAATTGGTGAAACCCTAGGAGGTGATGATGAAGAAGAATTAGATCAAGTAAAGATGTTGTGAGTTATCTCAAAAATTGGAAAAAGACCTAGAGTTGATGTGCCAAATTATACTGGTAATTTGAATCCTGAAGAATTGATTGACTGGATAAATGGCATGGAAGAATACTTTGAATATGAAGAGATTGAAGATCTAGAGAACATAAAGTTTGCAAAGACAAAATTGAAAGGACATGCTGCTATATATTGGAAAGAAGTTCAGTTGGAAAGAAATAGAAGAAGAAAGGAAAAGATTATGAAGTGGGATAGGATAGTGACAAAATTGAAGAATCAATTCATACCTGCTAACTATGAGTGGAGTTTTTGAAAAGATTGTAGAATCTGAGACAGAAGGAGAAATCTCTGAAGGAGTATACTGAAGAATTTCATAAGATGATTATAAGGATAGGACATAGTGAAGCAGCAAGGAGAAAGTGGCTAGATACATCAATGGACTAAGATTGAGCATTCAAGAAGAACTAAGCTTGGTAAGGATGACATCTTTGGAAGAAGCATATTAGTTTGCCCTAAAAGTTGAAGAGAAGATGAATAAAAGACATGATCCAACACAAAGAGGTAGAGGAGGTAAATTTCAGAGAGGTAGAATGTTTCCCGGAGGAGATAGATCACATTAAGAGAAGAACAAGTTTGACAACACATTCAAGAAGGATGACAGAGATAATAATGCTTACCGGAGAGATGACAAAATGTTTTACCAGAGAGGAAACCCTAGTGCATATTGGGATGAAGGATACAAAAGAGAGGGAAGAGGATTTGATAAGAGAACATTCAGAGGTACTTGTTTCAAGTGTGGGGGTGAAGGACAGAGCATTTGAATGTAATCAGGGTAGTACAAGTAAGAAGACAAAGAACAATGGAAGAGCAGACTATGTGGAAGAAGAACCTATTGGATCACCTAGTTCTGTTGGTAAGTCAGAGAAAGGAGAATCATTAGTGATGAGGAGAGCACTAGTTCAAGTAGAAACAAATGAGGAACCATTGCAGAGGAAAAGTTTGTTCAGGACAAGATGCAAATCAAGAGGTAAGTGCTGTAAAGTTGTGATTGATAGTAATAGTTCAGATAACCTAGTTTCAGAGGAGATGGTGACTAAGTTGAAGTTGGAAAGATTGAAACACCTTAAGCCCTAGCAGGTAGCATGGATTCAGGATGATCATAAGGTACTGGTGAGTGAACAATGTTTCATGAAATTTCATATTGGATCTTATCATGATGAAGTCTTGTGTGCTATTATGCCTATGGATGTTTGTCATATCTTGTTGGGTAGACCTTGGCAGTATGATAGATTTAAGCTATGCATGATGGGAGGAAGAATACATACACTATAACAGCAAATGGAAAGAGAATTACCTTGATTCCTTTAGAAGATGATCCTAAGAGCAAAGTATGTGGAAATACTAGAATTTGTTTGGTAGATGGAAGAAAATTTCTTGATGGTTTGAGACATGAGAATATGTGTTATGCTTTGATTCCTAAGAAACTTGAAACATTGAAGAAAGAGACTGGAGGAGAGCAACTAGAGGAGATAAGAAAGTTGCTAACAGAGTATGAATACATCATATCAGATAATGTACCTGATGAATTACCACCAATAAGGAGTATTAGTCATCACATGGATCTTATACCAGGAGTAAGTTTGCCTAATAAAGTAGCACATAGAATGACATCGATAGAGAATGAAGAATTGAATAGACAGATACAGGAGTTGCTGAGGAAAGGTTTGATTAGAGAAAGTTTGAGTCCTTGTACAATACCTGCAGTGTTAGTACCTAAGAAAGATGGAGAATGGAGAATGTGCACTGACTCGAGAGCAATAAACAAGATCATAGTTAAGTATAGATTTACTTTACCTAGGATGGATGATATCATGGATTGTTTATGTGGAGAAAGATATTTCACAAAGATAGACTTGAAGAGTGGATACCATCAGATCAGAATCAGAGAGGGAGATGAATGGAAGATTGATTTTAAGACAAATGAAGGATTGTATGAGTGGTTAGTGATGCCCTTTGGATTGACAAATGCACCGAGTGCTTTCATGAGGTTGATGAATGAAGTTCTGAAGAGATTCTTTGGTAAGTTTGTTATTGTATATTTGGATGACATTGAAATTTTTAGTAAGACAATAGAAGAACATTTGTGGCATATTAGACAAGTTTTGCAGAGGTTGAGAGAAGAGAAATAACTGATAAACATCAAGAAGTGTAGTTTCATGAAGGAAGAACTAGTGTATTTGGGATTTGTGATTTTTACGGAAGGATTGAAGATGGACCCTGAGAAGGTAAAAGCAATTGTTGAATGGCCTACACCAGAGAGCATTGGAGAGGTTAGATCATTTCATGGATTGGCTAGTTTCTACCAGAAGTTCATTAGAAAATTTAGTTCAGTTTGTAACCCTATGATAGAGACAATGGGACGTGACATGAAAGACTTTAAGTGGACATCTGGAGTAGATAAAAGTTTTGAATTGTTGAAGCAGAAAGTGACAGAGCAACCTATTTTGGCATTACTGGATTTCATTAAGGTATTTCAAGTTGATTGTGATGCAAGTGGAAATGCGATTGGAGCAGTATTAAGTCAAGAAGGTACACCTGTAGAATATTTTAGTGAGAAGTTGAATGATGTAAGGAGAAGATATTCAGTTTATGATCAAGAGTTCTATGCCATAATTCAAGCCTTGAAGAAGTGGAGACATTATTCGTTGCCTAAGGAGTTTGTGTTATATACAGATCATCAAGCTTTGCAGTATTTGAACAGTCAAGGTAAGTTGAATCAGAGACATATGAGATGGGTAGAGTTCATGCAGAGTTACACTTTTGTGTTAAAGCATAGGAGTGGAAGATCAAACAAAGTTACTGATGTGTTGAGTAGAAGAAGAAACTTGTTGACATAAATAAGAGTTGAAGTGTTGGGTTTTGATGAATTGAAGAACATGTATGAGGGAGACATTAATTTTGAAGAACCTTGTAAAACATGTAAGGAACCTATTGTGACAGATAGAAGTAAGTGGCTGGATTATTTCATTCAGGAAGATATGTTGTTCAGAAGAAATCAGTTGTGCATACCTAAGAGTTCAATGAGAGATAATTTGATCAAGGAGAAACATAGTGGTGGATTGGCAGGACATTTTGGCATTGATAAGATAGTGGCTTTGGTAAGTGAAAACTACTTTTGGCCTCAGATACATAAAGATGTTAGGAAATTTGTGCAGAGTTGTAGAGTTTGTCAAGTTGTAAAAGGGAGTAGTCAGAATACTGGGTTGTATAGACCTTTGGCAGTACTGGAGAGACATTGGGAAGACATAAACATGGATTTTGTAATGGGATTGCCAAAGACACAGAGAGGACATGATTCAATATTTGTAGTGGTTGACATATTTTCAAAGATGGCTCATTTCATACCTTGTAAGAAGACAATTGATGTAGTGCATGTAGCAAACCTATTTTTCAAGGAGATTGTGAGATTACATGGATTACCTAAGAGTATAGTTTTAGACAGAGATACCAGATTCCTTGGATACTTTTGGAAGAAGATGAAGACAAATTTGAAGTTTAGTTCAACATTTCATCCACAGACTGATGGACAGACAGAGGTAGTGAATAGGAGTTTGGGAAACTTGTTGAGATGTTTGGTTGGAGAGAAGATAAGAAGTTGGGATTTGATTCTTTCACAAGAAAAGTTTGCATACAATAATTCAGTAGATAGGAGTACTAGAAGAACACCTTTTGAGATTGTTACTGGAATAAATCTTAGAGGAGTTATAGAGTTGAGAGACATTGGCATAGAAGAAAAGCAAAGTGCAAAAGTAGAAGAATTTGTAGATCACATGAAGACAATACATAATTAGGTGAAGAAGCATTTGGAGGATATGAACAGTAAGTATAAGGATAAGGAAGATGAGAAGAGAAGACATAAGGAATTTGTAGTAGGAGAGGAAGTGATGGTATATTTGAGAAAAGAGAGATTTCTAGTTGGGACATATAACAAGTTGAAGATGAAGAAGTTTGGACCTTGTAAGATACTCAGAAATTTAATTCAGGAAATGCATATGAAGTGGAGCTACCAGAGACATTGGGTATATCACCTATTTTCAACATTGCAGACCTATATCAGTATCATGAAGTAGAGTTTAGTGACAACATGGAAGAAGACCTAAAGAAATAGTTACCACAACAAGCACCAGAGCAGATTGAAGACATCTTGGATAGCAGAGTTGGACACAGCACTAGAGGAAGACAATATAAAGAATATCTTGTGACATGGAAAAGGCAAATCGAAAGAAGATTCAACATGGATTTCTCAGGTTGAGGTGGACTATCTTAGTTCTCCCCTAGCCCCAACAAAGTGAGGGACTCACTTTTTCTATAACCCTAGATGTTTGATGTAGGAGCATCCCCAGTTCAAGAGAAATCTTGCATCAACCAAAAACATTTGCATTTTAGTTTGTTTGCAGTTCACTTTGTTTCCTTTCATTTTCTAGTTCAGTTCAAGCAGTTCAGTCAGTAGCAATTTTTGTATTTTGGTCTGCATTCTGCCGCAGTTGCATTTCACATCTTGCAGAGCTGGACTTAGCATCTGGAGTCATTCATATACTTCATATCCAAAATTTAGAGCATTTTGATTAAGTACCAGAAAGATATCTCTATCAGAAGATCAGTTGTTTTCTCATAACAGAGCATCCTGACAATCTCTGATAATTAGCTAAAGGAGAAGACTTGCAGAGCATTCCTTGACTTATGAAGCTTAACGACACATCATTCAATGATCTTTGGTTCGTGGCTGACCTTCCTGAGATCTGTACATCATTCCATTCATTTGCGAAGGTGTTCTACATGATTAGGTCTGACCTATTTGTGTACACATGTTATGTTAGATTTAGGACAGACAACTGAGAGGGGGGTGAATCAGTTGTCTGAAACTTTCTTCCAATTAATCACTTAAATCCATTTCTTAATTTAGCAGCATAATAATAAATCAATCATGGAAACATAATGCAATAATTCAAGAGAAGAAACACATTAACACATAAGACACCATGATTTTTGAAGTGGAAAACCCGGTTAAGGGAAAAACCACGGGGTGACTAACCCAAGATTGTATTCTCTGTTAGAAGAATAGAAAGAACAAAATGGCACATGCCAATTAGGGCTCACTACCTAAGCACACTGTTCACAAGAGGCCCACTACCTACATGAGACACACTGTCTACAGAATAATAACTATTACATACTTGAACTGAAGAATAACATCTTCACCATGCTTGAGTCAGTTCCATTTAAGCTCAATACTTCTGCTCTACCTTTTTGCCCTGCTCCTCTCTACCACACTCTAATCTCCACAAGATGCTTTTGAAATGACTTTACAACTCCTTATATATACAAGACATCGACTTAGGGATAATCATCCAACTCGGCATACATTACAGAGCAAATACATAAATACAACATAACTAATTACAAAAAGACTTCATGCAGATCAACACACCATCGGCCACAAAGATCTGAGACTTCAATCTTCCTTTAGGAACATGTCATTCTCCATAGAACATCTCCAAGATCATCCACAGGATGTGTGACTCATCCGATCAGCCAGACTTAGGAAGAACGTCTTCATCCAGAAGTAATTCTTCAATTATGAGCTCAATCTTCAATACAGACCACCAACACAAACTGGACACAATCCAAAGACCTCCACAAGCTTTCCTGAATCACTAGAAACATCCACACTACTTCTGCTTACTGAAATCATTCTCTCCTTCATCCAGAACCTCAAGAACATAGTCTGACATCACTGTCATATTGAAATAGATGCTTTTAGACCTCCAGACCATGAACTAATTGATTTTTCAATTCACATTGACTTCTTAAACACTCCACCAAATCTGCAGAACAAGATATTGCATTTTTGGACCTCGCCGGACCTATCTGTGTCACTCCGTCACCTCTGAACACCTGCCAGAACCAGTTTTACTTAAGTGGCCATAACTTCTTCAGATCTTCATGTGGACCTCTAAAATATTTACTGGATCATCTCAAGACACATATCTACAAACCCTTTGATGCGCATCCTCTGATATTCATCTTATCTAGGATCTTTACCTCAATATCTTCACTATTCTTCTCTGTTCCTGATAGGGTTAATTTTCTCAATATCCTCATAATACAACTTATCCAATCCTTATCATCAATACAACAGGAGTATGTTGATATCAATGACAACACCGGTTAGGCCCATACTTGCAACAATCTCCCCCTTTGTCATTGATGGCAACATATGATGTGAAAAACTATTTTAACCATCAAGAAAAGAACTTCTCCACACTGTCACAACTCCCCCTATCAACAAGAACCATTCACATGTCTTCTCTTCCTTTCTTGCTCCCCCTTTGATCAGCAATTACTTATTTTTCACATGTCTTCTCTCCCCCTTTGACATCAATGGCAAAGGGCACATACTTGCATCAATTCAGAATCATACTAGCTGCTCCCCTAAGTAACAGCTTCCCAAACATCAATCCAGACCACAAGATATGACTGTGAGTTCCATTGGACTGATTCACATCAGTGCACCTTAATTCAGAAATGGAGGGGTAATAACCCCTAACTTCTCCCCGAGATAGTCAAAAGAGTCCTTAGGTAGAGGTTTAGTAAAAATATCTACAATCTGATCCTTGGAAGGCACAAACTCCAATCTGACTTCATTCTTGTTCACTTTCTCTCTCAAAAAGTGAAACTTGATGATATATGTTTACTCTTTGAGTGCAACACTAGATTTTTGATATGTTAATTGCACTTGAATTATCACAGAAGATTGTGATAGGTTCTTCATACTCCACTCTGATATGTCTTAGCATTTGTTTCATCCATAATACTTGAGTGCAACTACCTGCTGTTGCAATATATTCTGCTTCTGCAGTAGACAAAGATATTGCCTCTTGTTTCTTGCTCAACCAAGAAATCAATCTCTTCCCAAAAAAGAATGCTCCACCACTGGTACTCTTCCGGTCATCCACATCTGTATATGCATGAAGAGAGAAGTCATGATCTCTAGGATACCATAAACCATACTCAACTATCCCTTTTAGATATCTAAAAATCCTCTTGATTTCTATGACATGACATTCTCTAGGATCAGCTTGGAATCTAGCAACAAGACCAACAACATTCATAATGTTAGGTCTTGTTTGAGTGAGATACAATAGTCCTCCAATCATTGACCTATACTTTTTCTGATCAGCCTTAGGAGAGTTATCATCTTTGCTCAATTTACATCTGATTGCCATGGGAGTACTCATTAGTTTTGAGTCTTCCATCCCAAATTTTTTCAACAATTATTTCACATATTTGGTTTGAGAAATGAAGATTCCTTTCTTTGTTTGAGTTATTTGCCCAAGAAGAAATTCATTTCCCCAAACATGGACATCTCAAATTCACTTTTCATTTGATTTGTAAAAGTTTCACACATACTATCTCTTCCTCCAAAAATGATATAATCAACAAACACTTCAACAATCAAGATATTTTCATAATCAATTTTGAAGTATAAATTACTGTCAGCAGTACCTTTGTTGAAACCAATCTTCAAAAGATGCTTATCCAATCTTTCATACTAGGCTCTTGGGGCTTGCTTGAGTCCATACAGTGCTTTCTTCAGCTTGCAGACCATATCACCATGATCAGACAATTGAAATCCATCCAGTTGCTCAATGTAAACTTCTTCTTCCAAGTCACCATTCAGGAAGGCAGACTTGACATCCATATGATATACTTTGAAATCCTTCAAGGCAGCAAAAGAAAGAAATAATCTGACTGCTTCAATTCTTGCCACCGGAGCAAAAGTTTCTTTAAAATCAACTCCTACTTAAGAGTAACCCTTGCAGACCAATCTGGCTTTGTTTCTGACTACTTCACCATCTTCATTCAGTTTATTCTGGAAGACCCATTTGGTTCCAATCACATTCTTGTTTTTAGGTCTGGGAACAAGATTCCAAGTGTGATTTTTCTCAATTTGCATCAGCTCTTCCTCCATTGCTTTAGTCTAGTTTTCATCATTGCAAGCTTCATTCATTATCTTAGGTTCAATCTTTGAAATCAGACAATACTCTTCTGAATCTTGAGAAATCCTTTTTCTTGTTTGAACACCTTTGCTTTTATCACCTATGATCTAATTTTTAGAGTGATTCAGTCTTACATACCTGGGAATTTTGGGATTTTCTTGCACTTCTGATTCTTGAACAGGTTCATTCAAACTTATCTCTTCTTCTTGATTCACTAGATCAGTTTGAATCTGAGTTTCAGAAGGGGATTGAACTTCTTGAACAAAAACATCATTCTAATCATCTTCATCATATTCATAAAACCTTGAGGGTTTTTCAATACCTTCACCAACCTTCACATTTGTACTTTCTACAATCTTCCTCAATCTCTTGTTATAACACCGGTATGCTTTTCTTTGAGTATAATAACCTAAGAATATTCCTTCATCACTTCTAGCATCAAAATTTCCTATATCTTCATCTCTTTTAATGTAACATTTGCTACCAAAAACTCTGAAATACCTCACAGTGGGAGTGATGCCAAACCAAAGTTCATAAGGAGTCTTACCGGTATTGCTTCTGATTTGTACTTGATTGAGAGTATAGACTACAGTGCTTACAGCTTCTCTCCAATAGATTTAAGGAATATTTGCTTCCATCATCATAGTTCTAGATGCTTCTTGGATGGTCCAGTTCTTTCTCTCCACTACTCCATTCTGCTGTGGAGTCCTAGGAGTAGACAACTATCTTTTTATTCCATGTTTCTCATAGAATTCTATGAACTCACCGGATGTGAATTCTCCACCTCTATCAGACCTCAGACATTTTAATTTTAATCCAGTTTCATTTTCTACCATAGCCTTGAATATTTTGAATTTATCAAGAGCTTTTGATTTCTCTTTTAGAAAAGTCACCCACATCATTCGGGAATGGTCATCAATTAATAACATGAAGTATCTATCACCTTGCACACTCCCGATTCTTGCCAGACCACATAGGTCAGTATGAACTAAGTCCAATAATCCAGTAGAAGATTGTTCCTTGCTTTTGAATGAGATTCTTCTTTGTTTACCCAACTGACATTCTTTGCACAAACTATTTGTAGGTTTCACCAATCTTGGAAGATCTCTTATAGCCTGAGTGTTGCTTATCTTGATGATATTATCAAAATTCACATGACACATTCTCCTATGCCACCACAACCAACTATGATCAATTTGAACAAATAGACAACTTTTACTAGTACCAACCAAGTGGAAGATATTACCTTTTGTTTGAGTACCGGATGCAATCTCTATTCTAGAACTTTCAAAGATCTTGCATTTTCCATTCTTGAATCAGAGATCATAACCTTTGTCCACCAACTGTCCAACACTGAGAAGATTGTGCTTCAGACCTTCAACATATAGTACATTACTGGTTTTGTTCCTTCCATCAAAAGAAATGATTCCTCTACCTCTGATTCTACTCACAGAATTATCACCAAATTTTACCACTCCTCCTTCATATCTTTCCAAATCTATGAACTTATTTTTGTAACCTATCATATGGTGAGAGCATCCACTATCAATGACCCAATCATCCTTTTCTTCAACTTGGGTAGCCAGAGCTCTTTCTACAATTTTATGATTGACAGATTCAGAGGGCATTGGATCTTCTTCCTTGATGGCAATAAACACCCAGTCACTTTCAGATTTATTTCCTGTCTCTGATTCATCATTTGTTATTTCTTCATTATCATCATCTTCATGAACATAGTAACAATTCTTTTGGAACATTGATCTATTAGGATTTGGTCTTGAGAATCTTTCTGGACACCTTGAGGCAAAATGACCAATCTTATTGCAGTTAAAACACTTAAAAGGCAATTTCCCCTCATACTTATCAGATCCTCTTGGCAGTCTTTTTGCAATAAGGGCTTCAAGTTGAGTAGCTTCTGCTTCATCTTCTTCTAGGTTTTTTCTTGCTTTTTCATACCATGATAGTTTCCTTGAAGAGTTCTCTCCCGGATCAAACTTTTGTTTTCCTTTTACAAAGGCACTAGCTTTGAATGCAGATTCAGTCTTAGGGGGTGCATCTCCAAACTCAGTCAATTCAAATGCAACCAATTTACCAACCAATTGATCTCTTGTGATACCTAAGAAGGATCTAAATTCTTCAATAGCAGCAACCTTATATTTGTAAGAATCGAGAAGAGATCTGAGAACTTTTCAACAATCTCATCTTCGTCCAAGATTCCACTAGCACATCTAATGCCACAAACAAGCTCATTTACTCTTGGCATAAATGAAGTGATATTTTCATCTTCTCTCATCTTCAGGTTTTTGAATTTTCCTTTTAGACTCTGTAGCTTGGCACATTTAACATACTTGTCTCCTTCATGCAGAAGTTCCAGTTTTAGCCATATCTCATATGCAGTTTTTAGATCAATAACATTTGTTAGCTCTGAATCAGATAAGGCACTTAGACGAGCTTCTTTAGTCTGCAGATTGTTTTCAGCATCTTTGATTTCATCTACGGTATGCGGACCATTCTATGGAGGATCATATTTCTTTGAATCCATGATCCAATACTACATTCCCATACATTGCAAGTGGCATTCCATGCTACTTTTCCAAAGAGTGAAATTGGTTCCATCAAACCTCAGACTATCCTTCTTGTAGGATGACATCCTAGATCTCCTCAAGTGGTTAAGCTCCTTTTAGAGGAACTTGGCTCTGATACCAATTGTTAGATTTAGGATAGACAACTAAGAGGGGGGGTGAATCAGTTGTTTGAAACTTTCTTCCAATTAATCACTTAAATCCTTTTCTTAATTTAGCAGCATAATAATAAATCAATCATGGAAACATAATGCAATAATTCAAGAACAAAAACACATTAACACATAAGACACCAAGATTTTTGACATGGAAAACCTGGTTAAGGGAAAAACCATGGGGTGACTAACCCAAGATTGTATTCTCTATTAGAAGAATAGAAAGAACAAAATGGCACATGCCAATTAGGGCTCACTGCCTGAGCACACTGTTCACAAGAGGCCCACTGCTTACAAGAGACACACTGTCTATAGAATAATAACTATTACATACTTGAACTGAAGAATAGCATCTTCACCATGCTTGAGTCAGTTCCATTTAAGCTCAATACTTTTGCTCTACCTTTTTTCTTTGCTCCTCTCTACCACACTCATCTCCACAAGATGCTTTTAAAATGACTTTACAACTCCTTATTTATACAAGACATCGAGTTAGGGATAATCATCCAAGTCGGCATACATTATAGAGCAAATACATAAATACAACATAACTAATTACAAAAAGACTTCACGCAGATCAACACACTATCAGCCACAAAGATCTAAGACTTCAATCTTCCTTTAGAAACACGCCATTCTTCACAGAACATCTCCAAGATCATCCATAGGATGTGTAACTCATCCGGTTGGCCAGACTTAGGAAGAACATCATCATCTGGAAGTAATTCTTCAATGCAAACCACCAACATGAATTTGACACAATCCAAAGACCTCCACAAGCTTTCCTGAATCACCAGAAACATCTACACTACTTTTGCTTACTGAAATCATTCTCTCCTTCATGCAGAACCTTAAGAACACAGTCTGACATCACTGTCATATTGAAATAGATGCTTTCAGACCTCCATACCATGAACCAATTGATTTGTCACTTCACATTGACTTCCTAAACACTCCACCAAATTTGTAGAACAAGATATTGCATTTCTGGACCTCACCGGACCTATCTGTGTCACTCTGTCACCTCTGAACACTTGCCAGAACCAGTTTTACATAAGTGGTCATAACTTCTTCATATCTTCATGCGGACCTCTGAAATCTTTACTGGATCATCTCAAGACACATATCTACAAACCCTTTGATGCGTATCCTCTGATATTCATCTTATCTGGGATCTTTACCTCACTATCTTCACGGTTCTTCTCTGTTCCTAATAGGGCTAATTTTCTTAATATCCTTAGCATACAACTCATCCAATCCTTATCATCAATGCAATAGGAATATGTTGACATCAATGACAACACCGGTTAGGCCCATACTTGTAACACGTTACAGCTCTTCATTGGAGTTTGTGACCTTCCTTGGCTGACACAGAGGAATCGTTTGCACTGGAGATGATATATAAGGATGTAATTTATCCCTAGGAAAGTAGTTATGATCATTAGCATAAGTTCATAGTTTGGATTTTGTGAGAAGGGGACTTCAATACTATATCTTGTGCATATTCTGATATTCTATAATCAGGCCTGTGAGCCCAATTGTAAGCTCGCATGTTGCTGGCCAATATGTATTTGGATTCTATTATATACTAAATGACTAAATCTATGTTTGTTTCATATCTTTGATTTGTTTTCGTTGTGTTTACTCTTGCTGCAGGGCCTGGATAGTTCACTCTGTGAACCCTCCTACCGTGACTCCACCAGTGAAAATCCATGTCTGCCATCTGAGCTATATAGAAATATATAATCTATTACCTCCAATTCAATTTTTACCCTTATCATCAAAGTCTCTATAGCCTCCATTCCTTTAGATAATGCTATAGTGATAAATTATTTCTTGCATTATCTTTTGACCTAAGCTTACCATATTTGAATTCCATGCATGAATGACTTGCATTACATTCCCCAATTCCATTATAGTAGGAATTTCCTTTTTAGTATTGAGAATATGCTAGGGGATTATGTCTATTAAAGATGAACTAATGGGACCAACTAAATATTCAATGTAGGTTGTAAGTTGTGCAACCTTATCCTTCAATTCTTCCTTAGTAGCCTTATCCTTGTCCATCCTCTAAATAAGCCAATCAAATGAAAATCTAGTGAGCTATTTCCTCGAGCCTCTCTTGATAGCTTTCCCAAAGCAATAGTAGTAACAATGTAATTTGATGGTTGCATATTAGCTTTGGACCTATCTAATAGTGGTGAAATGATTTATGCTTTCCTATTTCCATAACTATCAATTGTGATGAAGATATTACTTTATCCCTTTTTATAAGATTAGGTTTTGGAAACAAGGAAACTAGCTAAGAAATTCTTGACAACCCTCTTTCTCTTTTGGATAATATAGTCAAACCATTGTGGTGTATTCGTAGTATGTGCTTCTCCCTTTGGCATACTATCTTGTGGCTTCTGCAAAATGTTTTGGTCATTAGAAAGAAGAGGTGGGGAAGGAATTTATGATATGTAACTTTATTAGATACCTTTTCTAGAGATTGGATGGGGTTCTCTTTGAAACATATCTTGGAGGACTTATAACAGAAAGATTTGGTGGTTGGATGATAATAGGTGAATTTTGAGAAGATTAAATAGTGATCTAAAAATTTCCTCTAGAGATAAAGGTATAGGTTCATTAATACGGGTTACTTCAACCTACACAACTTGAGAAATAGATTTAGAAAGAACAGTGTGGTGACTAGGGGAAATATCTATATTTTATGCCCACCCCTACTTCGGCTGATTCAAACCTAAACACATAAACCTTAAATTGGGTGACTTTTTTTGAATTAGCTTCACGTACTTCTCCTCTTGTGCTTATTCTTCATCTCCACCTACTGTAATAGGATGGTTTCCCTTATGAAAATTCTTCAATGTCTCCTCAAGCCATCTTTTGCTCGTTTTGATGACTGGGGAGGTTCTTGCTTCCAAATTCTTAAATTCTATTGAAGTCTAATTAGGTGTTGGTAGAGACTGAGAAAAAACCTTTTTGGTCTCACATGAAGGATCCGAAACATCATCATTATATTATAATCCTTGAGGCATAACAACTATCTAATACATTTTTATTTTCAGCGGTATCATATGTGAATGGGACCTCTTACGAACCTCTATGTCATCAACATAATTTTATCAATAGTCCTCAAGAGATGCTTATGCATAATGGTAGTTCTCAACCCTTCCATACATTTCCTAGAGTTGAAAAAAGGTCATGCTTCATATGGTCTCAGTGTTAGAAGTGACAATTTTGCTTCTACATTTCTAATTGTCTGTGTTGTTGAAAATGTATATCTCCTAATTGATAAAAGGAATGGAAGACCTTTTTCCTTTTTCTTAGCACTAAGCTTATACACTTTAATACCTTGTCTGCACACTTCCAACAAAGTTATCTGATCATTGACATAAGTAGGGAGTCTTAGTGGCACACCTGTGAATCCTATAATTCTACTATAAGTAAAGGTGGAAAAATGGTAATACCAATTGTTAAGGGAAATTTGGATCAAACAATGAATATGCAATGATAATCAATATCAAATACCCAAAACTCAATAGAATAGTGAACTAAGAAGATTAAATCAAACAAGCAATGAATCAAATAACAAAGCAAACCTTCCTTAGATCGAAACTTCCATTGTTGCCTATCAAAAATTATCCTTGTGTATAGGAAAAGGGCCTTCAGTGAGTGCACTTCTTTGTTTTGTCAAGAATGTCAATTATGAATGGTTGTGGTAATGTCACAATGAAGAGGAGCTCCAAAACGAAGGTAGTAGTGTGTAGTGCGTAGTAAAAAGCGTGATCACAAGCAATGAAGGAATTGGTGCCAAAGGCGCATTGTAATTCTTGCAGAGTAACAATACTTAAAGCTTGGATGAATAGAATGGAAGAACAGGGTTCAATTTATAGACTTGGAAGAATGAAGATCAACGGTATAGAAAGAATGAGAAGATCAACGATTGAGAACAGTTGAGGAACGTGCAACGAATAAGAAAAAGACATGTGTCTTGCTTTCTTTTGCATGAGAGGATTTGCTAAGAATAGAAGAATGAGTTAAAACATTTAAAAGAATATAATAATCAGTTAAGTGATTTAAAACAAGAAGAAGGGATTTGCATGAGAATAAGAAGATATTTTGCTTTATTAATTATTAGGAATATTTAATTGCATGTGCAAAAAGATTGAATTATATTTAGAGATAACTCAATTTAGAAGAAAAAGACAACTTAAATAAATATTTGATTTATTTAAATTTAGAGAAGATATTATTGGAAGAAGCAATTAAATAATTGGAATTATTTAATTTAGAAGATAAGAAAGAAAATTAAATAAATAAGTTTATTTAATTGTTGTGCATGATTTTGGAGGAATAAATAAAATGTTTGATTGTATTTTATTTTTAGAGATTGAGAGGATTTAAATAAATTTGATTTGATTTATTCAAATTTGGAAGAATGATTTGATTTAATTAAATAATTAAGAATTATTTAATTGTTTGGAAGAATTTAAATTAAATAAAGGATTTCATTTAATTGTTGGAAGAATATGAATCAAATAAATAAATTTGGTTATTTATTTATTGATAGAGGAATTAGAAGGGAATAAATATTAAGAATATTTATCTAGACTGAATCATATCATTTTTAGGCATATACATTTTGCCCCTCTTTGATGTAATGCAGTTTATGGCATTGCTTCAAAGAATAAGTAGTCTGATAATGATACATGCCCTAGTTTGCCCCTAGTACAGGTTATGATGATAGGATGCCTCCTTGGGAGATTGGAAGGAAGAGGGCAGAAGACGTGAGACGGACAATCTCATAAAGAAGAAGGGAATAGGGTAGGTTGGAAGGAAACAAGACGCATTTCAGAGAAACGGGAAGAAAAACTGGAAGAAACAGATGCGGGAAGTAGTTGTAGTCACCACATAGCCAAATTAGGGTTTGCAAGCTATATATAGGAGCTGGGTCCACAAGACAATTCATTTGCACACTTGTCTTAGTTTGATTTGCTTTAGAGAGCTTAGAGCAGCATGGTAGCCAGAGAGGCGGATATTCCACATGAGGAGCATCGATTCGAGTGCGTTCATTGATTCGACTGGCCAGTAGAGGTAGGACCCCTAGTATGTATCCTGAAAAACTTCTCCTAGGGTCGATTTAGGTAGCAATAAATGCTAGGAGAAAACTAGGTAAATAGAAGCACAGAAATGTAGAACAATGCATATGTAGCGTGAAATGACACATGCATTATTTTGCAGCGCATATGTGGAATTTAATGATGCATATGCGAAATCAGTGCATACATAGAAAACTGCAGCACATATATAGCATGTTGCGGTGCATGCGTGAAAGCAACACATTTGTAGAATGGGACACCGCATACATAGGTTCTTGCAGTGCATTTGCTAGGAACGACGCATAGGTCCAGAAATGGCACTTTTGTTAAAAAGCGGTGCATTTACCACCTGTTGTGGCGCACATGTCACAGATAGGTAGATTACTTAGTGAAATTGACTCGGTTGGTGTCCTGTTTGATACATCAATCGATAAACTATCTCTGAGATTGATTCTATAGATATTTTGAGTATGGTACTTGTAGCTGTAGTTTGATGCCTTGCTTTGCATGCTTGCAGGAGGAGATACGGGATACGCTGCAGTCTAGGGAGTAGTTCCCTATGCCCTTGCTACAGAGATATATGCTGACTAAGATAGATAGAGAGGCACTTGGCTCTATGGGACTGGATTACATTTGCTTTATGTTCGAGATGCCAGTGAACCATGGCTTGCTGACTATTGCTGTAGAGAGATTCCACAGTGAGGATGGGACATTCCACTTCTTGACTGGTGAGATGACTGTGACACTGGAGGACATCTACAGGATTTTGCATTTACTGATTGATGGCGAGCTTGTGGAGTATGATCCACAGAGAGGTGTGGGACTCGCTGAGTGCAGGTGAGTGTTTGATGACCTAGAGCTGGTTGGACAGGTCATCCCGTGGCAAGATATTCATGATTACTATGACTACTTCCTAGGGATTGTAGCAGGATTGATCAGAGGCGTTGTATGCCCCGACAGGAGATCACATGGGTTCCCCATTGGATGGGGTAGGATCATGGAGAGGATGGTGACAGAGGGCACCCGTTACGCTTTGGGTGTCTGCGTGCTTGCCCATTTATACCACGATATGCATCAGGTGGTGTATCACAGGAGCACAAGCCTTTCTGCAGGCATATCACTACTACAGTTTTGGCTATGGGAGCACATAGCGATCACAAGGCTGATATGTGTGTTTGCGAGACAGAGGGGAGAGCCATATAGCTATGGCTATGTAGGAGTGATTTCCCAGCATAGGCTGGGGAAGCTGGAGTACTGGAGACACGCTTTGGATGGGGTAGACGTGGTTGTCTAGCGACCATACTTAGACTGCGAGCCATGAGCTGACGAGGCAAACAAGCTACCTTACTGTTTTCAGATGAGATGGCTAATAGGGTAGACCTGTCACATACTAGAGAGGTAGATTGTTGGCAGAGTACTGAGATAGTTTGGCAGGAGGTAGGGCATGCCACAGGGGTAGGCTTGGTTTGCACGGACACACGTGTAGAGGGTCAGATGGGGACCGATGGCATCCTACAAGGAGGCCTTGACAGAGTTTCGACAGACACCTTATGTCATCTGGGACATGAGGAGGGAGATAACGACACAGGGATGTCACAGGATTACTAGGATTGGTTTGCTGAGCACCCATTCCTGAGATATTCACGACCTGGGGTGTTGGTGCCTCGTATAGATGAGGTAGATTCAGACGATGAGGGCCAGGTTGGCCAGAGGAGGAGGGGGAGTGGGAGAGGAGGACAGAGAGGTGGCAGAGATGGAGGAGATGACGGAGGAGGGGGAGGGGGTGGTGATGATGGAGGCCAACCCAGACCGAGGTAGAGGGTCAAGGAGGGACCAAAGGTCGCACAACAGGTACCACAAGAGATATCACAGGTATAACGAGGATAGATGCCACCACCTCAGTAGGTGGCACAGCAATAGGTACCCTAGGGTCTAGCATAGGCAGATGTCCATGAGAGGACCATAGCCACACTGAGAGGGCAGGTTAGACAGCTGCAAGCCCAGCTCAGGAGGGTTGAGGCTCGACGAGAGATAGACGTAGAGTACACTGCGGGTCTGGCCAGAGAGAGGGACATGGGAGACAATCAGATACGAGTTATTCAGGTGGAGAGGGATACCACAGTGGCAGTCCTGGGGATAGATGTGACGAGTAGCTTTTTGGTTGGGTAGGTGCAACAGGCACAGGTGTAGCAGGCATAGGTGCAGCTAGTACAGGCACAGATAGAGCTGGCACAGGTGCGAGGGTAGCTAGCACATGTATAGGGAGAGCTTGCTAAAGCGCAGGCCCAGACACAGTATTATCATGGATTATACCATGGTGTAGTGCCGGTTAGTCAGAGGGCTCCGAGCTATAGGAGTCAATCTATGGCTTCACAAAGAGCAAGTCCATCGAGGTCAGGGGCCTCCATCATGGGCCCACAGCAGCCTGAGGCTGGCAGAGGAGGAGGAGGAGACACTGCCGGTAGCAGTGGTCCACAGTAGCAGGGGTAGCAGTGACACGTAGAATTTTTTGGATCCTATGTACTTTTTGATGGCTCAGATAGCCAGATAGACTTGTACCACTTTTGTATTTTGAGACATGTATCACCATCCGTTGGGATGTACTTATTGTATATGACACCAATTAAGAGATAGATACTTGGATATTGTACACTTGGACATATTTTATGATATTTATATGACAATGCAGCTATTTTGATTCTCTCTATATGTATGAGTTTATGATGCATTTCTATTGCATGATGCGATGTATGTGTTTATCTAATGCAGACTTAGATGTTTTACTTGATGTTATGAGATGTTATCTGATGCAGATTTTTGATATGATGCTATATGACCTAATGCAGACTTAGATGCTTTACTTGATATGTTTCTAATGTGTGAATGCAAAATGATATCTATATGATTATGCAACTTATGTGATGCACTTTATCTATGCTTTTGATTTTTTCTGTTTCGACACTATATGATGATTGTATATGGATGACCTAATGCACTCTATTATGTATGCAACTAATTTAATCATGTAAATGACTATCTCATATGATATGATATGCAACTATATGCTCTATTTTTGTGATGTCCAAATGTACTCTATTGACACAGAAATGACAGGATGATAGATAGAAGATTGATTGACAGAAGAATGACTCGATAGAAAGATTCACAAGCTTCACCTTGTATTATTACTTTGCATTGATTGGATCTTTTATTGCATGGGATATGGATATATGGATGTGTAAATGGATGTATAATGGATGGATTTGATTTTGACATCTTGACAGTGCAAGTATTTTGAAGTGCTTTATTTCATCATTGGGCAATTTTTTTGGTACTTTTTCTGAAATGTTGTAAGTTAACACAAGCATCTAGGTATAATTGAACTGAGATGACTTGAGCATCGCTTACATGGATTTTGATTTAGCAAGTAAATAGAAGCATTGAGGTATAATTGAACCGAGATGACTTGAATACTTCTTGCATATCAACAAACAAGGATTGCCCCCATTCATGTTAGACCTTGGATGTCCTTGATGATCTTTTATCGATCATGTCTTTAGACAAGCCTTCACATTACTAAAGTTTAATCCACAAAGAACAAACAAAGAAAATAATCATGCCCCCATCATAGCATCTCTAGCTTTTGGCATCCTTGAGTAGCATAGAAAGGCATGATAGCATAAATCAAGACTCCATAAGTTAACCTAATCAACACAAAACATTCTTGCATTTAGATGTGTTTGTTTGTTGCCATAATTTGAGTAAAATTAGTTAGGAGGCCTCAGGAGTTTTCTTTGCCTTGGATAGGTTAAGGTGTTGCATCAAAATTTCTGCTTGAAGAGCAGTTTTGCTTGTGTTTGCTTGCCTGGTGAGAGAATTCCATAATCCTTATTGGTGAGACAGACCCTAAGGGACTGACCTAGTGCCTCGGGGGCTCATTGCTAAATGGCCTTACCTACGTGACAACGCAGAGGCAACGTAGTTCGGGGTAAACCCTAATGGACCTAAGACCTAGGCGGTAGAAAGTGGAGGTAGACTTGGATAGATAGAAGGACTAGACATGGCATGGATGGGATAATGAAGCTATGGGGGCACATTGGAATAATGGCCTTGCCTACGTGACGACGTAGAGGCAACGTAGTTCATGGACTTGGACCATGGATGGACTAGAAGATAGACGAAAAGATATGGAATGGACGAAGAAGGCCTCAGGGGCGCATTGGAATAATGGCCTTGCCTACATGATGGCGCAGAGGTAACGTAGTTCACAGACTTGGACCATGGATACCAACAAGAGACACTATGCTAGGCTGACACAATAGGTATGATATGGGATAAAACCTTGGTTGACAAGGCCAACAAAGAGATAGAGTATCAAGCCATGAGAGGTTGTTGTCAGGATTTTATTATGGGATAGACATGGGTCGAATGGGACACAAGGAAGAATGGACTCAAGGTGATTGGTTTCCCAAAGATGGAGAAGATGGTTTATCACAAGTAACACTTGTTTACCATGTTTTCACTGCTTGCTTTTATTTGCACGAAAAGATAGAAAGTATACATGACACCTGATTGCGAGGTTTTCATGATGATACCTATCCAAGGCACCTATTTTCTAGGTTTTCACCAAAGGACAATTTTTTTTACTTTTCTATTTTTTGATTTTTTTTTATTTTTCTAATTTTTTGATTTTTTTTTGCATTTTATGCCCCCCTTACATTAGGGTTCTCCTAGGTATAGAACTTGCAAAGATGCATGTTGTTGATTGGGTCATCAAACAGCTCACCCTCTGATGTTGCTAACTGATATGCTCCCAATCCATAAGCAACTACTATTACATAAGGGCCAAGCCAATTGGGTTCAAACTTGCCCTTCTTTTCCCTATCCTGTTGATTGCGGGGATTTTCCTTAAGGACCAGATCTCCAACTTTTAAGACTCTTAGCCGAACTCTGTGGTTATAGCTTTTTGACATCATTTGTTGGTATGCTTTGAGATGGTCAAAGGCTTTCTGTCTCGTTTCCTCTAGCAACTCTAGTTCTTGCAATCTGGAGACTCTGTATTCTTCATCTGATATGAGACCTTTTAACAACACCCTAAGAGATGGTAATTTGACCTCTATGGGAAGGATAGCTTCTGAGCCATAGACAAGGGCGTAAGGTGTAGCACCTGTGGGAGTGCGTATACTGGTTCTGTAGGCCCACAGAGTGAGATTGAGTTAGATGTGCCAATCATGGCCAGCATCATTGACAGTCTTCTTGAGAAGTTTCAAGATGGTCTTGTTGGATGCTTCAGCTTGACCATTACCTTGGGGGTAATAGGGTGTAGAGAAATGGTGTTGGATTTTGAATCAGTCACAAAGTTCTTGGACATCTTGGTTTTTGAAGGGTCTTCCGTTATCTGTGATAATGGATGAAGGAATTTCGTATCTGCCAATGAGGTAATTCAAGATAAATGAGGATATTTGATTACCTATGATGGTGGTGAGGGGAACGGCTTCAATCCACTTGGTAAAGTACTCAGTGGCGGTTATGATGAATTTATGGCCATTAGAGGAGGGTGGATGGATCTTTCCCACAAGGTCAAGTCCCCATTGGCAAAAGGACCAAGGTGTCGTTAAAGGTTTCAACTCTTGAGCTGGCACATGTATCAAGTTCCTATGTATTTGGCACTGCTTGCACTTCTTGACAAACTGATATGAATCTGTTTCCATGTTTAGCCAGTAATAACCCAAATGCATGAGTTTCTTAGCTAAGGAAGGACTGCTAGAGTGTGTTCTGCAAATCCCTTCATGCACGTCTTGTAAGGCGGTTAGGGATTCTTCTTGTTCTAAACAACAGATTAAAGTACCATCTAGACCATGTTGGTATAGGGTATCAACAATAATGGTATAGCGATAGGTTTGGCGTATAAAGGTTCGTCATTGGTTTGAAGATATGTCAGGTGGGAGAGTGTTGTCCTTGAGGTAAGTGTAAATCTTATGGTACCAAGGTGAATCAGATCCAACTAAAAGGCATATGGTATGGTTCTCTGGAAGATCATAAGTTGGTTATTGAATAGTTTCTACTAAGAACTCATACCATGACTCATTCTCTGGTATCTCAAGAACAGAGGCAATGGTTGCCATGGCATCTGCTACTTTGTTCTCAATCTAAGGTATCTGCTCAAAAGAGATGATCACAAAGTGTTCCTTAAAGTCATCGACCATCCTCTTGTAAGGGACAAGCTTTTCATCTTTGGTTTGGTAATCATCATTGACCTGATTTATCACTAGTTGAGAATCACCATAGACATGTAGCTCTTTGATTTTCCACTCTGTTGCCATCTTGATACCAATGACTAAGGCTTCATATTCTTCTATGTTGTTGGTGCATGGGAATAGCAAATGGTAAGACTTCGGTATGGTGTCGCCATGAGGAGTTACAAACAAGATACCTGCCCCCGATCCATGGTTTGTGTAGGACCCATCAAAGTAGAGCTTCCAAGAATGTGTTGAGATTTTGAATAAGGATTCATCTGGAAAGTCAAATTGCATTGGTGTGGTGTCCTATAGTGGTGCATCTTCTAACTAATCAGCAATGACTTGCCCTTTGATAGCTTTTCTGTCTACATACTCAATGTCATATTTGCTTAGGAGCATTACCCATTTGGCTAGGTGACCTGTGAGAGCTACTTTGCTTAGTAGGTATTTTAGTGGATCTATTTTTGCTATAAGTTTGACTGGATGTGCAAGCATATAATGTCAGAGTTTTTGGGAAGCAAAAACTACTGCAAGACATGACCTTTCTATCTATGAGTATTGCAACTCGTAGCCCACTAATGTTTGACTCATATAGTAGATGGCTCACTCTTTATTCTCATAGTCTTGTTGTGCTCAAAGAGCCCCAAGAGCTATAGGTGTAGCAAATATGTATAGTATCAATGGTTTCCCTTAGATAGGAGGCATGAGAATAGGTGGATTCATAAGGTAATCTTTCATTTGTTGAATGCCTCTTCACATCTCTCATCCCATCTGAATGGAATGTTCTTGTGTAGGAGATGACTAAATGGTTGACACTTGTCTGTCAACTATGATATGAATCTACAGATTGCCTGTAGCTTTCCTTGTAGTGATCTTAGTTGTGTTAGAGTCTTGGGTGGTGGCATGTCCATGATAGCCTTGACTTTTGCGGGGTCCACCTCTATTCCATTTGCTGATACAATAAAGCCTAGAAGTTTGCCTGAGGTGACTCCATGCACACACTTCTTTGGGTTCAACCTAACTTTGAATTGTTCTAATCTCTGAAAGACTTTCTCTAACACATCCAGATGTGACTCCCTTTTGAGTGACTTTGCTAGGATATCATCTACATAATCTTCCATTGTTACGTGCATCATGTCATGAAATATAGTGGTCATAGCACGCTGATATGTGGCTCCTGCATTCTTTAGCCCAAATGGCATGACATTCCAACAAAAAGTGCCCCATGGACAAGTACAAGTTGTCTTGTGTTGGTCTTTAGGTGCTATCCTAATCTGATTATATCCTGAGAAGCCGTCCATGAGAGATAACATGGTATGCCCTGCTGTCAAGTCAACTATGATATCTATATTTGGCAACGACAAATCATCCTTGCAGCAAGCTTTGTTTAGATCTCTAAAATCATTGCATAATCAAACTCTGCCATCTGGTTTGGACACTGGTACAATGTTGGATATCCACTCTGGGTAGTCTATTGCTCTGATAAATCCCACATCTAACAACTTCTTCAATTCTTCTTTGACCAATAGTGCCATATGTAGATGAATCTTTCTAAGCTTTTGTTTGACTGGTTTCACACCTGGATCTAGTGGAAGATGATGTAGGATCAAGTTTGGGTCTAGACCTGGCATGTCTGCATATGACCAAGTGAAGTTGCCTCTCTTTTTCTTGAAGAATGGTACAAACTTGGTCTTTTCTGGTGGAGTAAGAGATTTAGCAAAGTGAATGATCTTAGGCTGTTCCTTTGTTCCACTGTTAACCGGCTTTGTAGGTTCCAAAACAATCTAAGACTTCTCCTGGTGCATGTCATTGGGGAGAGTGTCAAGCCTTCCATCATTAGGTGCCATAGTTGGGTTTTCACCTTCAGATGCGTCCTTTCTTTTTACTGTTTTGGGATCTAACACTGCCATAGAATGGTTTTCACCATCAGATCCAATTTTGATTTTGATATTTTTACGACTGGAAGGCTTGGCACCCTCTCCAAAATAAGCCATGGTATTAAGTTCAATAGCGAAACCAGCTTTATGATCTCCTTTGGGTAGGTGGTCCCTAAGTTCCATGTAGTCAATATAAGCATCGTCATTTTGGAACATATCTAGTTGAGGAGTTCCTCGTAGATCCCAGTCAATAAGTTCAGGATGCACAAGGGGGAGGGAGTCGGAGGATAGATCTGATTCATTGATAGTTTGAATGGATATACTAGGAGTATTGGGAGGGGGAGTGTTCGGGATGGTACTTTCCTCCAAATTGCTTATTGCGATAGAACTCGAACCTTCCTTGAAAGTTGCATTCTTAGAGATAGGCAAATTAGACTCTAGTGGTCTGTTCGGTAGCATTTGTCCCTCATGGTAGGGGCTATAAGTTTGAATGGTATCACATTCTTTGTCATCGTAGGAATGCTCTGTCAGCTCATCCCACTCATATTCATTAGAATCTGTGTCACTGTCCACTTGAAGTGTATGTATCATTTCCACTAAACAAGTATTTTCTTTAGCTTTGCCCTTGCCTTTATATCCTAGGCCATTTGTATTTCTAGCCAATGAGGACAAAGAAGGTTGAATGGGTTCTATGATTCCTTCTTTTCTGAGGCTGATAGGGCCTTGTCCTTCATAACCCATTCTATGTAGGATAGCTTCACCTCACCCATAGAGTTCTGTTGGGAGCCTAGGTGGTTCTTGTTGTATGTTCTCTTCTTCTTTGGTATAAAGCCATTGTAGGACATCTCTTTTGTTTCATCGGATAAGGTCCCCCATTTGACAAAGGGAGCTATGGGAGATATAGGAGGAGTAGATAGCTTTGGAAAATGATTGGGTTGACCAAAGGATCAAGGAGATAAAGGCATCTTGGCTAGATTGAGGCTATGCTCTATGGAGTATTCCCCAACTCCAGTTTCTTTGATAGTAATTTTCTACTCTTTGGGCCTTGATGAGGAAGCTTCAGAGGTATGGTCTTGCTGTGGGGTAGGGGATGTAGATGCTCTATTCTTTGGTATGATGCAATTGAGTTTTGAAAGGATGGAGTTGCAATGATGGAAGGGGTCAGGATCTCCTTGGATGGTGACTTGTTTTCCATTATGTGGAAATTTTATGCATTGGTGATAAGTAGAGGGCACAGCTTTCATGGCATGAATCCATGGTCTCCCTAGGAGAATATTATAGGTGAGATCCCTATCTATAACTTTGAACACAACATCTTTTATGATAGGTCCCACTTGTATGGGTAATACCATTGTTCCTTTTGTAGTTCTCTCCTCTTCATCATAGGCTTTGATAGTAATCTTCTTCCTTGGATCGACGACATTTTCGGAGAACCCCAATGTAAGGACTAGCTTTAGCATGCAAATATTTAAACTGGCTCCACCATCAATGAGAACCCTCTTGATGCAATGCTTGTGGATGAAGGTGACAATATGTAGAGGGGTGTTATGTGGTTGAGACACAGAGAGGTCATCCTGCTCGGTAAATGATATGGTACTTGAGGAGGTCAGATTACCTACCATGGCCTGAAACTTCTCTTGGACCAAGTTAGTGGGGATGGTGGTTTCTACTAAGGCTTTATTGAGAATTTCCTTATGGGAAGGAGATAGATGCAACAAATCCCAGATAGAAATGTGGGTCGGAGTCTTCTGTAGTTGGTCTATGACATTATACTGATGGAAGTTGGATTGAGAAGGTGACGACCTTGGAGGGACTGTATTCAACATGACTTTACCACTGCAGGTAATGATGCTACAACCAGTTTTGTTAGGTTCTGATTGTTGATTGGGTGTGACCACATTGATTTGTGGGACATACTCGGATAGGCAATTAATGGTATAGTCGAATGGCACACTTGCATAGTTGGCATTACTATTCCCACTGTTCTGATTTAGCCTGTTGCAATTGTTGTTGTTGTTACCGTTGTTGTTATTGCTATGGTTGTTGTTGCCATTGTTGGTATTGCCATGGTTGTTGTTGTCGTGGTTGTTATTGTTGTTGTACGACCTATCGTGATTGAGAAGTGGATCCCTGTAAGCCACATGCATCTCATTGGAGGTATGTTGTTGGGTTCCTCCTTGATTTTGATCAAGCACATCTTGGATAACATGTTTGAGACAGATACAATTGTTGGTAGTATGTCCCCTTCCTCTATGATACTCACAATAGTTAGTGTCTTTCCAATAGGGAGGTTTGACAATAGGCTCATAATCACTTGTTGGCGGTAGAGAGATTTTATTGTTAGCCAGTAACTTCCGTAATGCGGATTCTTGGGACTCACCCAATGGTGTGAACTTTCGCCTTGGATTTGTGCTAAACCATGGTCAGGGCTCCTGAGAGAATGGTTTGTTGGGCGTAACATTGCTTGCTTCTCCTTTGAGAGTGAATAAGGGTTGTTGCTTGGGAGCCGCCACCTTGGCGTCAACCACTCCATCGTTGACAACATTCTTGTTCTTGGTCCAAAACTTTGATTTTTCAGTCGTATAGTTGGAGGTAGGTGTGTCCTTGTATAACTTGATATGCCCCTTGGCGATCATAGCTTTTTTGATAAACAATCCCATTTCGATGACTTTTGAGAATGATGTAGGGCATTGTATTTGTATTTGATAGCCAAGATCAGTGTTGAGGTTATGGACAAACATCTCCATTAGTTGCTTCTCAGGTACATCGTATGAGCACTTGCTTGCTAGTTGTCTCCATCATTGTAGGAAAGTGGAAAATGATTCAACACCCTTTTGTTTGGTGTTGCATAGATCAAGCATAGAGACTTCATGTTCAATCTTGTAAGAGAAGTGAGTGATAAATTTGTTGACTAGCTCATCAAAAGTTTTGATGCCCAGTGGAAGTCATGAGAACCACTCCATAGCTTGACTGCCTAGAGATCTAGGGAATAGTCTCATTAAGTAAGTCTCATTGTGAGCTACTTCTAAACATGCTACATTGAATTCCCTAATGTGATCTCTAAGGTCCCCTTTCCCTTTGTACTTGTCAAACTTAGGAACTTCGAATCGATAGGGAAATGATTTCATGACCAAGTTTTAATCAAATGGGTACGGTGCAATATCTTCCAAGGAGTAATTTTTGGTGTTAGTACCCATCTTGAGATTTGACATTTGTTGCTTTAGACCCTTGAGTTCTTTCCTCATTTCTTCCATAAGAGTACTTTGGTCTATGGTTTTCTTTCCTTTATCTTCTGCATTTGTGTCTAGGGTTTTCTTTCCCTTTTCATGATCATCCTCTATGTTTTCCAAGATTGAGTTTATATCGAAATCCATGGGCAGTTTAATTCCAAGACTAGCAAGATGATAGAAATACTTGTGAGGGTCGTCATGGAGCACTTTCTCTACTAAGCATTGGAATTTCTGATCTTGGACACTTCCTTGATAGTCTTCATTAGAGATTTCCTCATCACTATCTTAAGGTGAGAAGATGTGGTTGGATGACTCGACCATTTCAAGTTGTTTTTTGTATTGAGATCTAGTAAGAACCATGCAAGGTGACGTGGGACGAGGTGGAATGGGACTAGAGATTTTGGCGAGGTGCCGATGGAGACTTATGACAAGATTTGGCCAAAGGACTATCTCGATCAATGATTCCAACGCATATATCAAATCCTACAGCGCATCTGTTTCAGCGCATACACGACAGTGAGCACTTGTATAGTTTTTAAGAGAAAAATTTCACCAGTTCTGGGTACCCATTTCAGTCTAGTTTTAGGTTCGAAGATCAGATTCTACCTTGCAGTCAGTTTTCCATCTATTTCGTCTCAAAATCTCTCTTTCATTGGTCATCCTATTCACCTTCTACCAGGTCTTTTCTAGTCCCTAGTTAAAAAGTATCCCATATCAGGTCAGCATAGGCCCCTTTTTCGCATCACTTGTGGATTCAAGTAAAACTAGTTAGTCATAGAACTTTGCTAGTACATCTTGGTGAATGACTAGTCCCTACACAGAAAGACAGGTATCGAGTACCCTTACTAGTGGCTACCATCTTGTATCGGCCATCTAATGTGTTGAAAGTCAGCACAGATGCACAGGAACAGAGGATGAATGCGTCGCTCTGGCTTTTTTCAAATTTTTTTGCAAGTTTTTGGAATTTTTTGGTGTTTTTGGTACTTTGGTTGCAAGAATGCTTTTCTAATCCGATTTTCTAAATTTATGGCAAGAAAACACAACAAACACAAAGAAATTTTTATGGTTTTTTAAAATTTTTCTATTTTTTTATGATTTTTCTGACTCTTTTTGGACTAAAAGGAAAAACAAGTACAAAATCCTAGGCTCGAAATGGATTATAAGAGTTTTTGGCCACTAGAAAAAAAGGTGTTTAATGAGGGCAACCGTTCAAGTGGTTACACATGCGACATCACTACTCTTCATTATAGAGTCTCCCAGCTTGCAAGGGTTGTGCCTTGGAGGGTTTTGGGGGAGGTTGGCTATCGGTGTAACACAATTGCACTCATTGTTTGAAGCTTTCACTCCAAACACAATTTATTTATAGTGGCTTGGAAGGGCTTGGCGTCTAGCCTGTTACCACTTAGGGTCATTCCTACTTGGATAAGCAGTATCCAAGAGCACGCCCCTCTAAAGGAAAAACACATTGGAAAATGATACTTTTGGCATTTTGATCACCCAAGATAGGGGAGAGCATAGGCCTGTTATCATTCCCAAAAACACAGTATATAGTGGTTCTTTTTCCCCTAGTTAAAATAGAAAAACTAGATGAGCTATCTACTTGGGCAAGCATAGAACTTTGAAGTGAGTAGCAAGATAGCAATGGTCCAATTTTAACCAAGATAGCAATGATGAGTTCAATTTTAATCCATGATAGCACGAATTGTTAACTTTGAAATTTTGGTCAATTGAGATAGCAGTGGTTCAGTTTTAACCCAGATAGCAATAGTGAGTTCAGTTTTAATCCACGATAGCACGAATTGTTAACTTTGAAATTTTGGTCAATCAGGATAGCAGTGGTTTAGTTTTAACCCATATAGCAATAGTGAGTTCAGTTTTAATCCAGATAGCAATAACTTTGAAAAGATAGTAATGTTGCAATGCAAGATAGCAAAGGTTCAGTTACCACTTTCCTAGTTAGACTATCTGAGACTTTGCATGAACATCTGTTTTACTTTCCTGTTTTAGAAATCAAAGTGTGATCTAGCAAATGCAACTATATGAATCTAAACCAGTGCCTATCCTGCAAAACAGCTCTAGAGTATTCCTGCAAAGATGTCAGTGTTACAAAAATCTTCCTAGAAAACCCTAAAAATCACTGTTCAGACAAATGCGCTGCTTCAGAGACTGGATGCGCAGAAATAATCTACAGAAGCGCAGTAATATGTATGCACCGTAACAAAGCTTATAAGTGCCGTAAGAAAGTGTATATGTGCGGTAAGAATAGAAGTGTCGTGACAGGTTGTAAATGTGTCGAAATAGTGAATGTATGTGCAACAGAAATAGATGCATCATGACAGCTTGTAAATGCACCGAAACAGTGAATGTTTGCACAATAGAAATAGATGCACCGTGATAGTTAACAGATGTCTGTTAGGAATTGACGTATGCACTGTTTCCTCCTATGTATGGATTTCTAAACACAAAAAACTTAGTTTTTGGTTAAATTTGGGGCTATAGCCCCATGGTGGGTGCCAAAAATGTTAAGGGAAATTTGGATCAAACAATGAATATGCAATGATAATCAATATCAAATACCCAAAACTCAATAGAATAGTGAACTAAGAAGATTAAATCAAACAAGCAATGAATCAAATAACAAAGCAAACCTTCCTTAGATCGAAACTTCCATTGTTGCCTATCAAAAATCATCCTTGGTTGTAGGAAAAGGGCCTTCAGTGAGTGCACTTCTTTGCTTTGTCAAGAATGTTGATTATGAATGGCTATGGTAGTGTCGCAATGAAGAGGAGCTCCAAAACGAAGGTAGTAGTGCATAGTGCATAGTAAAAAGGGTGATCATAAGCAATGAAGGAATTGGTGCCAAAGGTGCGTTGTAATTCCTGCAGAGTAACAATACTTAAAGCTTGGATGAATAGAATGGAAGAACAGGGTTCAATTTATAGACTTGGAAGAATGAAGATCAATGGTATAGAAAGAATGAGAAGATCAACGGTTGAGAATAGTTGAGGAACATGAAACGAATAAGAAAAAGACATGTGTCTTGCTTTCTTTTGCATGAGAGGATTTGCTAAGAATAGAAGAATGAGTTAAAGCATTTAAAAGAATATAATAATCGGTTAAGTGATTTAAAACAAGAAGAAGGGATTTGCATGAGAATAAGAAGATATTTTGCTTTATTAAATATTAGGAATATTTAATTGCATGTGCAAAAAGATTGAATTATATTTAGAGATAACTCAATTTAGAAGAAAAAGACAACTTAAACAAATATTTGATTTATTTAAATTTAGAGAAGATATTATTGGAAGAAGCAATTATATAATTGGAATTATTTAATTTAGAAGATAAGAAAGAAAATTAAATAAATAAGTTTATTTAATTGTTGTGCATGATTTTGGAGGAATAAATAAAATGTTTGATTGTATTTTATTTTTAGAGATTGAGAGGATTTAAATAAATTTGATTTGATTTATTCAAATTTGGAAGAATGATTTGATTTAATTAAATAATTAAGAATTATTTAATTGTTTGGAAGAATTTAAATTAAATAAAAGATTTTATTTAATTGTTGGAAGAATATGAATCAAATAAATAAATTTGGTTATTTATTTATTGATAGAGGAATTAGAAGGGAATAAATATTAAGAATATTTATCTAGACTGAATCGTGTCATTTTTAGGCGTATACACCAATTTCCCCATTTCAAAATTTGTTCTATGGCTTATAGAGACACTCTCTTTTTCTTATCATTCTCTAGCATTCTTATGATATAGAATATGAAGGTATCATTCACCCTTCTTAAATTCTTGATACTTTGCTTCATCTTTGACTAAGGATAGTACTAGTACATGTAAAAGCCTTCAAACCATCACAAAAGTAAATAAAGTAAATAATCCATTTAAATTACAAAATCACAAGTAACAAAAGTAACAAGATGTAATTAATCTGCTTAATTACAACGTCGTAATAAGGAAAATAAAATGAGGTAATTAATCTGCTTAATTACAAGTAAAAAGATAAGTCTCATAAATAAGATTCAATAAAGTCAATAAATCTTCACAAAAGAAAAGCCTCATAAATAAGAATCATTAAATCTTGAAAAAGATAATCTCATCAATATAAATCAAATAAAGTCATTAAATCTTACAATTCACATTCTCATCCCAGGTAAAAGCACTATAAAATCATACACAAAGTCCTTTGACAATCATGCCATAATACATCCAATTACAAGTTTACAATAATCATGTTCAACAAGGATAAATGAATCAATACACTCATCAGTCGCATGAACCAAGTGGTCCTCCACCTGCAAGTCGGGAGACAGGAACATGGCCCAGGTGCTTTTCCACCCAACCATGAAGTAATTACACTTCCTTGGATCCCTTCATGGAATGAAGGAAACCCAACCCTGCACAAAATGTCTAGCTACTTGGAAACAATTGGCAAGAGGGAACACCCGATACAACCCTGATGTCTGAATGTGCAATTCTAAATAATGAAATGTAGATTGTCTCACAACAGGATGTGGAAGAGATATATATAAATAAGTTTACTAGACAAAATAAACATCTTTTTCAATTTCAGCTCATTTAGGTCTAAACCTTTAAACATAGTAACATGGTTCAATTCCTGAAAAGAGGAAAAATCATCTCTGATAATCCACATTCAGCATCGAAGCATAGAAGTAACCCAAACACATTCCTAGATAAAAATCTACTTTCCTTCCCCAATAAATAAATGAATGAATAAGTCAATAATCAAATGAATAAATAAATAAATCAAAATCACCTGTAACCACCTCTAATCCCTTTCCCATGCATAAAGAGAACACTCTTTTCCAAAAAGAAAAAATGAAGATCAGCATAAATCATTTAAAAGCAATATAGGTTTTGAAATATGATTATATTCTCCATTCCTATTTCCTTGGTTTAAATCGATTGTAGAAACTAATGATTTCACCTCAATGTATGAGTATCCATGCATACTGATTTCAAATATTATTACTATCTTTCCTCAAGAACAAGTAAATAATAATAAAATAAAACAATCAATGTTCTCCTATAATTCATTTCAAAATCCCTTTCCCAAAACACAAATTAAGGAAACATACTTTTCAAGCAAAAATTCATCAGTTGTTCAAACAATTGCATCTACAAGTTGTCAACCAGGTTTTATTTCCTAATTCATAGTTAATTCAAATTCCATAATATATATAAAGTTTTCTAATTATTCAATCAAGTAAATTAATTCCCTTCAAGAAGCTTTCAATAAAACAATGTTATTTATATCACAACATTTATTCCATCACACTAACATATAAGATAATTTTTATAATCTATTTCATTAAGACTTCCATAAGGTGCTAAGGAATAATCAGAAAATCAATCCATCTTTGTTCTAAATAGTAATATACTGGTTTAGGACTGCTTTTAGAGAAGCTACAAGAAATTTAAATACTGGTGACAGGAACCTAAAGCCTAGTGACAGGAACTTCTAAAATTGGCGACAGGACTGGAAACAAGTGATAGGAATAGAAAATAGGTGATGAGAACAGAAAATAGGCTGTGACAGACATAAAATAGGTCTATACAACAATAAAAATGATAAAGACAGCTACAGAAACATATAAAAGACTGCTACAAGAATATAACAATCAAGCTACAGTAAATAAAAGACTGTTACAGGAATAAGGTAGCTGTTGCTACAGAAAGACAGTTTGCTGCTACAAAAAGATAGTCTAGAACAACTAAGATGAGTTTACAAGAATATAGTAAGGTTTGCTATAGGATTATAAGCTGCTACAAAAATGCAAAGGACTGCTACAGGAACAACAATTAATCTTTAAGGTAAATAATAGGTCATCTATATCATAAGTGATTTTACACAATAGTGATAGAGATTAAATAGATTAGTTGTGGCTGCCAGAATAAAAGGATCTTTCCTCGGATAATTAATTATCGGTGGTAGGTATAATGAGACCATTGTTTTAAAACAAGGATAGGCTAATTATAGTACCATGAACACCAGAGAGATGTCGAATCACAAGCTAGAATTAAACATGGTTTTAATAGTCATATGCAACCATAACTATTTGTAATTTAAAGTAAAGAAAAATACCAACTTTTATTTGTTTCCAAGGTCAAATTTTGATGCAAGAGCATCCAGTGGTGTAAGGGCAATCTTGCATCACCCAAAAAAAGATGTGTTTCAAAATTGTTGATGTTCTTTCCATTTCTTTTCAAAATTTGTGGTTCTGGTTCCATAATCGCTTGAAGAATGATGTAGAACTTTCAATGTTTCCAAACTGCTAAAAATAGCAACCTGCTATTTTTAGAAAGTTTGCATTTAGGCACGGAATGAAGTGAAATTTTACAGGAAGTTTCATAACTAAAAATTAAGACCTTTGGCGAAGGAATCACTCAAAGATCATTTGCAAGCTGAAAGATATTAAAGTTTCCATTTCCTGAAAAATGCCTGAAAATTATTCAAACTCAGGTTTGAGGCACTAAACGGCCTAGTATGGACCTGAAAATGGCTAGAACTAGCAGAGCAGGTTCTTAGCTAGTAGAGCACTCTAAAATATTTCTGACACATAAAATGGTTGGTCAATCAGACACCTGGATCAAAAGTTATGGCTCCCAGAAGTTGACCAATTTTTGGAGGGAGAAGCAAATTTTAAAATTAGGTTGTTGGCCACCAAAAAGGCTATTAATAACCATTTTTGAGAACCCTGGGCAGTAGTAGACTTAAAGGGGGAAGTGTAGAGTCAAGAATAGGTGGGAAAATAGAAACCCTAGCTGATTTAGGGTTATAGAAGGTAGATGATTTTAGAGTCTGGCAATAGGAAGTTGTAATGTGTTGCAGCATGTGGAGGGTTGATTCCTCTTATTGTATTTGAGTTTCTATAATGTAATAAGTTGTCTAAATGAATAAAGAAAGTTCTATTTTTTGTCTGCAATTTCTGTTGTTGTGTGTTTTATGATTTACACCTTCATCAAGTGGTATCAGAGCAAGGGTTCCTGAGTGTGTAGATAGATCACTGACCATGAGGTAGTTTGCACCAAGACCTGAGGTTGTGGGTTTGCTGCAGAGATCAAGATGCCTCCACGAAGAAATTGTATTAGGAGGAATGCTTTGACGGAAGAGGGTTTTAGATACCTACAAAGGCAAATCGATGCATTGCAAGAGGAGCTACGTGTCATGCCCACATTTCCCATGTGGTCACAACACGCATCACACGTGTCATGTCCACATTTGTCATGTAGTCATGACACGAAATATCAAAAAAATTTCCACGCTTCCTTGGAAACCCCCTCGCACAAGTAAGCATGCTCAGTAGCGTACACTTAAGGCATAAACAATATAGTTGAAAGCAGGGGTAATACGTACACATACACATACCAATTGCAAGAAGGCTATTAAGGGGGTCGTCACAACGTGGTTAACGTCACTAATAGGGTTAAACTTCCCTAACCTAACTAAACCCTAGATTCTGGGAAAATTGAGTAGCATAACGCCTCACGAGCGTGAGTAGGGTTTATTGTACTAACACTAAATTTGATCAAGAGGTTTCCTGATTTGGGTTAATAAATTTCTTACATCACACTAGTTGCATTGGTAATACAATTGATTAAATTAATTGAACATTTTTCAACAAAGTCTGATTATTTGTTCTCCTTCACATTTTCTGAAATTTAATATTAATTTGTTCTCCTTCATGTTTTCAAAAATTTAATATTAATTTGTTCTCCTTCACGTTTTCTAAATTTTAAAACATTTTTCAACAAGGTCCAAACATTTGTTCTCCTTCACGTTTTTTGAAATTTAATATTAATTTGTTCTCCTTCACATTTTCTAAATTTAAAATATTTTTCAACAAAGTCCGATCATTTGTTCTCCTTCATGTTTTCGATCAATCAAAGTTATCTCTGCATCATTTACATTATTCCTAATTTCTTGGTAGATCATATCTCAGAATCAGGATTTACTAACTTCGTTTGATGAAGTTTACTAGGTTTCCATTCTAGGTTTAAATCAACGTTTGAATTAATTTTGTTAATTAAATAGGCCACAACATGCTTAAAAGAGTATTAAGTTTTAATTAGTACTCTTAGCCCTAAATTCCTCCATCAATAAAATAATATTTTCTTTATGAGTGAAAAACTTATTTTTTGATTTTCTCCTCTTTGTTTTCACTTTTATCTTTCTTTCTCTTTTTCTCTCATTTTTTTCTCATTTTCTCAATTTGCCTTTATTTTGTTGTTGCAGGTTGAGTTTTAAATGGCCACATATGAATTGCATATGATGGCTTCAAATAATTATGAATATATATATATATATATATATATACACACACACTTATTGTATTTATAACATTAGGTTTTCTTTTAATAAAATATATGTATATATATATTTTTGTTTTCTTTTATAAAGGTACTAACACCCTAAAATATTTTAATTTTATTTCCCATTAGAAGAATCCGTAAAAATTCTTGTTTGTTTTGATTTGTTATTGGCAGGTCAGGAGGGAATGGTGGCTGCAGTGGTGGCTGCAGCACTGAGTAGAGGCAGAGATTTGGGTGCAGAGGAGTGGTGGGTATGTGGAGTGGAGGGTCGGCAGAGAGGGGGGCCATGGGCGGACTGTGGCGGCAAAGTCCGGTGGCACCGATGGTGGTAGAGGGGCTATGGAGCCTACGCAGAGGGTGGAGATCACGGGGGTGTTGGCACATACTACATAGAGGGGCCGCGAGGGTTAAAGGGTAGCGGGGAGTGTGGGGAGGGGGGCGGAGCCCAAACCCACACTCCACATAGTGGGGTGTGGGTGGGGGCTCCACCCCCCTCCCCACACCCTTGTAATATAAATGGTGGCGGTGGGGGGGGTTCGAACCCCCCCCACCAAAATTTGCATTTTGTTCTATATCTCTTTGTTGTTACACAGTGAATGTAAAAAAAAACATTTCGGCCCTTCAAATTTTGCTTAGCAATAGAAATATTTATTTTATGTTATTTTTATTTAGTTTTATTTATTATAAAATATACATAGATACACATATATATATATATAATGTATATATTAAATACAATCAATTTATTCTATTTGGCATAATAAAAAAAAATTAATCTATCTCCAAGAGTAAATTAATACATTTTATCAAATACACATGATATATATATATTTGCATATATATATATAATTGTATATATGTATTTTTTTTTAACTATAACCCTCTTTCTAAAATGCTTATAAATTTTCTCTATAAAACAATTACATAAAGATGTATATCTATATATTTTTTTTTATCAAATCTCTAAAAACAAGAACTTAATTTTTTTTTCTAACAAGTATATTCATTTGCATGATTAATATTTACACATTTTTTTTTAAGAGAGGAACAAATAAAATTAAGTAATTTGAAATGCCTCTAATACATAACAACAACCAATTTTTTTTCTTCCTTTACATAATAACAAATTACAACTTTCTTTATTGTCACAACAACAACTTCACAACTTAACGAATTGATATTTCAATATGTTATACAATGAAATAGCTTATAAATAAATTTTCTTCAATTCATCCTTTTGAAGGATAAGAATTAAGCAACAAATTATAACTTTAATTTATTAAGTAAATAACATACACACAACTATGAAAAATATAAGTTTTTACAACATAAGAGAGAGAGAGAACCATATTCTCCTCTTGGACTACAACCACAGATGAAACAGCTAAATAGGCCAAGCTCTTCTCAAGAGCTTAAAGAGTAAAGAAAAATAAAATATTTCTCCAAGAATAAGGAGTTTCTTCAACTTCACACTAATCTCCAATGAACCTGCATATCACACAAAGGGGAAAGAAAACCACACATCTTGCTCTCCTCCCTACCGTAGACCCGCAAGAGGGTCACCCCTAAGCTAGGGAGATCATCCACACACCTAGGGAACTCAATTCTACTTCACAACAAGGCACATAAACATCCCAAAACACAATATTACACCCATAGGTAATCACAACACATGAAATCAACCAAGGTGAGTTCAAAGGGGTAGGGGAGTGGACACACTCAACTCAAGAGTTCCACTCCTACAAAATATCCCATCACAATTTCTCTTATGGCCTCAAGCCAACACATTTAATAAAATTTTCAAAAGTATCCATATTTTGGCTCTAAAGCCATGGCTCATATTGCTCAAAATCACATATATTGACCTCAAGGCTTGCAACACCACAAAAACAAGGTAATGACCCTAAGGATGATCACTCCTCCCCTACCCCACACTTGTTGAGCATTCTCTCCCAAGTGGGAGAGGCTCTTACAACTCCCTACAAAATTTTTCAACAATAACAAAATACAACTCAAGAAAATACATCACACACATATGTATCATGCAAGCAAACTAAAATACAAAGGGAAGGCCTTAGCCTTAAAAACCAACCTTTAAAAGCCCAATTATGGAAGAAAGTTGATGTAGAGATTTTCCAAACTCCCTTCCAACATAAGCCACTAAACTCCCTCTATCTTTCTCCCCAAATTAAAATTCAAGCAATTAAAATTTCCAAGAATTCAATAACCTCTCGCCTTCTCCCAAGTGGGATTAAAATAAGCTCAACCCATGAGCTTAGAGGAATGGGGAGGTGACACTTGTCACCTCCTCACTCTTCCTCCCCACTACAAGTATGTCCCAAGGGATGGGTGTTGACACATGTCACTCATCCATCCCCAAGTCTCCCTCACCCCTTACCACATGTCCTCTCTCCAACATATGGGAGAGAAAAGAGGAGTTAAAGAGGGAAAGGGTGACACATGTGTCCCCTTCCTTTCCTCTCAAGAAGGACCACACAACTCCAAGGGTACTCTCACCAATTGTGAGAGAGACTTGAAGTCAAGTACTCCACAATTGGTGGGTCTTGGAGTCATCTCCAACCTTGGGAAGTGAAAAGGGATGGGGTTGAGTGTTGGTACCACTCATCCTACCCCTCCCATGCCTCAAATTTCGTCACTTAACTTCAGTGTTAAGTTAAGGTGACCATATGGAGGTCTACCAAGGGTTACCCATGTCAAAAAGGACCCTAGACCCATGGGGTATAACCCAGGGTCAAGTTAAAACACATGAAAATGGTCTCCAAAATTTTAGAATTTAAAATTGAAATTCAAAGACAAAATTCTTACAACACAAATTATAATTCAAATTGAAAGAGGGTAGACTTAACCCAAATAACAACATGCAATTCAACATTACAGAATTTTTATCATGCACAGGGTTGATCTTAGTTCCTCGTGGAACTAGATCAGTTTCACTAGGAATTACAACATCGAGTGTGGGATGATCTCCAGTATCTGTGGCTAGTTAGAAATACCTGCACACTCAATTGCAAAGTTATTTCCACATACATATAATAGCTGAAGCAATTTAAAAATACACTCACATAAAATATCACTAGTTCACATAAGTATAAAGGAAATCAGATTACAATTAGATTCTGAATTCTTCATTTCAAACATCCATTCCCAAGATTAAATCACAAAACCAATTTCTATCTAACATCACCCAATTAGTTTTCCTTTAACATCATAATCTAACCCAATTTCTATCTAACATCACCCAATTAGTTTTCCTTTAACATCATAATATAAAGCATCTATCTAACATCACCCAATATGTTTTCTCTTAATATAAAGCATTTATCTAACATCACCCAATTTGTTTTCTCATAATATAAAGCATCTATCTAACATCACCCAATTAGTTTTCCTTTAACATCATAAAGTCTAATAGTTTGGGAATTCAGGATCAATAGTCCCACAAGTCTAAATGTATCAGCAATAGTAAAGTAAATAGTCAAATGAATGGGAATGAAAAAGGTAGGCCTCACATCCTCCCCCCCTAAGACTGTACTTCCTCCTAGAAGTCATCAAAGAGGTGAGGATAAAGAGTCCTTAATCTTGTTACATCCTCCCATGTCGCAGTGACCTCGTCATACATGTCCCACTGGACCCTACCTGGTCCAGTTCTCGACCTCAAAGGCCCAGCGTCCGACAAGCCAATATACAAATTGGCTCCAAAGCCATATGATAGTCTGCCTCTACCTGAAGAGCACTCCAATCCAATACGTGAGATAAGTGAGAGATGTAATGTCGTAAAACTGAAACATGAAAGACATCGTGGATACGCGAGAAGCTAGGTGGCAAGGCTAGATGATAGGCTACAGGTCCTATCTACTCCAAGATCTCAAAAGGTCCTACAAACTAAGGTGCGACCTTAGAGCCCTTTCCATAATGGATTGGACTCTTGTACGGTCGCACTCTCAAAAACACTCTGTCACCCTCTGAGAAGCTTCGATCAATTCTCTTAACATCGGCATACTTCCTTTGTCTATCCTGTGCCTCCTAAAGTCTCTGTCTAATCAGTGTGACCTGCTGCTCCATATCCTAAACTATCTCTGGACCAATGGCAACCCTGTCCTCTATCTGATCCCAACTCAATGGTGTCCTGCATGGTCTACCATATAAAGCCTGAAAAGGAGGCATACCCAACGAGCTGTGATGCCCATTATTGTAGGCAAACTCAACCAGATATAGATACTCCTCCCATCTAGACTGATGGTCCATAACATACATACAAAGCATGTCCTCCAACACCTGATTAACTCTCTTTGTCTATCCGTCGGTCTCAGGATGGTAAGCTAAACTGAAGTTGAGCTGTGTGCCCAATGCCTACTGTAAGGCTCTCCAAAAAGTTGAAGTGAATACTGAGTCTCTATCAGAAATGTTACGGCAAGGTACTCCATGAAGTCTAACAATTTGATCTAAAAATACCCTCGCCACAGATGGTGCATTCTACATCATGCGTACAGGTGATAAATGTGCCACCTTGGTCAACTTGTCAACCGTCACCATGATGGCATCATGGTGACATGATGACATAGGTAGACCAACGATAAAGTCCATGGAAATGGTGTCCCATTTCCACTCAGGTATCTCATGAGGGTACAACAGTCCTACTGGATGATGATGCTTGGCCTTGACCCTCTAGCACTCAAGGCAACGAGCAACATATTCTGCAATGTCTCGTCTCATACCCGCCCAATGGTATAACTGTCACAAATTAGCATACATCTTCTTCACTCCTGGGTGTGCTACATAAAGTGCTCTATGAGCCTCTGAAAGAATCACTGCACGAAGATCACCCACACAGGGTACATAGATGCGCTGCCGATGTCTAAGCAAACCATCAAGCTCAAGGGTATATCCTGCGAATCTACCCTTAAGGGCCCTCTATTTCTAGATATCCTGCTGCACCTCAAGAAACCACTCATCCTCAGGCAAATGCTGTAAGATATGCTCTCTCAGGTCCACCCTCAATGTCAAGGTCAGGATCTCGTGGCACCTTTGACTCAAGGCGTCAGCGACCATGTTCTCCTTCCCTTTGATGTAGTGGACATCAAAGTCATACTCGCATAAGAACTCCATCCAATGCTGCTGGTGGGCATTCAAATTGGGCTGTGTGAAAATGTACTGCAAGCTATGGTGGTCTAAATGGAGCTCAAAGTGTTGACCCAAAAGGAAGTGTCTCCAACAAACAAGAGCATGATAACTACTGCGAGCTCTAAATCATGAGTAGGGTAGTTTAGCTCATGTGTCTTGAGCTTATGCAATTCGTATGCAATTGCTCTACCACTCTGCATAAGCATGGCTCCCAAACCCTCTAGTGATGCATCTAAGCAAACAACAAAATCCTCCGCAGGATCTAGAACCGCTAATATGGGAATGCTGGTAAGATGCTCCTTGAGGACCCCAAAGGCCCTCTCACACTGCTTGGTCCAAGTGAAACCCTTCCCTTTCCGCTGAAGGGAAGTGATGGGATGTGCTATTCTAGAAAAGCCCTCGACGAATCTACGGTAATAACTAGCTAATCCCATGAAGCTCCTAACTTCTGTCACACTGGTGGGTGCTGGCCAATCCTAAATAGCTCTGATCTTCGATGGATCTACGGAGATGCCATCTCCTGATAGGATGTACCCCAAATACTACACCTCTGTCCTGAAGAAGGCACACTTCGCTAGGTTACCATATAGTTGCTGCTCTCGTAAGCACTGCAAAACCTGACGCAGATGGTCCATATGCTCCTCCTCGGTCCACAAGTAGATTAAAATATCATCAAGAAATATGATAACGAACTGATCCAAGTAAGTATGGAACTCTCCTTTGATGAGACTCATGAACACTGTAGGGGCGTTTGTCAAACGAAGGGTACCATTGTGAACTCGTAATGGCCATATCTAGTTTGAAAAGAAGTCTTATGAATATTTATCTCTGTGATTTGCAATTGGTGATACCTAGATTTCAAATCAATTTTTGAGAACACTCTGGCTCCCTACATCTGGTCAAAAAGGTCATTAATCCTAGGCAGAGGATAACGGTTCTTCACCATCACCTTATTCAACTACCTATAATCCATGCATAATTGAAGAGACCCATCCTTCTTCTTCACGAAGATAACTGGTATGCCCCAAGGTGAAATGCTAGGTTAGATGTGCCCCTCCTCAAGTAACTCTTCTAACAGCAATTTGAGCTTTGTAAGCTCATGTGTAGTCATCTTGTAGGGTTCACAAGACACTGGCTCGACACCTGGCACTAGATCAATGTGGAAATCAACCTCTTTGCATGGAGGCATACATGGTAATTCTGGTAGAAACACATCGGCAAAATCTCTCAGGATAGGGTGATCATCTAAAGAAGCCTCAGGTTCATCCTCTAATTTGTCATTGACCGTGATAGCGAACAACTGACACCCCTTTCACATGCAATGCTTAAGCTGCTGAGCGGATATCATATGTACTGCTGTGGGCTTCTGTATGCTCACTAACTCAACTAGTGAGCCATGATCATCTAAACAACTAATCATCCTTTGGCGACAATCTAGCTTGGCTCTATGAGCCGCAAGCCAGCCCATACCCAAAACTACACCGTAGGATCCTAATGGCATAACCCTAAGGTCACATGATGTAGTGATGGAACCCAAGGAGATCTCGTAATCTCTAACCAAGGTATCTACTGACATCTTGGCCCTAGAGGCCAAATCAACCTCCCACCTAATGTCTTGCCTAGAAGCGACTAGCCTACAACGTTCCACTAACGGTGTAGACAGAAAAGAGTCGGTAGCTCTAGAGTCAAAAAGAATAGAGATGGGGAAATCCCCAATCATACCTGCTATCTCAATAATTGAGGCCTAGAAGTCAGCTTGGCGGTTGTCAACTACTGCAAACATGCGGTGGGACTTGCCCACATCTCCTACAGTCTACTTAGATCCTCCTAAATGGGGCTGTCCCCCTGCTGTGAAACGCTGTGGACACTCTCTGGCCAAATGCCTTGCCCCACCACATACATAACATGGGCCCCTAGCCTGCAACTGTCCTGACTGAGTCCTTCCTGACTGCTGCTGTCCGGTCTGTCCTGTGGACCCCTGTGAACCCCTATAAGACTGCTGAGACCTCACGGGTCCCGTAGATGATCCCTGTTGTCTCTGATCCCTATGCGGGCCCTGCTGCTGCCAACCACGATTTTGTCCTCCCTGAGCCCTCTGCTGATGCTACTGCTACTGCTGCTATGGAGGCCTAGGAGGTAATGATGAAGAATTGAATCCTCCTCTCTGTGGTGTGGATTGTGGTCTACAAAAGTTTTGCTGCTGCTGGTGATTACGGTCCTAAAACTACGGGCATGCATTCTACCCTTGTCCCTAAATTTCTTCTGCAATATAAGCCTTTTTGATAGCCTCGCTCATAGTCTGGGGGTCTGCCATACGCACCGGTCCTGCTATCCCATGATTCAGTCCTCTGATGAATTTGTGCACTAGGAGTTTCTCATCATGGCGATACTCTGCGTAACGAGAAAGCTCAATAAACTAGCTCTCATACTGAGCAACCATGAGTCCTCTCTACTGTAATTCATGGAACTCAACTATTCGGTGCTATCTATAATGATCTGACAAGTAAGGTGCATTAAAGCACTCTATGAATATGTCCCATGTGAGTGTATCTAAGGATAATTGGTGCTTGCACTCCTTAGTGGGCCACCAAGTAGCTGCTGCATCCCTCAAAAGGTGTACTACCACTCGTGCTTTCGTGTTGCTCCCATAAGGTCACAACGCGAAGCACCTATCTAAACTGATGAGCTAAGCCTCAGCCTTAGCTCCCTCTATAGCTCCTATGAAGGTAGGTGGATTTAGCCTAAGTAGATCTCTGATGGGATCTCCTCTATCTCTAAGTCCTATAACTGGCTTATCCAAACCATACTCATAAGGCCCATGATGTACCTACTCTACCCTCACATTCTCATCTCGTCTTTGGTGCCATGGAGGACTCCTACTTCATGCCCTTTAAGCTGACCCTACCTCCTCCACTGTAGTATCAGGTATCTCTACAAAAGGCTCCATACGTGGCACCTCTTGCAGATCGACGCGGGACTCTACACGTGGCTCAACATGCGACTCAGCACGTGGCTCCTCATATGACTCCTCTCGCGGATCAACACGAAGCTCATCACGTGGCTCTAGTATAACTAGCGGTAGCCTCTCTAACATGGCCTGCAATGTCTGTAAAATCTGAGGACCTATGTCAAGTATTGGTGGTACCTATGGTACTGGCTGATTTGCTATGATTGCGGGTGCCTGTCCCTCTGTAGAGGAATCATTATGCACCTCAACAAACATAGTGTTGTACGATCGCGCTCGTCGAACACGTCGGGGAGGCATCCTACAAAACAAGGTAGGCACTAATTAATCAAAGTTGCGGAATAAGTAAGTTGTCCAAATATGCCCAGTGTTTAAACTTGGGCTCTGATACCAAATGTCATGCCCACATTTCCCATGCGGTCACAACACACATCACATGTGTTATGTCCACATTTGTCATGTGGTCATGACACGAAATATCAAAAAAAAATTCCATGCTTCCCTAGAAACCCCCTCGGACACATAAGCGTGCTCGGTGGCGTACACTTAAGGCGTAAACAATACAGTTAAAAGCGGGGGTAATACGTACACGTACGCATACCAATCGCAAGAAGGCCATCAAGGGGGTCATCACGACACGGTTAACGTCGATAATAGGGTTAAACTTCCCTAACCTAACTAAACCCTAGATTCCAGGAAAATCTGGTAGCATAACGCCTCACAAGCGTGAGTAGGGTTTATTGTACTGACACTAAATTTGATCAAGAGGTTTCCTGATTTGGGTTAATAAATTTCTTACATCACACTAGTTGCATTGGTAATACAATTGATTAAGTTAATTGAACATTTTTCAACAAAGTCCGATCATTTGTTCTCCTTCACGTTTTCCAAAAATTTAATATTAATTTGTTCTCCTTCACATTTTCTAAATTTAAAACATTTTTCAACAATGTCCGAACATTTGTTCTCCTTCACGTTTTTTGAAATTTAATATTAATTTGTTCTCCTTCACGTTTTCTAAATTTAAAACATTTTTCAACAAAGTCCGATCATTTGTTCTCCTTCACGTTTTCGATCAATCAGAGTTATCTCTGCATCATTTACATTATTCCTAATTTCTTGGTAGATCGGATCTCAGAATCAGGATTTACTAACTTCGTTTGATGAAGTTTACTAGGTTTCCATTCTAGGTTTAAATCAACATTTGAATTAATTTTGTTAATTAAATAGGACACAATATGCTTAAAAGAGTATTAAGTTTTAATTAGTACTCTTAGCCCTAAATTTCTCCATCAATAAAATAATATTTTCTTTATGAGTGAAAAACCTATTTTTTGATTTTCTCCTCTTTGTTTTCACTTTTATCTTTGTTTTTTTTTTCTCTCATTTTTTTCTCATTTTCTCAATTTGCCTTTATTTCATTGTTGCAGGTTGAGTTTTAAATGGCCACATATGAATTGCATATGATGGCTTCAAATAATTATGAAAATATAAATACACACACACACACACACACACATATACACATACATACATACACATTGTATTTATAACATTAGGTTTTCTTTTAATAAAATATATGTAAAGATATATTTTTGTTTTCTTTTATAAAGGTGCTAACACCCTAAAATATTTTAATTTTATTTCCCATTGGCAGAATCCCTAAAAATTCTTGTTTGTTTTGATTTTTTATTGGCAGGTCAGGAGGGAATGGTGGCCGCAGTGGTGGTTGCAGCGCTAAGTAGCGGTGGAGATTTGGGTGCAAAGGAGTGATGGGTATGTGGAGTGGAGGGTGGGTAGAGAGGGGGGCCGTGGGTGGACTATGGTGGCGGAGTCTAGTGGTAGAGGGGCTGTGGAGCCTGCGCAGAGGGTGGAGATCGCGGGGGTGTTGGCGCAGACTACGTAGAGGGGTCGCGAGGGTTAAAGGGTAGCAGGGAGTGTGGGAAGGGGGGCAGAGCCCCCACCCACACTCCACACAATGGGGTGTGGGTGGGGGCTCTGCCCCCCTCCCCACACCCTTGTATTATAAACGGTGGCGGTGGGGGGGTTCGAACCCCCCCAACCAAAATTTGCATTTTGTTCTATATCTCTTCGCTGTTACATAGCGAATGTAAAAAAATCATTTCGGCCCTTCGAATTTTGCTCAGCAACAGAAATATTTATTTTATGTTATTTTTATTAGGTTTTATTTGTTATAAAATATGCATACATATATATATATATAATGTATATATTAAATACAATCAATTTATTCTATTTGGCAGAATAAAAAAAAATCAATCTATCTCCAAGAGCAAATTAATACATTTAATCAAATACACATGATATAAATATATATAATTGTATATATGTATATATTTTTTTTTAACTATAACCCTCTTTCTAAAACGCTTATAAATTTTCTCTATAAAACAATTACATAAAGATGTATATCTATTTTTTTTTATCAAATCTCAAAAAACAAGAACTTATTTTTTTTTCTAACAAGTATATTCATTTGCATGATTAATATTTACACATTTTTTTTAAGAGAGGAACAAATAAAATTAAGTAATTTGAAATGCCTCTAATACATAACAACAACCAATTTTTTTTCTTCCTTTACATAATAACAAATTACAACTTTCTTTATTGTCACAACAACAACTTCAGAACTTAACAAATTGATATTTCAATATGTCATACAATGAAATAGCTTATAAACAAATTTTCTTCAATTCATTCTTTTGAAGGATAAGAATTAAGCAACATATTATAACTTTAATTTATTAAGTAAATAGCATACACAAAACTATGAAAAATATAAGTTTTTACAACATGAGAGAGAGAGAGAACCATGTTCTCCTCTTGGACTACAACCAAAGATGAAACATCTAAATAGGCCAAGCTCTTCTCAAGAGCTTAAAGACTAAAAGAAAATAAAATATTTCTTCAAGAACAAGGAGTTTCTTCAACTTCACACTAAGCTCTAATGAACCTGCATATCACACAAAGGGGAAAGAAAACCACACATCTTTCTCTCCTCCCTACTGTAGACCCGCAAGAGGGTCACCCCCAAGCTAGGGAGATCATCCACACACCTAGGGAACTCAATTCTACTTCACAACAAGGCACACAAACATCCCAAAACACAATATTACACCCATAGGTAATCACAACACACGAACACAACCAAGGTGAGTTCAAAGAGGTAGGGGAGTGGATACACTCAACTCAAGAGTGCCACTCCTACAAAATATCCCAACACAATTTCTCTTATGGCCTCAAGCCAACACATTTAACAAAATTTCTAAAAGTATCCATATTTTGGCTCTCAAGCCATGGCTCATATTGATCAAAATCACATATATTGCCCTCAAGGCTTGCAACACCACAAAAACAAGGTAATGACCCCGAGGAGGATCACTCGTCCCCTGCCCCACACTTGTTGAACATTCTCTCCCAAGTGGGAGAGGCTCTTACAACTCCCTACAAAATTTCCCAACAATAACAAAATACAACTCAAGAAAATACATCACACACATATGTATCATGCAAGCAAACTAAAATACAAAGGGAAGGCCTTAGCCTTAAAAACCAACCTTTAAAAGCCCAATTATGGAAGAAAGTTGATGTAGAGCTTCTCCAAACTCCCTTCCAACATAAGCCACCAAACTCCCTCTATCTTTCTCCCCAAATTAAAATTTAACAACCTCTCACCTTCTCCCAAGTGGGATTAAAATAAGCTCAACCCATGAGCTTAGAGGAATGGGGAGGTGACACTTGTCACCTCCTCACTCTTCCTCCCCACTACATGTATGTCCCAAGGGATGGGTGTTGACACTTGTCATTCACCCATCCCCAAGTCTCCCTCGCCCCTTACCACATGTCCTCTCTCCAACATATGGGAGAGAAAAGAGGAGTTAAAGAGGGAAAGGGTGACACATGTGTCCCCTTTCTTTCCTCTCAAGAAGGACCACACAACTCCAAGGGTACTCTCACCAATTGTGAGAGAGACTTGAAGTCAAGTACTTTACAATTGGTGGGTCTTGGAGTCATCTCCAACCTTGGGAAGTGAAAAGGGATGAGGTTGAGTGTTGGTACCACTCAACCTCTCCCTCTCATGCTTCAAATTTCGTCACTTAACTTTAGTGATAAGTTAAGGTGACCATATGGAGGTCTACCAAGGGTTACCCATGTCAAAAAGGACCCTAGACCCATGGGGTATAACCCAGGGTCAAGTTTAGCCTATTTAGAGCACCCAGGGTTAAGTTAAAACACATGAAAAGGGTCTCCAAAATTTTAGAATTTAAAATTGAAATTCAAAGACAAAATTCTTACAACACAAATTATAATTCAAATTGAAAGAGGGTAGACTTAACCCAAATAACAACAGACAATTCAACATTATAGAATTTTCATCATGGACAGGGTTGATCTTAGTTCCTCGTGGAACTAGATTGATTTCACTAGGAATTACAACATCAAGTGTGGGATGATCTCCCTTATCTGTGGATGGTTAGAAATACCTGTGCACTCAATTGTAAAGTTAATTCCACATATACATATAATAGCCGAAGGAATTTAAAACATACACTCGCATAAAATATCACTAGTTCACATAAGTATAAAGGAAATCACATTACAATTACATTCTGAATTCTGCATTTCAAACATCCATTCCCAAGATTAAATCACAAAACCAATTTCTATCTAACATCACCCAATTAGTTTTCCTTTAACATCATAATATAAAGCATCTATCTAACATAACCCAATTTTTTTTTTCTTAATATAAAGCATCTATCTAACATCACCCAATTTGTTTTCTCATAATATAAAGCATCTATCTAGTATTACCCAATTAGTTTTCCTTTAACATCATAATATAAACCAATTTCGATCTAACATCACCCAATTAGTTTTCCTTTAACATCATAAAGTCTAATAGTTCAGGAATTTGGGATCAACAGTCCCACAAGTCTAAATGTATCAGCAACAGTAAAGTAAATAGTCAAATGAATAGGAATGAAAAAGGTAGGCCTCACACTACAAAAGGGTTTGATTTGAGAACAAGAGAAGAAAGTGAAGATGAGCCTAAAGAAGAGCTATCTAAGGAAGAACAAGAGGCTACAAGATTGAAGTTTCTACATATTCTAGAGATTTGAATCCGGAACAGCTTATTGATTGGATCAATAACATGGAGGAGTATTTTGAGTATGAAAATGTGGAAGACCTAGATCGGGTCAAGTTTACAAAAACAAAATTGAAGGGCCATGCCAGTATTTGGTGGAAGGAGGTCCAGTTAGAGAGGAATAGAAGAGGAAAAGGAAAGATCACCAGATGGGATTGAATGGTGGAGAAACTGAAGAAGCAGTTCATACCTGTGGAGATGGAGTTGTTGAAGAAGCTACAAGGATTGAAGCAAGGCAACAAGTCTGTTAAGGAGTATACAGAAGAGTTTTATAAAATTACTATCAGGATAGGTCATGTGGAGCCCAAGAAGGAGAAGGTAGCCTACTACATTAATGGGTTGAGGCCGAGTATTCAAGAGGAGTTGAGCCTAGTCAGAATGACCACCATAGAAGATGCATACCAGTTTTCCCTGAAGGTGGGAGAGAAGCTGAATAAAAGATTTGACAACAAGCAAAGGGGGAAAGGTCAAGGTAGATGGACTGGTGGAGGACCCTATGGGGGGTGAAATGAAGATTCAAAGAAAAGTGAAGAAGCTGGCATCAGTCGAACTTAGAGAGGAGATAATGCCTAGCACCCTCATGACCAGAACAATGGTGAGAAAAGAGGAAGAGGAAGAGGTAGACCTGGGCAAGGACCTGGAAGAGGAGGTTTTGGAGGAACCTGTTTCCAATGTGGAGAAGAAGGGCATCAAGCATACGAGTGTCTGCAACATCAAGGAAGGATGAATAGAAGACCTGAAGGTAATGCACGAGTTGCACATGTAAATGAAGATGCGCAGTCTGAGCATTCTGAAGATGCTGAAAGGGGAGAAACCCTAGTGGTCAGAATAACCTTGTTGAATGAGGAGAAAGAACCAAATCAAAGGAAAAATTTATTTCACATAAGGTGCAAATGTGAAGGTAAGTGTTGTGATATTATTATTGATAGTGGAAGCACTGATAATCATGTTTCAGAGGAGATGGTTGACAAGTTGAAGTTGACAAGAAGAAAGCATCCACATCCATATCAGATTGCATGGTTGCAGAAGGACCATAGAGCTTTGGTCAATGAGCAGTGTTTAGTGAAGTTCAAGATTAGGGACTACCATGATGAGGTGCTGTGTGATATCATACCAATGGACGCATGTTATATGCTGTTGGGGAGGCCATGCCAGTATGATAGGAGTGCTGTCCATGATGGTCGTGCAAACACATATTCCCTAACAAAAGATGGAGTTTGTCATAAATTGAAGCCCTTGAAAGAGGTGGAAGAAAAGGTATATAGTACTGCCAGAATTTGCTTGGTAGATGGTAGAAATTTTTTGGAGGGTATGAAGCATGAGCATCATTGTTTTGCATTGATTCCTAAGATTAGTCAAGAGAAATAAGATGTACCAGCATAAATTTTAGATATGTTGGAAGAATTTTAGGTCATTATCTCTGATAATGTACCAGAGGGTTTACCACCAGTGAGGAAGATAAGTCATCAAATGGATTTGATACCAGGAGCTAGTTTGTCGAATAAGGCTGCCCATAGAATGACTCCAGCAGAGAGTGAAGAGTTGAACAGACAAGTTCAGGAGTTGTTGAGGAAGGGATTGATAAGAGAGAGCCTAAGTCCATGTGCGGTACCTGCAGTACTAGTACCAAAGAAAGATGGAGAGTGGAGAATGTGTACAGACTCTTGAGCCATCAATAAGATCACAATCAAGTATAGATTTCCATTGCTGAGAATGGATGACATAATGGACTGTTTGAGTGGAACCAAGTACTTCACGAAGATTGACCTGAAGAGTGGGTATCACTAGATCCATATCAGAGAAGGAGATGAGTGGAAGATAGCCTTCAAGACAAAGGAAGGTTTGTATCATTGGTTAGTCATTCCATTTGGGCTAACCAATGCACTGAGCATATTCATGCGGCTCATGAACAAGGTATTGAAAGAATTTTTGGGAAGTTTTGTTATTGTTTATTTGGATGATATTTTCATTTTTAGTAAGACTTGGGATGAGCATTTGATGCATATTAGAAGAGTTTTAAAGAAGCTAAGAGAAGAGAAGTTGTTGATTAATTTGAAGAAATGCAGTTTTGCAAAGAAGGAGTTGGTATACCTAGGATTTGTTGTCTCAGAGGAAGATCTTAAGATAGACCCAGAAAAAGTGAGGGCTATCATTAAATGGCCTACGCCAAGGAGTACAATAGAGGTACTCTCTTTTCATGGTTTGGCAAGTTTTTACATAAAGTTTATCATGAATTTTAGTAGCATTTGTGCACCCCTAACTAAGACAATGAGAGGGGATAGAAAAGAGTTTAGATGGACTAAAGGAGCAGACAAGAGCTTTGATACATTGGAGCAGAAAGTCGTAGAACAACCTATTTTAGCACTTCTAGATTTCAATAAGGTATTTCAGATAGATTTTGATGCTAGTGGTAGTGGTATAAGAGCTATTTTGAGCCAAGAAGGTAAGCCCATTTCCTATTTTAGTGAGAATCTTAATGATGCCAAGGAAAAGTATTCTGTTTATGATTAGGAATTTCATGCAATAGTTCAGGCTTTGAAGAAATGGATATATTATTTGTTGCAAAAAGAGTTTGTTTTATATACTGATCATTAGGCTTTGCAGTATCTTAATAGTCAAGGAAAGTTGAACCAAAGGCATTTAAAATGGGTTGAGTTTTTGCAGAGCTATACTTTTGTTTTGAAGCATAGGAGTGGGAAGTCCAACAGAGTTGTAGATGCTTTGAGAAGAAGGCAAAATTTGTTGACAGAAATGAAGATAGAGGTTGTTGGGTTCGATGAGCTCAAAAGTTTGTATCCTGAAGATCCAGATTTTGCAGAGGCCTAGAAAACTTGTTTGGAACCTGTTACTTTGGATAGGACAAAATGGTTGGATTTCATAATCCAAGATGGCATGTTGTTTAGAGGAAGCCAGTTGTGCATTTTGAGGAGTTCCATGAGAGAGAACCTGATTAAGGAGAATCATAGTGGAGGATTGGCTAGACACTTTGGTTGAGATAAGACCATTACACTATTGTTGGTAAAAATTATTATTGGCCACAGTTGTAGCAGGATGTGAGGAAATTTGTGCAGAGTTGCAGAGTATGTCAGATGGCAAAAGGAGCAAGTCAGAAACATATCTATATCAACCACTACCTATACCAGAGAAGCCGTGGGATGATATTAGTATGGATTTTGTTCTTGGTTTACCAAAGACACAGAGAGGAATTGATTCCATTTTTGTGGTGGTGGATAGATTCTCGAAGATGGCACATTTCATTCCTTGCAAGAAGACTAATGATGTTGTCCATATTGCTGAATTATTTTTCAGAGAGGTGGTGAGATTACATGGTCTACCAAAGAGCATAGTTTCAGATCGAGATATCAAGTTTGTTGGTTATTTCTGGAGGACATTGTGGAAGAAGTTGAAGATAGATTTGAAGTTCAGTTTTGAACACCATCCACAGATTGATGGATAGACAGAAGTGGTGAATAGGAGTTTGGGTAACCTGCTACAATGCTTAGTAGGAGATAAGCTCAAGGGATGGGATTTGATTTTACCACAGACAGAATTTGCTTACAACAATTATATTAATAGGAGTACTGGTAAATCACCTTTCTAGATTGTATATGGCAATAGTCCAAGAAATGCTTCAGAGTTAAGGAATTTGGACAAAGGAGAAAAGACAAGTGCCGAGGCTGAAGACTTTGCAAAACACATGAAGAATTTGCATGAAGAGGTGAAAAAACACATTAATAAGATGAATATTCAGTACAAGGCTAAGGCAGATTAGAAGAGGAGATGTAAGGAATTCTAGGTAGGAGATGAAGTCATGGTTCACTTGAGAAAAGAAAGGTTCCCGATTGGAACACATAATAAGCTGAAAATGAAGAAATTTGGACCATGCAAAAATTTGAAGAAACATGATTCAGGAAATGCATGAGGTGGAGCTGCCAAGTGAGATCAACATTTCCTCTATTTTCAACATTGCTGATTTATCAAAATATCATGAAGGTGGAATAGAGGATGGACGAACATAAGAATAGTGGAGTATTCTGGCATCTACTTCAACAGAGGAGATAGAAGAGATCTTGGATAGCCGTGTGGGAAGAAGTACTCAAAATAGGCAATATGAAGAATATCTGGTGAAATGGAAACGAAGGCCTGTTGAAGATTCTTCTTGGTTGTCTAAGGTAGAGGTTGACTGTTTGGGTTTTCCTCACATAAACACCTGAGACGTGACAGGGTCACTTCTCAAATTACCCTGGGTGTCTGATGCAGGAGCATCTAGTGGTGTAAGGGCAATCTTGCATCACCTAAAAAAAGATGTGTTTCAAAATTGTTGATGTTCTTTCCATTTCTTTTCAAAATTTGTGGTTTTGGTTCCATAATTGCTTGAATAATAATGTAGAACTTTTAGTTTTTTCAAACTGCTAAAAATAACAACCTGTTATTTTTAGAAAGTTTGCATTTGGGCATGGAATGAAGTAAAATTTTACAGGAAGTTGTAGGAATACACAACACTGAGAGGGGGGGGGGGGGTGAATTAGTGTTGTTAACAATTTTAACACTTTTTACACCTTTTGATTAATTTAATTTCACAGTTATAGAATTCTTTAGATAGAACAAAAATTATGCAGAGTATCAACACAAAATTTGACGCAAGAAATTTCCCAAGTGGAAAACCTTCCTGGGGTATAAAAACCACTCAACTGCCTCACTAGCTTAACAAAAATTTCAGATTACAACTGTCTCACTGACATTACAATTTTGCCTCACTGGCATATTGTACTTCTCTGCATGTCTCACTGACATTACAACAAAAAATTTTAATGAAAAATATAACTGAGGGGGTTTCCCTATTTTAGTAAGAACAAAACCTTATTTCTCCCTTTTAAAACAAACAGAAACATATTCTTTGCAATCAAACTTCAACTGTCATCATCATCTACAATCAATCAATTTTGATCTTCAAAATACTTCATACCTCTGCAAAACAATCTCAAAATTTAATTCACCATTTCATGAACTTTCTCACTGTGCACTACTGAACAATTGACCCTCTCTGATAAATTATTGTCTTTTAACACTTCCACCTTCTCTGAGCAAATATTGATCCATCTTGATCATTGAAAAACTCCATCCATTTATTGCACCATCATTATTTCAAAAACTCAACATAATTCCTTGTCCAAGAAAATGTTTCTTCATACCTGCAATATACAAAAATACATCTCATAGCAAAATACCACAACAAAAACTTCTTTCACTCTTCAGGATTATCTCTCATCTGCTTCAACAACACCTCCCATTAAAATCTCACTATATATAAAATGAACTTCCACCATTCAATATATCTTTCATTCGATTCAACTTCCAACACCTACTTTTCATCTCAATCATATCATATTCTCTTAAAAAAACAAACAACAAAAAAACAAAAAAGATAAAACAACTTCGAAGATCACATTCTTTTCATATTCTTCTCTTTTAGAAACTTTCCAAATTTCACTCTTTCTTTCACAAAAAATTCCAACTTCAATGCCCCTTCAACTTCGGTGAGAGATGTGAAAATAGCATGCTTTAATGCCTTTTAACAACATAGTGGTCGTCAAATTTAACAAGTCTAATTGACCGTTGGAGATTCTTGCTATTTTAAACCTTATCCCTCCGATGTCCGTAGCCAGCCACATGCCAATTCAATAATGGTCATAGATCGAGCTTTTCCCGTGGTATGTAGCAATCTCTGACCTATTTACCAGGCGCCCTAGGCATCAGGGCCAGTAATGCCAATGACTCACTAGCCCTTAAGTTGTCACTTAAGTGACTACCACCTCCTCAGCTGGTCAACTGGCAATTAGAACAAAAGTTATGACGTTTGTTTAAGGACTTTTAGAACATGATTTATGATCTTCAACTTAGAGTTTAGTGAGCTCACATAAGAATATTTTGTCCCAAGTATGAACCCTATACCCACATCTGATCAAGACATATAACTTGCACTAACATAAATTAACACAGAAGGCATGATTTGAACTGAGATCAAGACTCCTTGAAGTACCCTTCTGCCAACCATATTGAAGATCAATACTGTGTCTTGTCATGATCATCATATGATGAGAAGAATTCTCATGAACAACATAACCTCCACTGAAGAAGATAATATCCTTGCTTGAACAAACATCTTGTAAAAAAAACATCCTGATACATGATCAACTTCTGATTAATTCTTGCCATGATCAACTATGAAATGCTTGAACAAACATCTTGTGAAAAACAACATCCTGATACATGATCAACTTTTGATTAATTCCTACCATGATCAACTGTGAAATGCAAGATCAAATATCCCTGATATTCTGAAATATCACTACCATTATTACCAATATTTTGACATCAATGAAAAGACAATATGCTCAATAGAAATGTGCTACAAAACTCACCCTTTGTCTTTGACATTGATGGCAAAACCATAACTCATTTCTCCCCCTTTTTGACATAAAATGTCAAAGGCAAAATTCTGTTCTTGCAAGAGCAATCCTCTGCCATAAAATCTATCAATAACACACTTCACTATACACTAATCAAATACTCAAAACCAAAAAAAATTCATACAAATATGTACAAAACTATACACAAACTATGTACAAATGTAATGAGATTCAGGACATCATAATGATATAGAAAACAACTCCCCCTAAATCCAATATCTCTGTAACTTATTGAAGAGAGACAAGAGACAAAACTCCTAATCTCTGTCTCAGAGTTTCAAATGTCTCCTTTGGCAAAGGCTTTGTGAAGATGTCAGCCAATTGATCACTTGTATGCACATATTCCAAAGCAACTTCATTTTCAATCACCTTTTCCCTTAGAAAATGATATCTGATAGCAATGTGCTTAGTTCTTGAATGCATTATAGGATTCTTTGACATATTGATAGAACTTGTGTTATCACAAAGAATAGACACAGGCTTTTTAACCTCAACCTTAATATCAAGAAGTGATTGTACCATCCAAAGTACCTGTGTACAACATGAAGAAGCAACAATGTACTCAGCTTTAGCTGTAGATAGAGAAACACAATCTTGTTTCTTACTATGCCATGCAACCAATCTACGACCCAGAAAGAAGGCTACCCCACTTGTACTTTTTTTGTCATCAGGACATCTAGCCGAATCTGCATCTATATAGGCAAGAAGTGTAAAATCATTGTGTCTAGGATACCATAAACCAAAATCAAGTGTACCCTTAATATATCTAAAGATTCTCTTAACAACATTCAAATGTGATTGTTTAGGACAAGCTTGAAATCTTGCAACCAAACAAACAGCCTGCATAATATCAGGCCTAGAAGCAGTGAGCTATAAAAGACTCCCAATCATAGATCTATATAAAGACTATTCTACTTTAGGTGATTCATCATTTTTACTTAGCTTATGCCCTGTCTCCATAGGAGTACCCAAAGGTTTGCAATCATCCATTTGAAATCTCTTTAACATCTCTTTGGCATATTTATTTTGTGAGATAAATATTCCCTTTTCAAGCTGAGATACCTGAAGACCAAGAAAGAAAGACAATTCTCCCAACATAGACATTTCAAATTCTGACTTCATGATGTTAGGAAATGAATGACTCATATCATCATTGTTACTACCAAAAATGATATCATCAATATAAATTTCAACAACCAGAATATCCTCACCTTTGATTAGATAGTACAATTTACTATCCACACCTCCTTTTGTGAACCCCTATTCTTGCAGAAATTTATCCAGTCTATAATACCAAGCCCTTGGAGCTTGCTTTAAACCATATAATGCCTTTTTCAACCTATAAACATGATCTGATTTATCTTTATTCACAAAACCTTCTGGTTGTTCCATGTAAACTTCTTCTTCAAGATCTCCATTTAGAAAGGCTGATTTTACATCCATTTGGTATACTTTGAAATTTTTATAAACTAAAAAAGCTAAAAACATTCTTATAGCTTCTAATCTAGCAACAGGAGCAAATGTCTCTTCAAAGTCAATTCCTTCAATTTGTGAATACCCTTTGCAAACCAATCTAGCTTTATTTCTAACAACTTTACCTTTATCATCAAGCTTATTTCTAAAAACCCATTTTGATCCAATGACATTCTTACCTTCTGGTCTTGAAACAAGTTCCCATATTTTGTTCTTTTCTATTTGGCTTAACTCCTCTTCCATGGCCTTAACCTAGGCTTCATCTTTGCTGGCCTCAACATAATTCTTTGGTTCCATTTCAGATATCAAACACACATGTGCTTGATTATGTGCAGCAGCAAGCTTTCCTCTTGTTAACACACCACTGTCCTTATCCCCAATGATCAACTCATGAGGATGATCTCTTTGATATGCCTTTGAAGAAGTCTTTGTCTTAACATCAACTGATTTTTTAGAATCTTCTTCCTCTTCCTGAATTTCTTCTTCCTTTTGTGAATGATGATCATCTTCTTTGTCATGAATTAACTGTACACAGGGCTACAAATTCTCATCCACTTTAACATTAGTACTTTCAATTATTCTTTTGAGCCTTTTGTTAAAGGACTTATATGCTTTGCTATGTGTAGAATAACCAAGAAATATGCCTTCATCAGATCTAGACTCAAAACTACACAAGCTATCATTATCTTTCTTGATGTAACATTTACTTCCAAAAATTTTAAAGTAACCAACATTAGCTGACTTACCATACCAAAGTTCATAAGGAGTATAATTTGACTTTACCCTTAATTGAACTCTGTTTAAAGTATATACAGCTGTATGAACAGCTTCTCTCCAATAGATATTAGGTAGATTTGCATCATGTAGTAAGGTTCTTGCCATTTCTTTTACAGTCTTGTTTTTCCTTTCAGCTACTCCATTTTGCTGTGGAGTTCTAGGAGTGGAGAATTGCCTTCTTATCCCATGTTTTTTACAATACTCCTCAAATTCCTTTGAAGTATATTCTCCTCCATTGTCTGACCTTAAACATTTTAGCTTGAAATTAGATTCCTTTTCAACCATCTTCTTGAAGATTTTGAATCTTTCAAAAGCCTCTGATTTATGCCTTAAGAATGTTACCCATGTCATTCTTGAAAAATCATCAATGAAAAGCATAAAATATTTTTCACCTCCCAGAGCATTAGTCCTTGTAGGACCACACAAATCTGAATGTACCAGCTGCAGAGGTTTTGAAGTAAAATACTCCTTAGATTTGAAACTAACTTTGGTTTGCTTACCTAGCTGACACTCTTTGCATGTAGTATTATTTGGTTTTGAAATATGAGGCATATTTCTGACATTGTGATTCCTGCCGATTCTCACTAGATTGTCAAAATTCACATGACCAAGTCTTCTATGCCACAACCAGCATTCCTCAATTTGACCCATGAAACAGATATGGATATCAACACTTTTAGTTTCAGAGTTATGAAGATTGTAGATGTTACCACTAGTCCTTAGACCTGCTGCAATAACTTTACCTGATTTCTTTTTGATCTCACATCCATGTGCATTAAAAACCACATTAAAACCATTGTCACATATTTGACTAACACTTAACAAGTTGTGCTTCAGTCCCTCTACAAAATACACATCATGTAGTGGTGTTTCATCATCAAGAAGAATTGTACCTTTTCCTTTGATTATAATGCAATCATTATTTCCAAACATAACAGAACCTTCATTAATGTCTTCAAATTTAACAAACTTATCTTTGTCTCCTATCATGTGGTTGGAATAGCCACTGCCAATCACCCACTGTTCCTTCTTTTTGGCCTGAAAAGCAGCTTGTGCAATCATAACATCAAGGCTCTTATTGATTACCTTAGGTTTCCAAACAAGCAACTTCTTTTCAGGACTTAAAGAAGACAAACCTGAAACAACATTCCTTGTTGTTTGCTGCATTTGCAAAGAAGGTCTACAAAATTTGGCAATATGCCCAAAATTTTTACAATTGTGACACTTCAAACTTCTTAAAAACATGAATGGGTTCCTTGGAAATAAATGCATTTCTCTTCTGACTCCAAATCTGCATTCACTGGCTTTATGTCCAAACCTGTTGCAACAAAAACAATATCTAGTAAAGTGAGCATTATACCTAAAAGTTTCATTCCTGTTGTAGTTTGTTGTCCTTATGATTGATTTGCCATTTGTACTAGCCTTTTGAGAACATTGTCCCTCTTCAAATCCAAGACCTGATTTATCTTTGAATCCTTTTTGTCTGTCAAGAAGATCATCAAGTTTATCACTACTTCTGCACATATCAAGTCTTCTTCTTAGATCCACAATTTCAGCTTCAAGTATATGACATTCCTTATCCTTATTATTCAACTCTTTGCTTTTATCATCAATAATTTTCTTACTTTCTTCAAGAGACAGAATTAAATCAGTAATCTATTTTTCATAACAAGTTAGTTTATCATTCATGATATCATTTTCTTTTTGAAACTAACTTCTTTGTCCAATGATCTCCTTTTTAAGTTTCTTGACTTGACTTAATGCACACTTTAATTCTCCTTCAAAATCAATAACAGCTTCACAACTGTTTGATTGTTCTTCACATTTTTCATTTTGAACTTCATTTAGAATAGCCATAAATAAGGTCTGTGCATTTTCATCAAGAAAATCATCTGAATCACTTTCAGTCATATCAACATTTTTGATGAACAAACTTCTTTTCTTTCTAAAATTATTTTTCCTCCTAGAAACAAACTGTTTCTTTTTGAATTGCTTCTTGTTTTCATCTTCATCATTGTCTAAGTCTTTATAAGGACACTGAGCTGCATAGTGTCCAATCTTTCCACATTGAAAACATTTGAATGGAAGTTTACCTTTGTACTTACCAACAGATCCCTTCTTCAACTTGCTTGCAAGAGATATTTCTTGATCATCATCCAATTCTTCTGAATCAGAAATCTCTTTTTCTTTTCTGACTAATTTGAAAGCAGCTTCTTTGCTTGAAGGTATGTCATTACTAATTCTCATCTCATAAGCTATGAAAGTGCCATGAAGTTCATCAAAGGTAACTTTGCTTAAGTCTCTTTCTTCAACTACAGACACTTTGGATTCATATTTTGGATTTAAAGTCCTTAAGACTTTTGTAACAACTGTCTTCTCTTCCAATGTATCATCAAGTCCTCTTATAGCATTTACAATTTCTTGAACTCTTAGAAAATATTCTGCCACTTTCTCATCATCACTCATCTTGAGGCTTTCAAATTTGGCTCTGTAGGATTGCAGTTTTGCTTCTTTGATTTTATCATCTTGATAAATATTAGACAGTTTGTCCCATATTTCCTTGGCTATTTTACACTCCATGATTTTGACAAGTATGTCATTGGTAAGACCACAACATAACGCATTTTTAGCCTTAGCATTATTTTCATATGCCTTTTTTTCATCAGCTGTGCTAGGAGGATTTGTAGCAGTATATGCAGTAACAATGACAGCATACACATCATACCCCAGAGATGACAAATATGACTCCATCCTAAATTTCCAAAAAGCATAGTTAGAACCATCAAACATAGGTGCTTTGTAATTTGAGTAACCTTCTTCACTTGCCATGATAAGTATTCCAGAAATATGATCTACCCAAGCTGATTAAGCTTTGACAGGGTACCAGGCTCTGATACCAATTGTAGGAATACACAACACTGAGAGGGGGGGTGAATCAATGTTGTTAACAATTTTAACACTTTTTACACCTTTTGATTAATTTAATTTCACAATTATAGAATTCTTCAGATAGAACAAAAATTATGTAGAGTATCAACGAAAAATTTGACACAAGAAATTTCCCAAGTGGAAAACCCTCCTGGGGTATAAAAACCACTCAACTGCCTCACTAGCTTAACAAAAATTTCAGATTACAACTGTCTCACTGACATTACAATTTTGCCTCACTAGCATATTGTACTTCTCTGTATGTCTCACTGACATTACAACATCAAAAATTTCAATGAAAAATATAACTCAGGGGGTTTCCCTATTTTAATAAGAACAAAACCTTATTTCTCCCTTTTAAAACAAACAAAAACATATTCTTTGCAATCAAACTTCAACTGTCATCATCATCTACAATCAATCAATTTTGATCTTCAAAATACTTCATACCTCTGCAAAACAATCTCAAAATTTAATTCACCATTTCATGAACTTTCTCACTATGCAATACTAAACAATTGACCCTCTCTGAGAAATTATTGTCTTTTGACACTTCCACCTTCTCTGAGCAAATATTGATCCATCTTGATCATTGAAAAACTCCATCCATTTATTGCACCATCATTATTTCAAAAACTCAACATAATTCCTTGTCCAAGAAAATGTTTCTTTATACCTGCAATATACAAAAATACATCTCATAGCAAAATACCACAACAAAAACTTCTTTCACTCTTCAGGATTATCTCTCATCTGCTTCAACAACACCTCCCATTAAAATCTCACTATATATAAAATGAACTTCCACCATTCAATATATCTTTCATTCGATTCAACTTCCAACCCCTGCTTTTCATCTCAATCATATCATTTCTCTTAAAAAAACAAACAACAAAACAACAAAAAAGATAAAACAACTTCGAAGATCACATTCTTTTCATATTCTTCTCTTTTAGAAACTTTCCAAATTTCACTCTTTCTTTCACAAAAAAATCCAACTTCAATGCCCCTTCAACTTCGGTGAGAGATGTGAAAATAGCATGCTTTAATGCCTTTTAAGAACACAGTGGTCATCAAATTTAACAAGTCTAACTGACCGTTGGAGATTCTTGCTATTTTAAACCTTATCCCTCTGATGTCCGCAGCCTACCACATGCCAATTCAATAATGGTCGTAGATCAAGCTTTTCCCACGGTATGTAGCAATCTCTGACCTATTTATCGAGTGCCCTAGGCATCGGGGCTGGTAATGCCAACGACTCACTAGCCCTTAAGTTGTCACTTAAGTGACTACCACCTCCTCAGCCGGTCAACTGGCAATTAGAACAAAAGTTATGATGTTTGTTTAAGGACTTTTAGAACATGATTTATGATCTTCAACTTAGAGTTTAGTGAGCTCACATAAGAATATTTTATCCCAAGTATGAACCTGATACCCACATCTGATCAAGACATATAACTTGCACTAACATAAATTAACACAGAAGGCATGATTTAAACTAAGATCAAGACTCCTTGAAGTACCCTTCTGCCAACCATATTGAAGATCAATACTGTGTCTTGTCATGATCATCATATGATGAGAAGAATTCTCATGAATAACATAACCTCCACTGAAGAAGATAATATCCTTGCTTGAACAAACATCTTGTAAAAAAAACAACATCCTGATACATGATCAACTGCTGATTAATTCCTACCATGATCAACTGTGAAATGCTTAAACAAACATCTTGTGAAAAACAACATCCTGATACATGATCAACTTCTGATTAATTCCTGCCATGATCAACTGTGAAATCCAAGATCAAATATCCCTGATATTCTGAAATATCACTACCATTATTACCAACATTTTGACATCAATGAAAAGACAATATGCTCAATAGCAATGTGCTACAGAAGTTTCATAACTGAAAAATTAGACCTTTGGCAAAGGAATCATGCAAAGATCATTTACGAGATGAAAGATATTAAAGTTTTTGTTTCCCAAAAAATGCTTGAAAATTATTCAAACTCAGGTTTGAGGCATTAAATGGCCCTGTACAAGCCCAAAAATGGACAGAACTGGAAGAGCAAGTACTTAGTGCATAGAGCACTCCATGAGCTTTTCGACGCATAAAACGGTTCGTCAATCAGACACCCGGATAAAAAGTTATGGCTCCCAGAAGTTGACCTATTTTTGGAGGGAGGAGCAAATTTCAAAATTAGGTTGTTGGCTGCTAAAAAGGCTATTAATAACCATATTTGGGAACCCTAGATAGTAGTAGAGTTAAGGGGGGAAGTGTAGAGTCAAGAATAGGTGGGAAAATAGAAACCCTAGCTGATTTGGGGTTACAAAAGGTAGATGATTCTAGAGTCTGGGAATAGGAAACTATAATGTGTTGCAGCATTTGGAGGGTGTTGAAAATATGGGCCTAACCGGTGTTGTCATTGATGTCAACATACTCCTGTTGCATTGATGATAAGGATTGGATGAGTTGTATGCTGAGGATATTGAGAAATTAGCCCTATTAGGAACAGAGAAGAACAATGAAGATAGTGAGGTAAAGATCCCAGATAAGATGAATATCAGAGGATGCATATAAAAGGGTTTGTAGATATGTGTCTTTCGATGATCCAGTAAAGATTTCAAAGGTCCGCATGAAGATCTAAAGAAGTTATGGCCACTTAAGTAAAACTGGTTCTAGTAGGTGTTCAAAGGTGACAGAGTGATACATATAGGTCCGGTGAGATCCAAAAATGCAATATCTTGTTCTGCAGATTTGGTGGAGTGTTTAGGAAGTCAATGTGAAGTGACAAATCAATTGGTTTGTGGTCTAGAGGTCCGCAAGCATCTATTCCAATATGACAGTGATGATAGACTATGTTCTTGAGGTTCCGGACGAAGGAGAGAATGATTTTAGTAGGCAAAAGTAGTGTGGATGTTCTTGGTGATTCAGACAAGCTTGTGGAGGTCTTTGGATTGTGTCTAGTTCATGTTGGTGGTCCACATTGAAGATTGAGCTTGTAATTGAAGAATTACTTCCGGATGATGATGTTCTTCCTAAGTCTAGCCGACCAGATGAGTTACACATCTTGCGAATGATCTTGGAGATGTTCTATGAAGAATGGCATGTTCCTAAAGGAATATTGAAGTCTCAGATCTATGTGGTAGATAGTGTGTTGATCTGCATGAAGTCTTTTTGTAATTAGTCATGTTGCATTTATGTATTTGCTCTGTAATGTATGCCAACTTGGATGGTTATTCCTAAGTCAATGTCTTGTATAAATAAGGAGTTGTAAATTCATTTCAAAAATCTCTTGTGGAGATGAGAGTGTGGTAGAGAGGAGCAGAGCGAAAAGGTAGAGCAACAGTATTGAGCTTAAATGGAATTGACTCAAGCATGGTGAAGATGCTATTCTTCAGTTCAAGTATGTAATACTTATTATTCTGTAGACAGTGTGTCTCTTGTAGGAAGTGGGCCTCTTGTGAGCAATGTGCTCAGGTAGTGAGCCCTAATTAGCATGTGCCATCTTGTTCTTTCTATTCTTCTAACAGAGAATACAATCTTGGGTTAGTCACCCCGTGGTTTTTCCCTTAATAGGTTTTCCACGTCAAAAATCTTGGTGTCTTATGTGTTAATGTGTTTCTGCTCTTAAATTGTTGCATTATGTTTCCATGATTGATTTATTATTATGTTACTAAATTAAGAAAAGGATTTAAGTGATTAATTGGAAGAAAGTTTTGGACAACTGATTCACCCCCCCTCTCAGTTGTCTGTCCAAAATCTAGCAATTGGTATCAGAGCCAAGTTCCTCGAAAAGGAGCTTAACCGCTTGAGGAGATCTAGGATGTCGTCCTACAAGAAGGATAGTTTGAGGTATGATGGAACCAATTTCACTCTTTGGAAAAGTTGCATGGAATGCCACTTGCAATGTATGGGAATGCAGTATTGGATCATGGCTTCAAAGAAATTTGATCCTCCACAGAATGGTCCGCGTACCATAGATGAAATCAAAGATGCTGAAAATAATCTATGGACTAAAGAAGCTCTTCTTAGTGCCTTATCTGATTCAGAGCTGACAAATGTTATTGATCTAAAAACTGCATATGAGATTTGGCAAAAACTAGAACTTCTGCATGAAGGAGACAAGTATGTTATATGTGCCAAGCTACAGAGCTTGAAAGGAAAATTCAAAAACCTGAAGATGAGAGAAGATGAAAATATCACTTCATTTATGCCAAGAGTAAATGAGCTTGTTTGTGGCATTAGATGTGCTGGTGGACAAAAATGAGATTGTTGGCAAAGTTCTTAGATCTCTTCCTGATTCTTAAAAATATAAGGTTGCTGCTATTGAAGAATTCAGATCCTTCTCAGGAATCACAAGAGATTAATTGGTTGGTAAATTGGCTGCATTTGAATTGACTGAGTTTGGAGATGCACCCCCTAAGACTGAATCTGCATTCAAAGCTAGTGCCTCTGTAAAATGGAAACAAAAGATTGATCCGGGAGAGAACTCTTCAAGGAAACTATCATGGTATGAAAAAACAAGAAAAGACTTGGAAGAAGATGAAGCAGAAGCTGCTCAACTTGAAGCCCTTATTGCAAAAAGACTGCCAAGAGGATCTGGTAAGTATGGGAGGAAATTGCCTTTTAAGTGTTTTAACTGCAATAAGATTGGTCATTTTGCCTCAAGGTGTCCGAAAAGATTTTCAAGGCTAAATCCTAATAGATCAAGGTTCCAAAAGAATTGTTACTATTTTCATGAAGATGATGATAATGAAGGAGTAACAGATGATGAATCAGAGACATGAAACAAATCCGGAAGTGACTAGGTGTTTATTGCCATCAAGGAAGAAGATCCAATACCCTCTGAATCTGTCAATCATAAAATTGTAGAAAGAGCTCTGGCTGCCCAAGTTGAAGTAAAGGATGATTGGGTCATTGACAGTGGATGCTCTCACCATATGATAGGTGACAAAAATAAGTTCATAGATTTGGAAAGGTATGAAGGACGAGTGTTAAAGTTTGGTGATAATTCTACCGGCAGAATCAGAGGTAGAGGAACCATTTCTTTTGATGGAAAGAACAAAACCAGTAATGTTCTATATGTTGAAGGTCTGAAGCACAATCTTCTCAGTGTTGGATAGTTGGTGGACAAAGGCTATGATCTCTGATTCAAGAATGGAAAATGCAAGATCTTTGAAAGTTCCGGAACAGAGGTTGCATCCGGTACTCAAACAAAAGGTAATATCTTCCACTTGGTTAGTACTAGTCAAAGTTCTTTATTTGTTCAAATTGATCAGAGATGGTTATGGCATAGGATAATGTGTCATGTGAATTTTGATAATATTATCAAGATAAGAAACACTCAGGCTGTAAGAGATCTTCCAAGATTGGTAAAACCTACTAATAGCTTGTGTAAAGAATGTCAGTTGGGTAAACAAAGCAGATTCTCATTCAAAAGCAAGAAACAATCTTCTACCAGATTATTGGACTTAGTTCATACCGATCTATGCGGTCTGGCAAGAATCAGGAGTGTGCAAGGTGATAGATACTTCATGTTATTAATTGATGACCATTCTCGGATGATGTGGGTGACTTTTCTGAAAGAGAAATCAGAAGCTCTTGAGAAATTCAAAATATTCAAGGCTATGGTAGAGAATGAAACCAGATTAAAATTAAAATGTCTGAGGTCTGGTAGAGGTGGAGAATTCATATCCGGTGAGTTCATAGAATTCTGTGAGAAACATGGAATAAAAAGATAGTTGTCTGCTCCTAGGACTCCATAGCAGAATGGAGTAGTGGAGAGAAAGAACCAGACCATCTAGGAAGCATCTAGAACCATGATGATGGAAGCAAATGTTCCTCAGATCTATTGGAGAGAAGTTGTAAGCACTGCAGTCTATACTCTCAATCGAGTAGAAATCAGAAGCAATACCGGTAAGACTCTTTATGAACTTTGGTTTGGTATCACTCCCACTGTGAGGTATTTCAGAGTCTTTGGTAGCAAATGTTACATTAAAAGAGATGAAGATCTAGGAAAATTTGATGCTAGAAGTGATGAAGGAATATTCTTGGGTTATTCTACTCAAAGCAAAGCATACAGGTGTTATAACAAGAAATTAAGGAAGATTGTAGAAAGTACAAATGTGAAGGTTGATGAAGGTATTGAGAAACCCTCAATGTTTTATGAATATGATGAAGATGATCAAAATGATGTTTCTGTTGAAGAAGTCCAAGCTCCCTCTAAAATTTAGATTCAGACTGATCTGATAAATCAGGAAGAATAGATAAGTTTGAATGAATCTGTTCAAGAATTAGAAGTGTAAGAAACTCCCAAAATTCCTAGGTATGTAAGACTAAATCACTCTAAAGATCAGATCATATGTGATAAAGCAAAGGTGTTCAAACAAGAAGAAGGATTGCTCAAGATTCAGAAGAGTATTATCTGATTTCAAAGATTGAACCTAAGACAGTGAATGAAGATTGCAATGATGAAAATTGGACTAAAGCAATGGAGGAAGAGCTGATGCAAATTGAAAAAAATCACACTTGGGATCTTGTTCCCAGACCTAAAAACAAGAATGTGATTGGAACCAAATGGGTCTTCTGGAATAAACTGAATGAAGATGGTGAAGTAGTCAGAAACAAAGCCAAATTGGTCTACAAGGGTTACTCCCACGTAGAAGGAGTTGATTTTGAAAAAACTTTTGCTCTGGTGGCAAGAATTGAAGCAGTCATATTATTTCTTGTTTTTGTTGCCTTCAAGGATTTCAAAGTATATCAGATGGATGTCAAGTCTGCCTTCCTAAATGGTGACTTGGAAGAAGAAGTTTACATTGAACAACCGGATGGATTTCAATTGTCTGATCATGGTGATATGGTCTGCAAGTTGAAGAAAGCATTATATGGACTCAAGCAAGCCCCAAGAGCCTAGTATGAAAGATTGGATAAGCATCTTATGAAGATTGGTTTCAACAAAGGTATTGCTGATAGTAATTTATACTTCAAAATTGATCATGAAAATATCTTGATTGTTGAAGTGTTTGTTGATGATATCATTTTTGGAGGAAGAGATAGTATGTGCAAAATTTTTGCAAATCAAATGAAAAGTGAATTTGAGATGTCCATGTTTGGGGAAATGAATTTCTTCTTGGGTTTGCAAATCACTCAAACAAAGAAAGGAATCTTCATTTCTCAGACCAAATATGTGAAAGAATTGTTGAAGAAATTTGGGATGGAAGACACAAAACCAATGAGTACTCCCATGGCAACTAGATGTAAATTGAGAAAAGATGATGACTCTCCTAAGGTTGATCAGAAAAAGTATAGGTCAATTATTGGAGGACTATTGTATCTCACTCAAACTAAACCTGACATTATGAATGTTGTTGGTCTTGTTGCTAGATTCCAAGATGATCTTAGAGAATCTCATGTCATGGCAATCAAGAGGATTTTTAGATATCTAAAAGGGACAGTTGAGTATGGTTTATGGTATCCTAGAGATCATGATTTCTCTCTTCATGCATATACATATGTGGATTGGGCAGGAGATGTGGATGACCAGAAGAGTACCAGTGGTGGTGCATTCTTTTTGGGGAAGAGATTGGTTTCCTGGCTGAGCAAGAAATAAGAGTTAATATCTCTGTCTATTGCAGAAGAAGAATATATTGCAGCAATAGGTAGTTGCACCCAAGTATTATGGATGAAGAAAATGCTAAGAGATATTAGAGTGGAGTATGGAGAACCTATCACAATCTTCTGTGATAATTCAAGTGCAATTAACATATCAAAAAATTCGGTGTTGCACTCAAAGACTAAACATATATCCATCAAGTTTCAGTTTTTGAGAGAGAAAGTGAACAAGAATGAAGTCAAATTGGAGTTTGTGCCTTCTAAGGTGCATTGATGTGCATCGGTCCAGTGGATCTCACAGTCATATCTTCTGGTCCGGATTGATGTTTGGGAAGCTGTTACTCAGGGGGAGCAGCTGGTATGATTTTGAATTGATGCAAGTATGTGCCCTTTGCCATTGATGTCAAAGGGGGAGAGAAGACATGTGAAAAACAAGTAATTTGTAATCAAAGGAGAAGTAAGAAAGGAAGAGAAGACATGTGAATGGTTGTTGTTGATAGGGGGAGTTGTGACAGTGTGAAGAAGTTCTTATCTTGATGGTTAAAATAGTTTTTCACATCATATGTTGCCATCAACGACAAAGGGGGAGATTGTTGCAAATATGGGCCTAACCGGTGTTGTCATTGATGTCGACATACTCATGTTGCATTGATGATAAGGATTGGATGACTTGTATGCTGAGGATATTGAGAAAATTAGCCTTATCAGGAACAAAGAAGAACAATGAAGATAGTGAGATAAAGATCCCAGATAAGATGTATATTAAAGGATGTGCATAAAAGGGTTTGTAGATATGTGTCTTACAATAATCCAGTAAAGATTTTAGAGGTCTGCATGAAGATCTGAAGAAGTTATGGCCACTTAAGTAAAACTAGTTCTGGTAGGTGTTCAGAGGTGACAGAGTGATACAGATAGGTCCAGTGAGATCCAGAAATACAATATCCTATTATGTGGATTTGGTGGAGTGTTTAGGAAGTTAATGTGAAGTGACAAATCAATTGGTTCATGTTCTGGAGGTCCATAAGCATCTATTCCAATATGATAGTGATGACAGACTGTGTTCTTGAGGTTCTGGATGAAGGAGAGAATGATTTCAGTAGGCAGAAGTAGTGTGGATGTTCTTGGTGATTCAAGCAAGCTGTGGAGGTCTTTGGATTGTGTCCAGTTCATGTTGGTGGTCCACATTGAAGATTGAGCTCATAATTGAAGAATTACTTTTGGATGATGATGTTCTTCCTAAGTCTAGCTGACTGAATGAGTTACACATCCTGCGAATGATCTTGGAGATGTTCTGTGAAGAATGGCATGTTCCTAAAGGAATATTGAAGTCTTAGATTTGTGTGGCTAATAGTGTGTTGATCCATGTGAAGTCTTTTTGCAATTAGTCATGTTGCATTTATGTATTTGCTCTTTAATGTATGCTGACTTGGATGGTTATTGCTAAGTTGATGTCTTGTATAAATAAGGAGTTCTAAAGTCATTTCAAAAATCTGTTGTGGAGATGAGAGTGTGGTAGAAAGGAATAGAGTGAAAAGGTAGAGCAGAAGTATTGAGCTTAAATGGAACTGACTCAAGCATGGTGAAGATGCTATTCTTCAGTTCAAGTATGTAATACTTATTATTCTGTAGACAATGTGTCTCCTGTAGGCAGTGGGCCTCTTGTGAGCAGTGTACTTAAGTAGTGAGCCCTAATTGGCATGTGCCATCTTGTTCTTTTTATTCTTCTAACATAGAATACAATCTTGGGTTAGTCACACCATGTTTTTTCCCTTAACCGGGTTTTCCACAAAAAATCTTGGTGTCTTATGTGTTAATGTGTTTCTGTTCTTAAATTGTTGTATTATGTTTCCATGATTGATTGATTATTATGCTGCTAAATTAAGAAAAGGATTTAACCCCCTCTCAGTTGTTTGTCCTAAATCTAATAGAGGGTTGATACCTCTGATTGTATTTGAGCTTCTGCAATGTAATAAGTTGTCCAAATCAATAAAGAAAGTTCTATTTTCTGTGTAGAATTTCTGTTGTTGTGTGTTTTATGATTTACCCCCTTCATCAAATTTCTACTGTTGTTGCTGATCCTTCTTCTTTGTTGTTTAAAATCATTGACATCCAAGGTTAATCCTCTTTGTCTTGTCGATTGCCAGAAAATAAAAGCACAGATGATAAATCCCCTTTCCACTAAAACATTATGGTGGTTTATAACTGCCGAATACCTCTTCTTTTATCCCAAAAATTCTTCTTATTTTTGGCGTTTTAAAATTTAGGTTTTCATTGGCTTTTAATAACTAAAGTCTGATTTAAGTTTGCATGAAATTTGGCCTTTCAAAAGCCACAAAAATAATAAAATAAACTTATTTTAATTTTGCATGATAGAATTATTATTAAATTTCTAAATATAATATTCATAATAATAAAGCAATTTTTCTAACTTTAAATAAATAATAACCATTTCTTTTAATTCTTATATTTAAATTTCTAAATATAATAGTTATTATTAATAGTATTTATTTATCTTTATTAACATATAAACACTTTAAATCAATCAAGAAGCATTTAAACAATATTTTTAAAATAATATATAACTATATATCTATTGCAATTTAAATATAATTGTTCAAATTTAATTTAGATATTGTCTTCCAAACATCCATATTTATATAAATAGGAATGTTTAATATTTAGTATTAATTAAAATAAAATACAATCACATGTATATATTCACCAATTGAATTGAAATACATCATTTAAAATAATCAAAAGAACTTTTAATATCTACAATTGAATCATGCATTCAAAAAGGATTTTCCTAACAATTAAAAATACCATATTTCTTAAGCATCTAAGCATCAATCACATTTATTATCCATATAATTAATGCATAATAAACCATTCAAAATGAAATATGAGAATACGTGAGTGTGTGATTGCATCAGAGTTAACCATCCCAAATAGTTCTTGCCAAGTGGTTAGAACATTTCTACCTCAACCATGTTCTCATATTTGACGAGTGCCTGCATTCATTTGCACTCAACTCGATGTCAATAGGTTAGTTCCCAAAAACAAATCCAAAGCAAAACATCATAATCATATTGATAATATTTAATATTTAAATCAACTTTCTAATTTATGTAAATATAACATCATGATAATTACCTTCTCACATGTGGAACTTACTCGAAGTAAAACAATCATGGTAAATGTTCACTAAACTAGAATAATAATATAGTCCATAAAAATGAGATGTCACATCCATCCCCACTAGGAAGAGACATCGTCCCTATGTCTTATTACACATCAAAAATAATGAATCAATCTACCATCAACAAAGTATCAAAGTATCATAAAACAATAACAATAACTCAAAGTATCATTAAGGTTCCATCAATTCTAACAAAGCATATCAATGCCCTTTTACATCCTCCCATGTGGCACCATCCACCAAACTATTGGTCCTACTCGACCTTATACAAAACAATATCTCAATTTCATACTTAACATTGCATCTATCAAATAAATCCAAGTATAATCAATCAATCAATTCACATGGCACAACTGCCAATTCAATGTCTAATCCATCACATGGTACAACTACCACTCAATTACATTTATTCTAGCATAAGAGTAACAATCACATCTTTAATGCACACCAAGAAGGCATAAATCAATTCATCATAGACATGAATCAATAATCATAATGCACATGCAATCGCATGGTAACACAATATAATATCAAAAGATTAGTCCTCCAAACAAACATTGGTCAAGATCTCCAATAATAAGACAAAACTCCAAAGGTACACCACTAGGTCATATCCAATCATTGTGCAAACAACTCATCTGAACTATACCATTCATATCATTCCTACCAATGGAATCCATTTCCTCTTTCATTACTTGTAACAAAACTTTATCTTCAACCTGATCTACAATTCAAAATTTCTTAGAAAACCCTTGTCTTCCTTGTGCTTTTGCACAATGCTAAAACAATTCATTTCTTCAATTTCTTTACTATTCTCCGCACTTGGCTGTTCACTATATTTGGGTTGTTTTGTTTCAATTCTTTTTCCTTTTTCTCAACATGAGAAGACTTGTGTCTATAAAACATTCTAAACATACCTATGATCTTTTGCTATTCAAATACATTTATCCAACCACAATTCATTTTCAAACTTGTCATAGTTTCATTTTTCCAACTCTCTTTTCCAGCATGTCTTTTCACTATGATTTTTCTAAACCTCAAATTTTTGCAATGATGTAATTTCCAACAATTTTTTCTTTTATGTCCTTCTCTATCACAATGTGAGCAATGTAAAATCTCCTTTTCTTGAAATGACTTCTTAGTACTTGCAAAAACATTTGTCTTTTCTTTCCCTTTACCTCAATACCTAAGACTTTGAACATACTTAGTCCCCACAATCGACTCAATGGCTCTTTGATTCCTTGCCCATGCTTACCCAAACCTTTGCCTATATATTCAATTTTCTTCAAGATTTTCAAACCAACATTATTATCCAAACAACTAGCTATGATAGCAGATTCATCATCATTTTCATCCTTATATTCTTCAGCAAACTACCAAGTGATTGATCAAAAGAACACAAATCATCTATGTCACATGAGACTTCACAAAATGATGGTTGATTTCAACACTCATTTTCTTTTTGGCATTCTGCAAACTATTGTTTTAACTCATCAATTTGATCTTTCTGTTTGAATTTTCTCCTTCTAGGTTCTTCATCTTTTCTTGCAATTATTCATTCCTTCAAACAACTTCAACTCTTCGTTCACCAATTCTTTTTCAAAAAGGTCATTTTCACAAAACTTTTCATACTTTTCCTTTCATATCTCCTTTATTCTTGCCATGTATTCTATATTACTCCTTTTAACATTTATCAATTCTTTATTCCAATTCTTCTATCAAAATTTTCTTTTCACCCCATAGACCTTCAACTTTCTACAAAATTTCATCTTTCTTCAAGTGATCCATAGCGTCACCCAAAATCCAATTCAGAACTTCCTCAACACTTCAACAATGTTAATACCTCTAACAACAATTAATGAACTCAATCAACCAAAGCTCTTAGTAACACACTCTCTACGAAATAGTATATTCTCCGCATCCTACTCCCTTACACAATCTATCAGAGGCCCATCATGGACATGATAGAAAACATAACATGATACATGACCAACATTTTTAAAACATTCAAGCATAGCCACCAATAATAAATAAATAAATAATTCCAAAGGAAAGAAAATTCAATTCCAACAATAAGGCATAAAAATGTGCGCAATTTCAATATTAAATCCAACATGACCATCAAGGTCACAAGGTAAGTAAAAATCAAATTTTTTGATGGCTATACTTTTTTATAAATAAGAATAAAAAATTTCAATGTTGGTCTTTACAATATTTAGAGAAATTATCAAAGTCAAAAAAAGATAAATATCAAATTCAAAAGTTTTCACATTACATGAACTATGTGACTAATTATAGCCACTAGAGAGGGAGTATGATGCTACACTACGCTTGGATCCAAATTGGGGCGAGTTTAAGAGAACACACTCAATTAGAGAAGCAACCTAGTCCTCTAAGATTCCAAACACCTCTATATCATAAGATCATTTCCACACAACATCACTCAAGATACCTAGCAACAAAGATTGCATTCTGATCTAGGAAATCACAATCAAACTGAAGGATGCTGAACCCAACCTGGTACATCCCTATTAACCTACATGCATCCCCAACTTGAATGCAACATCTCATTAATATGATATGGCAAGGAATTAAATACATAAAAGTGATTAACAGTGTGTAGGTTTTGAAAATAAAAACTACTTCCTTGTTTCCCCATATCTGACACCCATCCTGGAAGGCAACTTCCCAAAAGCATAGAAAGAAAAATAGCCATCCTCCTTTCAAACACAAATTTACGGTAAAATAAAACATACAGTCATATACTTGCAAACATTCAACAACCAAGATTTAAGTTAGGATAAAATCAGGTTCACAAACCAAGATATCACAACACACCATTCTTTCCTACAAGCAACAATTATCATTTATTTCCTTAAACTTCAATGAGGCAATGTAATACTATCTTTCTTATAACCACATAATGAATCCATATTCATGATCATGCTCCCAACAAAACAATGCAATATGCATTTCAAGAAAGCATTCACCAGAAGGCAAAATAAAATAAGTCAAACATATGATCCAACCTCCTCTTTCACCTACTAATGCATAACCCTAAAAGAAGAAAAGAACCTAGTTAATTCATACTCATGAACAAGCATCAGGGTCTATCTAACCCCCAAAAAAGAAGGCACATGCTATCCACAGTAGGCCAACACACAAAGACCCACACATGCTCAATCAAACTAAGCAACACACACCCCCAGAGCTCCCAAAGCTGGAACCATGCTTTGATACCAAATGTAAAATCCCTCAAACCATCACAAAAGTAAATAAAGTAAATAATCCATTTAAATTACAAAATCATAAGTAACAAAAGTAACAAGATGTAATTAATCTGCTTAATTACAACATCACAATAAAGAAAATAAAATGAGGTAATTAATCTGCTTAATTACAAGGAAAAAGATAAGTCTCATAAATAAGATTCAATAAAGTCAATAAATCTTCACAAAAGAAAAACCTCATAAATAAGAATCCATAAGAATCATTAAATCTTGTAAAAGATAATCCCATCAATACAAATCAAATAAAGTCATTAAATATTACAATTCACGTGCTAATCATAGGTAAAAGCACTATAAAATCATACACAAAGTCCTTTGATAATCATGCCATAATACATCCAATTACAAATTTACAATAATCATGTTCAACAAGGATAAATGAATCAATACGTTCATCAGTCGCACGAACCAAGTGGTCCTCCACCTATGAGTTGAGAAACGAGAACATGGCCCAAGTGCTTTTCCACCCAGCCATGAAGTATTTACACTTCCCCATATTCTTTCATGAAATGAAGGAAACCTAGCTCTGCACAAAATGTCTAGCTACCTAGAAACAACTGGCAAGAGGGAACACCTGATGCAACCCTGATGTCTGAATGTGCAATTCTAAATAATAGAATGTAGGTTGTCTCACAACATGATGTGGCATATATATATGATGTCTGAATGTGCAATTCTAAATAATGGAATGCAGATTGTCTCACAACAAGATGTGGCATATATATATATATATATATATATATATATATATATATATATATATATATATATATATATATATATATATATATATATATATATATATATATATATATATATATATATATATATATATATATATATATATATATATATATATATATACGTTTGCTAGACAAAATAAACATGTTTTTCAATGCCAACTCATTCAGATCTAAACCTTTAAACATAGTAACCTAGTCCAATTCCTAATATATATATATATATATAATGTCTGAATGTGTAATTCTAAATAATGGAATACAGATTGTCTTACAACAGGATGTTATATATAAATAAGTTTGCTAGACAAAATAAACATCTTTTTCAATGTCAGCACATTTAGATCTAAACCTTGAAACATAGTAACCTGGTTCAATTCCTGAAAAGAGGAAAAGCCATCTCTGATAATCCACATTCGACATCCTAGCCCAGAAAGTAACCCAAACACATTCCTAGATAAAAATCTACTTTCCTTCTCTAATAAATAAATGAATAAATAAGTCAATAATCAAATGTATAAATAAATAAATCAAAATCACCTATAACCATCTCTAATCCTGTGAGGCCTACCTTTTCACTCCCATACCTTTTCACTCCCATACTTCGATCATTTTATATTACTATTGGAGACATATTTTAGACTTTTGGGGACTGTTGATTCCGATATGCAGGACTATTAGACTAGATGCTTTTACCTTTGATTTATTATGTTAGCATGAATATGATGAGACTAGATCTTGATTTGATTCACTGACAATGATTTGACATATGATTTGCATTATGATGTTATTGAGATACTAGTTATGTGATTATGAGATGGATTTATTATGAGATGTTATCTTGAGATAGATTATTGAAATGCAAATTATGAATCTATTATGATGTGATTTTATGATGTTTTATATGATCATGCGATGATGTGAGTGTATGTTTTCCTTTGCTTTGGCTATGATATACTTGTTGGATTAATCTTTTGTTTAAGTGCACAGGTGTTCTAACTAAGCCACGGATAATTGGAGATCATCCCACACACTGTGATTTCCCGTGTTAAGCTGATCTAGTTCCAAGATGAACCAAGATCAACTATGTTATGCATGATGAAATTTTCACAATATTATTGTGTAGTGTTGTTTGGGATAGGTCTACCCTTTTTCTAATTGATTTTAATTGGCGTTGTAAATGCATAATGTTTATTTGCTTTTATTTTTGAGCTTTTATTTTTGTAACCCCTTTTTATGTGATTTTACTCACCCTATGTTGCTCAAAATGGGTTAAAAGTGACCCTAGGTTATACCCCTAGGGTCTAGGGACCATTTGAGCTTGCATAACCTTAGGTAAAATCCCATTTGGTCACTTAAACCTCACCCTAAAGTAAAGTGACGAAAATGGAAGTTTGGGAAGGAGTGGAAGGTTGGGTCAAACACTAAACCTCATCCACTCCTCTTTCCAAGGTTTAGGGGAGTCTTCAACACCCCTAAATTGTGGAGGGCTCAACTCCAAGGCTCTCCCACAATTGGTGAGGGTACCTTGGGGTTTTGTGGGATTTCATAGGAGAAAATGATTAGGGCACTTGTAGTACCCACTCCTTCTTTGGCTCCACTTTTCTCTCCAACATGTGTGAGAGAGCACAAGTGGAGGGGGCAAGACTTGGTGGAATGGGTGAGTGACATGTGCCACCACCATATTCCATGAAGCTTGCAAGTGGTTGTGTGGAGGAGTGAGGAAGTGACATGTGTCACCTCCCTATTCCTCAAGGTTCATGAGGAGAGCCTATTTTAATCCCTCTTGAAGAGAGGGAGGGGGTTGTTGAATTATTTTGAATTTTTTATTTTTATTGAATTTGGGGAGAGAGTTAGAGGATTTTTTGAGGCTCATTTGGAGGAGGATTTGGAGGTGGAGTTGGAAGAGCTCTTCTCAACTATCTTCCTTTTGGGATATTAAAGGTAGGATTCAAGGCTTTGGCCTTACCTTATGTATTTACATTTTCTTGTGTGATGGTTTGTGTGTGTGCAAGTTTACATTTTTATGTTGTGGAGATTTTTATGCGTGTTGTAAGAGCCTCTCCATTTGGAGAAAATGCTCAACATGTGTGGGGTGGGGGATGAGTGAACCTCCTCAGGGTCACATCCTTTTTCTTGTAGTATTTTAGCCTTGAGGGTGAAGTAGTGAAAGTGAGTAATATTGAATGGCTTGAGAGCCATGGAAAATTTTTGTGAAAGATGATATTTATGAGTTGGCTTGAAGCCTTGTGAAAAATTGGTTTTTGGGAGACATTTGGAGTGACACTCTTGAGTTGAGTGATGTCCACTCCCCTACCCCTTTAAACTCATTTTTATGAGTTTTCTTTTGTGCAAGCCAAGGGAGTTCTTCTTGCTTTTGTGTTTTAGTGTTTTGTGGTGAAGTGGTGTGAGTGTTCCTTGTTTGAGGATGACCTCCAAGCTCGGGGGTGACTCATGAGTGAGTCTATGGTAGGGAGGAGAATGGTTTTAGTGTCTTTTCCCCCCTTTCTATGTGTGTTATTTGTAGGTCTATTGAAGCTATGGATCTTGGAAGAAAGAAGACTTGTTATCTTTTAGTTTGTCATTTGTCTCTTGAGAGAGTTATGGCCAAGTATGGCCTTGCGTATTTGTTCAATTTAATAGAGAGAAGAACTTTTCTCTCTTGATATGTAAAACAATATGTTTATATTTTTGAGTTGTATTTGGTTTATTTTGAAGTTGGAAATAAAATATAAGTTGTTGTTTTCATTTTACTAAAGTATGAAAATGTTCAAGAAAAGGAAACTATTGGCTTTTTATTATGTATGCAAGAATATAGCTACTTATTTAATTGCTAAATAATAGGAAAAATGTGCAATGGAATAAAAAAGTATGCTCTTGTAGTCTTATTCTTAAATGATTTCTTTAAAAAAAATTATATTTACGTTATTATTTTTTCAATTAGTCATATTGAAAAAAATAGAGAAGATATGGTTGCTAATTTGCTCTTTAAATTTAAAAAAAAAAACACGGGTTGTTGTTTTATTAAAAAAATATATATAATGTGCTTTGTAGTCATTTAAAATATATATATATATATATATATATTTACGATTAGCTTACCAATCCTATAAATTATAAAATATTGTTTTGTTTTCATTGTGTTTATGTTTCAAGAATATATATATATATATAAGATTGTTCTGAAACTACATTTTTAATTTAACCAGATATTAATATTTTGCAAACCATATTATATATGAAAATCTTTACCTTTCCCAAGAAAAAAGAGACAACAACATTTTTTGGTTGTTGTTGGCTTTGTGTTGGGGTGGGGGTTCGAAACCCCCACCGTATTCTTTCCCTGCCAAGTTTCATGTAGATTGGAGTGTGGGGAGGGGGGGTCAAACCCCCACCCACACTCCACCATAGTGGGGTGTGGGTGGGGGTTCGGTCCCCCCTCCCCACACTCCCACCATTCCCCTTATGCCCTGTGCTATTCTTAAAGCTTAGCAAACAAAAAAAAACATTAAAACTCAGATTTTTTTTGAGTTGCAGCGCCCTATAAATAATAGTCCGCCAAACTTGCATTTTGAGCCCTTCGGCCCCATTAAAATTTGCAACATATTTTATTTACCATTCAGTTTAATGTGTGTGTGTGTGTATTTTAGGTGTATATACACCCTGTATCTATAACAAAAATAAATTAAAAAAATGTATATACTAACTGTGTATACTTCTGTGGTGGCCATGGATGCCCAATTCCAAACCTGCAACACAAAAAAAAAACATAGAAGAGAAAATGAGAGAAAAATGGAGAAAGAACAAAATGAGAAAACAAAATGGAGGCTAGGGTTTTAACCTCATTTCCTTAAGGAAATTATATTTTTTTTGTGAGGCATTTTTTAGGGCTTGCATTTTAAAATTTGTTTTTATTTAGTTTCCCTCACTTTTTGATTTTTCCATTTGTTTTATCTTTTTAAAAAAAAAATTTAAATGGGGTTTAGTGGTAAATTTTATAATGTGGGTAACTTTATTTCTTATTAGAAATGTTTCATTATTATTAGAGGGTAGGAATTATTATCTAATTTTTTATTGGAATGGGTTCATTTATGTTTAGTATTTTGAACTTGGGGGAAAATATATTGTTTCTAATTTAATTATTTTGGAGAGGGGTTTAATTAATCTATTTAATTTTCCTCCAATTTAACTATTGAAATGTAATTAATTTTAAATCAATTGAAATTAATTTATTGCATGTGGACATTAATCTATGAGGTTAATTTTATTTTATTTTTTAATTAAATTAGTTGCATTAATTTATTTAGCCTAGTGTGGAGTAATTAGATAATTATTTAAGTCGTTTAACCTATATTAGTGAACCTAGGGAACCTTTGATGAAAATTTATTTAATTAGAATAATCCCTATTCATGGCCGTGAGGTGTTATGCTGCCGAATTTTTTCGGGACCTAGGGTTATTTTAATTTAGTGATTTTAAACCATGTGTAGAGTAATGTTTGATGTTCCCGCAAACTTGATAATCGTAATTAGTTTATTATTTAATTTATTCATGATCTTGATTTAGTCTTTCAATTTTGACTCATGTCGAAATCCTTCCACCCACCTAGGTAAACTTAGGGCTTTGATCTTTCGATCCTAACCCTAATGTCGATGCTTCTCGTGTTGCATTGACCCCCTTAGTCGACTTTCATCACGTAGGGGAATGTGCATGTGATCGTATTACCCCAAACTTGATTGACATGTTTACGCCTTATGCGTATCGCCATCGAGCATGCTGAAGCGTGCGAGGGGGTTTCTAGGGATGCGTGGAAATTTTTTGATATTTCATGTCATGACCACATGATGAATGTGGACATGACATGTGTGTTGCATTTCATGACTGCATGAGAAATGTGGGCATGATATTTGGTATCAGAGCCAAGTTTAAACAATGGGCTTGTTTGGGCACATTACATATTCTGCAATTTCATTTAATTTGTGACTACCTTGTTCTTGTAGGATGCCACCTAGAATGAGGTGAGCACGTTCATGCCGCATTGAGTCCATAGAGGTGCATGGTGACTCATCAGCTGAGGATCAAGGACCGCCGGCACCATAGGCACCACCCACACCTGATATAGGACCACAGATCTTATAGGCATTATAAGTAGTGCTAGATAGGTTATCACCAGAACTAGTTGAGCCATGTATCGAGCCGCGTGTTGAGCCGTGCATTGATCCATGAGAGGAGCCACGTGTAGAGCCCCGTGTTGAGCCGCGAGTGGCACCACGTGTAGAGCCTTATGTTGAGATACCTGATACGATAATAGAGGAGGTTGGTTTGGCTTATGAAGCTCATAGAAGGAGCCCTCCGCATCATGCTAGGTGAGAGGAGGTGGTGAGAGTAGAGCAAGGTTTTCACAGGCCTTATGGTTATGGTGTGGATGAGCCTATCCAAGAACACAGAGACCATGGGGACCCCATCATAGATTTGTTGAGGTTGAATCCACCTACCTTCATCGGGACCACAGAGGGAGTTGAGGCAGAGGCTTGGTTTATCAGTTTAGATAGGTGCTTTGCGTTGCATCCTTACAAGGACAACATGAAGGCACGCGTGGTAGTTCACCTGTTGAGAGACGCAGCAATGACTTGGTGGTACATTGAGGAGTGCAAGCACCACTTATCATCAGACACTCTTACATGGGACACATTCACTATCAGACCATTACAGGCAGCATCGTATCGACGAGTTCCATGATTTATAGTAGTGAGGTTCTACGGTAGCACAATATGAGGGCAGGTTCACAGAGCTGTCACATTATGCGGAGTATCTCCATGATGAAAAGCTTCTGGTTCACAAGTTTATCAGAGGTTTGAATCAAGGGATATCAGGGCCTGTGTGCATGGTAGACCTCCAGACCTTGAGTGAGGCTACTGAGAAGGCATATATAGTAGAGGAGATCCAGGGATGAGGTTAGAGTTCACGCCCTTAGTTTTAGGATCCTAGCCAGCAGCAACAAAATTTTTGCAGACCACCACCACCACCACAAAGAGGAGGATTTAGTTCTCCATCTTTACCTCCTAGGCCTCCATAGCAGCAGTAGTAGTATTAGTAGAGGTCTAGACCGCAGCAGAGGGCACATGGAGGACAGAATCGAGGTTGGCAGTAGTAGGGCTTGCGTAGGGATCAAAGACAACAGGGACCACCTGTGGGACCCATGAGATCATAGCAGTCTTACAGGGGTTCTCAAGGGTCCACTAGTCAGACTAGATAGCAGCAGAGTAGTAGGACTCAGACTGGACAAGTACAGGCTAGGGGCTCATGCTACATATGTGGTGGGGCAGGACATTTGGCCAGAGAGTGCCCATAGGGTTTACAACAGGGGGACAACCTCGTACAGGAGGTTCAGAGCAGACAGTTGGTGATGTGGGAAGATCCCACCATATGTTTGCAACGGTTGATAATCACAAGGCTGACTTCTAAGCCTCAGTTATCAAGACAACATGTATGATTGGGGATGTTCCCATTTCTATTTTATTCAACTATGGCGCTACTATTTCTTTTATATCTACATCATTAGTGGCATCTGACCTAGTGTTTCACCATGGGGCGCACTGGTTATCTTCATGAAGAAGAAGGATGGGTCTCTTCATTTGTACATGGACTATAGACAGCTTAATAAGGTGATGGTGAAGAACAATTATCCTCTACCTAGGATTGATGACGTTTTTGATCAGATGTAGGGAGCTAGAGTGTTCTCTAAGATAGACCTGAAGTCTGGTTATCACCAATTGTACATCACAGAGGCGGATATCCATAAAACTGCTTTCTGGACTTGATATGGCCACTATGAGTTCACTGTGGTACCCTTCAGCTTGACGAACGCCCCTGTAGTGTTCATGAGTCTCATGAATGGGGTGTTCTGCACTTACTTAGATTGGTTCATGATCATTTTCCTTGATGTTATTTTGATCTACTTGCGGACCAAGGAGGAGCATGAGAATCACTTGCGTCAGGTTTTGCAATGCTTGAGAGAGCAACAGCTTTATGGAAACTTGGCGAAGTGTGCCTTTTTAGGATTGAGGTGCAGTATTTGGGGCACATCCTATTTGGTGATGGTATCTCCTTAGATCCATTGAAGATTAGGGCTATCAAGGATTGGCCAGCACCCACCAGTGTGACAGAGGTCAAGAGTTTCATGGGATTAGCCGGTTACTACCACAGATTTGTAGAGGGCTTTTCTAGGATAGCACACCCCATCACTTCCCTTCAGTAGGAAGGGAAGAGTTTCACTTGGACTAAGCAGTGTGAGAGGACCTTTGGGGTCCTCAAGGAGCATCTTATCAATGCTCCCATCTTAGCGGTTCCTGATCTTGCAGAGGATTTTGTGGTTTGTACAGATGCATCACTTGAGGGTTTGGGAGTCGTGCTTATCCAGGGTGGTAGAGTGATCACATATGAGACATGTAAGCTCAAGATCCATGAACTAAACTACCCTACTCATGATTTAGAGCTTCTAGCAGTGGTTCATGCTCTTGTTCATTGGAGACATTTTCTATTAGGTCGACGCTTTGAGCTTCATTCGGATCATCACAGTTTGTAGTACATATTCACACAGCTAAATTTGAACTCCCACCAATGGCGTTGGATGGAGTTTCTTTGCGAGTATGACTTTGATGTCCACTACATCAAAGGGAAGGAGAATATGGTTGCTGACATATTGAGTCAGAGGCACCACAAGATCCTGACCTTGACCTTAAGTGTGGAGTTGAGAGAGCGCATCATTCAGCATCTGCCTGAGGATGAGTGGTTTCTTGAGGTACAACAGGAGATCCAATCACAGAGGGCCCTTGTGGGTAAATTTGCAAGATATTCTCTTGAGGTAGATGGGTTTCTTAGACATTGATAGCGCATCTATGTACCCCATGTGGGTGACCTACGTGCAGTAGTTCTTTTAGAGGCTCATAGAGGACCTTATGCAGCCCACCAAGGGGTGAAGAAGATGTATGCTGAATTACGACAGTTGTACCATTTGGTGAGTACGAGACAAGATATTATAGAGTATGTTTCTCAATGCCTTGAGTGCCCGAGGGTCAAGGCTGAGCATCAGCATCCAGCAGGTCTTTTATACCCTCACGAGATACCTGAGTGGAAATGGGACACCATTTCCATGGATTTCATTTTTGGTCTTCCTATGTCATCTCGCTATCGTGAGGCTATCATGGTGATGGTTGACAAGTTGACCAAGGTGACGCATTTCTCACCAGTACGCATGACGTACAATGCACTATCAGTGGTGAGAGTATTCTTGGATGAGATTGTTAGATTACATGGGGTACCTTGCGGTATCATTTCTAACAGAGACTCAGTGTTCACATCAGCCTTTTGGAGGGCCTTACAATAGGCGTTGGACACACAGCTCAACTTTAGTTCCGCTTAACATCTTGAGACATATGGGCAGATAGAGAGGGTGAATCAGGTCCTAGAGGATATGCTCTATATGTATGTCATGGATCACCAATCTAGATGGGAGGAGTATCTGTATGTAGTTGAGTTTACCTACAATAATGGGTATCACAGCTCATTGGGTATGCCTCCTTTCCAGGCCTTGTACGGCATACCTTGTAGGAAACCTTTGAGTTGGGACCATTTAGAGGACAAGGTTTCTATTGGGCTAGAGTTGGTGCAGGACATGGAGCAGTAGGTGACCTTGATTAGACAGAGACTTCAGGAGGCATAGGATCAACAAAATAAGTATGCCGATGCCAAGAGAGTAGATCGGAGCTTCTCAGTTGAGGATAGAGTATTCTTGAGAGTACGACTACACAAGAGTCCAATCCATTATGGAAAGGCCTCTAAGCTTACACCATGTTTTGTTGGACCTTTTGAGATCTTGGAGCGGATAGGACCCGTAGCCTACCATCTAGCCTTGCCACCTAGCCTGTCGCACATCTACGATGTTTTTCATGTATCTATTTGCAACATTACATATCTGATTTATCTCATGTATTGGATTGGAGTGCTCTATAGGTAGAGGTGGACAGTCAGTTGGTTTTGGAGCTAATTCTTATATTGGCTTGACGAACACTAGGCTTTTGAGGTCAAGAGTTGGACTAGGTTAGGGTCTAGTGGGACATGTACGATGAGGTCATGGCGACTTGGGAGGATGCAACTAGATTGAGAGCACTTTATCCTCACCTCTTTGACAACTTTCAGGAAGAAGTTTAGTCTTTGAGGGGGAGGATGTGAGGCCTACCTTTTCACTCCCTTACTTTGATCATTTTATATTACTATTGGAGACATATTTTAGACTTTTGGGGACTATTGATCCTAATATGCAGGACTATTAGACTAGATGCTTTTACCTTTGATTTATTATGTTAGCATGAATATGATGAGACTAGATCTTGATTTGATTCACTGATGATTATTTGACATATGATTTGCATTTTCATGTTATTGAGATACTAGTTATGTGATTATGATATGGATTTATTATGCAATGTTATCTTGAGATGGAGTATTGAAATGCAAATTATGAATCTATTATGATGTTTTATATGATCATGCGATGATGTGAGTGTATGTTTTCCTTTGTTTCAGATATGATATACTTGTTAGATTAATCTTTTGTTTAAGTGCGCAGGTGTTCTAACTAAGCCACAGAAAATCAGAGATGATCCCGCACACTTTGTGATTTCTCATGTTAAGCCGATCTAGTTCTAAGAGGAACCAAGATCAACTATGTTATGCATGATGAAATTTTCACAATGTTATTGTGTGGTGTTGTTTGGGATAGGTCTACCCTTTTTTTAATTAATTTTAATTGGTGTTGTAAAGGTATAATGTTTATTTGATTTTATTTTTGAGCTTTTATTTTTGTAAGCCCTTTTTATGTTATTTTACTCACCGTATGGTGCTCAAAATGGGTTAAAAGTGACCCTGGGTTATACCCCTAGGGTCTAGGGACCATTTGGGCTTGTATAACCTTCGGTAAACTCCCATTTTCTCACTTAAACCTCACCCTGAAGTAAACTAACGAAAATGGAAGTTTGGGAAGGAGTGGAAGGTTGGGTCAAACACTCAACCTCATCCACTCCTCTTCCAAGGTTTGGGGGAGTCTTCAACACCCCTAAATTGTGAAGGACTCAACTCCAAGGCTCTCCCACAATTGGTGAGGGTACCTTGGTTGGTTTTTTGGGATTTCATAGGAGAAGATGATTGGGGCACTTGTAGTACCCACTCCTTTAGCTCCACTTTTCTCTCCCACATGTGTGAGAGAGCACAAGTGGAGGGGGCAAGACTTGGTGGAATGGGTGAGTGACATGTGTCACCACCACATTCTATGAAGCTTTCAAGTGGTTGTGTGGAGGAGTGAGGAGGTGACATGTCTCACCTCCCCATTCCTCAAGGCTCATGAGGAGAGCCTATTTTAATCCCTCTTGAAGAGAGGGAGGGGGTTGTTGAATTATTTTGAATTTTCATTTTTATTGAATTTGGGGAGAGAGTTAGAGGATTTTTGGAGGCTCATTTGGAGGAGGATTTGGAGGTGGAGTTGAAAGGACTCTTCTCAACTATCTTCCTTTTGGGCTATTAAAGGTAGGATTCAAGGCTTTGACCTCTCCTTATGTATTTGCATTTTCTTGTGTGATGGTTTGTGTGTGTGTGTGAGTTTATATTTTTATGTTGTGGGGATTTTTATGGGTGTTGCAAGAGCTTCTCTATTTGGAGAAAATGCTCAACATGTGTGGGGTGGGGGAGGAGTGAACTTCCTCAGGGTCACATCCTTTTTCTTGTGGTGTTTTGGCCTTGAGGGCAAAGTAGTGAAAGTGAGTAATGTTGAATGGCTTGAGAGCCATGGGAAAATTTTGTGAAAGATGGTATTTATGAGTTGGCTTGAGGCATTGTGGAAAATTAGTTTTTGGGAGACATTTGGAGTGGCACTCTTGAGTTGAGTGATGTCCACTCCCCTACCCCTTTAAACTCATTTTTATGAGTTTTATTTTGTGCAAGCCAAGGGAGTTCTTCTTGCTTTTGTGTTTGAGTGTTTTATGATGAAGTGGTGTGAGTGTTCCTTGTGTGAGGATGACCTCCAAGCTCGGGGGTGACTCATGAGTGAGTCCATGGTAGGGAGGAGAGCAGTTTTAGTGGCTTTCCCCCCCTTGTGTTATTTGCAGGTCTATTGAAGCTATGGAGCTTGGAAGAAAGAAGACTTGTTATCTTTTAGTTTGTCATTTGTCTCTTGAGAGAGTTATGGCCAAGTATGGCCTTGCGTATTTGTTCAAGTTAATAGAGAGAAGAACTTTTCTCTCTTGATATGTAAAGCAATATGTTTATATTTTTGAGTTGTATTTGGTTTATTTTGAAGTTAGAAATAAAATATAAGTTGTTGTTTTCATTTTACTAAAGTGTGAAAATCTTCAAGAAAATGAAACTATTGGCATTTTATTATGTATGCAAGAATATAGTTGCTGATTTAATTGCTAAATAATAGGAAAAATTTGCAATGAAATAAAAAAGTATGCTCTTGTAGTCTTATTTTTAAATGATTTCTTAAAAAAAAATATATATATATATATATTTTTACCCTACTATTTTTTCAATTAGTGGTATAAAAAAAATAGGGAAGATATGGTTGCTGATTTGCACTTTAATTTAAAAAAAAAAAACATGGGTTGTTGTTTAATATATATATATATATAATTATATTTTTCCCATCTATATTAAAAATGTAGTTTCAGAACAATCTTATATATATATATATACTTAGCTTCACAAAATCTTAAATTTTCCAGTTTATATATATATATATATATATATATATATATATATATATATATATATATGGCATCTAAATACATCGTTTCTCTATATCCCACTATTTCCAGCAAGCTGTATAATGGAAAGTTTATATAGATATAATTATATTTTTCCCATCTATATAAACTTTCCATTATACAACTTGCTGGAAACAGTGGGATATAGAGAAATGGTTTATTTAGATGATATATATATATATATATATATATATATATATATATATATATATATATATATATAGATTGTTCTGAAACTACATTTTTCATTTAACTAGATATTAATATTTTGCAAACCATATTATATATGATAACTTTACCGTTCCCAAGAAAAAAGAGACAGCGGCATTTTTTGGTTGTTGTTGGCTTTGTGTTGGGGTGGGGGTACGAAACCCCCACTATAGTCTTTCCCTACCAAGTTTCATGTAGATTGGAGTGTGTGGAGGGAGGGTCGAACCCCCACCCACACTCCACCATAGTGGGGTGTGGGTGGGGGTTCGGTCCCCCCTCCCCACACTCCCACCATTCCGCTTACGCGCCGTCAACAAACAAAAAAACATTAAAACTCAGATTTTTTTTGAGCGGCGACGCCCTATAAATAATAGTCCGCCATACCTGGGTTTTGGGCCCTTCGGCCCCATTAAAATCTGCAACATATTTTATTTACCATTCAGTTTAATATATATATATATATTAGGTGTATATACACCCTGTATCTATAACAAAAATAAATATGCCTCTGGTTTAAAAACTAGATTATATATATATAATACAAAAAAAATGTATATACTAACTGTGTATACTTTCGTGGTGGCCATGGATGCCCCATTCCAAACCTGCAACACAAAAAAAAAATAGAAGAGAAAATGAGAGAAAAATGGAGAAAGAACAAAATGAGAAAACAAAATGGAGGCTAGGGTTTTGACCTCATTTCCTTAAGGAAATTATATTTTTTTTGTGAGGCATTTTTTAGTGCTTGCATTTTAAAATTTATTTTTATTTAGTTTCCCTCACTTTTTGATTTTTCCATTTGTTTTATTTTTATTTTATTTTAAATGGGGTTTAGTGGTAAATTTTATATTGTGGGTAACTTTATTTCTTATTAGAAATGTTTCATTATTATTAGAGGGTAGGAATTATTATCTAATTTTTTATATTGGAATGGGTTCATTTAAGTTTAGTATTTTGAACTAGGGGGAAAATATATTGTTTCTAATTTAATTATTTTGGAGAGGGGTTTAATTAATCAATTTAATTTTCCTCCAATTTAACTATTGAAATGTAATTAATTGTAAATCAATTGAAATTAATTTATTGCATGTGGACATTAATCTATGAGGTTAATTTTATTTTATTTTTTAATTAAATTAGTTGCATTAATTTATTTAACCTAGTGTGGAGTAATTAGATAATTATTTAAGTTGTTTAACCTATATTAGTGAACCTAGGGAACCTTAGATGAAAATTTATTTAATTAGAATAATCCCTATTCATGCCCATGAGGCGTTATACTACTAGATTTTTTCGGGACCTAGGGTTATTTTAATTTAGCGATTTTAAACCATGTGTAGAGTAATGTCTGACATTCCCACAAACTTGATAATTATAATTAGTTTATTATTTAATTTATTCATGCTCTTTATTTAGTCTTTCGATTTCGAGAATCCTTCCACCCACCTAGGTAAACTTAGGGTTTTGATCTTTCGATCCTAACCCTAATAGTGACACTTCTCATGTCACATTAACCCCCTTAGTTGGATTTCATCGCATAGGGGAATGCACATGTGATCGCAACACCTCAAACTTGATTGACATGTTTACGCCTTATGCATATTACCACCGAGCACACTAATGCATGCGAGGGTGTTTCTAGGGATGCGTGGGAAATTTTTGATATTTTGTGTCATGTCCACATGACAAATATGGACATGACACATGTGTTGCGTGTCAAGACCACATGGGAAATTTGGGCATGAAAAATCTCTTTCCCATGCATAAAGAGAACACTCTTTTCAAACAAGCAGAAACGAAGATCAACATAAATCATTTAAAAATAATATAGGTTTTGAAATATGATTATATTCTCCATTCATATTTCCTTGGTTTAAATAGATTGTAGAAACTAATGATTTCACCTCAATAATGAGTATCCATACATACTGATTTCAAATATTATTACTATCTTTCCTCAAGAACAAGTAAATAATAATAAAATAAAACAATTAATGTTCTCCTATAATTCATTTCAAAATCCCTTTCCCAAAACACAAATCAAGGAAACATACTTTCCAAGCAAAAAATCATCATTTGTTCAAACAATTGCATCTACAAGTTATCAAATGAGTTTTATTTCCTAATTCATATTTGATTCAAATTCCATAATATATATAAAGTTTTCTAATCATTCAATCAAGTAAATTAATTCCCTTCAAGAAGCTTTTAATAAAATAATGTTATTTATATCACAACATTTATTCCATCACACTAACATATAAGATAATTTTTATAATCTATTTCATTAAGACTTCCGCAAGGTGCTAAGGATTAACCAGAAAATCAATCCATCTCTTTGAATAGTAATATATTGGTTTAGGAGTGCTTTTAGAGAAGTTACAGGAAATTTAAATACTAGCAACAGGAACCTAAAACTAGTGACAGGAACTTCTAAAACTGGCAATAGGAACATAAAACAGGTGATAGGAATAGAAAATAGGCTGTGACAGGCATAAAATAGGTCTGAACAACAATAAAAATGATAAAGGCAGCTACAGAAACATACAAAAGACTACTACAGGAATATAATGGTCAAGCTAGATAGTAAATAAAAGACTGCTACAGGAATAAGGTAACTGTTGCTACACAAAGATAGTTTGTTGCTACAGAACGATAGTCCAGAACAACAGAGATGAGTTTACAAGAATATAGTAAGGTCTACTATAGGATTACAAGTTGCTACGAAAATGTAGAGGACTGCTACATGAACAACAATTAATCTTTAAGGTAAATATTAAGTCAACTATATCATAAGTGATTTTACACAACAGTGATAAAGATTAAATAGATCAGTTGTAGCTGCCAAAATAAAAAGATCTTTCTTTTGATAATTAACTACCTGCGGTTGGTATAATGAGACCATTTTTTTAAAACAAGGACAGGCCAATTATAGTACCATGAACACCAGAGAGAAGTCAAATCACAGGTCAACATTAAACATGGTTTTAACAGTCATATGCAACCATAACTATTTACAATTTAAAATAAAGAAAAATACCTGCTTTTATTTGTTGCCAAGGTCAAATTTCTACTGTTGTTGCTGATCCTCCTTCTCTTCTGCTCAAAATCGTCGACATCCAAGGTTAATCCTCTCTATCTTGTCAATTGCCAGAAAATAAAAGCACAGATGATAAATCCTCTTTCTATTGAAACATTATGGTGGTTTATCTCTGCTGAATACCTCTTCTTTTATCCCGAAAACTTGTGTTATTTTTGGTGTTTTAAAATTTAGGTTTTCATTTTCTTTAAGTTTGCATGAAATTTGGCCTTTCAAAAGCCACACAAAATAATAAAATAAACTTATTTTAATCTTGCATGATAGAATTATTATTAGATTTCTAAATATAATATTCATAATATTAAATCAATTTATCTAACTTTAAATAAATAATAACCATTTCTTTTAATTTCTATATTTAAATTTCTAAACATAATAGTTATTTTTAATATAATTTATTTATCTTTAATAACACATAAACACTTTAAATCAATCAAGAAGCATTTAAACAATATTTAAAATACTATACAACTATATAACTATTGCAATTTAAATATAATTGTTCAAATCTAATTTATATATTATCTTCCAAAAACCCATATTTATATAAATAGGAATGTTTATTATTTAGTATTAATTAAAATAAAATACAACCACATATATATATTCACCAAATGAATTAAAATACATCATTTAATATAATCAAAAGAATTTTTAATATCTACAATTGAATCATGTATTCAAAAAGGATTTTCCTAACAATTAAAAACACCATATTTTCTAAGCATCTAAACATCAATCACATTTAATATCCACACAAATAATTCATAATAAACCATTCAAAATGTAATATGAGACTACGTGTGTGTGTGATTGCATCAGAGTTAAGTAGATAAAATCCCAAATAGTTCTTTCCAAGTGGCTACAACATCTTTACCTCAACCATGTTCTCGTCTTCAATGAGTACCTACAAGCATTTGCACTCAACTCAATGTCAATAGGTTAGTTCCCAAAAACATAGCCAAAGAAAAATATCATAATCATGTCGATAATATTTAATATTTAAATCAACTTTCTAATTTATGTAAATATAACATCATGATAATTACCTTCTCACATGTGGAACTTACTTGGAAGTAAAACAATCATGGCAAATGTTCACTAATCTAGAATAATAATATAGTCCATAAAAATGAGATGTGATAGTACACCAATTGTTGATCTAAACCTGGGATGCCAATTTGCTTGAGTCTAATGAAATTTTGCCTTCTTTCCAAGGCATACACTAGATATGAATGAATTCACTTAGCTACTTGTGGAGATTGTAACTTATGAGGGTTGCCCAATTAACAAACTCTTTTCTAGAAATGATTTTAGTAATGAATTAAAACATCCACGGATGAAATTATTAATCATTATCAATCCCTACAACCTGACTCAATGATGGTACAGATGCACACAAGAATATATGTTTTAATGTTTTAAACAGATCACAAACCTATTGATAACCTTTTATTGAACCAGAAACTCACAGATCAGTCTTTTTTTGTCATCTCTAAGCCTAAGGATTCCACCAGAATAGTACAACACTACTAACAATTCACACAAGATAACATGCAAATGCATAAATGATATAGAGGTTTAGAAACCAATCTGCAAATGACTCATAACAGAGACCTCCATAGTTTTGAATGGGGAAATTATGACTAACAATCAATGCACATACAAAAGCACAGAGGTTGCAGTTTGGTTCTTTAAAGACTATAAACTATGAACATAGAAAAAAAGTTAGCTCCTTTTCACTTTCATGGAGTCTTCAGACTACTCAAACCTGACCAAGAATCATTTACTAACCAAAAAACATACATTGCAACCTCATATCAAGGGAGAGGGCAAATTTGAAAGGCTCTAAATAGAGAAAACACCATCCACCACCAAGAAATACACAAGCTAGAGAAAATAGACGTCATTCTATTCCTTTTACCAAATATAGAACTTTACAAATTATATGTCAAACAGAGAAGAGTAATCATGGGTGCATCTCTTAGTAATTTTCTCTAAAACTGCACACTCCCACTGCTAAATGTGATTGCAAGCTAGAAATTGACAGTTATGAAAGGAACCCTCATCTTTGACACATTGTATAAGACTCTTTTTTAACTAGATATCGATATACACTCAAAGTACACCATCTCCTCAATCATGTTTCAACCAAATCTACCTATGAGACATTCTTTACCTATTCTTGTGTTCCTCTATGAAACTAGTTTTAATCATTTCTTCCAGTTTCCTTATGGTTGCTCTTCCAAGAATGTTGTCCAATGGCTTTCCTATGTGTAGAACTACCTCTCCACTATGTAGAAACTAACTCCTCTTCTGAAAACAAAACCTAACTACCTTTTCCATTTGAATGAAAGTAGTTTCATCTTCCAATTTTCTAAAAAAATAATTCCATGTCAAACGTTCATATGACTTTGGGGGAAAGTTGAATAATAAGTCTCAAGGATTTAGGAGCTACAAAGAAAACCAACAAACACACCAAGCCAAAAATTGGGTACAAAATGCAAATGCAAACCCAAGAAATGAAACAACAAAACCAAAACTCTAGAGAAATCAAATGCTCCTGCATTAGGCTCCCCCGAAGACAAAAAGAAAGCATGAGCTCCTGCTCATGAGGTCATTAATGCTATGACCATAACTTGAGATATTAGCTGTTGTTAACCAAGTAGAATCCTCCAAAGGATGATCCTTCCACTTAACCAAGTACTTGAAATATTCCTTGCCGTAGGTCTTCTTCAACAATTGTTTCTCTAAGATACAGTCAATGTCAACTTTCTCTGGCTTGGTCACCTTCTATTCCTAACTTGAAATCAACTCTATTTTTACTACTCCATCTATTTCAACACCTTTGTAGGGATAGAGATCATCCACATTGAAGATATGTGAGATACCCATGGCTGGAGGAAGGTCTATCTTGTATGCATTGGCTGAAAACTTTCTGAGAACTCTATAAGCACTGATCTTCTTAATTTTCAACTTGTTGTATTCCCCTTTGATAAGTCTCTCCTTCCTGAGATGAGCCAAAACAATATCACCAAATTGAAAATGTACTTCCCTTGTCTCCTTATCAGCATACTATTTGTACTACTAGTTATTCCCCTCAATCTGCAATTTGACCTCTTCATGAAGATCATGGATAACTTTGGCAAAGTTCTCTCCATCTGGACTTCTCCTCTCTAAGTTACCAAGATCTCTAAGTTCAAATACACCCCTTGGATGTAGACCATAGACAATATAAAATGGGCTCATACATGTACTCCTATTTGGAGAATCATTATATCCAAACTCATCTTGTGCTAAAGCCATATCCTAGTAACCAGATGTGTTTGCAACAAGACTCCTCAACACGTTACCCAAACTTCTATTGACTACTTCAGTTTGACCATCTATTTAAGGATGGTAAGATAAACTGAAAATGAGATGTGTGCCCAACTTTTTCCAAAGTGGTCTCCAAAAGTGACCCACAAACTTAGTGTACCTATCAGATAATATACTCTTGGGCATACCATGCAATCTCACCACCTCTTTGAAAAACATGTTAGCTATATTTGTTGCATCACTAGTCTTTTTGCAAGGAATGAAATGAACCATTTTAGAGAACCTATCCACAAATATGAAAATGGAATCGTTGCCTCTTTGAGTTCTAGGCAATCCTACAACAAAATCCATACTTACAGAATCCCATGGTCTATGTGGCACATGTAGTGGTTGGTACAAACCAATGTTTTGACTGCATCCTTTTGCATGCTGGCATACTCTGCATCTCTCCCCATACCTCTTCACATCAACCTACATCCTTGGCCAATAATAATGTGTACTCAGCTGTAGGTAAGTCTTATCCTATCCAAAATGTCCTACTAAGCTATTACAATGCTTCTCCTTCAAGAGATTCTCCCTCATTGATCCCCTTGGAATGCACAACTAATTACCTTTGAATAGAAAACCCTCTTGTAATATGAAATCAGTCCAAGCTCCTCTATCTCTACTAGTAGGATTACAAGCTTCATATGCATCTTTGAAATCAAGATCATCAACATACAACTCCTTCAAGCTCTCAAACCCAACACTATTTGCCTGAATTTCTTGTAACAACAAACTTCTTCTAGTTAATGCATCAGCAACCTTGTTTGCTTGCCCACTCTTATGCTTCAACACAAAATTAAAGCTCTAAAGGTATTCTACCCACTTTGCATGCCTTTGTTTTAGCTTGTGTTGGCTATTAATAAACTGAAGTGCATGGTTATCTGTGCAGACAACAAACTCCTTTGGAAGAAAGTAATGCCTCCACTTCTTCAAAGATTGTAGCAATGCATAAAGTTCAAGGTCATAAGTTGAATATTTCTTCTTAGCATCATTGAGTTTTTTGCTTAAATAAGAAACTGGTTTACCTTCTTGACTTAGAACAACCCCTATTGCTATACCACTAGCATCATATTCCACTCGAAAAAAAATGTTAAAATTAGGTAACACAAGTATAGGTTGTTCAGTCACTTTCTTTCTAAGAAATCTAAAACATTTTTCAGCCTCTTGAGTCCATTCAAACTACTTTTTGTGGCCTTTTATATTGTCAAGTATAGGAGCAACTATACTACTAATTTTTTTGATAAGCTTTCTATAAAAACTAGCAAGTCCATGAAAAATTCTTACCTCATAAACACTCCTAAGTGTTGGCCAATCAACAATGGCAGACTTCACCTTCTCCTTATCCATCTTCAATCCCTCTCTGGATACTACAACACCCAAATAGACTAATTCAATCTTCATGAAGGTACACTTTTTGAGATTGGTCAACAACTTCTCCTCATGCAATCATGTCATAACCAACCTTAAGTGTTGTAGGTGTTCTTCTTTAGACCTGCTAAAAACCAATATATCATCCAAATACACTATCACAAACTTCCCCAGGAATGGTTTCAAGACTTCATTCATAAGTCTCATAAAAGTACTAGGTGCATTTGTAAGCCCAAAGGGCATAACCAACCAATCTTAGAGCCCATCATTAGTCTTAAATGTTGTTTTCCATTCATCCCCACATCTGATATGAATCTAGTGATAGCCACTTTTCAAATCTATCTTTGAGAAATACATAGAACCACTCAAACAATCCATTAAATCATCTATTCTTGGAATATGAAAACTGTACCTGATAGTAATCTTGTTAATTACTCTGGAATCCGTACACATTCTCCATTCGCGTTCTTTCTTGGGTACAAGGATTGTTGGTACAACACAAGAGGTAAGACTCTCCCTTATCAATCCTTTCTCCAGTAACACTTCAACCTGCTTTCTAATCTCCTCATTTTTCTTGGGAGTCAACCTATATGCATCCTTGTTTGGAAGGATAGCTCCTGGAACCAAATCCATATGGTGACTAATGCTCCTTATTGGAGGCAACTCATTAGGCAAATTAGCTACCACAATGTCCATGTGTTCTTTCAATATGTCTTGTATCTCATTTGGTAAGTCATCCATTTTTATGGAGGTAAGTACAACCTTAAGCTTGAGTACCAATGCATATCCCACTTCTTCCTTCTTCAAATCACGTAAAAATTCTTTACCACTCACCAACATAACCTTGCTACTACTATTGTTCTTATTGTCCACTTCTCCTTTCAAAGGTAGTACTGTGTGTTTTTGACCATCCTTCTGAAAAGTGTAAGTGTTATTTCTACCATCATGTATTACTTTCCTGTCAAATTGCCAAGGCCTACCAAGAAGGACATGGAAAACATCCACAGGTATAATGACACACATAACAATGTCCTTATAACTATCTATATGAAACTCTTCTAAAGCTTTCTCATCTACCAATAACTGATGCCCTTTTTGAAGCCAAGAAGCTTGGTATGGGTTAGGATGTTTGATTCTAGGAAGTCCTAGTTTGTCCACCATTTCAATTGACACAAGATTATCAATACTACCATTGTCAATAATAAGTTTGCAACACTTACCTGGGTATGTGCAGGATCATGATGAGCCAAACAATACCTCTAAGTGGCAATGAAAATACAAAAAATCAGACTTTATCAAGTTCATGTGAAAATTTGAATGGATTATCTACACAATTTGAAAAAGATGTAACAACAAAATTTGTAGAGAATTGAATCTAGTTTATAGGTTACTATTTGTTTTAAAAAAAAAAACTAAATTTACTTAGTGAAAATTAAATATTTCAATGAACAACTTTTAAATTTGTGAGAAAAAAATAAAAAGTGGGTGTCTGTCCAACCAACCTAACTATGAGTAAAAAAATATTTTTTTTTTGAAACTTTCAAAATAAGTAGAAGACTCATGCCCGTATGTGACGCATATTTATTTGAAATTTTTTTCCAATAAAATAATTAGTTATAATTTTTTGACTGTGACTTTTTTTAAAAACTAAAAAGTAATTTTCCAACCAACCTAACTCAATAAAAAAAATCAAAATTCAATTTTTTTTACCTATAGCCAGAAAAGCATAGAGTGTGATGCAGGTTTCGGATCTCAAAAAGGTGAAACGGTTTGAAAGTTATGGATGTTTTTCAATTAGTGTGTCCATCAGGATTTCAGAGATACAGTATATAGAAAATTATTAATAATTATTTAATAAAATAATAACCAAACAAATCTTATATTTTTAGAAAGATAACATTTTTTTCTATAAACCCTTTTCATTTTATCAATTTGCATAAAAAAAAGTCGTCAGCATGAAGGGTGAAGTTCGAAGAAGAGATTGAAACATGAAAACACATTAGAATCCATGAAAAGTCAACAACCAAAATGGATATCCATAGATTTCTTTGTACCAAAGAAAAATGGATATTCGTTTTAGTAGCTCAAAATGGATATCCATTTTTCTTACATGTTTGTTGATCACATCTTATGAAACGAATGTTGCTTGGTGATAGTTCTAGGTTTAGTGAACAATATTCTCAAGCTTATTGCAATTTTTACACTTGTGACCAAATTTGGTACCAAACCCTTTCACCTTTTCAATTAATCCTGATAGTGCCATCCCACTCCATGCAAATCAAACCAACATTAGGACCATGTGAATGAGATTAAGGATAGCCTTGAAATATGAATCTTTGTACTATTGACTATCCTTTTAGCATGACAATCCTTTAGGATCATTGTACCCAGGTGCAACAATCCTTCAATATTCTTTTATTTATATTTTCTTCCTCTTCATACACAAGATTCTCATACCTTATAGTCATGACAATCCACAAATCACCTAACTATCCTTAGTGAGACTATATCTTATTTTGACAGTGATAGTCATCTTCCATTCACAACTCTCTTTAACATAGATACCCTTTGCACATGTTTTGACTCCATGATTTTCTTTTTGTATGTTGTATTATGGTATGAAAATACTATGGCCCCTTCTTCATCCTCTTGTATAATGAAATTGAGGGTTGACACTTACAGTTACTCTCTTTATTACTTGGTGATAATGAATCCCTAAACTCATTTTTGATTGTCTTGAAGCTAACTTTACAACTGTTGAGACAGTCAGAGTTGATTCTTGATCATGAATATTGCAAATTACTTCAAATATCCATGGATAATTTCAATTGTGTTTCTTAAGAAAACCATGCCTTGACTATCCCTTGATGTTGGTCATGATTGTGCTTGGATGGCACAATAGTTCATAGTTAGATTTTTGCCACTAAAGTTTTCCTTTGACAAAGTAGTATTTGTAGTCCACCTTTTGATGATGTTCAAACAATATAAATACTTATTCTTAACATAAGCAATACATTTATCACAAAGACCAATGCATTCTACTCATAAGGTTCATGGCACCATACCTAAAGGTATGATAGTCAGCAGTGTACTATTATGGCAGCCTATGGTTGGCTTGACAATCCATAATAGTGATAGCATTCATTCTTAATAGTCCTTATCATTATTGTCATAATATATTTTACATTTGATGCTTTGTCTACAACATACAATGTTTACCTTTCTCACCCATACCTTCAGTATGTAAAGGACATTGATAGGGAATTTTCAATTTCCACCCAGTCAGTGCAATCTAGGAGAGGATAGATTGTCTAAAGTTGTAATCTGTTTCCATTTACACTTGCCATAACTACAAATGCTTAGTGTTTATTCTCAACCCCGGTATATGAATAAAATGTGACCTATTGTTCTAATAGGCCTATAGGGACAAAGAGGTGATAAAGCCTTTAATTTTAAACATGACATGGTTTTGATAACTTCCCATATTGGTAAGGTCCTGGATGACAATCCTTTGATGCACCTAATTGTAATAGGTGTTATGATAGTCCTTGGTATCTTTTCATTTCTTTCTTGAATGGCCTGCAAATAAGACATAAGACCTATTAGATCCTTCATAAATAAGAATTCTCATACATTACATTTAAACTTACTCCCTAAACATCCATCAATCCATCCATTAATATCAAAATGCCATGAATATCATATGATCAACCATTCTAATTCCTAGGATAGCCATATTGTAATTTTGCTTCTCTATACTAAAACAACCCAAGGAATATCTACCCTTGAATTTGTATTTTAACAATCTAATGTCTTTACGAATAACATTGAGCCTTCTTTTGGGACAACATTTTTGCCTTTAGAAGCTCATCATTTCATGATAGCCTAAAATAGAATAAGTGGATAGTCATAACATTTTAGCATAATGGGAAAACCCTAAAGTGTGATAAAGTCTATACATTATCTATTCCCATCCATGTCACGAAGAAACTATTCAAATGCTAGGCCAACATGATTTAAATAATCATAAGGGCCAACAATCCACTCCAAATGCATGGGAAAAGGACAACTCTTGGATCCCATATTAATCATGTTCACATGGCTGCTAGCATCTTCAAGTGAGTCAATACAAAAATTGAAAGCCTCAAACTCATACACTTCAGAAAAATATATCTAATTAGAAATTTGATATGCATGAATAAGGAAGTCCTCATGCAATACAAACTAAAATGTGTCACATTTAGACATGTCATCAAGTTGAACTACATCATGTTGAGACTCATGTTTACTTAAGCATTACAAGTCACCTGCCTCTTTGCATGCTTCAAAGTTCCAAACAAAGGACTCAACTTTAGGTGTAGCAGAGTCCTCATCAATGAGTGATTTACATGGCCTTCAAGAAATTAAAATTATATATCATCTTTATGCTTATATGGAGGTTATATCATCTTTACAATTGTATGTCCAGGCTCTTTAGGAGTCTTCACAAACGTGCCCAAAGTAAGATTAGTCAAATCAAATAATGGCTTATATCCAGAGCTTTATTAATTTGATACCTAGGTGGATTAGTGTGTTAAACATTCAAATTAGATGGTAATTCACAAGTTTATAGAATAATAAAATGAATCCCTAGTCTAGAATCCAAATGTACATATTCAAAGGCAATAAAGTCTTTGAACAAATTACTTTATTGAATTGGAGAAGGCATGTACAAATGTGCAATGTTTAGCTTATTCTTCCTTGTCTATACTTTTATACAAATTTGTATGTACATGTGTGTGGTGCATGGATCAAGTGGTCAAGGTGACAATATATGTCAAACCCATATGACTTGTTGTTCCTATCTTCCATGATTACCATATATTCTATCCTATGCTACTTGTTTAGCTCATATTCTTTCATATATTCAATCCTTACCTCCCATGCTTTCCTCTATGCCTTGTTTGGTTCCTAAACATCTCTATGTTTTATGTTTAGAACCTATATTTTTCCATGTTTTTTACTTATATATCCCTATGCTATATATCCATGATGTCCCTATGTTCCTATGATTTATGCTTGTGATCTCTATCTCTTATGTATCCATATTCCATGCTTATCATGATGTTTCTAATACTTAAACATACTTATGGTTCTTACACATTTAGCATTCTTATTCTTTAGTTATTTATATATTTATTTTAACATTTAATTTTTCCTTCTTATGTGTTCTTATCATCTCCTATTCTCATTTATGTATATCTAGTTGTATACTTTGTAGATTATTTCATGTTTTGTGAGGAAAACAAAATGGATATCTATTTTGTAGAAGTGATATGGATGTTGCAGAGTGTCCGTTGCCAAAGAATTGGGCTTTAAGAAATGGATATATGTTATGTAAATGCAAAAAAAGATAAAAGGAATATTGTTGGGCCCGACATCCGCACCTAGAGACCCTCTGCTATCGAAATACTCGTGATTTCTGGCTTTGACAGTGAAAGGAATATTTTTATGCACTTTTGGAGACATAATTTGCTTGTTACAATCATAAGGGTGATATTTTTGTTCCCCTAATGGGGAGCAATAGTCGTCGTAAAGTAAAAAGGAGGAGGAAAATTACATTGGAGGAAATTGAAGCAATTAGGGAAAAAGAGGGAAAGGAAGAGGATTGGAAGAGTGGGTTTGGTGGATGCTCATCAAGGTGAATCTTTTTCTTTACCATCTAATGACATGCAAATTGAAGATGTTAATTTTGATTATAATGAAATGTTAGATAAGAATGAAATTCACCATGATATTGCAAATGAAAATATTGAAAAATGTTATGAAACACCTATTCATAAGAGCAATACCATGGACAAAGAATAAGAAGAAAAATGAAGACGTGAACTTGTGCACTTGAAGAAAGTGGATATGAACATCATGATGTTGAAATTGCACTTCATAATCCATTTGTTGATAAAATTGATGAGGTTGATAACATGGATGAAACAAGGACAATCATTGTATCTCCAAATTTCATAAGAAGAGAGGACATTTGTCAAGAAGAGAATAACCATGATGAAATTGGAAAACACCCAAGAACCCCAAAATGGTTACTTGAAATTGATGAGAACATAATGGAAAAACTTGAAGGCAAGAGGTAGTCACGAATAGTTCAGTTGTGGCCTTCAAAACTCTTCAATGAATACTTTGAGAAAAAAACATTAACCGAACAATGCCAACTTTTTGTGCAATTATTAAAGATGTACATAATGAGACCTTTACTAAAGAAATTAAAGATTCGGTTAAACAAAGTGTCCAATCAGAATAAAATTATTGTTAGAAGTGTTTTCAATGCACTCAGTTCTATTGGAAAGGATAGCAAGGAGAAAGAGACAAGAGATGCTCATAGAGTAATAACAACCTAAATAGTAAGCAAACAATTGAGAAATTCTTGATTAATGAGGCAAACTTGTGTTGACTTAAGATTGAATCATAAAACATTGTCAAAAGCACTAGAATTAAGATCAAGGCTAGATAGTCCTCTTGCCAATGATACTTGGGATTTCAGTGGTAGGCTTCCATGAGTTGACAAGAAGCTAATCGATAGCACAAAGGAAGAAATTTAATGATTTTGGCACACTAACTCTAGGGTATCACTGAATACAAAAGATGTTTTAAAGTTAAGAATTGGTGATAAAGACCGCACACCACATCCTAAACATTACTTGGAATGTAGCCAAACAATATTGTACAAACAATATTGTGAAACTCACCCAGGTATGACATTCTCACAAAGAGCATTTGAATCTCTTAAGCCATTTTATTGTGTTCCTCTTAAAGTTTGTAATACATGTTGTTGCAAATACCATGTAGAGTTTCCTATGTACCATGAATTATTATGCAATATTTGTTCTACTTTGCACACTAACAAAATGTTACAGAAGTGTGGTGTAATTCAACTACCAAAGTCATCTAGGGACTTATTGGATTTATTTCTATGTATTAGAGATGATGGTTGCATGTTCTACAAGAATGATTGTTTAAATGAAAAGTGTTTACAATGTGGTAGGTTATCAAAGTTTGTATCATGTTTTTAGGAGGGCAATGAGCATGATTTTGGAAAGAGAATGGTTGAGAAAAAGAGATATGAGATAGTGAAATACAATTTGAAAAGTGGAGGTGAAGGTTCTAGATGTGAGTTGATTGTAAGAGATGTAAGTATTGCTGATTTTATTGATGATTTTAAGAAAAACCTTTTCTACAAGTATGTCAGACACAACCATAGGCCTCGATGGTTAGATCAACAGTTCAAGATGTGTAAAGACTCTTTCCTGATTGGAACTATTGTCTCTATAGTTGATTTTGTAGAAAACTATACATTGCAACCCCAAAATGAAGTTCAATCTCAGTGCTACAATTCTATTCAGATTGCTATTTTTGTTCACATCACATACAGACATGCCCCTAAGAGTACAGAAGAGAACAAGAAGATTGTCAGAGAATACCATTTTTACATGAGTGATGATTGATCTCATTCAGCAGAGTTTGTGCAATATTGTTTTCAACAATTTTATGGGTTCTTGCAAGAAAAAGATATTAGAATGGATCAACATCTCATTTGGTCAGATAATTGCATTGGTCAATTCAAGAATGCTTGTAATTTCTATTGGTTGAGAAAAATGCATGTAGAGAAGGGTATACCTCATATTTGGAATTTTTTTGAAGCTGGGCATGGAAAAGGTGAACATGATGGAGTGGGTGCATGTGTGAAGAGAGCTCTTTTTAAAGAACAACTAAAGATTAGAGGTGGTGCTACATTTAGTGATGCAGATTCCATTATTAAGTGGTGTAACTATGCATTGTCATGAGGATTGGCTCTTGATTTTAAAGTGCGCAGGTTCTTTTGGTTGGTTGATGATGGGATAGCAACAGAGAAATTTGAATGTTAGAGAATCAGTGAATCATCAAAGATGCATTCATTTCGAAGCTCAGATGCAAGTACATGGACTATTTGGACATGAGAATTAGCTTGTTTTTGTCAGAGTTGTATTAAATGTGATTGGAACAATTGTGAGTCAAGTGAGTGGGTAGATGCATGGATTCCACAATATTTAATCCCTTTATATGAAGGTCAATCATCTTCCATCAATGACATGGAGAGCTCATTTGACTATGAACATCTTTCAGACCTTGTATAGCCAGGTCATGTTTATGCAGTTGTTGCACTGCATAGAAATGAAGAGAGGTTAGACTATTGGTTGGCATGATGTGTACAGGGAAAACAAAAGCTAACACAACCTATGACAGATGATGATGGGTTCACATATCCTACAGGATCAGTTGTTATTTCTAGGACTTGGTTACAAACATATATGATTAAAAAGAATGGCATCCCGACCTTTGAAGACTTTGGGAAACATAAAACCATATTGATGTATTCTCACCTAGTTGTAGTAACAAATGTCAAGTTACTAAAGCATCGTGGAAAACCAAAATCAAAAGAACTATGGACAATAAGTAATGCTAATCATGAAGCAATATTAGATACTTTGAAGGTAAGAGATGACACCTCAAGTACGTTTGACTAGCATTTAAACTTCTAGATGGATAGGTATGACATTTTTTTATCTTAACTTGTTCTTATTTTTTCTATTTTTTAGAATTGTTTTATTAAAAATCTTGTTTCTTTAACTATAATGCATGCTTTTGACTATATAGGACTGCGAATAAAGTTATTTTACATGGCATCATAGAGTATTTTGCAAGGCATCATAAATTATTTTGTATGGCATCGTAGGTTATTTTGACTATACTTGAGGTATGATTTTTAGTTCTCATTTGTATTTCTTAATATTGCACATTTGTACCTTTTTCTACATAAGGCTTTCCATGAGATGACATGTATTTGATGTCTTTTTCCGAACAGTTCATGTGCCTTGTCTATGCTTTCACATATTACATACATGTGTCACATGGGAATTGCAACTACAACATCTGACAAAATTCTCCTTTCTTTGAGGTATTCCACCAAACAGTTTATGTGCCTTGCCTATGCTTCCTTACTTTGCATTCTTATAAAAGTCCTATAACAGTCATAATTAATATTCATACTAATCTTGATAGTAATCTTGCCATCATTGCATTCCATGAGATGACAATCCTATAATAGTCCTATCTTCATACTAGGATAGTTTTAACTACAACAGTCCTATAATAGTCCTAAAATAGTCCTAGAATAGTCCTATAAAAGTCCTAAAATAGTCCTATAAGGTAGGAGCACTTGATGGTGAATAATGGTATTTAGGAACAAACTTAGAGTTTGGATAGGCATAAATTTGTTCCCAAAGTTGGAGCACTAGAGAGATCCTAAGGTTTCCTAGATGACCTAGGTTAAGATATAGGTTCATTTCTTTTCAAATTTGGCCTATGATTGGGAGTCCAATTGAGTCCAAATTATACCTACCTCTTAATTATCTTGAGTCCTAAAACAGTCTTGCCATCATTGCATTCCATGAGATGACATCTATTTGAGTTGTTTTATCAAACATTTCACATGCTTGGTCTATCATTCCACACTTTGCATACATGTCTACTAGTATAGTTTTAACTACAACAGTCCTATAATAGTCCTAAAACAACCCTAGAATAGTCTTATAAAAGTCCTAAAATAGTCCTATAAGGTAGGAGCACTTGATGGTGAATAATGGTATTTAGGACTAAATTTAGAGTTTGGATAGGCATAAATTTGTTCCCGAAGTTGGAGCACTAGAGAGATCCTAAGGTTTCCTAGATGACCTAGGTTAAGATATAGGGTCATTTATTTTCAAATTTGGCCTATGATTGGGAGTCCAATTGAGTCCAAATTATACCTACCTCTTATTTATCTTGAGTTTTCCCACCAATCATGTTTTTTATTACTATTTTTTAGAATTATTTTATTAAAAATCTTGTTTCTTTTTAAACTATAATCCATACTTTTGACTATATAGGACTGCGAATAAAGTTATTTTACATGGCATCATATATTATTTTGCATGGCATCGTAAATTATTTTGTATGGCATCGTAGGTTATTTTGACTATACTCGAGGTACAATTTTTAGTTCTCATTTGTATTTCTTAATATTGCACATTCGTACCTTTTTCTACATAAGGCATTCCATGAGATGACATGTATTTGATGTCTTTTGTCGAACAGTTCATGTGCCTTGTCTATGCTTTCACATATTACATACATGTGTCACATGGCAATTGCAACTGCAACATCTGACAAAATTCTCATTTCTTTAAGGTATTCCACCAAACAGCTCATGTGCCTTGCCTATGCTTCCTTACATTGCATTCTTATAAAAGTCCTATAACAGTTATAATTAAACTTCATACTAATCTTGATAGTAATCTTGCCATCATTGCATTCCATTAGATGATAGTCCTATAACCGTCCTATCTTCATACTAGGATAGTTTTAACTACAATAGTCCTATAACAGTCCTAAAATAGTCCTAGAACAGTCCTATAAAAGTCCTAAAACAATCCTATAAGGTAGGAGCACTTGATGGTGAATAATGGTATTTAGGAACAAATTTAGAGTTTGGATAGGAATAAATATATTCCCAAAGTTGGAGCACTAGAGAGATCCTAATGTTTCCTAGATGACCTAGGTTAAGATATAGGTTCATTTCTTTTCAAATTTGGCCTATGATTGGGAGTCCAATTGAGTCCAAATTATACCTACCTCTTAATTATCTTGAGTCCTAAAACAGTCCTAAAATAGTCTTGTCATCATTGCATTCCATGAGATCACATCTATTTGATTTGTTCTATCAAACATTTCACGTGCCTGGCCTATCATTCCACACTTTGCATACATGTCTACTAGGATAGTTTTAACTACAACAGTCCTATAACAGTCCTAAAATAGTCCTATAACAGTCCTATAATAAGTGCAACATTTAATGTACATATTTATGATATTCATGTTTACTTAAATTTGCTTGTTCGTGCTTCTCATAGGACGTCACCTCCCCTACCCATCTAGCTCTACAGAAGAAGAGAGACAATAAATTATCAAGAGGGATCACCAATTGGCGGTAAGTGATTGATTACTTTTGTCATGTTATATATTTTGAATATTAAATTCTATATTAATGTGCACATTGTTTGATTGTATTAATAGGTGGAAATTCAAAAATCTCTATTGAGGAGGTCTAGTTGATGAGAGATAGAGGATGAGTCATTGACTGGTTCACCATCTTCATGGCCCAGCAAGAGTCATCGATTATTTGATAGCAATCCATAGGAGATTTGATTTTGGGACATTTTGTTACATATGCCTATTTGGCTTTGTAAACATACTTTTGTATGTTATTGATGTATATCATTGTATATGCCCATATGGTTTTATTTGTACATGCATATATGGCTTGATATATACACTATACATTATTTTCATGACATTATGCATATATGTATATATAAGATCCTAATTTGGCACAAGTAGGGAGAATGCTTGCAAAGGTTATGGAATTTGGTTTTACACATTCCAATTGTATTTGCTTCAAAGTTTCTAAAGCCTTTTCAAAAAATCCATTTTGTGCATATCTTGCAATCATTGCATTCCATGAGATAGCATCTCTTTGAGGTGTCATGCCAAACTATTCACATGCCTTGTCTATGCTTCCACACTTTGCATACTTGTCTACAAGGGCAGCTGTAAATACATCATGTTCCGAAGATCCCATTTTTGCATAGGCAAGGAGAATGGTGGATAAGGTTGTGGAATTTGGATTTACACCCGCCAATTGCATTTTCTTAACATTTCCTTTCAATCCTTATCAAAAATTCCATTTTGTGCACATATTGTAATCATTGCATTCCTTCATTTACAACACATGATGAAATAAGAAGATGCATATTTACAACACTTAAGAATATGTAGTAGTGTTGCTCATGTCACCAATACTATGTTTGCATCTTCACATACATGGATTACAACATGTGACAATATGAATGATTAAGAATGTTTGCATCAACATGACGGCACAACATGAACAAATTGCATGTTTGCATCAATTACATTGGGTCAATGATTGAGAATGTGTCAACTTGAACAATATTTTTTGTTCTGCTCATCGTGGGGCCGAACGGACTGTGCCAACGCATCGGGGTGGGCCGGTAAATGCCAGGGGAGGTATCATTTCATGCGCCAAGCATCCCAATTAGTCTGGGCAACAGGCTACCGGCAAAGTCCCTTAAGATCCCTGAGGCCAAAAAACTACCAAACTTTGACAGAGTAGTTCTCCGATTTCATGATAGCTGGGAATGTTATGTTTGGACCTACAGGTGCATGTGGGGTTCTTCCACAATAATCTCTCTCAGTTTTGGTCAACTCCATTCTGTTTGACCATGCCGAAATCAAACGCATTGTTACAAAATGCTTAAATTTCATGCAGTGGAAAGGTGCTAGGTGTGGCATTTTTCATTCCATTGCTCATGGGCCTGAATGGACTATGCCAACGTGTTGGGGTGGGTGAGTAAATTCTAGGAGAGGTCTTGTTTCATGCGCCAAGCATCCCAGTCACTTTGGGCAATAGGCTACCGGCAAAGTCCCTTAAGATCCTTGAGACCAAAAAAATGCCAAACTTTGACGGAGCAGTTCTCTGATTTGATGATAGATGGGAATGTTATGTTTAGACCTACAGGTGCACATAGGGTTCATCCATAATAACCTCTCTTGGTTTTGGTCAACTCTATTTTGTTTGACCGTGTCAAAATCAAACGCATTGTTTGAAAATGCTTCAATTTCATGCAGTGGAAAAGTGCTAAGTGTGACATTTTTCATTCCATAGCTCGTGGGGCTGAACGAACTATGCCAATGTGCTAGGGTGGGTAGGTAAATGCCAGGGGAGGTCTCATTTCATGTGCCAAGCATACTAGTCACTCTGGGCAACAGGCTACCGGCAAAGTCCTTTAAGATCCCTGAGACCAAAAAACTACCAAACTTTGATGGACTAGTTCTCCAAATTCATGATAGCTGGGAACATTATATTTGGACCTATAGGTGCATATGGGTCCATCCACAATAACCTCTCTCAGTTTTGGTCAACTCCATTCCATTTGACCGTGCCGAAATCAAATGCATTGTTGCAAAATGCTTCAATTTCATGCTGTGGAAAGGTGCTAGGTGTGACATTTTTCATTCCATAGCTCATGGGACTGAATGGACTGTGCCAACACGTCAGGGTGGGTGGTTTAATACTAGGGGAGGTCTCGTTTCGTGCACCAAGCGTCCCAGTCGTTCTGAGGTATTCCCTAATAACAAAGTCAAAAGTTGCTACGACTAAAATTTTGCATTCCACAGGTCTTGGGGCTGAATGGATTGTGCCAACACATCAAGGTGGGCAGGTAAATGCTAGGGGAGGTCTTGTTTTGTGTGCTAAGCCTCCCAATCCTTCCGAGCTGTAAGCTACGGACAAAGTGACTTTACCGGTAGCTTATAGATTGGAACCACTGGGATGCTTTGCACACAAAATGAGGCCTCCCATAGCATTTACCCGCCCACCCCGACGTGTGGGCGCAATCTGTTTGGCCCTGGGACTTGTGGAATGCAAAATTTTAGTCCTAGCAACTTTTGACTTTGTCGGTAGCAAATTTCACATTTTCGATTGACTATAAAATAAAATTAACATCAAGATATAAATTAATATATAATTACTCACAAAGAAATAAATGCATAAAAAAAAAGTTGATGTGTAGAACAAATTATACCAGCAAGTCCAAGCCAAATTGGATGGCAGACAAAGTTCCATGATCAACTTCTGTCAACTCCTCTGTCATCAACTGTTATCCCACTTAGATACATTAGTACTAATAAATTTGTTTATATATTCAAATGGAATAGACCATAAAATTTAACTTTAAATTTTACCTGTATAAAAGATTGCTCATGCATTTCTCCTTCTTTATGGTTCACTGATCCGGTAGCTTCTACTTTTGTCCCTGATCCCTCAGCTTGAGTTCTGGACCCCATTGCCTCATCTCATGAATGGAGATCATACTTTGATGTGTTCAACAGTGGATCACTACTCTCCATAATAGGACCTAAGCATAACTAATTATGCAATGATGGGGCACACATACATGTGTGGACGATGATGGTCTAGTAAAGCCAGGTGATCCAATATCATCGCCAACATCATGTGCTTGTGCAAACTGAGATGTTTGTATAATCAAATGCTCGGTCAAAGAGTGTATGGCACTAAGGCCCTGTTGTGTTGCATTTGCAACAATGTCTGGGTGCTGCATTGGAGAAGGGATAGCAGGAGGGGGAATATAGGGACCTTGTACTTGTCTCATTGCCCTAGGTCTATCTTGAGGCATTCCCTTACCCACTCCTTCAAACTCTCTAAAATCAAAATAATTAACATGTTGACCAATGACGAACTCTGCATAGAGTTTCCAAAGGAAATACAAAGGTACATCTAAATTGTTGTTGGGTGGTTTATCAAAAATGATCCACCAATAATCCCAAAAGTTCTAACTAATGCCCTCATGAATACACCATTTGATTAAAAACTTGGGCTTATGGATATCAACATGCAATCCGGTTTTACGATTGACAAAGTATTGGGCTAACATGGCTTTGTAATCTCTAATTCTTTGACTTGATCATATGACAAACCGTTAGCATATTCGGCCTTCTTGGCTTCTCTCCATTGCCTAAATGATTCATGTTGGGTTGACAAGGTTTGAACATGATTAATGATTCCCTCTAAATTCGATGTCATTGTAGACAATCGAGGGTGGCAGCGATACATTTCTATGATCCTACTTATTTGATCAATATTTCTTTGAATATTCTCTTCTATTGTTGGAGGGGGAGGGTTTGGTGGTGGAGGGTTTGGGTTTTCATTTTGTGCATCCATTTTACCTAATTAAAATATAAAACATACCCACTTAGCATAAAAAACCAAAAAAATTTCTTGAATATACAAAACAAACAAAAAAAATGTGAAAGATCTTAGCTTTTTGGATCGGATATCCATTCTTCACCTCTAATATCCATTCTTGAGAGTTGACACTACATTTTGCATGCCATGGGTTTGCAAAAATGTGACCATTTTTCACTTTTTATGTTTTCAAAATGGATATCCATTTTCTTTTTCAGAATTGTTTTCATTGTTTTTTGTTTTAGTATTTAGGCATTTTAGCTATAAAATACAATCAAAATTTAAGAAAGACTGTATCATATGAAAGGAGAGATTTTGGACAAACTATCAAAATTTATATAGGATTATGATGATATATATATTTGATTTTTATATGATTTACTTATACTAAGGTATCTCATAGTATTTCAAAGGCACTTTTGAATAGATAATTTTCATAAAAAAATTGTAAAAGCAAGTAGTTTTGGTATAAATTCTAACAAATCATTTCATGTAACTTACATATTAGATGATATTTGTGTCAACAATTGAGATCAAACTTGTGACACTCGAGATCGACCTCTCATTTTTCTATACCTATTCAAATTCCAAGACAATCATTGGATTGATATCATTTATTTTCTAGAGATGGCAAATCAATTTAGCACATCCTCAACATCATTGGATTGATGTCGATAGAGAGAGCAAGATAGAGAGAGGGAGATATCTATAGAGAGGTAGATACGGGTTAGGGGTTAGGGATTAGGGGCATTATTTAGGGTTTAGGGATTTAGAGAGAGAGAGAGACTACTTTTGACATGCAACCGTAAACCCTAAATAATGCCCCTAAACCCAAGTAACCCTAAATAATTCCCCTAAACCCTAAACCCTAACCCCTAAACCATAAACCCTATATAATTCCTCTAAGCCCTAAACCCTAAACCTGAGAAAGGGAGTCCTAGTTTTCTTGTGTCCATTTCCTTCGTCGATAAGGGAGAGGGAAAGAGAGAGGGGAGAGATAGGACATATAATAATGATAGGGGGAGAGAGGCAAGAGATAGAGAGATTGGGAGAGATGGCTAGGTATAGAGAGATAGATAGGAGACAGATAGGAAGAGATAGAGGAGACGAAGGGGAGAGATAGGGAGATAGAGAGTGAGAGAGATGTCCAGAGAGACAGGGAGATAGAGGAATGATAGGTAGAGAGAGAGAGGAGATAGATTGGGAGAGATAGAGGAGACAAAGGGAGAGATAGGGAGATAGAGAGTTAGTGGGATGTCTAGAGAGATAGGGATAGAGATTGAGAGGTAGAGGGATGATAGAGAGAGGGAGATAAGGGAGAGAGAGGGAGATAGAGGTTTAGGGTTACTTAGGTTTAGGGTTTAGGGGTTACGAGTTAGGGGTTAGGGATTAGGGGCATTATTTAGGGTTTAGAGAGAGAGAGAGAGAGAGAGAGAGAGAGACTGCTTTTGACATGCAACTGTAAACCCTAAATAATGCCCCTAAACCCTAAACCCAAGTAACCCTAAACCTATAAACCCTAAATAATGCCCCTAAACCCTAAACCCTAACCCCTAAACCATAAACCCTAAATAATTCCCCTAAGCCCTAAACCCTAAACCTAAGAAAGCATAAACCCCTAAATCCTAAACCCCAAACCCTAAACCCTAAACACTAAACCCAAGAAACCTTAAACCTCTATCTACCTATACCTCTATCATTCCTCTACCTATCAATCTCTCTCCCCATGTCTCTAGCCATGACCCTCACTCTCTATATCTCCATATCGGTCCTCTCTATCTAAACACTAAACCCTAAACCTCTAAACCTTAACCCCTAGTTGTAGTTCTATTTGTTTCCAATCCTATCCCTATATCATACTATTGTTGACTTTTCTTTCCATCTTCCTCATCATAGTCCTAGTTATCCTATTTTGAGCCTACCATTTATCCTTCTAGCCATCTCTTGTACTTCTTCTATTTGAATGTTAATTTTAATGACCTCCAAATTTTCCATAAATTCTTCTCCACTAAACCTTAGGCCATCACCCAAATCCTTACTTTCCTAATAAAAGCCCTTCCCCAAACATCATTTGATCATGTGGCTCCTTCCATCACTAGACAGGTGCCCAAGTACTTTCCATTATTCATCTAATATTATAATCCCAATGTCATAGCTCACATTCCCACACTTACATTCATAGACTGCATTCCCCCTATTGACACCATCGTTGATAATCATTATATAAGGAGACTCCCTTGAATTATAATTAAACCACGGATTATCCCATATCCCCATATTACACTTTCCTCACATTTAAACCCTTAGAAGATGACATTTAGCTATCCCCACCATTACCAATCAAACTTTCTAGCAATCCCACATAAGACACCTTACCCATAACTTCACCTAGGTCATCACCAATTAAATCACCTCATTACTCCATTCAACCATACCCATACCACCCCTTTCTCACTCCACAACCTGTATTAATGCATGATTAAACCTAACCCATAACCCCTAAACCCTAACCCCTAACCCCTAAACCCTAAACCTAAGAAACCATAAACCCCTGAATCCTAAACCCCTAACCCCTAAACCCTAAAAACTAAACCCAGGCAACCCTAAACCTCTATCTCTCTATATCCCTATCTCACTATCTCCCTATCACTATCATTCCTCTACCTCTCAATCTCTCTCCATGTGTCTTTGGCCATGTCCCTCACTCTATATCTCCCTATTGGTCCTCTCTCTCTAAACACTAAACCCTAAACCTCTAAACCTTAACCCCTAAACCCTAAATAATGCCCCTAAACCTTAACCCCTAACCCCTAAACCCTAAACCTGAGCAACCCTAAACCCCTATCTCCTATCTCTCCCTTATCTCCCTATCTCTATATTCCCTCTACCTCTCAATCCTTCTCCCTATTTCTCTGGACATATTGCTCACTCTCTATCTCCCTATCTCTCCCCTCTGTCTCCTCTATCTCTCCCTATCTGTCTCCTCTCTCTATCTAGCTATCTCCAAAACTAAGCAACCCTAAACCCTAAATCCAATCAACTCTAAACCTCTATCTCCCTGTCTCTCCCCTATCTCCCTATCTCTATCATCCCTCTACCTCTCTTGATCTCTCTCCCTATGTCCCTAGCCATGTGCCGCACTCTCTATCTCCCTATCTCTCTCCTCAGTCTCCTCTATATCTCCCTATCATTCCTCTCTCTCTATAAACCCTAAATCCAAAACTCTAAACCTCTAAACCTAACCCCTAACCCCTAAACAATAAATTTAAAACCCTAACCCCTAACCCCTAAACCCCAAACCCCAAACCCCTAAACCCTAAACCCTAAACCCCAAACCCCAAACCCAAGTAACCCTAAACCACTATCTCCCTATCTCTCCCCTATCTCCCTATCACGTTTGTCCCTCTACCTCTTAATCTCTCTCCCTATTTCTCTAGTCATGTCCCTCACTCTTTATCTCCCTATTGGTTCTTTATCTCTCTCTAAACCCTAAACCCTAAACCTTTAAACCTTAACCCCTAACCCCAAAACCATAAACCCTAAACCCTAAATAATGCCCCTAAACCCAAGCAACCCTAAACCTCTATCTCCCTATCTCTATCATCCCTCTACCTCTCAATCTCTCTCTCTCTATGTCTCTGGACATGTCTCTCACTCTCTATCTCCCTATCTCTCCCCTCTGTCTCCTCTATCTCTCCTAATCTCTATTACTCCCCTCTCTCTATCTCTCTTTAAACCGTAAACCCCAAACCCCTAAACCTGAGCAACCCTAAACCTCTAAACCCTAAATAATTCCCCTAACCCCTAAACCTCTAAACCCCTTCTCTACATAGGTGCAACTAATACCACTTTTTCATTGTTTTCCACATTGAATTATTCTTTTCCACTTTCTAAGTCCTACATGTGTCCAAGTTGTATTGTTTGTCAAGTTTTTAGTCTAATTGTTAGTCATAGCTCTCATGGTTATTAAAATGTTAGTATAGTTAGATTTATCCTTAGGTAACATTAATTTACACATTGTTGCACAAACAACCACACTGAAAAATAACCTTACCTAATTACAGTTAACCTTTAAGGTTCTTCCATAAATGGCGAGCTTAACAGATCTAACTAGTTCAATGCTCTTATAGTCCATGCTTAGCCTTCCAAGAGAGTTCATGCCATGTTAACTTTGCATTATGTCCTAACAGATCACATGAAGGATCATCATCATCACAAGGAATAACAATGTCATGAAGGATTAACAAAGGTATAGCTTCACCACATAAAGTATCATTCATAATTTTATCACTAGAGGGTAAGGGTATATCATGTGTATCCTTCTCAAACCATGTATCATGAATCAAATCATATGAAGGATTGGGTAAAGCAATTTAGGTGAAGTATGAGGTGTAAGGAACACGTGTTCTTTCTTCTCTTGGTGAGATAAAGTTGCTTTCATACAAGAATGCACTTTTGTATGAAGTGTACTTTCTTAGTTTCAATGTGTTTTGAATCTTTTAAAACATGGATCCTTGGCCTAATGGTTTTCCTAGGTCTTCCCTTTCATATAATTTATATCATAGTTGTAGGCCTAGCTAATATGAAGTGTATGAAGAAGAAAATTGTTATAATGAAATCTCATATTACTACTCAAATAGTTATATATCCTCTCCAAGTCATTACCAAAGCCTTGAATTGAGGGAAGAAAAATGGATATCCATTTTGCAAAACAGATATCTATTTAGTATTTCTTAAAACAAATATCCGTTTCAAAACATATGAAAGTCAAACTTTGCCAAGTTGCGAATTTGGCTAAGTAAAAACATGATTTTTTTTCTATTGCCACTGTTTGGCCCACGATGATCCTGCACACACCCACCTTTATCCTTACAATTGGTTTTGAATAAGAATCTCCTTTGCACAAGTTCTTGATTCTCCTTTTGTGGCTTCAACAATACTCTTTTGAGCAATAAAGACTCTCCTGTCTCAGGTTCTTCTAAGTGATGAGAAGGTGATCCCACACTCTCTTGATTTGCTTGCACAATCTAATTACTTCTCTCAGGCCTTGTATGGCCTTCTTGTGGAAATTTAAAACATTCCCAACCTTTGTGGCCATACTTGTTACACTTAAGACATTTACCATAGAAGCCTTTTCCTTGGTATCGTCCTTTTCCAAATGGTCTCCCTCCTCTATTTTGGAAACCTCCTCTCTCCGGATTGGATTGTCCACTGGAAGTACATGCCTCTCCACCTTGATGGTATTGTTGTCCTCTATTAGGGTGCTATCCTCTTCCTCTAGCTCCTCTTCCTCTACCTCTTCCTTGCTAATTTTGCTTCCTCATAAGTTTCTCTTCTACCTTAATGTAAAACTAGTAAGCTTCCTCAAGAGTTCTAGGGGACAAAAGACTCAGTTCATCTTGAAAACTATATCTCAACCCATTAGGGTACCTAGCAACCTTCTCCATATATTCTTCACTATGGCCTGATTGGACTACCAATTTACAGAACTCCTCCATATATTCTTTCACACTCATCTCTTTCTTCTTGAGATTTTGTAGCCTTTTGAATAGGTTAGTCTGATAGTCTCCTGGAAGAAATTTGGCTTTTAGTTTTGTAACTATCATGTCCCAAGAATTTATTTTTTCCTTGTTTTTATTTCTTCTCTCTAACTGAACATAATCCCATCACATAGCAGCGTGGCCTTTGAGTCTTGTACAAGAAAACTTGACTCTCTTCTCCTCTGCCACTTCTTCGTACTTGAAGTACTTATCAAGTTTATTGATCCAATCAATGAGTTCCTCTCCATTGGAGCTTCTTGAATAGGTAGGAACCTCTATCTTTGGCTTGGCTCCAACCCCCATGACTACTCTCAGCAATCTCATATCAACTCCATGAGGTTCTTCTTCTTGAACCACCTCTTCTATGTCTTGTTGCTCCTCTTCTTTCTTCTCACTCACATCTCCAGCAGGTATTCCTCTCCTCTGTGTCTACTCCATGGCATCTATTCTCACTGTTAGGTTCTGTAACAACTAAAGAATCCCTTCATCTAGGCCTCTTCTTCCACCTCCTCGACCTCCTCCTCTCTATATTCTCCTGGGTGACATCTTGCCCAATATTACCTTGCCCAATTTCTTTCTTCTTTGATACAAAAATTGATGGCACAGGTGCACACAAGAATATATGTTTTAGTGTTTTAGACAGATCGCAAACCTATTGATAACCTTCTATTCAACCAGAAACTCATAGATCAATCTTTTTTTGTTAGCTCTAAGGCTGAGGATTCCACCAGAACAATACAACACTACTAATAATTCACACAAGATAACATGCAAATGCATAAATGATATAGAGGTTTAGAAACCAATCTACAAATGCCTCATAACAGAGACCTCCACGGTTTTGAACTAGGAAATTATGAGTAACAGTCAATGCACATACAAAAGCACAGAGGTTACAATTTGGTTCTTTAAATACTATAAACTATGAACATAGACAAAAAGTCTGCTCCTTTTCACCTTCGAGAAGACTTCAGACTACTCAAACCTGGCCAAGAATCAGTTACTAACCAAAAAACATACATTGCGACCTCATATGAAGGGAGAGGGCAAATTTGAAAGGCTCTAACCAGAGCAAACACCATCCACCACCAAGAGATACATGAGCTGGAGAAAATAGACATTTTTCTATTCCTTTTACCACACATAGAACTTTATAAATTATATGTCAAATAGAGAAGAGTAATCATGGGTGTCTCTCTCTACAATTTTCTCTAAAACTTCACACTCCCACCATTGAATATGATTGCAAGATAGAAATTGACGGTTCTAAAAGGATCCCTTGTCTCTGAAACATTGTATAAGACTCTTTTTCACCTAGATATTGATAAACATTCAAAGAACACCATCTCCTCAATCTTGTTTCAACTGAATCTTCCTGTGAGGCATTATTTACTTGTTCCTATGTTCTTCTATGAAACTGGTTTTAACCATTTCTTCCAGTTTCCTTATTGTTGCTCTTCCAAGACTATTGTCCAATGACTTTCCTTGTGTAGAAACTAACTCCTCTTTCAAAAACAAAACCTAATTGCCTTTTCCATTCGAATGAAAGTAGTTTCATCTTCCAATTTTCTAAAACAATAGTTCCATGTCAAACATTTATATGAATTTAGGGGAAAAGTTGAACAATAAGTCTCAAGGATTTAGGAGCTACAAAGAAAACCAACAAACATAGCAAACCAAAAATTGGGTACAAAACCCGAATGCAAACCCAAAAAATGAAACAACAAAACCAAAACTCGAGAGAAATCGGATGCTCCTGCATCACTCAAGAGAGTAAGTACATCATTAATCTCCTCCTTGAATTCATTGTGAAATAGCTACTTTAGTAACCTAGGGATTACTTCTATAGGCTTGGCTAACTAATTTTTATTCATAAATCTATACATTGGTTGGCATGAGCTCCAAAATGCTCTCTAGATGAATCCATGGTTAACTTGACAAAGGCCTCCCTTGCTAGAAGATTCAAAATTTCTTCAATATAAGATTGTTGAGTTTGCATGATCACCTTTCCATCACTTTTTCTCACACCTTGTCCTTTTTATTATAAAACCTTGCACATTTCAAGACAAGATCTAGAGATTGAATTGAAACTAGAAAAAATGTAGCCTTAACGAGGCCACTCAATTTAATATTTCTTTAACATCTTAGTCTTCTACTTTCCAACAATCTTTTGTGAAACTCCTTCAATCTCACATGCCCAAATCTATATCAGAGATGTTGTCTATCTCAAATACCAAATTTGAAGGTGGTACCATGTCTTTGTATTCATACTTCATTCTTGGTGGTGAAGACATTCCCGAATAGAGTTCTTGCCACAACCTAATGTGCCTTAGTATCAAAATAAATAATTATCTTACCAGATACAATTAATGCCATAATTATTCATAAATTAGAAAATTACATCCATAAACAGGTTAATAAAATGAAAAAATTGAAGAAAAATCCTTTTATCTCATAATTTTATTCATTTTGAACCACTTGAGAGTTTTTTAGATTTTGCATGAAAAATGCAAATTGTAAACTAGAGTTTGGGTTTGGTTTGCATTTTGTAGCAATAACTACAAATGCACTACAAATTGTGGTCAAGGTTCAGACTCTAACTATAGTTTGTAGAAAATTATAGTTTGCAAATAAATTATGATTGCTGGCTAAAAATCAGACCTAGTTTGCAACACGTAACAACTTGTAAACCTTAAAAACTTTTAGGTTTATGAAATGTAACTAGACTTCAAAGTCCATTTGTAGTTTATAAATAGTTGCAAATTGCAAAATGTCTAAGAAATATGGAATGCAGCTGGAGTTTGGACTCTAGCTATTATTTATAAAAAACTTCAAATTGTAAGTGAAGTGTGAAATGCGGCTGGACTTCATAGCTAACTTACAATATGCAAATACTTGCAAATTGCAATTTTTTTGAGAATTTAAGAATCAAACAAGTTTTAAGAAATTACTCCAAATTCTCAAAAATGACTAAGGAAACCATCAAAATAATAAAATAATCAACTATGAGTTTGAAAAAAACAATCAGGATGCAATTCCTTGAAGAAAACAAAATATTTGAAAACACAAAAAATTGCATGAAAAAAATCCACCCAAAATGGAAAAAGAAATTTAAATCCTCAAGACAAATCACACAAACCATCCTAAATGGCAATTCAATTCTTGTGCATAATGAAAATTCCAAGAAAACCCAACCTGCATAGGCAAAAAAAGGTAGATAAATCATCATAAAGGAATTAAAAAGGGGTGGAAAATGAAACACCATGGTGAAAAATAACACACATTTGAAAAAGAATGTGAATAGGGTGGGGTTGCAAACTAGGGTTCAAGAAACCTTGGTTTGCAACTTGCAAACTAGAGTTTGGTCCTGGCTTGCAACTTACAACAAAACAAGCCCCTTAAACTTTTAAGGATTTTTAGTAAAAACAAAGACCTAGAAAACTTTATAAATGATCTCTTATGATACTTTGCCCATATAAAAGAATGAATAAACAAAAAAATAGATTTATTTCAAAAATCGAAGTGCCATAATGGCAAAAAAATTTGAAATAAATAAAGGGTCCCTAATGTTGACTATAAATAGGGGTGTGTTGTGAAAGGTTGTGCAACAAGAATCTTTGTCCTTTTTTTATTTCATCATTAGATGGAGCTTATAGAATAAGTTCATCCATTTCATGTGGAATATAATATTTTATATTGCTTTGTTTTTTTTTAATAATTAAATTAGATTACAATAAGAGTGAAGTGAATGATGGTTTCCTTCATAAGATATAATGATATGCCATTTATAATTTCTTGTACAATAATGGTAAAATAAATTATTTCTTATAGGTGGAGTACCACAAGAGTGAGTTATTAAAAATATTTTTTGATAAGTGAGATCAAGAGTTTATGTTGAGTGCATATCTCATCACACACTACATGCATAGTTAACTACATCATTAATAATCTAAAAATGATGAGTAGTTATTGGTCAAACATGATTGACATTATACTAAGTTTATATTTGAAATAATTGAAGGTACACTATTAAAGATGTCTAATGGATAAAAAATTTGGTATTGCTTGATTTAGTTCAATGACCAAGATTTGTAAGAGTGGTCAAGGATGGATCTATGATTAATAGAAGTTTACAAGTCTATGAAGAATTCAAATCTCTATGAGAATGGATTTAACCAATAATTATTCACTTTGATCCTCTTTAGATCTATATGTATACTAACATGATTAATTATTTAACTCATACTCTAGATCTGTGTAGCACTAATTTAACACTTATATATGTTAAAATACAAGTTGTGCTGGAATACAATGAAAGAAACATATGTATGATGTATTCAACTTTATCCTCTAAAGTTTTGAGACATAAGAGATTATCATCAAAGTAGATAGTGATAGAGTTGCAGAATGGTCTAACTATATCAATAAATAGGCACATTACAGTCACTAATGTATTGATCAAACTATAATGTATTTAACCAATTAATGATATAATATCTTCCTTGTTTTGAGTTTCTAGTTTCTTTAGGATTCATAGGAACAAGATGATAACACAATTCTATGTTAATCTTTGTCAAGCGATGTACACCTTAGAGTTGTTCAATATGTAAATTGTTTATTTTTGGTAGTGTATATGGATTCTTTAACATTATTTTGTTAATAACATGATAGTTGAAACACAATTTACAATAGACCATATTTATTTGGTTGTATGACAATTGGTTTGTAAAAATAAAAATATGTTTGCCTAAAATTTCCTTGATCATTTAGCTCTTATATTTGACATTGAATATTATTATTCTCCCAAATAGATTAGCAATAGAACTTGAAATTTGGAATGGAGATCATGGAACCAATTTAATTTGTTTTATTATATTGTATGTCTCAATACCTCTAGTTCATCAAATGCATCTATATATTTTTGGGTTGATGCTATTACTTTGTATATGGATCTTTATATTTATGTAGATGTGTGCTTGGTTTATTGCTCATGTACCTTTGGGAAAAAAATTATTTAATGGTAATAAAAAGTGAATATTGTCTTGAAAAACCTTTTTTTCCGTAAAAGGTGCTGAGCACCTAAACAAGTAATATTATATTAATATAATTAAAGAATCCAATGATGGATTAAAAAATACATATCTTGTCCAAAATCTTCTCCAAAAATCAGATAAGATATGGAGATTAGGAGAAGGATCCAAGCCAAAAGGAAGAAAATGCCATAAACATATCAAAAAGGAAGAATATAAAGATAAATTAGCCCTGCTCATCCACATTATCAACAACATTTAAATTTGCAACTAGAAAAGCCTATAGATTATTTTCATCTACCACAACTTGGTTATTAGGAGTAGCATCAGGAGGAGGAGGTTGGACATGAAGAAAAAGAGACCAAGAATAAAAGGTATCATGCACTTGGTCTTCTAATTCTGTTCCAATTTCATTAACATGAGATTGCAGAGAGTTTTCAATAGTTATAGTACAGTCATTTGGGAGCTATTCTTAGTGATGGTTAACACATCGACACAACCTCATTCTCTAGTGGTTCAATCAAAGTTGTGCTGATGCGCAAAAACCTTCTTAGTGCAATGGCGCAACCTGCAAACCCTATACATTGTGGCAAAGTTAATGTTGGTGCACAAAGACACTGTCTAGCGCTAGGGTGCAACCTCATAGTCCAACATCTTAGGGAAATCATTGAATTTTTTAGATTAGAACCACGTCTTATCTCTATAGTTTTCATATCAATCATAAGCATATGGTTGATTAAGTAGGATACAAATATTAGATGCTACATTGTCATAGTGGTTGCATCATGCACAAAAATTTAATATTAAAAAAATTGTTGGAAATTTTTGATATTATTTACCTTATTGGATCTATTTTGAAGCGATTATGGATTCAAGGGTGTTCTTCATTGCCAACCTTAGGTGTTTTGAATGAATCTTATGCAATAATGTTCTAATACACCTTCTATTATTAATAATGGAATTGAGAGGACAACCTTTAACCTAACAATTTGTGTGGAAAAATAAATTATTCCTAAAAAGTGTTTTTCTATAAAAATAGACTTGAAGTAGATAAAATCTACTTTATTGTCCTTTTCTTTTATAGTTTTTGATGTAGATTGCATTATCAAAGATGAGTGTGCATTAAATTAATTTTTGGCGTGGGTGTTCACCTAGTGGTACTACCACCATTTCCACCCTTGTTCCTATTTCATTTTTCTATTGTTGGTGGTGCTAGATTATGCTTCTATGTTGTGGTTTCCTTTAGATGAAATAGCCTTGGAACAATGGTTTTTATTTCTATGTTTGAGACTGATGCATTCTACATTTTCTTTAGTCATGAAGGCATGGTAATAAGTTATCCCTATGGTGTTGTAGATCATTTTAAAATCATTATGTGCAGTTTCATTGATCCTTAAGTACAAAAAGAATTCATGAAGTGCAAGTACTCATCTTGTTAATTTTGTAAAGGATATTACTCTTCACAAACAATGTAAAAACTTTTCCCAAGTGTTTATAGGTTCAAAGCCTTATTATTATTAGAATTTTTAATTCTTCTACAAATGTACAACTAATTTGGACATCTTTCAACATGGCGAAGATTATGTTTTTCACATTAGTGAAGAGATTGATAAAGAAGTATTCTTATGTTATTGAATCCAAAATCTTCTCACTCTAGTGTAAATAATATCTTAAAAAATGTTATGTTGAGTTTGATTTTTACATTAACAAGTTCTCAATTTGGAATGGCATTCTAACATGTATAATAAAAAAGTAAGTAAAGTTGTAGGACAAAATTGTATCATAAGATCTTGGAGGTAGCTAAAAAGATTAGTGAATTATTCCTCCTGAATATCGTTGATTAGTTCAATCAGCTAAAGTTGCATTAGAATTAGGTTCTCGGAGTTAGCCAATAAGGGAAAGTGGAAAAATGAATGTTTAATAATAAGTAGGTTGTTTTCCCTAAATCATCAAATCAAAACAAAGGAAGTCTTAGCAAAGAATGTAGATATTTATCTTTAGTGACTATGGATAACACCTCAAACCTTATTAAAATAGAATTTAAGGTTCCATTTGTAGAAGATGAGAGATTTTTACATCAATGACACTTTTAGAAATATAGTGTATGAAAAGAATAGATAAGAGGAAGCTTTATTTTTTCTCCTAGATCTTTCTTGATAGTTTAGCATGTGGAATAAACATTCATTAATATGATGGTCATACTAGAGATAGTTTTATCTATTGTAGACACTAATTAACAAGGTTGTGTAGGAAATTAATGGGTAGGAAGAAACAAAATCTTTTCATGTGTTCAAGATCTTACAATGGAAATGTGTATTTTTTGATCTGCTCAAGGATAAACAACACAAGGATGTGTTCCACTTGGTAAACAAGTTAAACTAACAAGGATCATTTCATTGTTGGAATATAGCTTATGAAATATAAGACTTAAAGCATGTGCACTCTAAGGACAATCACATGTTTGCATCTCTCTTGTACAACCCCAATTTGTAACAATTTAGATAATAAATATATGATTGCAAATGATAGAGATATATAAGGTAAGATAATGATAAATTAATGTTTACGGAATAACAAAACCGATTAATGAGACTGAAAAAGTATAATAAAAAATATGGAATAGAGAATACAAGCATAATTCTAACCAATCCAAAAAAATAAAAATAAAAGTGTACACCAAGAATAATTATTATATTATCTTGTATATGAAAACAAATCATATCATTTGATCATCACATTTCTAATTATATCTATAAACTTAAACTTATGATAATGACTTTATACTAACCTTAAAAAGAAACAAGGAATAATCCTCCAATATTAAAATGTTTGTCCCTCAAACATAATAACATGCTAAAGGAATATGTAGCTTCATATGATTTGTAGCTTCATATGATTTGAATTGGACTTTAGAGAGCTTTTTAATAGGCATACATCATTTCATCCCAATCAACAACCATTCAAATGTAGTCAAAACTACACGTTCCTTATGGAATTGAATATAGATCTCCATCCACCACAAAAGCCCAAGAATTTGCCACTTGGCAAATATGTATTAAAATCTTTATTATACAAGAGAGTTAATCTATACGCCATTACTTTGCCACAGAAGATAATATTTCAAAAAGAAAACAAATCACATCTAGAGAAGAAGATGCCAAACATCCTATAAAGTGCAATGTCCTCTTTTTCAGAACATTTCCATTAGAGGCAACTGTTTGCAATACAACTGGTGAAGAGATCAAATACAGCGCTCACAAATTCACAAGTTCCATGTTTACATCAAAGTGTGCAGTGCAAACGTGATACAGTGCATTGGCAGGCCCACAGTGTTGTCTCCTACGCTCAATACAACAAACAGGGGTGGTGGGCAGTCACTTTCTCACACACAGCATTAAAAATCATCTGACCTCATGCCCACCACAAGTTCATAAATAATTGAACTCTCCACCAGTCAATATAATTCAAACTCTAGAGAGAATAATAGCCTAAACTTAATTTAGATATCAATGTCCGACGTGACTAGATGTTTCACAAAACATAATTCTGAAGTTACTCATTTTCTCCAAACAAATTTGTCGCACTCAATGATGAAGGAATCGAGATTCGACAGCTATTTCCCTTGACACTAGAAAAGCCAATGATTTATTATCAAAGTTGGCTACTTCGAATCGAGGGTTTAGTAGCCAGCCATATTTGGTTTTGTGTGAGGTGGCTAAATTTGGTCCACTAACTAAAATATTCTTTCAAGGAGAGTGTTTTTACTGGTTGGGAGGGTTATTGATGATTCAGTCTGCAATGATGTTTGGAACCCTGATGATAATGATCCTCCTCCTTCTAACATTGTATTGGCTGTCTAGTTATGTTTGGGCTTCGCCCTTTATTTTGTTATTGTTTTTGTTTTGGACTCTGTCCGGTTTAGACTGTGGGTGTGCCTCTCTACCACAATATTTTTTGTGAATGTTGTACTATTTCCTTTTTAGTAATATATGACTTATTCAGTAGAAAATGAGTCAGTTTGATGGCCAAGATAAGGAAAAGATGGATAATTGTGCATTTGATTATAAAAAATACATATATTTTAAAAAATACCCCAGAAATATCAGTCTTGAGTTGTTTTTTTACTTCAGAATTATATTATTTTATTTATATTGTTTACTTTATTTTTATTTATGTAAGAGTTATTTTAGTTATTGAAGAGTTATTTTGTTTTATTTTTTAAAATATATATCATTGTGTTTTAGTTTTTATGTACATGGTTACAACATGAAAATCTGATAATAGAAAAGGGAGGGTTGTGCATCTCATTCAAAAATATATAAGGTAAATAGAGAAGGGAATCTCATATGTTAAATTACTTTTGAAAAATATATTTATCTTTTTTATATTGAGAGTATTCTAACACAAATTATAAAAATTAAAAGAAAAGAAAAAGAGTATTAAATTAATTATTTTACTCTATTAAAAATTTAACAAAATGATCAAACTTTTAAGGATAGTATGGATTTAACTTTTAAAAAATATAGAGTATGGTAAATTGAAATTTTATGTACAATTTTGTGTAATGATCAAAATTGCATACCTTGTGCTTTTACCATTATAAATTGTATTCATTTTAGTGTTCATCTCTAAAGCATGCTCCTAGAGCTTATAATTTAGCTCACCCTTACCCTTTTCCATAATCCAAATTCTACCTATTTCTATGTTTTTGTGTGTTCATCTCAGTTTAATATGTTTGACTATGTCTCCTATGTTTATTTTAATCTCTATTTTAATATTATAACACATCTTTTCATATTCAAAATCACCAAAGTCTGGATAGGAATCTACTTCTAGGTAAAAATAATGACTTTTTTTGGTGAAGTAGGTAAGAAGTGGATAGAGGTGCATCATTGGTGGTGGGGTAGGAGGTCACTACTGCGATGACAACCCAACAATGGCTCAGTACTGCTATAATGCTCTACACACTAATGTATAGTTTAATTATTTTATTTTTTGAAATCCATATGGTATGGTCTATAGAACTGTATAACACAGAAAATAAAAGAAAATTGCCTCCAAAGCAATTGTGTCCAAAATTGATGATTTGAAAGTCAATCTTATAGTTTTTGGGCCTTTTGAGTGTAATGGTGGGGTTGAATTTAACCCAAAATGCTTCAAAATGATGGCTTCCTATTGGATCTAGTAAAATACCTCCTTCAAACCCTTGCAAATTTGATTTCTAGTGACCAATTTGGATGAAATGAAAGGTAAATCTAACTTTTTCAGCTGCTCTAGACTTAATGGTAAGTTTTGATTTTCTCAAAGCTACCTGCAAAATAGAATAAAAAATAGAAAACTTCCTTGAATCTATTATTTCTTTAAAGTTTTTCTAATTCTCTAAATTGTCATTCGATACAAGAGAAGAACATACTCAACATTTTAAAATAAATTGTGATCTCTAATCCTAAATCTTATAAATGACTAGCCCTAGGCATTCACTTGCTCAGATACTATCTTAGATTTGGCTATGAAAATAACCACCAAAAATCTATAGAGCTAAAAGCAAGTACAAAAAGAAAATCAATATGAAAGAATAATACTATTCTATTCAAGGATGCAATATGCAAAATAGATCAACTAAAATTATTCATTAAAATGATAGGATACATACAATATATAGTCTCATAGTTTCCAAATTCGATGAGGATGAGGAAAAGAAAAAAAACTAAAAAACAAGGGATGACCTCTAAGTTTCTAAATCCAATAGGATAAGAAAAGATAGAATCCCATGAAAGAAGTAAATGACTTGTACACATTCATCCTATGATACCTAAGAAATAAAAAAGAAATTACTTAGTAAACTTAATGTTGCCCTCCAGTTGTTGTCCTTGATGACAAATACACAACTTGGTATGATATCCTAACAGTTGGTGTGTGGTATTATGACACATGACAGTTGATATACATTTGAATAAGCACTTGATTCTTGATGTGCTCCTCTTGTGGCATATGGCTCTGATGGTTTATTTCTATGGATCTGATGGTTTATCTTCTGTGACATAATGCATATGATATCATGTCAGATAGATGGTATCATTATCATAGTTGATAGTTGACACATGATAGTTCATGCTTTCAGTTGATATATGATCTCAGTTGGTATGTTGGCTCATGCTCATGGTATACATTAGGTGTTCTTGTGATCACTCCTTTTTGTTCATACAATGTTGATGGTATGCTCATAGTCATACATACTCTATGACAGCTCTATGGTAGTCACATTTGATGAACTCTTGATCTCTTGATGATTTATCTCTTATGGCATATGGCATATGATATCATTTCTATGTTAAGGTACTTGTAACAGTTTGGCAATTTGACATATGGTATGATTTGTGGCTCTATCATGACAGTTGATATACAGTTACGATGAGTGAATTCTTATTTACTTTGATATCTTCATATGGGTAGCAATGGTCATCAAAGATCATAAAGACTTCATAAAGTCATTCTTCTTTGGAATTGTTCAAAACTATAAGGGAACATTTGTTTATGTTGACATTTGACTTACCATATTTTGAAAGTAATATGTTTGCGAGGTACCACCATGTATTTCCTAGTGCACAACATAAAATACACTTTACAAAATGTGATCTTATCAGGATTCTTAGTGGTTTTACCTGCTGCGCAGGTTGTGACTCTTTCAAATAGGTAAATGGCTTCCTTTTCCTTGTTCTTCCACCGGCTCTTTTAGGGCTCATCGAGAATGCAAGTCACGTGTTTTTGCATTGGGCAAAAAGGAAAGTTATACAAAGTTTGTAGCTTTAGATATGAAGCTTCTTGAAGCTAGGGTTTGAAAGTTCATTATCATCATGAAAAAGCATGGCCAAATGGTAGGTATCTTCATGACTTTCAACCGAATCTGGGAGATGTGACAAAACTGGACTGTGAGCTCATTTTGGTAAAAGATTTTGACTTCATTCTATAGCAAATCAGTTTGGGTTGTTGGCTAATAGGTGATATTTTTCATTTTTTACTTATATGGGTTCTTTAGCCATCAAAATGTTGGGTCTATGAAAAATGAAGCTTGTTGCTCTCTAAAGTTTTGTCAAACATTCAGTTATTGGTTTTATTTCACAAAAATGCAAAACTTTTTGAAGTCTCAAGTCACAGAAGTAAAGGAGTAACTATTCTTTGTTATGCCCATAACACATACAGTTAGGGTTTGATAGTTTCTTGAGGAAGGGTATAACAATTTTTTCATGGTTAGAGTTTCTCACGAGCATGAAGGCAATTTATTGACAATATGTTTTGATATTTGTTGATTAACTCTAAATGTTTTTTTAACTATTGTGGTTAAGGTTTTTGTAACCACAGTTTGGAAAGACATTATGAAAAATCTTTATATTCTCAAAGTGGGTCAGTTTGACCACTTTTTCTTGATAGTTATTGATTCAGTTTGAATCTACTTCAAATAGTTCATCTTCTTACTCAAGTTGGAAACAAAAGGGTAGTAATAAAGTATAAAAGGGCATAAGATGAAAAATATCAATGATAAGGTTGAAGATTTGTGTTCATTGCACTAGATCATTAAGATTATTCTAGAATGTTGAAGATTGGATTATAGAGAAATAGAGTAACCCTCTATATTAAACTGTATTATTCATTGTATTGATTGAAATATGCCAATGAGGCACAAATAGCTAGTGAGGCACAATAGCCAGTGAGGTACAAATAGTCAGTGAGGCACAAATAGCCAGTGACGCACAAATAGCTAGTGAGGCACAAATAGCCAGTGAGGCACAAACAACCAGTGAGGCATTTGTATTTACTAGTGAAGTACATTTCGATTAAGACAATGAGGCATCTTGTGGATTGGTTTTTCTATGCCTAGAGAATTTTCCACTCGTCAAATTTCTGTGTTATGGTTACTTGCTCTGTCATGAGCTTATGTTCATTATTTCATGATTTAACTATTACATATTATTGACATGATGCTTATCTTGTGTCAGTACAAATGCATAATAATTTTGATACTCATCTCTGTCCAATGAAGTAATAAAACTACCTCTATTGTTTGTCATGATAAACTGTTCATCATAGTTTAGTTGTCCTATTCCTTCATGTTCACAAGTTGATTTGACAATGCACTACAATTCATAAATGAATGTCTTGTTTTCATTATACAAAGATTGAAGTTCATAGTTGGTAAAAGGTTTTTTAATTGTTGCCAAAAAAAAGTCTGTTTCATAAGACACTGATTCAACCCCTCTCAGTGTCTTTCATACTCCAACACTTAATAAGGTGCAATTAAATAATTACACCAATACCATATATTAAATGCAACATAGGAGAAATGTGAAATGGGTCCTAATAACTAGGCTTGATTAGGTACCCATGTACAATGATGATGCCTCTCAAAATATTAGAAGGAAAAAACCTGTAGGACAAAACTCCCCTAAGAGAGGATGAGGAAAGAGACCATACAACACCCTCAAGTAGCCTCCTATGCCAATGGTGGATGCTTGTAATTAGATGTAGAATATGGTCCATGATCATCAAACAACATTTTTCCCCTTGGAAAGAAACAAATCCAAAGGTGTATGTAGGATATCTTCCCATTCTTGAAATGAATACAAGGGAAGAAAGCACAAGATGTATGATGTCTCTGTAAGTTTCTCAAGTGTTTCCATGTTGGTACTAAAAGGTTCCACAATCAAATTAAGAGTCCTAGGCCTAACTAAATAATGTGATGATCTAGACCCTAGTGGAAATGGATGTACTTGATAAGATCCAAAGATGAAGATGAGATAATAATAGTGATTGAACTATTATCAAAGAGGATATGTGTCCTCAATAGTGTCCTCCAAATAAACAAGATTAGACTTACAAAACAAATGTGCAATGTCTATTAAGTACTCATCCCAAGAAGCTATCTCTAGAAGATGATGAACCTATTGTACTAAATCACTCTAGAAGCCCCATTCAAAGCAACACTAAAATTTGAAGAAATAGGAGATTGAATGTTAGTACATGTCTCTAGAACCTTAGTTAATGAAAGAACACCAAGATTCAAATGACCATATTATATCTCCTCATAAGTGTCCACACTAGATGGTTGAGTGTGAACTTTAGCTAAATGAACAATAGGATAAAAATGTGAGAAGGTATATAATTGTGATTGATGATCTACCTCAACTACAACAATATCTTTGTTATGCAAATCCTAAATAACCACAAAAATTGGTGTGAACTCAATACTCATTCCTACCCCACCATGTGTGATTTGATCTAAAATATGGAAAGGATATTGGATCATAATGAATGTGCACAAAAGACATTTTTGAATAATCCTTCATCTGTGTCAATAGACCCTTCCCCACAAAAACATGTATATATGTTGTTAGACATTAGGATGTTTAGTGATGAACGAGTCTCAAATGAAGAGAAAAACTCTATGATGAAGTCATGTGATGTGAAACTCTAGAATAAAGGATCCATTTCCTTGACTCAAAATCTACAACTACAACAATTTATTTCCCTTTCCATTTCTCTAATTTGAAGAAGAAGATGAACCCATTGAAGGTAAATTGGCCTTCTTTAGAAGATGCTTTAATTCGTCAATTTGTTTTGAATAAAATTAATGTTCATCATGCCCTAATTTATTGCAATATACACATTTGGGATTCTTTTTCTTATATGATTCCTCTTTAGACAAGGAAATTTTATGTTCTTCTATGTATGTTGTGTTTTCTTTTTAGGCTTGTTCTTTTTTCTTTTCTTTTCCACTAGAAGCCATCTCACCCTTTGCAATCAAGGTGTGTGATTTTGAAGACTTCAAGGTGCTCATTTGAATAATATTATCTTACTCCCTAGTGAGTGACATCAAAAAATCCTCAAAGTTGTTGGAAAAATCAAGGTGAAATTACTGCAATATTAACTTTAATATTGTGTACAAATTTGAAATTTAATTAAAGATTATTGGATCAACATTAATGTTTATATGATTAGCACATTCAACAATGAAAGAATGAAGGAATAAATTATAATAGTTGACAGGGTATTTACGTGGATAAACCCTTGTGGGAAAAATTCCACACCTAAAGAGATTCAATGATTGTATTAATCTTTGAATCAATTTTACATTAACACAATATTTCTCTCTAAATTTTGGCAACACTTTGTTACTCCTTCAATCTGCATAAAACTCTAATAGTACCACCAATCAAAGCCACCAATATATAGAAGATCTGGATGTGAGAATACCATTATGGTTTTTCAAAACAAGTGTCAAATCCACATGCAAAAACTAAATTCCTTTCTTTTTGGACAACCAATAAAATCAACAATTTTCCATGTCTTGTCAAAGCTTTTCATGGGCGCACAAACCATAGCCAATTAAATGTTGATAAACAAAAGTGCTCAAAGCACATACAATGACATGTAAAGCACATGCAAACCTTTCCTCCCCAATTAGGATAACATGCAAAGCACATGCGACAACATGCGACAACATGCAACTCCATATGGACCCCACCAAGATTTGGCGCCCAAGTTTGGATAACATGTAAAGCTCATGCAACATCATGCAATCCATACAAATCCAAATGGGCCCAACCTCCAAAGTGAATTCCTATGATGGACTCATGCAATATTCATTCAAGTCCAAGTGGGTCCCACCTATATGAATGCAACTACAATTAGTCATAGTGAAATAAATAATAAATATTTAATTTCACATGTCTCTAGGCATCCAAGAATACATTCCAAGGATCTTGGAGACACATGAAATTGACTTAGTATTGCAAGGTTAATGTCATCTTATCCTAACATTCTCCCACATGACATTATACATTGTAATTATATCCATGAGGCAACATAAAATAATTAGCAGGTACAATGATCAAGGCCCATGGCCTTCCTACACCAAGAGAACTTATCCATGGTTATTGGCTTTGTGAGATAATCTGCAACATTATCCAAAGTGTCAACTTTTTCTATCAAAACCTTACTATTCTCAATTATTTCTCACAAAAAGTGATACTGAACATCAACATTCTTAGTATGAGCATCATACATAGGATTGTTGGCCAAACATATGGAACTCTGACTCACATTTGATCCTCACTATCCTGCAATCAAAACCAATACCTATACCGAATCTTTGTAACCATACCACCTCTTTAGAGGCATGTATAGCAGCCATATACTCTACTTTTATGGTAGACAAAGAAACCATAGGTTGTATTTTACTCATCCAACTCACTGCACCTCCATACAGAGAAAAAACATAGCCACTAGTGGACCTTCGACTATCCAAGTCACCTACACAATATGCATCAACAAAACCCTATATGTCTAATGACTTCACCACGTCATCAGTACCATGATAAACCAAATAGTAATCAAAAGTTCCTCGCAAATATCTAAATGCCCTTTTATTGAAAGTCAAATTCTCTTTAATAGGGTTAGACATAAACCTGCTTAAAACTCCTACTACTTGGGCAATATCTAGTCTAGTGCAAACCATTGCATACATCAAACTACCAACGAGACTAGCATAAGGAACCTTAGAAATTTCTTCAAAATTATGACACATGCCTAAACTAATCTTAGTACAAACCGAAAATGGAATACTTATTGGCTTATAGTCCTACATATTAAGTATTTGCAAAATGGTATCAACATACTTGCTCTGACTTAACGAAAGATTTCTGTGTACTTGATCCCTATTGATACCCATCCCAAGAATATATTTAGTTGTCCCCAAGTCCTTCATATCAAATGTGTCAAAAAGCTGAGTCTTGAGCTCTCTAATCATCACCTTGTTGTTACCCATAAATGACATGTCATCAACATACAAAACAATAATTAATATTTGATCATCAATAATCTTAAGATAAACACAATGATCATCCTCACTCCTCACAAAACCCAACTTCAATACAAAAGAATCAAACTTCTAATACCACATCCCAGGTGACTTTTTTTGACCATACAATGACCATTTTAACCTGCAAACCAAGTGTTCTTTTCCTTTGACAAAAAAATCATCAGACTGTCACATATAAATCTCCTCCTCAAGATCCCCATGTAAGAAAGTAGTTTGAACATCCATTTGCTCTATCTCAAAATTACAAGTAGTAGCAATAGATAAAGAGAATCTAATAGAAGTTAACTTAGCAACAAAAGACAAAATTTGACCAAAATCAACTCCCTCTCTCTGGGAGTAGCCCTTGGCCACCAGTTTGTTGGTATACCACTCTAACTTATTGTCTGCACCAATTTCTTTTTATATACCCACTTGAAACCAATGGGCTTTCTTACTTTGGGAAAACTACCAAGATCATAGGTATCACAACTATCTAATGACATCATCTTATCCTACATGACCTGCATCCAAGAATCACTATCCTCCAAAGAGAGAGCCTCCCTGAATGTTCTAGGTTCATCGTTAGTTCACATTTTTATTATGAACACTCTTTTGAATGCAATGAACAAGTTTTATGAAAAGAGATTCTTTTCAAATCTTAGTGTTGCATTAGGGTATCCAAAGGTTGTGTATTAATAAAATGTATTGATTCAATAGAAATATAGATTCATTATTTTAGTAAATACATAAAATTGTATGTAGAACATGTCAAATTCTTTAACAGTTTTGAAGGGTTATTTTGTTGTTCCTCTACTAAACTAAAAACTTGAAGACCATTCAGTCCTTCTTTTGTTTCTAATTTCAGAACTCAGCCTAAAAAAAAAACTCTACAAAGTTATCTTTTATAAAGTTTTTATCTCGGTATTAGGGTTTAAGGGGAAAATAGAGTATTACAGATGAGAAACCTTGTTAGTTCCATTTCATTACTAAACTATTGCATGTAAGAATGACATACCTATATATACAAAGGTATGTAATCACATACTTGTGTATGTATATGCATGCATCATTTGGCAGAGTGACTTATGAAGGATTTGACAACACTAAGAAAACAAAGAGGGTTATTGATATCTTATACCACTGTAGCTAACCCAAAGGGTTTAGTGGATTTTTATAGTCAACTATTATAATTTTATACTTTTTATATGTCAAGTTTTGACTATAACAAGTCTATGAGATAGTTGTATACGGAGAGGTCTCGACTTGGAAAAGTGTTGAATGAAATTGTGACCACTCCAGTCAGTGCTTTGGTTGACCTAAGGGGTTATAAACTTGATAATTTAGAAATCATAGAGTATTGTATTGGGCCTTAATGTGAATGACTTATTTACATGTATGATATTTTTGTCTTGATGTTATTCAATAGTAAAGAATATTTTATATACATTTATACATATGCTTGTGAAAGTATATAAGATTATATACAGTCATGGGCATATGAATAAGATGTAGTCGATTGACATGGTTATCTTTTAGAACAAGGATACATATATCATTAATACACTTATCTTCAACCATACTTAGGAAGATAGCTTGATAATGTTGAAAGGACTTCATTGGATTGAAATCTATAAATTTAAACTAGCTGTTGAAAACTGCATTGACTTATAAATCTATATGTTTAAATTGGTTGATTAAAGACTACATCAAATATATCTGTGTTTAAATTTGTTGTAGAAGACTTCATTGGATTGTATATCTATATATTAATTGATTGTTGACTGCATTTGATTATATACACATATTTAATTTTGATTATGAAGAAACAATATAGTGTTCTAGTCTAACATAAGAGTTAGAAAATTTTTGGGAGTGATTTTTTGGTATCTTGAATGATCAAAACAATTTATGTTGGCCAGTAACTCTAGAGGTTATGTGGAGCGGAGTTGTAAACAATATTTTTACCTTATTTAGAATGAAGGAAAAAATTGTTTCATTAAATGAAAGATGACTTAGTAAGTCAGTATAGGGAATTTGTGAAACTTTAACTTGGCATGATTGAGATAGAGGTTTTTGTGATAGATCAACACATATATCTAATATATAATATGTTTTCTATATGAATATTTGGTGAAAGTAATGCATTGATTGTGTCCATTGTTGAATCACTATGTCTTAGATTTACATTTCAATCAGCTTGTTATACTCAATTAGAAGGAATCTATAGTTGTGATGAGCAGTAGGTAGCACTCATCCAAATACACCTTTTTGTTCCCTTTTCCCATTTTCATGCACCACTTGTTTTCCTAATTCACTATGGAAGATGTAAAATCTTGTTTAATTATTTTAATAAAAGATGAAATACTGAAGTTATTGTTGTGATGAAAGGACCCATGTTTTGGATTGAAACTGAGAAAATTATGCGAAAATGTCTCCTCTGTGTCACAGTTGTCTATCTCTCAAGCAGAGAAAGGTTTTTTGGGAGACTTCAGAGACGATCCTAACTATCTCTAGAGTTGAGAAGAAGGTACACTACACAACACTCCAACATTTTCTAGGATGGTTGGAGGATCTCCAAAGCTAGAGTAGCAGGACAGGAAGGGTTGATGATCATAAAGACCTCTAAAGTTATGTCCTAACGAGCCATGTAGTGATCTCTAGAGCTGCATAGAGTCTTTGGAGTTGTATAGAATCTCTGAAGCTACTTCACTAAGTTAGAATCTCTGGAGCTATTGTAAAGATATGGAGTTTTGCACATCAAAGCCGGGAGTTTTGAGAAAATAACTCCAGTCGTTCAAAGGGAACAAAGTACAATTGCCATTTGATTTTGTATGAGTTAGGGACTTCTAGTAATTTGTTGTTTTTAAAGTTAATTCCCTTTATATGATGGCCTCCATGACCTATTTTGTTAAAAGTCAAACTCTAGATTTAAGGACACCTCCAGTGTCACTTAATTCTTTTTATGTTTTCCATGGTTATACTTTCATAGAGATAGTTGCATGTTTAAGTTCTAGAATAAAATATCTTTTGTATCTCAAGTTGAACTAAGAGTAAAGATGGTAAACTTCAGAGATATGATATCAACAACAAACTAATATATATTGATATGGAGATAACAAAATAATATATAGTTTTTAGTTGGTTTTTATGTAATTCAAATAGTTGTAGAAACAAATACTTCTTGAATATACTCTATTTTTGGAATACTGGATTAAGGAAGGCGGTTCTATTATGTTTTTGTTCTAAAATCTTTGTTTAGCCTTTCGTTCTAAAGGTGTGGAAAAAGGGCCCACTCCCACTAACAAAAGGGAGGCTAGTATTGTTTCTTGTTTTATTATGTATTGATTCCTTAATGTAGTTTCTCCTGATTTCATAGAATAAATCAGATTCCCATCAATTCAGTCTTGTTTCTGTTTTAAATGACTATTTCATCTTTTGAAATTAGATAGATCATTTCCAGCAATGTACTATTTCAATTCTTAGATTAGGTTTCCTTCAAAGCAGATAGTTAGAAGTATGAGTTTGATTAATTGGGAAAGTTTCATTTCAGTAGATTAGTTAAGGACTATTAATTTTCAAGTTCCTATTGTACATTGCCATGGACACAGCCTTGGATTTGACTAATAAATATGATTAAGTACCAAGGTACAATGACCCTTGTCAAGTTGTATAACAGATTGTATGTAAAAAGCATATCACTAGTTCTTATATGGTGTGGTTCCATAAGGATACTCTTTATCTTCTTTTATCACGATGGGTTAGGTTTCTCTACTAAGAGGAATACCAAGGAAGTGAAAGCTTCGTGGTTGGGTGGATAATTACTCTTGTGATACTCTCCTTCGTGCAGATCAAGTTATCTAAATCTTGAGCCAACAAGAGTCAAAATAGTTATATTCTATTATTTTATTGTAATTACATAGGTATATGATAATGAAAACCATATCAAACTTCTTTGTAATTCGATGTACTCAGATAGTTATCTGAGAGATTGAAATGTATTATTCATTAATGAAATTGTAAATATTGGAATCAGAATGTATTGATTAAATTAATATTAAATCCTCTGATTAAATAAATTATTGAAAACAAGAAAGAATGTTTGTCAAGTTCAGTTGAACTATTGTATTGTTATGTTGTAAAATGTGTACACTAGAATTTTACACTTAGTTTAGCACTTGGGTGGACCTAAAATGTTTACACCTGTTAATAAGGACCTATTTTAATACCTTTTTGAACATTAAACATGTAATTCTTGAACCTGATGCACAAAACCTGGAAAATAACTATAAGGCGGGGTTAATAACACTTAAAGTGCCTTATCCCAGGATTTTTGGGGCTAAAAGACCAGGGTGCCCAAGCGCCCTGGGCCCTCCTTTAGTCTTGACCTAAATTGGTGGTTTTTGGCTTAGGACATCTTAAATGATTCCTAATGTCAACCTCATTTGGTTTAATTCTTCAGAAATCAATGGGAATGCATATAAAAGAAATTTAAGTCATTCATTTGAACATCTAAGAAATCTAGGCACTCTTGCACTCTCTCTTCTTCTCTCATTCTCTCTACTCTTCTCTAAAGCTCTCTATAGTGGATTATTGTTGCAACACTAACTTATTCCAGGTCTTGTGAAGATATTTCTACTTCTTTGGGATACACCAACTTCTTGAGTCAAGTTGTGACGCCGCATCAAGAATTCTAGGGTTTCCATGCTCATGGTGACTTCTTTCTTTCATGCTTTGTTCTAGCATTCTGTTCTACTTCAGATTTATCTCTGCCCTCCTAGGGCACATGCTCTTTATCTATCATCTTTTCTATTATGGAGGTGGAAACACAATTCATGGATCTTGACTTAGGAAAGCTCCTAAATAGCACCCAACCATTTTCTATTCTTTTGTGTGTGCAAGCCACATCTGGAGGAATTTGTAGAAATCAATCTATAGGAGATAGGAACATAGAAGGGAGAAAACATAGAAATTATCAAAGTCTGCAAAACCCTAATCAGGGTCTAGGGCATGCAATCACCCTTGTCCTTTATCCTCTCAAATCAAGATATAGGTTTTTCTTGATCCCCTGATCTTTGATATCTATTTAGATTAGGGTTTCTTCTTTCGATAATCTATTATGCTTCGATCTTGCTCAATTAGGGTTTGATGTTTTGCCCTAGTTTGATTGGTTGGATTTCGTTAATTTTCCTATATACAACAAAGGGACAAATCCCCTATATTTTGGCTCTCCTCCTTGGGTAGAAGCCAAGCTCGGCATATGTCCTAATGTTGCATGAAAGAGGGTTTGACCTAGTTTGATATTTTAAGCTAGTCTCTCTTTTCTATCTAACATTTTGGTGAACCTGACATTTCTTGCACTTTGGTATCCTTCTTACTTCAAATCTAAGTCATTCTCTACCCTAGATTTGATTAGATTACATTCATTCATTATTTTGGCATCTTTCATAGCTTAATTTTACATTGTTTAATTGTTAGGGCTTGCATTTCTAGGAAATCTAGCTAATCTTCAACGTGGGGTTTGTAGATTAGGGTGTGTGCAAGAAGTTGAGTCCACTTTTTGGCCAAAAAGTGGAAGTGTTTTCCCTAATTTTCAAAATTTGTCACATTTGACCTAAAAATTTGAAGCACTTAAAGGTGGAATCTTGAAAAAAGTCACTAAATATGAAATGTAGTACTTGGAATCTAGTTTCCAAATATGTAATTTTTTTTAATACCCAGATGATACAAATTGATTTTTAATAGGCGTTTCTAAAAATCACTGTTTAAAAGTCACTTTTTTTTTACTATACCATGCACATGTACGTCATCCATATTTTGACCTAAATAATCATATTTTTCTAAATCCTTTTGGGAAAAAAATTGTAACTCACTGAAGCACGTTTTCCATATTTTTTTGTAATTTTTTATTGAATTTTTTTTTGGTTAATTTTTTATTGGCTATTTTTGGTGTTTTAAAAAATCATCATGTACGTCACACATAAGATGACCTAAACTTATCATTTTTTAAATTGAAAAGAATTGTCTGAAGTATGTTTTCATATAATTTTTTTTACAATTTTTTTAATAAAAAGTTATTAAAATACTAAAAAACCCTGATAATTCAAGTTTATGGACTTGTTTCATTAGAAATTAATTGAAAAATAGAAAAAATAATCCAATTGTAAAAAAATTACATATTTGGAATCTACACTATCTCATCTATAATGGGTTTTAATTTCGTCAAAAAAATATGCAAAAAGGCCTTCAGACATATGCTCAAAGTCACTAGTTTGTTGTGACATTGACATGACCTTCAACTTGCAGGTCAAACCAAGTCCAAAGCCAAGGGTCGGGTTCCCAAGCCTTTTTTTGACCCAAAACCCATAGAAAAAAGTGGGTCAGAAATTCAAAATTTATAAAACGAGATCCCGTTCTAGAAATGGGATCCCATTTTGAAACGAGATTGAGTTTCAAAAAGGTTAATATTTTAATCCCGTTTCAAAATGGTTAAAATATTAACCTTTTCTGAAACTCAAAATGGGATCCCATTTCTAGAAAATGGGATCCCACTTTTGGCTTGGGATCTTGAAGAAAAATAGGATCCTATTTCATAAAAAGAGGGATCCCATTTTGGTTAACCCGATTTCGGGTTTTTTTTAAGTCCAAAACTTCCACCTTAAGTGGACTCATTTTTGTGCATATACCCATTAGTGTGTTGTTTCAGATCTTGTTGCATTTTGGGGATGATTAAAGGGATTTAATTTTCTTTACCTCATCATCCTTTTTGTTTTAGAATATTCTTCCATCCTTGCATTTGAAATTATGAAAATAAGCATTTCATTTTAGATCTTGAAAAGAGCATATTTATTACCTTGTTTGCATTTCATAAGGTTAGACCATCATAGTATGAATTAAATTTCTGATTTTACATTAGATCTAATTGATATTACAGTACTTAATCATTTCATGGTGTTGCATCTTGCATTTAAAGCTCTTATTTTCTAGGGTTTTGTTAAAAATGTTGCATATTTGGAAAACCTATTCAAATTCAAAACCTAAGGTTTGTAAATAAGATCTTGTTTCAAATTTTGTTGCTATCATTTAAATTTCAAATCTGATCTTGTATTTCTGTATCATGTCATAGATATTGTTTTTTTTTTCAAAAAAAACTTGCATCAAAAAATCGTGGTTTAGGAAGTAAACATTTAAAATCTAGGGTTTTGATAGTAATCCATAGCTAGTCTTGCATTTAGTGCATCTTCATCAAAGAAAAGTTCTGTAAATATTTGTTGCATTTAAGTGGATAAATCATTTAGGTGCTTCTTTTTCACATACTACACATCTTACATTTGTAAGACTTAGTTGTTGTGGTTACCAAGAATATCACATTTTTGGAAGACCTCGCTTCTCTTGCAATTGTAGGCCTTTAATTGAAATATTATTTTGATATTGGTTGTACTTGATTAATGAATTGTACATTGCTACTCCATATAATATTTGCATATAGTAGACAAGACATTTCATTATGTCCTCTTCTTGTTATTCCTCTTTCGAATCATTGCATGCATAGATCATAGAATTTGATAATTTTTATAAATTCATTAATATGCATCCTCACATTTTAGATAACATATCATCCATTTATGATATTTATGTGCCTATATATGATATCCTTTGTTAAACATCTAATTTTCTAGTTCCATGACTCTCATGGGTATATTTCCTTTGATATTAGAAGATCTTACTAAAATCACCTCCATGAATTGTCATGAGAAAGATGATGATGATAGATCTTCTTCTACTTCTACTACAATTCATGATGATACCATTGACATCACCTCTAAGGCATGTGATGGTGACTTAGCTTTGCCTACTTCACCCTCTACTTTAGATCCCTCCCAAAAATGAATACATTTTGACGCAAGAGGATGAGATCATTGATGCGCTCCTTAGTCTTTCTTCTAGAGATGCAACATTAGATGATGTTGAACATACTACTTCTATTTCTACCATAGTACATGAGGTTTCTATGGATCATCCTATGGATATTTTGCCTTTGGTTGAATGTTCAAGTACCATGGATATCACTAAGGACGCGAAGACCCTTGATCTTCCTCCTTTGATTGAATATTCAAGTACCTTGGATATCACTAAGGATACAAAGGCCCTTGATATTTCTCCTTTAGTTTCATGTTCAAACCCCTTGGACATCACTAAGGATACCATTATTGGAGTACAAGACAACACTGAGAGGGGGGGTGAATCAGTGTTGTATAATTTTTAACATCTTTGGCACCTTTTAATTTACAAGACAAAGAATGAAAGAGACTTCAATAATCTAACAAACACATATGTACAAGTATGATGATGAATAGTGTGAACAGAACCTTATGAGCAAAACATTAGGACACACACACATAGAGGCAAATAACATAAACCATAACACAAGTTTTTCATGAGTGAAAAAACTTCATAGGGATGAAAAACCACTCTAAACTGCCTCACTGGCTTAATCAAATCTCACTTGTTACAAAGCCTCACTAGCTACTTTGTTTAGAAGCACCCTTATTACATGAATATGAAAAAATATAGAGGAAAACTCTATTTCTCTACATGACAAAACCTTATATCTCCTTTTGTTTTCACACAACAAAATCTTCTTCAATCTCTGACTATTCAAACTTGCTTCAATATATGAAACACATTTCAATCTTTGCAAAAACATTTTTTTCAAACACTACAAACATTAATCTCTGCAACATCCATCTATTCCTCTGATCAAGAATCAACACCTGCACTTTCTTCTCTTGCACTGAAGATGATCTGTATGCATTAACTGGTCTTCATACTTCAAAATCTGATTCACCTGCATTTTCTCTTTAAAAAACCTCATAAAAAATTATCTTCAATGCTGCATAATGTCAGTCCTCAAAATTCTTATCACAATGAACCTGCAATGTTATTATAAATGAAATAAAGAAACCTTTCATATTCCTCTTCTCTCTAATTCATTTTCCCTTTTAAAAATAAATCTTCTATATTCTTCAATATCTTCATCTTCTATACAATTACCATCTCCATAAAGTGGTATCCATAAGAAATCTTCAATAATATTTTTGTCATAATAAAATTCTATCTGACCACCTGCATAAAAATTTTCATAATAATTGTAGAGCCTCCACTCTTAAACACCCACTTCTAAAAAAACTTTCTGCATGAAGAACAATAAGTCCTTAATCACCATATAAAAAGAATAAAATCTTCACAAAGAAATTTGCCCTCTTTAGAAACTTTCACCTTTTTATCTTCCATGCCACAAGTGGAGTCAAAAATGGAAACAATCTTCATAAAAAATCTCCTAAAAAAATGCTTTTAAAAGAACCCACAAAACTGCCTTTTGAACAGGCTAAAAATATATTTAAAAAACCTTATTTTCTACAGTTTTAAAGAGATGACATTCTAATACCTGTCAAAGTGGATGCAGGGAGGTGATGACACATATTTGAATGTCGGTCTTTGATTATTCTCCATGTGCCCATCAAATTTTAAACGAGGTCCTTTGATTAAGATTTGGTGCCCGATCAACATTTAGATAACCGACAGAGCCGATGGCACAAGGAAAGGAGGGCCGGTTGCCCGACATTGGCGACCCCTCCAAGATGTCACTTAAGTGACATACGACCTCATATAGGGAGTCAACTACAAATTAGAACTAAAGTGCATTATAGGAATGACAGCCTTAGGCTTATGTTAAATGAACTCTAGGGTAAGGTTTTAGGACTTGAACCCTAAACCCTAATTATATAAATATAACTCCTAAGCCATGAACACCATTTTGGTCATTGTCAAGTATTAACACAACATTGTTGATATCAATGCAAAGCATACTGCTATCAAGTATTAAGATATTTGTCTTTAGGAACCATAACCTGAGATAAAGACATCAATTAGTCCATAACAACCACCATAGAGATATCAACAAACTTCTTGAACAAAATCATTATAGGCATCTCAAAGATGACAAGAAAACACCAAGCATAAGATCCTGATGAGACCATCATACACTAATCACCTTATACAACACTTGAGAGAATGAATCGTTGTCACTCTTGCAGAACCATCATCATGTCAAGATGATCAACATGAAAGGTCAATAGTCACCATACTCAAAATATGCCAATCATTCCTTGATAATGCTTCACAGATTGCTCTTCATCCTGAGGTCCACTATGAACACTGATCTATTACAAATGACACAGCATTGTTGCAAAAACATGTCTTTGACATTTGTGACTTACATTGATACTCCTGCACAACTACAAGCACATCCTTATTGTCATGGCTCACTTTTATGGACTATATTATTAATCTAGATTAGCGAACAATTACTATGGTTATTTTACTTCGAGTAAGTTCCACATGTGTGAAGGTAATTATCATGAAGTTAAAATTTCATAAATTGGAAAGTTGATTTAAATATTAAATATTAACGATATGATTATGATATTTTGCTTTGGCTATGTTTTTTGGGAACGAACCTATTGACGTCGAGTTGAGTGTAAATGAATGCAAGTACTCATCGAAGATGAGAACATGGTTGAGGTAGAGGTGTTCTAGCCACTTGGCAAGAACTGTTTGGGACATGGTTAACTCCAATGCAATCACACTCACGTAGTCTCATATTTCATTTTGAATGATTTATTATGCATTAATTGTGTGGATAATAAATGTGACTGATATTTAGATGCTTAGAAAATATGGTGTTTTTAATTGTTAGGAAAATCCTTTTTGAATGCATGATTTAATTATAGATATTAAAAGTTCTTTCGATTATATTTAAAATGGGTTATTTTAAATGGTTTATTTTATGATATAAATAGTGTAATTAAATTATTTAAATAATAAAATATATAAGTGTTCTCCTATTCTTATAAAGATTATTGTTTGAATAACAATATCTAAAATTAGATTTAAACAATTATATTTAAATTGCAATAGATAAATAGATATATATTATTTTAAATATTATTAAAATACTTCTTGATTGATTTAAAGTGTGTATGTGTTATTAAAGATAAATAAATTATATTAATAATAACTATTATATTTAGAAAATTAAATATAGGAATTAAAATGAATGGTTTGCTTAATTAAAATTAGATAAATTACATTATTTTGTGATTATTATATTTAGAAATCTAAATTAAACAATTAAAAAAGAGAGTTTTCTATCATGCAAGTTTTAGAAATAAATAAAGTTTATTTTATTGTATTTTCAAAAAGAAATGGTTTTTATTTATTTAAAGTTATATAAATTCCTTTATTATTATGAATATTATATTTAGAAATCTAATAATAATTCTATTATGCAAGATTAAAATAAGTTTATTTTATTATTTTGGAGGCTTTGGAAAAGCCAAAATTTCATGCAAACTAAAAAAACACCTCAAAACTTAATTTTAAAAATGCCACTATTAGGAGAGCTTATAAAATAATATAGAGACGAAAACAAGGATATTATTCTTCTTCTTTTGAGTGATAAAAAAAAAAGAAAATAAAAACAAGTCACGGCAGAAAAAAAAAGACACCCATGAATTGCAATAGTAGAGAGAAGGAATTAGCAGCCAATGACTAGAAGAGAAAGGAAATCTATAGCCAGTAATAGGAGGGAAGCAAGATCAATGACTACATCAAAGATTAGACCCCTTTTGCAAGCAATAAATCGGGTATTTTACTTGTCATGTTAGCAATAAATTAATGGTGGAATAAATATTGTATGCTTTGGTATTCTTGGTTTGTTCTCTATTTTTTGTTGCATGATTTGAATGGACTGGCTAGAAGTAATGGCCTGATCTATTTTTCAATAAACTGCCAACGTAACCTGTAAAACAAAAATAGTTCTTGAGTTCTTTTAATCATTCTTTAAATTGATGTTAATGGGTAACTTATGCCTTTTTCTTCCTATATTTTAGCTGATAATAGAGGATCCTTCATTTGAGTGTCAACATTAAACTCATGATTATTGGTGTTAATTTATCCTATCATTCCCAGTTATCTTCTTTTCCTTCAAGTTCTATAAACTCCTGTAACAGCCAATGAGAGAGTTCTTAGCAGAAGATCATTAACCTTGTAGCTATCTTTTGTCTATTTTACTGTAGTTCAGATATGATTAGTTTTTGTCATAGTCATTAAATTTCTGTTTTAGACTTTTTGTGAGTTCCTGTAGCAGAAACGTTCTATTCTTGTCACCTATTTTTATGTAGTTCCTATCGCCTGTTTTTACACAGTTACTGTCGCCTATTTTTACACAGTTCCTGTCACCTAGTGTTTTTACATAGTTCTTGTCGCCTGAGTTAAACAGTTCATGTTGCCAGCATTGTAAAGTTCTTGTAGCTTCTTTAAAACACTCTTAAATTAGTTATATCATTACTCAGAATAGAAATAGTAGGTTTTTTTTGATATTTACCTATGCTCTTAATTTAGTTGTGAGATGCTGAAACAATCATATATTATTTTCAACTCTTATTTAATTGTATTACTTGAAACTTAAACCGGAATTGAATGAAAAGAGTTAAACATTTATTTTTCTTCAACCTTTTTGGACAACAAATTATTGTTAAGGTTTATAATCAGATTTTAGACACCCAATTCATACTTACCTAAATGAATGAATAGATTGATGTTAAAATTATCTTTCTTTATATGCTAGAATGATGGAGTAAAATTCATGATGTAAATATCATTGTCTTAATAAAACTTCTTGAAGAGAATTAGTATACTTGAATTGAATGATTTAGAAAATTTAATATATTATGGAATTTGAATTGAATATGAATTAGGAAATAAAACCAGTTTGACAACCTTTAGATGCAATTTTATGAACAAATGATGGATTATTGCTTGAAAGGTGTGTTTTCATGATTGATGCATGGGAAAGGAATGAGAAATGGTCATAGTTGATTTGGATTTATTTATTTTATTTGTTCATTGATTGTATTATTTATTTATTTACTTGTTTATTTGGGGAAAGAAAGTAGATTTTTATCTAGGAATGTGTTTGGGTTACTTTCTAGGCTAGGATGTCGAATGTGGGTTATCAGAGATGGTTTTTCCTCTTTTCAGGAATTGAACCAGGTTACTATGTTAAAGGTTTAGATCTAAACGAGCTAAGATTGAAAAAAATGTTTATTTTGTCTAGCAAACTTATTTATATATATCTCTGCCACATCCTATTGTGAGACAATCTGCATTTCATTATTTAGAATTGCACATTTAGACATCAGGGTTGCATCGAGTGTTCCCTCCTACCAGTTGTTTCCAGGTAGCTAGACATTTCATGCAGGGCTAGGTTTCCTTTGTTTCATGAAGGGATCCGGGGAAGTTTAATTGCTTCATGGCTAGGTGGAAAAGCACCTGGACCATGTTCTCATCTCTTGGCTCACAGGTGGTGGACCACTTGGTTCATATGACTAATGAGTGTATTGATTTATTTATCCATGTTGTTCATGATTATTGGATGTATTATGGCATGATTGTCAAAGGACTTTGTGTATGATTTTATAGTGCTTTTACCTGGAATGAGCATGCGAGTTGTAAGATTTAATGACTTTATTTGATTTATATTGATGAGATTATCTTTGGCAAGATTTAATGATTCTTATGGATTCTTATTGTGAAGATCTATTAACTTTATTGAATCTTATTTATGAGACTTATCTTTTACTTGATATTGTAATTAAGTGGATTAATTACACCTTTTTCATCTTTTGTATTGTAATTAAGCCAATTAATTACACCTTTTTTAATCTTTTGTGGATTAATTACATCACTTTACTTTCATTTCTTATGATGTTGTATTTAAGTGGATTATTTACTTCATTTTACTTTGTTTTACCCTTATGATGGTTTGAGGACTTTTACATTTGGTATCAGATTGCGGTTCCACTTTGGAAGGTCTGGGTGTGTGTGTTTCTTAGTTGATCGAGCTTGTGTGGGTCCTTGAGTAGTGGCCTGCTGTGGATAGCATGTGCCTTCTTTTTACGGGGTTAGATAGACCCTGATGATTGTTCTTGAGTATGAATGAACTAGGTTCTTTTCTTCTTTTTGGGTTATGTATTAGTATTTGAAAGAGGATGTTGGATCATATTCTTGACTTATTTTATTTTTCCTTCTGGTGAATGCTTGCTCAAAATGCATATTGCATTGTTTTGTTGAGAGCATGATCATGAATATAAATTCATTATGTGATTATAAGAAAGATAGTATTACATTACCTCATTGAAGTTTAAGGAAAGAAATGATAACCGTTGCTTGTAGGAAAGAATGGTGTGTTTGTGATATCTTTGTTGTTGAATATTAGCAAGTATATGACTGTATGTTTTGTCATAAATTTGTGTTTGAAAGGAGAATGGTTATTTTGCTTTCTATGCTTTGGGAAGTTGCCTTCCAGGATGGGTGTCGAATATGGGGAAAATAGGGAGGTAGGTTTCCTTTTCAAAACCTACCCACCATTATTTAATTTTATTTATTTTAATCCCTGCCATGTCCTATTAATGAGATGTGCATTCAAGTTGGGGATTCATGTAGGTTAACAGGGACGCACCAGGTTTGGTTGGGCATTCTTCAGTTTGATTGTGATTTCCTAGATCAGAATGCAATCTTTGTTGCTAGGTATCTTGAGTGATGATTGTGTGGGAATGATCTTATGATATAGAAGTGTTTGAAATCTTAGAGGACTAGATTGCCTGTGTGATTGAGTGTGTTCTCTTAACTCATCCCAATTTGGATGCAGGTGTAGTGTAGCATCGTACTCCCTCTCTAGTGGCTAGAATTAGTCACATAGTTCATATAATGTGAAAACTTTTGAATTTGATATTTATCTTTTGACTTTGATAATTTCTCTAAATGTTGTAAAGACCATCATTGAAAATTTTATTTTTAGTTACGAAAAAGTATAGCCATCAAAATTTGATATTTACTTCTCTTGTGACCTTGATGGTCATGTTGGTTTTATTGTTGAAATTGCACGCATTTTTATACCTTATTGTTGGAATTGAAATTTTCTTTTCTTCAGAATTTATTTATTTATTTATTTGTGGTGGCTATGATTGAATGTTTTTAAACTGTTGGTCATGTATCATGTTATATTTTCTATCATGTCCATGACGGGCCTTTGATAGGTTGTGTAAGGGAGTAGGATGCAGAGAATATACTATCTCGTTGTGAGTGTGTTACTAAGAGCTTTGGTAGATTGTGTTAACATTGTTGAAGTGTTGAGGAAGTTTTGAATTGGATTTTAGGTGTCACTTTAGATCACTTGAAGTAAGTTGAAATTTTGAAGGAAATTTTTGATAGAAGAAGTGGAGAAAGTTAATAAAGAATTGTTGAATGTTAAAAGGGAGTTAAGAAAGGAAAGGTAGAAAAGCTTTGAGAAAATAACTTTTTGGAAAAAGAATTGGTGAAAGAAGAGTTGAAGTTGTTTAAGGAATGAATAATTGCAAGAAAATTTGAAAAAAACTAGGAGAAAATTTTAAATAGAAAGATCAAATTGATGAGTAAAACAAATGTTTACAGCATGCGAAAAAGAAAATAAATGTTGGAAATCAAGCCATTAGTTTGTGAAGTCTCATGTGACATAGATGATTTGTGTTCTTTGATCAATCACAATAGTTTGTTGAAGTTGCTTATGCTATAGAATGTAAGGCTGAAAATGATGATGAATCTGCTATCATAGCTAGTTGTCTAGATGATAATGTTGGTTTGAAAATCTTGAAGAAAATTGACTATATAGGTGAAGGTTTGGGGTAAGCATGGGTTAGGAATCAAAAAGCCCATTGAGTCAATTGTGGGGACTAAGTATGAAAGTCTTAGGTATTGAGGTAAAGGAAAAGAAAAGACAAATATTTTGCAAGTACTAAGAAGTGAAGTCAAGAAAATGATATTTTACATTGTTCATATTGTGATAGAGAAGAACATAAAAGAGAAAATTGTTGGAATTTACATCGTTGCAAAAAAAAAATTGTGGTTTGAAAAGAAATCACAGTGAAAAGACATGTTGGAAAAGAGAGTTGAAAAATGAAGCTAGGACAAGTTGTTTAAAAATGAGTTGTGGTTGGATAAATGTATTTGATTGGCAAAAGAAAAATGAAAATAATTGAACAACAAAAACAAAATAACCAAATATAGTGAATAGCCAAGTGCATAGGATAGAAAGAAATTGAAGAAGTTGAATTATTTTAGCATTATGCAAAAGCATGAGGAAGACAAGGAAGAGTTTTCTGAGAATTTTGAATTGTAGATCATATTGAAGATAAAGTTTTGTTACAAGTAATGAAAGAGGAAATGGATTCCATTGGTAGGAATGATATGAGAGGTATAGTTTTAGAGGAGTCGTTTGCACACTAAGTGGATATGACCTAGTTGGTGCACCTTTGGAGTTTTGTCTTGTTGATTGGAGATCTTGACCAATGTTTGTTTGGGAGGATTGATCTTTTGATATTATATTGTGTTACTATGCGGTTGTATGTGCATTGTGATGATTGATTCGTGTCTATGATGAATTGATTTATGTCTTCTTGGTGTGCATTAAAGATGTGATTGTTATTCTTATGCTAAAATAATTGTAATTGAGTGGTAGTTGTACTATGTGATGGATTATATACCTTGAATTGGCAATTGTGCCATATGAATTGATTGATTGATTATACTTGGATTTATTTGATGGACACAATGTTAAATGCAAAATTAAGATATTGTTTTGTATAAGGTTGAGTAGGACCAATAGTTTGGTGGATGGTGCCACATGGGAGGATGTAAAAGGACATTAATATGCTTTGTTAGAATTGATGATACCTTAATGATACTTTGAGTTATTGTTATTGTTTTAAGATACTTTGATACATTGTTGGTGGTAGATTAAGAAATCATTATTTTGTTTTGTAATAGGACATCGGGACAATATCTCTTCCTAGTGGGGAAGGATGTCACGTCTCACTTTTATGGACTATATTATTAATCTAGATTAGCGAACATTTACTATGGTTATTTTACTTCGAGTAAGTTCCACATGTGTGAAGGTAATTATCATGAAGTTATAATTGTGTAAATTAGAAAGTTGATTTAAATATTAAATATTATTGATATGATTATGATGTTTTGCTTTGGCTATGTTTTTTGGGAACTAACCTATTGATGTTGAGTTGAGTGTAAATGAATGTAGGTGCTCATCGAAGACGAGAACATGGTTGAGGTAGAGGTGTTCTAGCCACTTGGCAAGAACTGTTTGGGATGGTTAACTCTGATGCAATCACACACTCATGTAGTCTCATATTGCATTTTGAATGATTTATTATGCATTAATTGTGTGGATAATAAATGTGACATGTTTAGATGCTTAGAAAATATGGTATTTTTAATTGTTAGGAAAATCCTTTTTGAATGCATGATTTAATTATAGATATTAAAACTTCTTTTGATTATATTTAAAATGGGTTATTATAAATGGTTTATTTTATGATATAAATAATGTAATTAAATTATTTAAATAATAAAATATATAAGTGTTCTCCTATTCTTATAAAGATTATTGTTTGAATAACAATATCTAAAATTAGATTTAAATAATTAGATTTAAATAATTATATTTAAATTGCAATAGATATATAGATATATATTATTTTAAATATTATTTAAATACTTCATGATTGATTTAAAGTGTGTATGTGTTATTAAAGATAAATAAATTATATTAATAATAACTATTATATTTAGAAAATTAAATATAGGAATTAAAAGGAATGGTTTGCTTAATTAAAATTAGATAAATTACATTATTTTGTGATTATTATATTTAGAAATCTAAATTAAACAATTAAAAAATCATGCAAGTTTTAGAAATAAATAAAGTTTATTTTATTGTATTTTAAAAAAGAAATGATTTTTATTTATTTAAAGTTAGATAAAGTGCTTTTTATTATGAATATTATATTTAGTCTAAAACTAATAATAATTCTATCATGCAAAATTAAAATAAGTTTATTTTATTGTTTTGGAGGCTTTGGAAAAGCCAAAATTTCATGCAAACTAAAAAAATAACTACAGTTAAAAGGCAGCCTCAAAACTTAATTTTAAAAATGCCAATATTAGGAGAGTTTATAAAATAATATAGAAAGGAAAAAAAGAGGAAATTATTCTTCTTCTTTTGAGCGATAAAAAAAAAAGAAAATAAAAACAAGTCACGGCAGGAAAAAAAAAAAGACACCCACGAATTGCAACAACAGAGGGAAGGAATTAGCAACCAGTGACCAGGAGAGAAAGGAAATCTATAGCCAGTAATAGGAGGGAAGCAAGATCAATGACTGCAGCAAAGATTAGACCCCTTTTGCAAGAAATAAATCAGGTATTTTACTTGTCATGTTAGCAATAAATTAATGGTGGAATAAATATTGTATGCTTTGGTATTCTTCGTTTGTTCTCTATTTTTGGCAGCATGATTTGAACGGCCTGGCTGGAAGTAATGGCCTGATCTATTTTTCAATAAACTACCAATGTAGCCTATAAAACAAAAATAGTTCTTGTGTTCTTTTAATCATTCTTTAAATCGATGTTAATGGGTAACTTATGCATGTTTCTTCCTCTATATTTTGGCTGATAATAGAGGATCCTTCATTTGAGCATCAACATTAAACTCATGATTATTGGTCCTGATTTATCCTCTCATTGCCAATTATTTTATTTTCCTTTAAGTTCTATAAACTCCTGTAGCAGCCAATGAGAGAGTTCTTAATAGAAGAACATTAACCTTGTAGCTATCTTTTGTCTATTTTACTGTAGTTCAAATCTGATTAGTTCTTGTCACAGTCATTAAATTTTTGTTTTAGACTTTTTGTGAGTTCTTGTAGCAGAAACGTTCTGTTCCTGTCACCTATTTTTATGCAATTCCCTGTCACCTATTTTTACACAGTTCTTGTTGCCTATTTTTATACAGTTCCTATCACCTACTTTTTACATAGTTCATGTCGCTTGAGTTAAACAGTTCATGTCGCCAGCATTGTAAAGTTTTTGTAGCTTCTCTAAAACACTCTTAAATTAGTTATATCATTACTTAGAATAGAAATAGTAGGTTTTTCTGATATTTACCTATGCTCTCAATTTAGTTGTGAGATGCTGAAACAATCATATATTATTTTCAACTCTTATTTTGTAATGCCCCTCGCCTTTTCGTTTGCGATAGATGTTGTTCTCATGATTCCTGTGACAATCCTAGTACTGATGATAGTCCTTTAGTGCATGTTTTCAGTTTTGAGACACTTTGATTTCTATGCTATGGTTGATGTTTTCTTTGATATTGCTAGACACTTGATTATCATATGAACTAGATATGGAGTATGTTAGATGATGTTGGATCTCTTGTACCTTGTGCATTCTTAGTTGATGGACATATTATGGTTTGATGTTAATTTCAGTTTAATATGATCATGATTTCATATTAGTGTTACTTTATGTTTAAGGTATTGTTTGATCATGATTATGATGTATGTCTAGGATTGGATGCAGTATTATTTGATGAGTTACTGAACGGAACAGTGTGGCATTACTTGTGTCCAAGTACCCTGCCACGCTGCGACTTCCGTTCACTATGTTTATGATAACATGTATATATGTACAACCCTGTTGTTTCGATGCAGTATGCAGGTACCGGGCATCGACTCCACCTGGACTAGCAGGTCTGAGCGTGCCCTAGCCGATGGATTCGTGGAACGGAGTTAACATGGGGTTCCGGGTCTTTTGTGTCGGTTGTCTGTCTGCCTCCGTCATTGTGGTCTTGTCTTGTCTTCCAATCTTGCTTGTCAGTCAAGTTCAGTGCCACCACGAGGTTTAATGAGGTCAGAGTTGCCTGTGTTACGTCAGTGTTTTGATGCATTCGAATATAATTACTTGACTAGGAATATAATTATGTTAAATAAATATTAATGGTTTCAATAAGAATTAAATAATGTAGAAAATATAATTATTTAATACTATGTGAATTAATAAATAAATTATATTTCCTAATTTGTGAGTGTTGTAAATGTTTAATCGGTATATGGCAATTTCATTAATGCATAGATTGATATAATGTAAATTGTGTTTATTGAAATGCATGTTAATATTAGATTTATAAGATAATAATTTTGCCGTGGTTTATTGGTCTATTCTAGGGTTTTAAAAAATATATATATTGGGGTAGGAAGTTAGGGTTTGGGGTTGGACGTACCCAGAATGGTGACGGGGTATCTGAGAATGCATTCGAACCAGGGGCCAGCGGTCGGAGTTTCGATAGTCTGCAGCCATTGAATTTCTTGAAGTTTTGTTGCAGGCAAAAGGCTTTCGCCAGATTTAGGGGAGGAAAAAGAAAAGAGCTCCCTTTTGCATTCTCTGAAAGGGATTGTGATTGATTTTTCACTTCACAGAGGACTGCACCATGTTGAATTCAATGGCCTTTTTAATCCTGTCTTTTGATTCAGAGGATCCTTATTCCTTGCTTAAAGAAGATGGCGTTCATGTCTGCACCAGTTTGTGGATTAACAGCTTTCGGGACAATCAGAAAGTTGTTAATAGTCTGTCTGGTTATCTGAAGAGGTTTGAAATTTGGATAATGGCCTATCAGAAAGTTTACGCGGATGAAGCGGGGTTTTTAGAGCTAAATTTAGCGGCGACTCCGCTATTTTGGCGACTGCCCAGAAAATAAACCCCGCATGGAGCAGATTTTTGTGAGGATAAAGGTTTTAGGGTTTGATTGAACAAATTTTGTCATGAGGAGGTCTCGCGATCGAGTCCTCGCTTTGTTGTTTTCGCTTTTTGCCTATGTTAATTATTTTTATGCGGACGGCTGTGGCAGCTGGAGTTGAATTTGAAGGTTTCTGCGACAATTAAATCAGGTGCCGTATTCTATCTGTTTAGTACTATTTTAGGGTTTAAGTTGTTTAGAATCTGTTGTACTGGTAATTTTCTAGATGAAATTTGCCGTTAGCTTGCATGGCCTCCGATCCTCTTTAGATAATTATAGTTCAATCTTGGGAGATTTGGCTACAAATTTTATGGCTGCCGATTCTCTTCAAATATCTTTTTTGTTAAATTTTCAGAGGAAATTTCACTAGGGCTTTAACGGCTTCTGATTTCCCGCAAGTATAATTCTTTCTGAAACTTTCATCGCCATCGATCTCGCCTGAAAACATATTTTCTTTCAACCTCTTTGAAATGCTTGGAGGAATTTTGCCTGATATGTTCATGGCTACTGATTCCTTGGTATTTACAGCCGTTGGACCATGCATGGTCTGGGAATGCATCGTTGTTTTTACATCGGTTTCTTTTTTTTGCTTATTTTCTAAGCACGATCAGCTTAGGATCTTTCTTTTAGTTTCTTCCGTAGAAGAAACTGTGCGAATCTGTTGTAATGAAATCGTATTCAGTATGGTATGGCTTGAGGATTATTACAATGGTGTAGTTTTGCGGTTGAATGATGTATTTTCATTGCTATGTGAAGTTCAACAAATGCCCCTTAAAAAATAGGGTTTATAAAGGTTTATGCCACAATTAATTCAGCTTTTGTATTTCGTTTATTCTGCCTATAAAGACTATGAGATTCAGAGCACGTTTTTAGAAGAAAGTTAAGCTGGTTCCAGTTGTGACGACCCCTGATTACCTGGAAGTGGTTTTGACTGTAGAAATGTTCAATTTCAGGAAGAAATGTTAGTAAAGTTCTCATGGTTGCCAATTCCATGGAAACATTTTTCATTCTTGCAATTCTAATCTTTAAGGAGAATTTTATGTAAAGTTCCCATTTCTAGGAAAAAAAAATTCTTTTGATGCCTGCACTATTAAATATTTAAGATGCATTTGCATGAAACTTTCACCAACTCTGTGGAAGTGTTCTTTGTACTTTCACTGAACAAACTTTGCTTAGATTTTTATGGCTTCTGACTACCGTGAAATACTGTTTTCTAAAGGTTCCTTAGTCTTACAAAGGCATTCTTTTGTTTCCTTATCGGTCACTTTTCTACCTATTTTCTAAGAACTGTCAACTTAGGGGTTTTTGCTTATTCTGGTTATTATGATTCGGTTACAATGGAGTTTTGTTTGGTATGCCCTGGATTTGTATCTGATTTGTGACATGAAATATTTCGTGATTAAATAATGAATTTGTTTTGTTCTATGAGGTTAGAAGTTTTTTAACAGGCTATTTAACATCATATTTTAGTCTAACAGATGATTTCTACTTTACTTTTGAGCTAAATATTGAAACCACGTTATCACTAGCTAAAAAGCCTGATAGAATGTTGTGAACCCAACTGTAGCTGACTGGATTTTTGCTGCAAACCTTAGGTAGAAATCCTAGGTCTGAAAATAGACCAAGATAGTTGTTCTGCGAGTTCTAGACTTTCTCTTCTGTAAAGCCTATGCCTGAAAGTTGAAACTTGAAAAATATAAACGTGAAATCAAGATAAAATATCTCTGAATCTACTATAGCAGCTAAACGGAGAAATACTGTAATATGAAAAAAATTGTAAAGAGTTCCATTTCAAGTCAGTTCTGGTCGAATGTTAATTATATTAATCCTTCAGCGAATTTGTTATGTTCTCCTTGTAAAAGTTATTAATTAAGTTGATATTAAGAGTTGCTAAGATAAAGGGTGTATGTGAACTCAGTTACATCAAGAAAACAAGTTTGATCATATGTTTGATTGATTGGTCTTAATGAGACTCCTTGTGCAAGTTAATAGAGTGTTTTGGTTCCAAAGGCCTAGGTTGTAATTTTGTGTTCATGCGCATGGTATCTTGTGAATGCATATTGGGGTAGTGATTAAGTCCTTCATGAATGTTGCAATCCTTACTGGTCTAAGTTTGTTGAACTATTGTTATGGTCAAGACAATGGAGACATGTCATCATCGGTATGGAAGAGATCTCTCAAGTATTACTCCATTTGGAAACCTTGAATTATGTATTGGGACTTTGCCTTATGTGTTGCCATAATTGCAAGAAGGTCAATGCCTTGCAATGTGTTTACCTAGACCTGTTGTTTGGTCTTGAACCCATACTGTTGAGCTCTTCTTGTAAGTTGTGGTCCCCTATTGTGTTGAGCTTGTTTTAATTCCTTGTTATGGTTGAGATATTGGAGCAAGAGAACCTATGCCTTGCTCGAGTGATTCATTGTATTGTGATTGGTTGCAAGATGGTTGATGCCTTGCACCGTTATGCATATTTTCTGTTATGATGACAGTTGTCATGTGTTGCCTCTAGAAGTAATGTTGTGTTGTTGTGAGATTGGCTAGTGATGTTGGAGTCTTGTGATGTTCTTAATCTACTGTCTGCCTGACCGTTGTTCTTGTGGGGCCCTCATGTTAACTCCTAGCTCGGGGGGTGGACCTCAGGGTTCCACATGGTTGGGTGGAAAGAGCTAGATCCATTGGTTTTCTCCCTTGCTGTTTGTTCGTGAGCGAGGAGGATTTACCTTGTGTGCCTGACATCAGACTTTGTACCTATTTTGAAGACCGTTCCTGTGCTCATGCATTAGTCTTGTGTATTTATTGTATCTCATTGTTTATATTCAGTTGTAATCAGGATGTCGATAATGTAAATCTCATGTTGATGTACTCAATTGTATAAACTTGGTAAAAGTGCATGTATTCTTATCCAAATTGATTACCTAGGTTATGGCATGGAATGTAGACGTATTTTACTAATCATTATTGTTATAGAGTTATATGATTTACCGATGTTAGTTAGCAATGCATGTAATGATGTTGTTTATTGTTAAGTAGTGCATCTTTGACGCCTTGGGAGACAAGTTGATAACTATTGATGTGTTTGATCTGCTGAACCTCACTTGTTGTCCTATTTATAAGAGAAATTATTTCCGCTTTGCTTGCTGATAAGTGTTGTCTATCAAAATGTTCATGGACAGGGTACTACAATTCTATTCTGCTTCAGTGGAAGTTATTGGTAATTATTTTAGTAGTGTAATGGTTATGGTTTCTGTAGTTTTATTTCCTATTATTAATGCAGTTATGTTGCCCTAGAGTGGTTAGAAGAGTAATTTCATACAATGTGTTATGTCTGGTTTCTACTTTACACTATCATGCTTTCAAAAAAAAAAATAGTTCTGTAACTTTTGCACTTTTAATCTAGCACTCTGGGGTTACATGACGGGGCATTACACTTGGTATCAGAGCGAGGTTGCAGCACTGGGATCTCTGGTTAATGTTGTTGCCCATGTCTAGTTATAGTAACTTCTCTTATGCATGTGCAGGTTTAGATTAATTAACTAAGTTGGAATGTAAATTTCTTTTGTTTGACTAAAGGTGCATTAAGATAAGATGTGATTGGGTGTAGCTAGGTATTTAATCTATGTATTTGGAAGCGAATGTATATGTGATTAAGTTTTGTATTACATAATGTGATATGTTTTAATGGAAAGGGCTATTTTTGTAGAATAAATAAGATGCTAGTGCATGGAAAATTACGATGACTACATTTGGTGTTTGAAAATCTTGTTTACTAGGTGTAGCTGAAAACTCATGAGGGAATGTCCTTCTCTTTTCTTACTATTGTATAAATAGAAAAGATTTATGCATTGGATGTCTTGCATGTTGAAAATATGCGAATCCTTTGGTTCTGTGAGAATTCAAATAGCTTGTGATGGAGTAAGAGTTGTTGTGTTTAGGAAAGACCTACATGAAGTGGTAAGAGTTAAGTAGAGGATCATCATTGTTATTTGTGAATATGGAACTTGTGTATAATTTGTTAAGTGGAATTGTTAAGTAATCGTGATGATCATGACAGTGACTTTTAACATTGGGTGGTATATGAAAGGGTTATGGATAATATGAAATGATATGATCTTATAAAGGGAATCACAGTGGTTATGGAAACAAATGTACTATTGGTATGTGACCCTTGGTAGTAATAAAAAGTGTGTATGTAAATGCAAATCTGCCCCTTGTAAATGTGAGAAACCAGTAACTGTGCTTTGGTTGAGTGTTGTGAATACCCCGTACTTGCTTTCTGTGCCTATAGGATGGTGATACCGGGTACCCATCCATGGGGAATGTGTATATTTTGGTGTGGAATGTGCCATACCATTATGTGTGTTTGCATGTTTGTTACCCGATGGAGGGCCAACCCTTGTGTGGTTGAAAATATAGATATAAAAGAGTAGCCAAAAGTTGGATTCATAGATTCTCTTCTTTTGGTTCTCTAGTCCCTCTGTCTGTGAAGGGGTAGTAGCAGCCACAAAGTTCCTTGGGCGGAGTGAACAGCGTACGCTTATGACGGCGCAGAGTGGTCCCTCGCTCAACCGACCCTAAGGAAACGTACTCACTACTTCCCCTTATGATGAATCAGGGTACTTGATTCATATGTGTTAGCCTAATCCCCACAGTTTCTGAGCATCTGGATGGTATTTCTTGGAGGATCATTTACCTTGTCTTCACGAAAGGTATGATATACCACATGAGTATCAGTTGGGGGCCAGGGTCTAGGACCTGCATGGACAACCCAACTGGAACTATGTGATGACATGAGTCGTCACTTGGGGGCCGGGGTCTAGGACCTGCGTGGGTAACCCAAGTGAAACCATGTGCCCCATGTATATTTTGAGGTCTAGCATGTGGAGGGAGATTTGTTACCCATGCTGAGATAGATTCCATATCTGCACATGTTCCGACCTGATAGGTACGATGCCACACCCCACTGATGTTCCGACACAGTGCCGGTGATGATGCCGTGTTGCTGTTGGTAGCGAGCTAGGCTCAAGGACACGATGCCACGTGCATAGACACGTGAAGGCGCACTATGAGATTGTGTTATAGCCTACTTGTGTGTTGAGCGTAATGGGGCCTCGCACACTTGTAGAGGGATACTCATGTTTGCTTTCGACAGTGTTGGGTCGGTTAGCATATGAGTAGGTCCTAGCCATGTATACCTCTGGCTACGGCGAGTACCTACGTGTGCCTTTTCCACGAGGTGTCGCTATGCGGGGTGTGTTCTGTGCGTGTTTACTTCCGCGGAGCCACAGACACACTGCCATGCGGCATACGGCCAGTACGTGCCTTCTCCGGCTGGCGTATGACCATGCCGCGCTGAGATGCGATGTGGGATGTGGCCGAGGTGCACATTCCATGCGGGCAGCCAAGGAGTGTGTGAGCCACTTGGCTAGTCCATGCCACGTGACGACGCGATGCAGGGTGTAGCCGAGGAGTACACTCTGAGCCATGTGGATGGCGTGCTCATTCCGCACCACATGAGGGCTACTATTATAGCCTGACGTTGTTCCCTCCTTCCTCGTTTGGTGGCTACTATCTAGTCACATAGTGTCGTATAGTGCAATTTCAAATTGTGGACTTTCTCTATGGTTATTGATGATTTTTGACTGATTGCGAAGGCTGACATTTTTCTTGTATTTGATTATGATGGTTTAGCCACACCTTGTGATCTTATTGCTTGTAGCCCTCGTGGTTACATTTGATTTAGTGTTGAAAATTGAGCGCATTTCTTATTTTATTGTTGAAATTAAACTTTTATCTTTCTTCATGACTTTGGTGGCTAAACTAGTTATATTTATTGTTTTTGATGTTGGCCATGTGTTGTATTGTGACTCCTCTCCAAGGACATATGAGACGGACTTGGTGAGTGTATGCGAGGAAGCAGACGCAGGGAACCTTGAGGATGGGGGTATGTGAGGCTGTTATACAGCTAAGACCCACTACCCACCTATGTGTGATGACTATCTCTTGGAGGCTAACCACCTTATACAACAAGAGAGGGGTCATTATGGCTTATTGGATGGTCTCACCTTGTGAGTGTGACCTAGCACCAACAAGTCATTATGTGTGAGGTATGGATTATGTGAGATGGATTTGGCTTTTGGCTCATGGATTAGTATGCGGTTTTTAGTATCCAGATGGACCTCTATGTGGCCTTGTGATGTGAATCCCAGTGATGTATATTGGTGTGTGCGTGAAGAATGTATGGCAAATCAAGAAAACTGTACCTATGTATTGATAAATGGTGTTTCCATGCTTCAAATAGATGAAAAATTTTGATATTTTGTTGAATCTGTGATAAGACTTAGGGTGGATAGTTAATGGAAAATGTTAAAAATGCAGCATTTTAACCTTTTGATTGTTTAATAGCATAGTGTTCTCCCTAGAAATGTTTGTTAGCTTAGTGTATTTGACTAAGTTATATTTTGGCAATAGAATATGGCAATATTATTACACTATGTTTCTACCCTAATCTGTGACTTCCAGGAGTAAGTCAAAATCTAGGGGGGGAGGATGTAATGCCCCTCGCCTTTTCGTTTGCGATAGATGTTGTTCTCATGATTCCTGTGACAATCCTAGTACTGATGATAGTCCTTTAGTGCATGTTTTCAGTTTTGAGACACTTTGATTTCTATGCTATGGTTGATGTTTTCTTTGATATTGCTAGACACTTGATTATCATACGAACTAGATATGGAGTATGTTAGATGATGTTGGATCTCTTGTACCTTGTGCATTCTTAGTTGATGGACATATTATGGTTTGATGTTAATTTCAGTTTAATATGATCATGATTTCATATTAGTGTTACTTTATGTTTAAGGTATTGTTTGATCATGATTATGATGTATGTCTAGGATTGGATGCAGTATTATTTGATGAGTTACTGAACGGAACAATGTGGCATTACTTGTGTCCAAGTACCCTGCCACGCTGCGACTTCCGTTCACTATGTTTATGATAACATGTATATATGTACAACCCTGTTGTTTCGATGCAGTATGCAGGTACCGGGCATCGACTCCACCTGGACTAGCAGGTCTGAGCGTGCCCTAGCCGATGGATTCGTGGAATGGAGTTAACATGGGGTTCCAGGTCTTTTGTGTCGGTTGTCTGTCTGCCTCCGTCACTGTGGTCTTGTCTTGTCTTCCAATCTTGCTTGTCAGTCAAGTTCAGTGCCACCACGAGGTTTAACGAGGTCAGAGTTGCCTGTGTTACGTCAGTGTTTTGATGCATTCGAATATAATTACTTGACTAGGAATATAATTATGTTAAATAAATATTAATGGTTTCAATAAGAATTAAATAATGTAGAAAATATAATTATTTAATACTATGTGAATTAATAAATAAATTATATTTCCTAATTTGTGAGTGTTGTAAATGTTTAATCGGTATATGGCAATTTCATTAATGCATAGATTGATATAATGTAAATTGTGTTTATTGAAATGCATGTTAATATTAGATTTATAAGATAATAATTTTGCCGTGGTTTATTGGTCTATTCTAGGGTTTTAAAAAATATATATATTGGGGTAGGAAGTTAGGGTTTGGGGTTGGACGTACCCAGAATGGCGACGGGGTATCTGAGAATGCATTCGAACCAGGGGCCAGCGGTCAAAGTTTCGATAGTCTGCAGCCATTGAATTTCTTGAAGTTTTGTTGCAGGCAAAAGGCTTTCGCCAGATTTAGGGGAGGAAAAAGAAAAGAGCTCCCTTTTGCATTCTCTGAAAGGGATTGTGATTGATTTCTCACTTCACAGAGGACTGCACCATGTTGAATTCAATGGCCTTTTTAATCCTGTCTTTTGATTCAGAGGATCCTTATTCCTTGCTTAAAGAAGATGGCGTTCATGTCTGCACCAGTTTGTGGATTAACAGCTTTCGGGACAATCAGAAAGTTGTTAATAGTCTGTCTGGTTATCTGAAGAGGTTTGAAATTTGGATAATGGCCTATCAGAAAGTTTACGCGGATGAAGCGGGGTTTTTAGAGCTAAATTTAGCGGCGACTCCGCTATTTTGGCGGCTGCCCAGAAAATAAACCCCGCATGGAGCAGATTTTTGTGAGGATAAAGGTTTTAGGGTTTGATTGAACAAATTTTGTCACGAGGAGGTCTCGCGATCGAGTCCTCGCTTTGCTGTTTTCACTTTTTGCCTATGTTAATTATTTTTATGTGGACGACTATGGTAGCTGGAGTTGAATTTGAAGGTTTCTGCGACAATTAAATCAGGTGCCGTATTCTATCTATTTAGTACTATTTTAGGGTTTAAGTTGTTTAGAATCTGTTGTACTGGTAATTTTCTAGATGAAATTTGCCGTTAGCTTGCATGGCCTCCGATCCTCTTTAGATAATTATAGTTCAATCTTGGGAGATTTGGCTACAAATTTTATGGCTGCCGATTCTCTTCAAATATCTTTTTTGTTAAATTTTTAGAGGAAATTTCGCTAGGGCTTTAACGGCTTCTGATTTCCCGCAAGTATAATTCTTTCTGAAACTTTCATTGCCATCGATCTCGCCTGAAAACATATTTTCTTTCAACCTCTTTGAAATGCTTGGAGGAATTTTGCCTGATACGTTCATGGCTACTGATTCCCTAGTATTTACAGCCGTTGGACCATGCATGGTCTGGGAATGCATCGTTGTTTTTACATCGGTTTCTTTTTTTTGCTTATTTTCTAAGCACGATCAGCTTAGGATCTTTCTTTTAGTTTCTTCCGTAGAAGAAACTGTGCGAATCTGTTGTAATGAAATCGTATTCAGTATGGTATGGCTTGAGGATTATTACAATGGTGTAGTTTTGCAGTTGAATGATGTATTTTCATTGCTATGTGAAGTTCAATAAATGCCCCTTAAAAAATAGGGTTTATAAAGGTTTACGCCACAATTAATTCAGCTTTTGTATTTCATTTATTTTGCCTATAAAGACTATGAGATTCAGAGCACGTTTTTAGAAGAAAGTTAAGCTGGTTCCAATTGTGACGACCCCTGATTACTTGGAAGTGGTTTTGACCATAGAAATGTTCAATTTCAGGAAGAAATGTTAGTAAAGTTCTCATGGTTGCCAATTCCATGGAAACATTTTTCATTCTTGCAATTCTAATCTTTAAGGAGAATTTTATGTAAAGTTCCCATTTCTAGGAAAAAAAATTCTTTTGATGCCTGCACTGTTAAATATTTAAGATGCATTTGCATGAAACTTTCACCAACTCTGTGGAAGTATTCTTTGTACTTTCACTGAACAAACTTTGCTTAGATTTTTATGGCTTCTGACTACCGTGAAATACTGTTTTCTAAAGGTTCCTTAGTCTTACAAAGGCATTCTTTTGTTTCCTTATCGGTCACTTTTCTACCTATTTTCTAAGAACTGTCAACTTAGGGGTTTCTGCTTATTCTGGTTATTATGATTCGGTTACAATGGAGTTTTGCTTGGTATGCCCTGGATTTGTATCTGATTTGTGACATGAAATATTTCGTGATTAAATAATGAATTTGTTTTGTTCTATGAGGTTAGAAGTTTTTTAACAGGCTATTTAACATCATATTTTAGTCTAACAGATGATTTCTACTTTACTTCTGAGCTAAATATTGAAACCACGTTATCACTAGCTAAAAAGCCTGATAGAATGTTGTGAACCCAACTGTAGCTGACTGGATTTTTGCTGCAAACCTTAGGTAGAAATCCTAGGTCTGAAAATAGACCAAGATAGTTGTTCTGCGAGTTCTAGACTTTCTCTTCTGTAAAGCCTATGCCTGAAAGTTGAAACTTGAAAAATATAAACGTGAAATCAAGATAAAATATCTCTGAATCTACTATAGCAGCTAAACGGAGAAATACTGTAATATGAAAAAAATTGTAAAGAGTTCCATTTCAAGTCAGTTCTGGTCGAATGTTAATTATATTAATCCGTCAGCAAATTTGTTATGTTCTCCTTGTAAAAGTTATTAATTAAGTTGATATTAAGAGTTGCTAAGATAAAGGGTGTATGTGAACTCAGTTACATCAAGAAAACAAGTTTGATCATATGTTTGATTGATTGGTCTTAATGAGACTCCTTGTGCAAGTTAATAGAGTGTTTTGGTTCCAAAGGCCTAGGTTGTAATTTTGTGTTCATGCGCATGGTATCTTGTGAATGCATATTGGGGTAGTGATTAAGTCCTTCATGAATGTTGCAATCCTTACTGGTCTAAGTTTGTTGAACTATTGTTATGGTCAAGACAATGGAGACATGTCGTCATCAGTATGGAAGAGATCTCTCAAGTATTACTCCATTTGGAAACCTTGAATTATGTATTGGGACTTTGTCTTATGTGTTGCCATAATTGCAAGAAGGTCAATGCCTTGCAATGTGTTTACCTAGACCTGTTGTTTGGTCTTGAACCCATACTGTTGAGCTCTTCTTGTAAGTTGTGGTCCCCTATTGTGTTGAGCTTGTTTTAATTCCTTGTTATGGTTGAGATATTGGAGCAAGAGAACCTATGCCTTGCTCGAGTGATTCATTGTATTGTGATTGGTTGCAAGATGGTTTATGCCTTGCACCGTTATGCATATTTTCTGTTATGATGACAGTTGTCATGTGTTGCCTCTAGAAGTAATGTTGTGTTGTTGTGAGATTGGCTAGTGATGTTGGAGTCTTGTGATGTTCTTAATCTACTGTCTGCCTGATCGTTGTTCCTGTGGGGCCCTCATGTTAACTCCTAGCTCGGGGGGTGGACCTCAGGGTTCCACATGGTTGGGTGGAAAGAGCTAGATCCATTGGTTTTCTCCCTTGCTGTTTGTTCGTGAGCGAGGAGGATTTACCTTGTGTGCCTGACATCAGACTTTGTACCTGTTTTGAAGACCGTTCCTGTGCTCATGCATTAGTCTTGTGTATTTATTGTATCTCATTGTTTATATTCAGTTGTAATTAGGATGTCGATAATGTAAATCTCATGTTGATGTACTCAATTGTATAAACTTGGTAAAAGTGCATGTATTCTTATCCAAATTGATTACCTAGGTTATGGCATGGAATGTAGACGTATTTTACTAATCATTATTGTTATAGAGTTATATGATTTACCGATGTTAGTTAGCAATGCATGTAATGATGTTGTTTATTGTTAAGTAGTGCATCTTTGATGCCTTGAGAGACAAGTTGATAACTATTGATGTGTTTGATCTGCTGAACCTCACTTGTTGTCCTATTTATAAGAGAAATTATTTCCGCTTTGCTTGCTGATAAGTGTTGTCTATCAAAGTGTTCATGGACAGGGTACTACAATTCTATTCTGCTTCAGTGGAAGTTATTGGTAATTATTTTAGTAGTGTAATGGTTATGGTTTCTGTAGTTTTATTTCCTATTATTAATGTAGTTATGTTGCCCTAGAGTGGTTAGAAGAGTAATTTCATACAATGTGTTATGTTTGGTTTCTACTTTACACTATCATGCTTTCAAAAAAAAAAATTAGTTCTGTAACTTTTGCACTTTTAATCTAGCACTCTGGGGTTACATGACGGGGCATTACATATTTAATTGAATTACTTGAAACTTAAACTAGAATTGAATGAAAAGAGTTAAACATTGATTTTTCTTCCACCTTTTTGGACAACAAATTATTTTTAAGGTTTATAATTGGATTTTAGACACCCAATTCATACTTACCTAAATGAATGAATAGATTGATGTTAAAATTATCTTTCTTTATATGCTAAAATGATAGAGTAAAATTCATGATGTAAATATCATTGTCTTATTAAAACTTCTTGAAGAGAATTAGTATACTTGAATTGAATGATTTAGAAAACTTAATATATTATGGAATTTGAATTGAATATGAATTAGGAAATAAAACTAGTTTGACAACCTTTAGATGCAATTTTATGAACAAATGATGGATTATTGCTTGAAAGGTGTGTTTTCATGATTGATACATGGGAAAGGAATTAGAAATGGTCATAGGTGATTTGGATTTATTTATTTTATTTATTCATTGATTGATTGATTTATTTATTTACTTGTTTATTTGGGGAAAGAAGGTAGATTTTTATCTAGGAATGTGTTTGGGTTACTTTCTGGGCTAGGATGTCGAATGTGGGTTATCAGAGATGGGTTTTACTCTTTTCGGGAATTGAACTAGGTTACTATGTTAAAGGTTTAGATCTAAATGAGCTGACATTGAAAAAGATGTTTATTTTGTCTAGCAAACTTATTTATATATATCTCTGCCACATGCTGTTGTGAGACAATATGTATTTCATTATTTAGAATTGCACATTTAGACATCAGGGTTGCATCGGGCGTTCCCTCCTGCTAGTTGTTTCCAGGTAGCTAGACATTTTGTGCAGGGATGGGTTTCCTTCGTTTCATGAAGGGATCCGAGGAAGTGTAATTACTTCATGGTTGGGTGGAAATGCACGTAGGCTATGTTCCTATCTCTCAGCTCACAGGTGGTGGACCACTTGGTTCATGCGATTGATAAGCATATTGATTTATTTATCCATGTTGTTCATGATTATTGGATGTATTATGGCATGATTGTCGAAGGACTTTGTGTATGATTTTATAGTGCTTTTACCTAGAATGAGCACATGAGTTGTAAGATTTAATGACTTTATTCGATTTATATTGATGAGTTTATCTTTGGCAAGATTTAATGATTCTTATGGATTCTTATTGTGAAGATCTATTAACTTTATTGAATCTTATTTATGAGACTTATCTTTTACTTGTGATATTGTAATTAAGTGGATTAATTACACCTTTTTCATGTTTTGTATTGTAATTAAGCGGATTAATTACACCTTTTTATCTTTTGCGGATTAATTACATCACTTTACTTTCATTTCTTATGATGTTATATTTAAGTGAATTATTTACTTCATTTTACTTTGTTTTACCCTTGTGATGGTTTGAGGGCTTTTACACTTATGAACAACATGACTGAGATCAACATCCTTTCTTCTAAAGTATAAACATGATGAGCTTGAAATCAACCACAGCAAGAAGCAAGTCTAATTCAAACCGTTGTAATGACAATTCTTGTATAGCCACCTTTGCATACTATGAAATGCAACTTTTGTATCAACTCTACCAACACCTCACACCACCAAAACACCAAATCATCAACACCATGTCATGAAGCATCAACACCAAACAAGTAACTTGTGATTAGTGAAATCAAAATGAAAGGGAAAACATAAAACAAATGGATAAACACAAGTAATATAGCTTCAAGATGACCCACAATCCAAGATGAGGTAGAGAGTGTTGCACCCAAACACCCTAGCTTTACCCAAGATGCTCAAATGAAATGTGAAGTGTTCTCAATCTATGCAAATCACTAAGTATAACTAGCTCAAGAGGAGAGATTTTGGCATGATAACTTTGCTCAAATTGTGGATGATAAAATGGCTTGAGAGATGGTGTATTTATAGGCTTTTTGGGAGAGGATTTGATCCAAGGGTGGAGATTGATTTGATAGATCAATGGATGAGGATGAATGTGATGTGGAGGGCCTAGTTTTAATCTCTAAAAATGGAGGGTTGTGAATAAAGATGAATTTTAAATTCATCTTGGGAAAGGGGTGAAATAAATGAGGTTGGGTGAGATAGATTAGATGTGAATTAAAAATTCACATGAGGAAGAGTAAAATAAATTAAAAATTTATTTGGGTAAGAGTGGGATTTAATGAGTTATGACATGTGTAAGGGGTGTAAGAGGTATTTAATGAGGATTATGACATGTGTGTATAAAAAATTGATTTATGTGACATACATTTCAATTTTTTATTTGGAGGATGTGGGGAAGGGTGTTAAGCTAGGTTTGACCATTTTAATTGGGGTAATTAGCCTAATTAATATGGCTGAAAAAAATTAGGGAATGGGTTAATGAGGTGTTAGGATTAATTAAATAAGGTTTTATTTAATTAACCTTAGGTCTATGGTCATGTAGGTTAGGCTAGGTAACTAAATAATTGATATTTAATTAACTAGGGTAGGGATAGGGTAATTAGTAGGTTAAATTAATCAAATAAACATGATTTATTTAATTAATTAGGTTTAGGGAAAAGGGAAATTAATCAAATAAATATTTGCACATTTATTTAATTAATTGGTGATGCTAGACTATTGAATTAATTAAATTAATTCAATTTTAAAGGATGAAATGATGGGAAACCAGGTGTTGGAAAGGATAATTAATTAAAGAAAAATTTAATTAATTGTTTGGAAGGAGAAATTGGTGTGTTTAGTGATGTCGGAGGTCGATTAGAAGGTGAATACATTTTTAGGTGTCTACATTTGCCCCTCTTTGACATTGCGTCATGACTTAGCAAGGAAGTGGCGTCAAGTCAGAAAAATATGCCCTAACTACCAGGAAGGAATGAAATGGGTGAGGGATGCCCCCTCGAGAGGTCGGGTGAAAAAATAATTTTTTTCTAGGTGGGCTCTTGAAAGGAGGGAATGGAGGTACAAAATGGATATAGGATGGAAAAATAGGTTGATAGGAAGAAGAATGAGTGAAAAAGGTTATGATCTGTACGCTGGGGAGGAAAAAGCATGTTATAGGTTGACATGGTCACCTATAAATAGAGGAAGTGGGCCCTAAAGTGCCACATTTGCACTCTTTGAGCCACCTAGACGAAGAAGGAGAGAATGGTGAATGCTAACCCACTCTTCTCGTGATTTGAACATCTAGCAGAGCAAGTCTGAGCCTATGGGAGGTCTCCATAGGCTAGCACCCAGGTAGGTTGTCGATCCCATCTTTGTACATTTTTTCAATTTTTGCAAATTTTGGCAAGAAAATTAGGGTTTTCAAGTCTGGCGCCATCTGGGGATGGTTTGGCGCATTTTCAGGGCAGACCGATGCCATTCTCTAGATCGGTGCCATCCACTGAACTAGGCAAATGTGGGAAGTGGCACCAAAACCTAGGGTTTTGGCACCTTGTCTGTTTTGGTGCATTTTCGCGTGGGTAGGGACTTTGGCGGATCAACACCAAACTAGGGTTTAGTGGCGCCATCCTGTGGATGAGTGCCATTTGGAATCATGGTGCCATCTTGCGGATAGGCACCATTTGGGAATATGACACCATTTTGCAGATGGATGCCTTTGGGCAATGAAGCGCCATCCTATGGATGGGTGCCTTTTGGGAAAGCAGCGCCATCCCATTAGATGGCGCGAAAAGGGGGTAGGAGTGGCGCCAAGTTCTAAAGTGGCACAAAATAAGAGGTTGGCGGTACCATGCTCTATCATGGTGTTATGTGGGGTGAAGCGGTGCCATTTTACAAAGTGGTGCCAAAACTTATTTGGGCCTAAAATGAAGAAATAATGAGTGGGAAAGGTTGATTTAGGTAAAATATAAATTTTTAACAATCATTGATGGTTGTAGGTGGTCGAGTATTTCATTGTGAGCTCGCGGGAGTGACGTGTTTCTTCGGTGATTGAGTTGTTAGCAAGATTTGATGGAGCTGCAGAGGCACGACTATTGAGGTTGGGGTTAGTGACTATCACGCATATTCCCATCTTGTGAGCACATAGGGCATTGATGATGGTGATTGTGGAGCGGTGGCGGTCAGAGACATGTTCATTTCATCTACCAATAGGAGAGATTACGATCACACTTGAGGATGTTCAGCACATCCTCAAGCTACCGAATGATGGTGAGCTAGTGGTCTATCATGTGAGGAGGGGATGGGTGGCATTACGCAGAGCATTTGTCCCAGGTGCACCCATGTTATCAGAGGATGAGTGGGAGATGAACTATGACGATATGTTAGCAGCAGGTGTAGATTAGTTTACCCTTTTTCTTTGTGCCCTGATTGGAGGTGTGGTGATGCCTGATTGGTAGGCGCGAGGCTTCTTAGTTAGATGGGAAGAGCTGATAGAGGGGATGGTATAGGATGAGACTGTCTATGGCTGGGGGTCATCCATGTTAGCATAACTGTACCATGAGATGCACACAGTAGTTTATCTCTATGATTCAACACTATCAATAGGGGTTACACTTTTGCATGTGTGGGCATTTAACCATATTACTATCACGAGGCCACGGGGAGGATATTATCGATGGCCCTTTGAGGCTTATGTGTTTCTATAGCGGCATCCTGTAGGGTATTCTCATTTTGGATAGCTATGATATTGGCGACGAGTTCTTGATGACTTGATTTGTGTTACTTGGCGGCTGTATATTAGATGTGAGTTGTGGCCTGACGATGATGTGCATATGCTTTTTACATTTCAGCTACGATATCTGATAGGTTGGGGTGTCCACACCATCGACATGTATCTACCATCTAGAGTTATGCACCAATTCGGGATGTGATAGGATATCCCTTAGTAGATGGCAGTGTTTACCCAAACATGGCGGGATGTTAGATGGCCATCAGCCATAGACCCATGGGTTGCGAGAGCAGATCTTGTGGCATTGTAGCCAGTGCAGTGGGATTAGATGAGTGATACTGTGGATGTGGGGACCACACCTGCATACGACCAGTGGTGACAGACATAGCAACTGACTCGAATGACAGATTTGACTGAGGAGTTGGATAAGATAGTGGAGCCAGGGGAGGAGGGGGATATAGTTGAGGAGGAGATTGTGATGGAGGAGGTTGAGGTGGATGATGATGATCCTATTGGGGTTTTAGCTGCAGTAGCATTTGGGTAGGTGGAGGCTGGGAAGGGGTGAGGTAGGGGGAGAGTGAGACGTAGGTGAGTGGTGATCCCACCATTAGAGGTGCCAACACAGGTCAAGTAGCAGGGAGAGGGGCAGGCTGAGGCCTAGGGAGATCAAGAGGTAGAGAGGCCTGCTCATGATGGAGAGCAGTCGCAACAGGTTCAGCTAGGGGAGGTGCCGAGACAGAGGATACCTCGTCAGAGGGCATCAAGATGGCAGAGACATAGGGTAGATAGGGAGCTTATGCCCCCTCCACAAGTACCTTCATAGCAGGAGAGACAGGTAGCCCTCATAGCATAGTAGACACCTAGGTTGGAGGTGAGGGGGTGGTCATTGCAGTAGGATATTCCCGAGGTTGCTATAGGATTTACAGGGGTCAGGTGGACAAAGGCAGGCAGCTCGAGGGCAGGTGGAGGACTAGCTCCGAGTGAGCATTCTTCTCATCATTGCACCTGAGGACAGGAGGAGGAGGATGTGCAAGCTCTGTGAGCACAAGTTGCCAGCTTACAGAAGACCGTGGGGAGACGGCAATAGGAGGTGAGTCAACTACAAGAGCAGTTGGCTCAGGTGGTCACATTGACTGGAGAGTGGGATTCAAAGAGAGCCCAATGGCAGGCTACAAAAGTGAGGGCTCAGTAGGCTGAGGGGTAGGTGGTGAGTTTATAAGGGGGTTATGGTAGGCACATGGATGGGCCCAATACTTTGACAAATGCAGAGTCGAATTACCCAGCTGCAGGGACAGCTTGTACAGGCATAATGCGAGCTCCTAGAGGAGGGTAGATGGGCTAAGTACTACTATGGAGCATATTGTTTTGTAGTACCCAAGGGTTAGCATATGCCTAGCTACAACTAGCGCAGTGCATCCAGAATGTCGAGGTCTCATAGATCCAGGTGGTCCGTTTAGTCAGTACAGTAGCATATGGGTCCCCCACCACAGGTACCTTAGCAGCCACTACAGCCACCCCCATAGCAGCAGTAGCAACAATCTAGATCTCCCATTGAGTCAGGCAGGGGATCATCAGCCTAGGGCTGACATATATTGATGTACATTTTTTAGCCCTTTGAGGCATTTTGTATGATGACTTGTATTATTTTGAGTGATGTATGATGACACTTGATAATATATATATATATATAGATGGTTATGCATTTATGATGTTATGGGTTTTGTTATGTGATGCGATGTATTATGGATCATGTTGATGTTTATATGAGTTTTTGATATTATGGATGCACTTATGATGTATGTGATGATTTATGACATGTGATGGATTTACTGATGATGTAGATGCTACTATGATGTTATGGTTTATGTATGATGATGATGGGATGGATGTTTTTATTTATGTTGCATTGTGTGATGATATGAGCAATGATTACACTAATGGTACTTAGCGGGTTTGTTGGCAAGCCCTTATTAATGGTAATTCAATTCAGATATTAATTATTGTAAGGATTTTCTAGTGTTGCTAATATCTGTTGTGATTTTTTGTTGTCTTGTGGATGGATGTTTTATTATGATATCATGATATGTGCAGATAGTACTTGGCGGGCTATATCCTTCATGTCTTCATTATCATGCTATGGGTTGATTTTATGATGTTGTGAATGTGATGCTTATGATGTTGATGGATTTTGCATGTTATATGAAGATGTTATGTTTTGTCTATATTATGTATGTATGTTTTGATTATGGATTATGATGTGGATGTGGACTGCAAATAAATGTTTAGATTAATAAACATTTATTATGGATGTAACCTGTAATGGAATGGAAGTATATGCTCACCTTAATAAACATATATAATGTATGCAAATAGATTGAAATGAAAATGGAATGGTTTAGGTGATTATGATAATGCAACTAATGGCCTAATGTGATGATTTATGAAGTGATCAAGTCATGACACACGTGATGTTCTTTTACAACCCTAGGTGATGGGGCTTGGTAGTAGGGGGATAGGTAGGGAGGGCGGGAATAGCTTATGGGTAAGGTTAGGTTGGGGAGGAGAATGGGATGGAAGGAAAGGCAATTGCTAGGTCATGATATACCACATCATTGAGGGGAGGAGATTTGTTTTGGTTTTAGACATGTTAGATTGGTTGAAATAGGTTGAGGGTAGGTGAGAAGGGGGGTTAGTTAGAAGATTAGGGAGGAAATGGATAGATGGGGGGATTTAAAAAAATCTAGGCCCAGATAGTATGGTTGGATGAGTGTTGAAAGATGATTTGAGCTAGCTATAGTATTTACATTATCCTAATTGAGAGCATTTCTTGATTTATTAGAGCAATGTAGGATGCTTTTCATGAAGGTATGAGATGAACTAGGTGATGATATATATCCCACAATTGCATGGACTAGACCCACAAACAATAGGTTGATTTCATGTATGCCCAAGGTAGTATAACCTTGCCTAGCTAAGGGAAGGCGACTCAGCCATGAGTGTTCATAGTACATAGAAGGTATGAATGCCTATTTATGTAAATGAGACACACCATCCTAGAACCGACCCAAGATTCAAGATATGAATACTATTTTTGGAGTAATGAGATCCACCCACAAGCACAACATACAGAAACAAGCAGGAGAGAAAAATGATTGACGGTACTTAATAATTATTTCACCCCTACAAATAGAAGTGAATTGCATGTTATTTGACAACCACTATGATATTAGCACAACCTATCTAGTCAATGTTGCATATCATCATACTAGTTGAAAGAAAGTTGATTTCCTGCATTCAGAAGATAAAAATCAATAATCAAAAGACCAACAAAAAGAAACAAAAAGTCATTGTGTTCTCTTTCAAAGATAAGTGTTGATAGGATGATGGATTCTATCCATTGTAAGAAAGATATATCCTAGAACACGGATCAGTTGGATTTTGTTGGATAATTTTTGAAAGGTGGGCAAAAGGACAGTCGGGCCATGTGTTGGATTATAGTCGGTATGTTGATTGATGATTTTTGTGTGAGGTGGGATGTTTCGAGTGTATGCTTAGCATGTGTATTGTTTGTTGAATCTAGCAAGCTCAATAAATAGGGACCATCCAAATGGTTTGGATGGGTGCATCTTATGTACCTGAGTACTGGATACTTCCTTCGTATTCCAAACTACCTACATACCCTATGTCCACGAGATCAAGGTACTTTCAAGATGCGGGTGAGATGAATATGTAGTTCTAGCAACACTCGATGATGTGGGAATGGTTTGGGATGAAGGTACTAATTGTGGATGATGATGTGGGTGAATTGTAGAGAGTACTATTACGGATCAATGCATGGCTTGTGGGTGATACTGTGTGTTTGATGGTAGAATTCATTTTTTTTAGGTGGAGATTTTAACAGTCTATCAATTTGTTCCCAAAAGCCGCTGACTTAGATACTGTATATTTCCTAGATATTTACGCATATGTGTTGTAAATTGTATGATCAATTTGTTTTTGGGCTTTTCTAGATTTTCTGATGTTTTTGGATTTTTTTATTTTTCTAATGTTTTTGGATTTTCTGGTTTTCTGATGTTTTTGGATTTTTTGGTTTTCTGATGTTTTTGGATTTTCTAGTTTTTTTATTTTTTTGGATTTTTTGAGTTTTCTGATGTTTTTGGATTTTCTATTTTTTTATGTTTTTGGATTTTTTGAGTTTTCTGATGTTTTTGGATTTTTTGAGTTTTTTTATGTTTTTGGATTTTTTGGTTTTCTAATGTTTTTGGATTTTCTTATTTTTTTATGTTTTTGGACTTTCTGGTTTTTTGATGTTTTTGGATTTTCTGGGTTTTCTGATGCTTTTGGATTTTTTGAGTTTTTAGCTGTATAAGAGAAGCTTACAAGGATCCTTGTTCCATAGACTAGCCTCGGGTGGGATGATGCGGGGTGGGTGATTGATGTTTCATAACTCCAAGCCATGGATGGTGTTTGATGTGGAGTGTCATGATGAAGATAGAGCTTATCAAATGGTGGAACCGGCCACTACACATGGTGCCTAAAATAGGTTTTCACCATGGTACCAATCTAAGGCATCACCAAAGTGATTTTCACAATTGGACGTCTCTATTGCACTCAGGTTTTTTCTTGACTTTTTTGATTTTTTTGTATTTTTTGCCTTGGGATACTCAATGAGTATGCATAGAATCTTTTCAGGTGTAGAATATTCATGGGCTCATCCAGAGGCTACCCCACAAGTGTTGCAAGATGATATGCTCCTGATCCATTGATGGCGATGATGACATAAGGTCCCAACCAATTGGGTTAAAATTTTCCTTTCTCTGGACATTCTTGCATATTCTTCTGGTTTTCCTTGAGGACAAGATCACCTACTTCAAATTTGTGGTTCTTGATTTTCTTGTTGTAGCTTCTTCGTAGGCAATTTTGATATGCCTACAGATGGTTAAGTGCATCCAGGCATTTCTCATCCAATAGTTCTAGCTCGTGTAGCCTTGCAACTTGGTATTCTTCATCAGTGATTATGTTCTGTAGGGATACTCTTAATGATGGTAGATCAACCTCAATAGGTAAGATGGCTTCAGATCCAAATACTAGGGAGTATGGGGTGGCTCTTATTGGTGTGAGGATAGTCATGCATTAGGCCTATAGGGCGGGATTGAGTTGAAGGTACCAATCATGACCAGCTTCATTAACCATTTTCTTTAGAATACGCAAGATAGTTTTGTTTGAAGCTTCAGCCTGACCATTACCATGGAGTGGAGAAATGGTGTTAGATTTGGAATTTCTCACACAGGGTGAGGACTTCCTAGTTTTTGAATGGTTTCCTATTATCTATGATAATGGAATGGAGGATGGCATAATGGCATATGATGTGATGAAGAATGAACTTGGATAATTGGATTTTGGTGGTGAAAGTGAGTGGAATTGCTTCAACCCACTTGGTGAAGTATTCAATGGCAGTGATGATGAACTTATGACCACTGGAGGATGGTGGGTGAATCTTTCCTACGAGGTCGAGTCCCCATTGTGAAAAGGGCCATAGAGTTGTTAACAGTTGTAGTTCTTGTGATGGTGCATGGATGAGGTCCCCATGTTGTTGACATGGTAGGCACTTTTTCATGAACTAGTAGGCATCTCGCTCCATGGTTGGCCAGTAGTATCCTGTCATCAAGATCTTTTTAGCTAAGGTAGGTCCACTCAAGTGTGCCCCACAAATGACTTCATGTACCTCTTGTAAAGCCACTTCAGCTTCCCTAAAGTCTAGACATCATAGAAACATACCATCAAGACTTCTTTTGTAGAGGGTATCTCCTATAAGAGTGAAGCGGAAGGCTTGACAGATGAAGCTTTTTTGTTGGGAGGGTGATAGGTTGGGTTGGATGATGTTGTCATGAAGGTACATATATGTTTCTTGATACTAGGGGGATAGAGGACCAATAATTTTGTAAACCAGTTTTGATTGGGGAATGTCATAAGCCTATATAGGGAGTTCTTCAATCAGGAACTCACACTTCTTGTTGTCTTTCTTCATGTCTACCAGGGATCCTATTGTGGTCATGGCATCTATAGCTTTGTTGTTTAGCCTTGGAATCTGTTCAAAGTGGATGTATCAAAGTAATCTTTAAAATCATCCATCATCCTTTTGTAGGGCAGGAGCTTATCATCCTTAGTTTTATACTCATTGTTCACCTGTCGGATGACTAGTTGGGAGTCTCCATAGACCATGAGTTTCTCAATCCTCCACTGGATTACCATACAGAGTCCTATGATAAGAGCCTCATACTCTGATACATTGTTTGTGCATGGAAATGTAATCTTGTATGACTTGGGGATGGTATCTCCTTAAGGGGTAACAAACAAAATGCCTACCCCTGAGCCTTAATGTGTATAAGACCCATCAAAGTACATTTTCCATGGTTTTGCTACTAGTCCTACAGCCAATATAGTCTCGTTAGGAAACTCTGCAAGTGTGGGTTTCTCTATCAGGATGGGTGCCTTAGCTAATTGATCAGCAATGACTTGTCCTTTAATGGCTTTTCTTTTTGTGTACTCAATATCAACCTCACTTAAGATCATTACTCACTTAGACATTCATCCTATAAGGGTGGCCCTATTTAGCAAATACTTTAGTGGATCAATCTTGGCAATGAGCTTAGTCTTATGATTGAGCATGTTGTGTCTCAACTTCTGTGAATGTGAAGACGATAGCTAAGCATGCTCATTCAATGGGAGTATAGTTCATCTCATAGGTCACCAAGGTGCGGCTAATATAATATATTTCTCTTTCTTTCCCTTGTTCATCATGATGTGCCAACAAGGCCCCTATAGCTGTTTCTATTATTGAAATATATAAGAGGAGGGGTTCTCCTTATTTTGGTGGCATAAGGATAGGTGGGTTAGCAAGGTACTTCAATTGTTCAAAAGCTCCCTGACACTGAGTGTCCCACACAAAAGTTATGTTCTTGCAAAGGAGATGTTGGAAAGGTCGGCACTTATTTGCAAGTTGTGCTATAGACTTCATAATTGCTTCAATGTTTTTGGAGGGGGCATCTCTATGATAGCTTTGACTTTGGCAGGATCCACCTCTATTCCTCTCCTCAACACTATGTATCCAAGGAGTTTCCCAGAGGTGACCCCAAAGACACACTAGGTGCATGTTGTATTGTTCTAGTCTATCAAAAAATTTAGCTAGCACATCTAAGTGTTCCTCTTTAGTCTTGGATTTTCCCAGCAAGTTGTCTACATAGTCTTCCATTATGTGGTGGAAGAGGTCATGGAAGATAACTGTCATTTCCCGTTGATGTGTTGCACCTGCATTTTTCAGACCAAAAGGCATTACAACCCAGCAGTATATCCCCCACGGGCATATGAAGGATGTTTTGTGTTGATCCTCTTCGGCAATCCTGATCTGATTATATCCCAAGAAACCATCCATTAGAGACAACATCTCATGTCCTGTTGTGAGATCCACTATGATGTCAATGTTGGGTAGTGGGAAGTCAACTTTAGGGCATGCCTTATTAAGGTTTGTGAAGTCTGTACAACACCAGATGCCCCCATTTGGTTTAGCCATAGGTACAATGTTTGAGACCCATTCAAGATAATCTATCAGATGAATAAACCCCACATCCAAGAGTTTCTTTAGGTCTACTTTTACCAGTAATGCAATTTGAGGGTTCATCTTTCTTAACTTCTATTTAACCAGCTTCGAATCATGATGAACTGCAAGGTGATGAACAACCAATGCAGGATCTAATCTTGGCATATCAAAATAGGTCCATGCGAAGTTGCGGTTTCTTTGTTTAAAGAAAGCTAGGAAGTTCTCTTGTTCTGTTGTTGTAAGAGATTCCACTCTGAATGTGATATTTTGCTCTTCCTTAGTTCCAAGGTTCATTTCTTACAATGGTTTCACAAGGATCGGTGATCAGTCTAGATATACTTGATCTATTTCCGGAAGCCCCATGCTCTCACTGTCTAGCACCTCAGGGAGGTTTTGACTAGGTGATACATCCTTTATTTTGACTTTTTCTTCACCCAAAAGTGCCACAGAGTGGTTTTCACTAGGGGGTGTTGTTTTTATTCTTATATTTTTGTGACTAAGAGCAAGGGTGGTTTCACTAAAATAGGCAGACATGTCAAGTTCCATGATATACCCATCTTTGTGGTCTCCTAGGGGGAGTGATCTCTGACCCCCATCATTTCTGCTATAGCTTCATCATTTTGTGCCACATCAAGGATGGGAGGTCCTTGTTGGTCCCAATCTATAAGGTCGGGGTATACAAGAGGTAGGTCATTAGAGGCGGAGGCTAGGGTGGTTACAGTATAAATGGTGCATATGGAAGATTTAAAGAAGTTGTTGAAATCACTAAAGGAATCTTGATGGTCCGCTTTGTTAATGTTATCGACTATAGGGGAACCCTTAGCAACCTCACCTTTGATACATTCACCATTAGTAAGGATATACTCTTGTTTTCTATACCCTAACCCTTGGAAACAGGGATTCCTCGTTGCTTGAATCGGATCTACAATCCCTTGCTCATGAAGGCCAATACCGCCTTGCCCCTTATAGACCATATACTTTACAATCTCTAGACCTTTTCCATATATCTCAGCCAGGATGGTAGGGGTTTCTTGTTCTATTTGTTCATCTTTGTATAGCCATGATGATATGTCTTCAAGAACATCTTGATCAAGAAGGTGCTTCTTCTCAAAGGTGGGAGATGGTTTGCATTTGATAACCACTATGGAGACCTCCTATTCCTTTGGAGTGCTAAATGTTTTTGGAGTGGGCAATGTTCCCACACAAAAAGTACCGTGCAGGTCGTATTCACCACAACCCATGTCACTCAACTTGATCTTGACCTCAGGTGGTGGGGGTGTTTGTGATGAAGTGGTAGCGATGTTGGAAGGGTCAACATATGAGGTAGACGATGTAGAGTCAGTTTGAGAGGCATTTTTCTTGATAGCATTGTTGTACGGATAGAAAGTATGGTCATGTCCTTCCAAGAAGCTGTAGTATTAGAAGGGGCGGGGATCGACATAGATAGTTACTTCCATGTTGTTGTGAGGGAACTTTAGGCATTAATAAAATGTGGATGGCACAACTTACATGGCATGGATCCATGGTCAGCCAAGGAGGATGTTGTAAGGAAGGTCAAGATCAAGTACCTGACACTTGGTCTCTAAGATCTTATGTCCCTTCTGAATAGGGAGTTTGATGGTGCCATCAGAGAATCTCTCTGTATCATCATACCATTTAATGGTTATACATTCACTAGTATCCACAACCACATCAGATTATCCCAAGTGTTTTAATAATTTAAGAGTGCATAGGTTTAGGCGATAGCCACCATCTATTAAGACTCTTTTTTATGGTATGCTTATGGACACAGACTTTGATGTGTAGGGCATCATTGTGTAAGTTATCAGAGGTGGGAAGGTCCTTTCTAAAGAAGGTGAGGTGACAAGGTGAAGCTCGCCATGGCTTGGAATTGATCAACATTTGGGTTGGTGGGGACTTGTGTCTCCATTAAAGCCTTGTCAATGACTTCTTTGTGGAGGGGTGATGTTCAGAACAATTCAAGAATAGATATTTGGGCAGGGGTTTTGCCTAGGTGATCTAGGAGGTTGTATTTATGAGTGGATGGGGGTTGGTAGGTGTGGATGTAGAAGGTTGGTCATTAGTGGGTGCCCCATGGATGGAGACATGGCCACGACAGGTAGTGACAACAAAATCAGGTTCTTGTGCCTGTATGATAATGGTGTTGACATGCTTGGAGGATTCTTCTATGCGACCCACAGTAGAATCATAAGAAGCAGGAGGAGGAACGATGTTGTAAGCTTTCTTAGATGATGAGGCTTTCCCTTTATTGTGGTTGGGCAAAGTATCCTTGTAAGATCCAAGGTTTGTATTTGGCAATGGTTGGGGAGTGTCCTCAACGCTGATGAGACGTTTATCTATAAGATATTATATGCAATGTTTTAATTTCATACAATCAGATGTTTTGTGTCCAACAACATGAAGGTATTCACAATAATCATTCTGATTGTACCATGCAGGTTTGAATTGATTCTCATCATAAGGCTTAATAGGGGGAGAGTTACCAAGTTCCCCTTGATGATCTTGTTCAAAATATCTTCTATTGGTTCTCCCAAGGGTGTGAACTTCCTCCTAGGAGAGTTATTCTGTTTTGGCTATCCTTTAGGAATATTTACATTGTTGATAGGGAGTGCGCTTGGAAGTGCTTGGTTTTGTATATTTTGGATAGCCTTTACGTCAGTGATGTCGTTGTTGAGAGTGTTCTTGTTCTTGCCCCAAAAGAGAGGTTTCTTGTTTGATTGTGCATTATTATTGTTTGTATTTGGGGCGTTGATGATGACTTTGTTGTTGTTGTTGTTGTAGGGTTTGTTATCATATAGCTTTATTGAACCCTTGGCAATAAAGGCTTTCTCAATGGTTGTACCCTTGTCAATGACCCCTTCAAAGGTGGATGCACATAGGATTTGTAAATGAAAACCCATTTCTTGGTTTAGGTTAGCCACAAACATGGTGACTAATTGTTTTTTGGGGATCAGCAAAGGGAGTTTGCTTTCCAAGCCTCTCTTTCTTTGCAAGAATGTGGTGAAGGATTCTCCACTCTTCTATTTAGTGTTGCAAAGATCTGTCATAGATACTTCATGTTTGAAGTTATAGGAGAAATGGTTAACAAACTTCTCCGCGAGCTCAGGAAAAGTCTTAATACCGGGAGGAAGGTGTGCAAGCCATTTGGTGACTTGACCACCAAGGCTTCTAGGAAAGAGTCTCATTAGGTATGTGTCATTATATGAGACCTCAAGGAAAGTGATGTAAAACTCCCTAAGGTGTTCCCTAGGGTCTCCCTTTCCTTTGTATTTGTCAAATTTGGGTGTCTCAAAGTTCTTAGGAAAGGGGGGCATGTATAGTGTTCTGTTGAATGGGTATGGGAAAATATCCTCGAAAGAATATTACTTACATTTGTTCCCATGTTGTATGTCATCCACTTTTTGAATTAGGGTCTATACAGTGCTCATTAGGTCCTATGTTGGGGGTAGTTGTGGGATGTATGTTTGTTGGTTTATGAGTTGTTGGAAGTTGGGCAGAATTTGGTATTGAGTTGTTTGGTTTTGGTGGACAAGGTTTTGGTTTTGTGGGATGGTGTTTTTATTTTGGTTGAGTTGGGTAAGGTATTGTTGGTAGGCATGGAGTTGTTGTAGAATCTAAGGTGGTAGTTAGGGATTGGGATTATGTCGCATAGATGATACCATGGGAGGTTGTACATATGTGAAATTAGATGGGTTGGTGTTAGATGGATTGGTTGTGTTGTGAGGTGGTTGTGAGAGAAATTGACTCATGTAATCTACGGTGTTGGGGTTGAGGGGAGGCACACTTGTGGAGGCACTCATGTATACAGGATTGCTAGGTATAGTGAGGATGATTTGTGTTATGGATGTAGTTGCATCTGATGTGCTGGCAAGGTTGGTGGGATTTGTTATAGTTGAGACATTGGTGGGATTGGTGGGATTTGTGATGTTGGTGGGATTGATGGGATTTGTTTCAGATGTGTTAGGGCTAGTGTACGACGTGGAAGGTTGTGAAGATGTGGTGGGGTTGGTGTTGGATATGGATGGTTGGGATGGGGTAGTGTTGTTGGGTATTTGTGCACCATTTTTGAGAAGAAAATCAAGATATCTACTAGGATCCAATTTTAGGACTCTATCAAGTATATCCATGTTATCGGGATCTTGGGTGAAGTTTAGGACATTCTACTTGATTAATGGTGGTGTTTTGGGTAGGAGGTAGTGGTTGTGATTGTAAAAAGGTGAATGGATTCAACATCACATTGGCATCATATGAGGGCAGTTGTTGGATCATGGGTAGGTTTGATACTTGTTGGATGGTTGGTATGTTGTTTTGATCGGTTGGAGGCATTTCTATGCCCATGTTGTTTCCAAGGTTGGCCATCTCTTGATTTTTCTTGTGTTGGGATCTTGTTATGGGCATGCAAGGATGTAGCTTTGATTGTGGGGTGGATGAAGGTTGAGACCTTAGAGAATTGGTTTGATTTGTTGGACCCAAAGGGGATATTGTGATGAAATGGGCTAAAGATTTAGGTGTGAGAGAGTATACTCCCTAAATCTATTGGTGAAAAGAGGTTATGGTGTGATTTTGGTTATAGGTTTTAACCTTTGGGAGATAAGTCTCAAAAAGGTAGAAACCTAAGGATGGTAAATGTCAGGGATGTTGCTCTTCACAAAAATTTGGACCAAAAGGATGGAGGATAGAATGGATTGTTTGAGGATGATTTGATGAGAGAGATTTGGTAACAGGTTGGATGATGCTTCAACTAAGGAGAACCTTAGGTGACTTAGATGTTTGATAGGATAGATTTTGATGATGTTTAGAAAGGATGTTGATGTCAACAAAAGAGCTCAAATAGGTATAGATTTTGGATGGCTATTTTTCTTCTTACTTAAGGTAGACTAATGACTTTAAGTAAAAAGGGATGATTATTCTACTTGAAGATAGACTAATGACCAAAAAGCAAAATAGGGTGTGGAAGATAAAATCTAGATTCAACTTTTGCTCAAAGATTGATTTTGGATATGATTTTTTGGTGTTGGTTGATGTTCTTGTTTGGTGTTTTGATTATGAGATTTTTGGATGTGTTTGATGTGGAAGAGATGGATGGCTTGGAGATAGAATTGTAGAAGGATATATTAGGTCCAAAAGTAAGTAAATATCAAAGGGGATGAAAAGTTAGGAAAATGGATGGATTATGGTTGGGCTCGATAGTATGATGAAGGGTCCAATAGCGGAAATGATTTATTCTCTAAGGTCAAAATATGGATGAAAATTTTGGGTCAAGATGGTTATGATTTTGAGGGATTTTGGAAAGGTGAATGTGGATTATGGATAGGTAGGTCTCAAAGGTCCCAAAACAATTTTCTAAGGCCATGGGCAAGTTGATCTACAAATAGCACCAAAACTTAGGTATATAGAGCCAAAATAGACAGAAATAGCGCCAGAGATTTGTGAAATGGTGCCAAAGTAGGTTAGTGGTTGACAATGGTTTAGCAAAGGTAGATTTTGATGCCAAATTTGGATTTTTTGGAGGTCAAATTTTTGTCAAATGTTGGAATGATGTTTCAATGATGTTGTTTCTTAGCAAGTTTTGCAAACACTTTAAACAAAAAGCACACAATAGCCAAAGGTTTTGTTTGTAAAAAAATGTGAGATTTATCAAGCATGTACAATCCTAAGGTGAAGCAAGGATAATACTCATTGAATTCCCACTTGGATTTCTTCATCTGCACTTGTTCAAAGTGGATAGCTCCAAGAACTTGGTGACACGGGCTCCCCCTTATAGTGCACCCCCTTCTTAGGCACACCAAGTTCCAAGTCCTCAAGACGCATAGATCTTAAGGTACTTCTCTATCTCTTCTAAGAACTATGAGAATATGGGATGACTTTAGAGGTCTGACCTCTTGCATCAATAAGTAGAATGATTTTGGCTTCTAAAACAATGGTTCATAGTGGGGTTACATCTAGGGGATTGGTACATTACGAGCATTTGGTAAAACCACTTAAAGTTTTAACTAGCTCTACTAGGAGTTTCATATACACTAGGTACAACTTACTTTCGAGCTAGTACCGTATGGTAAGCACTTACACCAATTTGGACTTGGCTTTCACCTTATCCTATTTTATATAGTGGACCAGATGAAAGTACTGCTTGGGGTCGTAAATGAGTTCTCCTTGCAGATGTGTCTCAAGAGCAAGCCCACTTTCTAAATAGAAAAAGAGAATAGAACTATTTCTCTTCACCCAAGATCCTTTTAAAGGTGAGGGGAGAGGATACTTTGATTCTAACCCTTGGGTGACAAATATGTGCAAGTGCACCAAACACGACAAGCAATTGCTAAAGTTCTTTTTAAGCCCAAATGAAAGGTTCCTAATGATTGTTGGCAAACACTTGTTAATTTTAATGCACCAATTTCAAATGTTGTTTATGCTAGGAAAACAAATCATTCTTTTTTTGGTATACCAAAATGAAATGTTTTTCTAATGATTGTTTGGCAAACAAGTGTTAATTTTAATGCACCAATTTCAAATGTTTAAAGCAAAAATAAGGGTTCTTTTTAAATGCACCAAATGAATTGTTTTTCTATACTACTAAAATCCCTATAAGATTGTTAGTAGTTTTAGATGATGGTCTTGGACACACGATTTTCACCTGCAGAAAATAGTCAGCCACCTACACAAGTGGTGCAAGAGTACCCTACGTTTAGTAGGTTCAAAATTGGCATTTTGGTTTTGTTTGAGTTCTTAATATGTAGTAAGGTCTAAGAAGACCATTTTAAATGTGTTGGTGTCTAGTTTAGGTCAATAGGTCTTAAGTTTGTGTGTAAATGTAAAAAGTACCAAGGTTGTTGAATGTTGTCAAGTTGCACAAAACAACTTTTTCTTTTGTTGCCAATGTGGGAAGATGAACAGTCATAACTTGAAAAGTTAGTTGTAACCATTTGGGAATAGTTGTAAATGCCTTAAAAAATACTTTGTAAGGTCGAACACAAGAGGGATAGGTGGTTGGAGATGGTGATTGTTGAAAATCTTGAAGTTGGAGTAATAAAATATCTCTATTTTCTGCATTTTGGAACGTTTTTCTTTGTTATGGTGAATGATATGGACCTATACTATCATTTCATGGTGTGAGACCAATTGGAAATGAAATATAATTGAATCTAATTTCTACTTCTTTTTGTTCCACTCAATTTTATTGTGTTTTGAGGGAGTTCTGTTCATTTTACTGCAAATAGGTCTGAAACCCTAGTTAGGGTAATAGTGAGCAAACAAACAAAATTTTGAAGAGTTCCATACAAAGTGACCACCCCTAATTTTGAGATATGTTGTATAAAGTCCAAATAGGTGTCTAAAACCATGTTTACATTCCTGATATCATGTCTACACTGAAAATTATGGCCAAAAAGCCCAATTTGCTGCTACCATGCTTTAGGCTCAAGAAATAGGACAATCAGATTTTGAAGCCTCTGTACCAAAACAACCCTAGCCAAGTTTTGGATATGTTGTAGAAAAGCCAAATGGGTATCTAAATATCCTTTTAGATTTTGAATCCTATGTCTGCTCCAAAAGTTATGGTGGAAAAGACCGAGTTGTTGTCGTACCTTAAGCCTAGTCAAGAAAGAGGATAGTAAGTTTTGACCATTCCATACAAAGGAACCCTATCTACTTTTGAGATATGTTTGTAAATACCAAAAAGGGTATTTTAAAGTACCTTTACATTTTTAATGTCATGCTCCCTCTGAAAGTTATGAGGGAAAAACCAGCTTGGAAAGACTACAAGAAGAATGAGGGCTAATGAAAGAAAACCCACCATTTGAATGCTTAGTGATTGAAAGTTTGCTTGTTTGAAGATAGTTTGAGTTATCCACCCCAGCTCTGCATCAACAAGCCCCAAAATTAGTATAGAAAATAGCATTGAAATAGTAAAAGATGACGCCATAGAATTGTCAAATTGTGCCATGAAGCCTCTAAATGGCGCTACTGATAGAAGACCCTATTTCCTAATTATTACAGAATATGGCACTTTAGGGTAACAAAATAGCATGACAATATAGAAATGCGCTATAATTTACAGAAATAGCGCCAGAATATTCAACAGTTGTTTACACGGGAAAATAGTTCTACTGTATGAAGTGATGGCGTCACAGAAAGAAAAGGCACTACAATGAACGAAGATGGTGCTACACAGGGCTTTAACGTTGTTCCTTCTATCAACAGGTAGAGAAAGCGATGATTTGGGCACAGAAAGTGCCAATACGTCGCAGTGCTTTAATGGGGGCTGCAAAAACACACTTTGGCTCAAAATGTTAGGCAAATCAAGGTTAGTAGTTGTTAGTGACCCCAAAGATGCCTAAACACCAAATAAGGATGATAAAAGAAAAGCTCTAGCCAAATCAAGTAGAGGTTATATGACAAAGATATTTGATGGTTTCTTATGAAAATTTTGCCATAGTAACCCCTTATATCTGTGTGTTTCCTACGAAAATAGAGAGCAACAACACTGAAAATATCATCAAATAAAAGAAAGAGACAAAGCTTCAAATGAATGGTGAGTAGGTTAGCCATGTAAGGATGGCGCTGAAATAGTCTCGAATAGCACTGAAGTCCTCGAAGATGGTGCTACTATGCGAGAAGATGGCACCAAACAGCAAGTGCTTAGCGCCGAGACCTGCAAACACTCCTAGAGACACCAAAAACTCACCAAAAACTATTAGATTTAGACCTTGTGGGTCCCACCGAGCATGCCAATGTGATTAGTGAAATCAAAATGAAAGGGAAACCATAAAACAAATGCATAAACACAAGTAATATACCTTCAAGATGACCCACAAATCCAAAATGGGGTAGAGAGTGTTGCACCCAAACACCCTAGCTTTACCCAAGATGCTCAAATGAAATGTGAAGTACTCAATATATGCAAATCACTAAGTATAACTAGCTCAAGAGGAGAGATTTTGGCATGATAACTTTGCTCAAATTGTGGATGATAAAATGGCTTGAGAGATGGTGTATTTATAGGCTTTTTGGGAGAGGATTTGATCCAAGGGTAGAGATTGATTTGAGAGATCAATGGATGAGGATGAATGTGATGTGGAGGGCCTAGATTTAATCTCCAAAAATGGAGAGTTGTGAATAAAGATGAATTTTAATCTCATCTTGGGAAAGGGGTGAAATAAATAAGGTTGGGTGAGATGGATTAGATGTGAATTAAAAATTCATATGGGGAAGAGTAAAATGAATTAAAAAATTATTTGGGGAAGAGTAAAATGAATTAAAAATTTATTTGGGGAAGAGTGGGATTTAATTAGTTATGACATGTGTAAGGGGTGTAAGAGGTATTTAATGAGGATTATGACATGTGTGTATAAAAAATTGGTTTATGTGGCATATATTTCAATTTTTTATTTGGAGGATGTGGGGAAGGGTGTTAAGCTAGGTTTGACCATTTTAATTAGGGTAATTATCCTAATTAATATGCCTAGAAAAAATCAGGGAATGGGTTAATGAGGTGTTAGGATTAATTAAATAAGGTTTTATTTAATTAACCCTAGGTCTATGGTCATGTAGGTTAGGATAGGTAATTAAATAATTGATATTTAATTAATTACGATAGGGATAGGGTAATTAGTAGGCTAAATTAATCAAATAAACATGATTTATTTAATTAATTGGGTTTAGGAAAAAGGGAAATCAATCAAATAAATATTTTCACATTTATTTAATTAATTGGTGATGTTAGACTATTGAATTAATTAAATTAATTCAATTTTAAAGGATGAAATGATGGGAAACCAGGTGTTGGAAAGGATAATTAATTAAAGAAAAATTTAATTAATTGTTTGGAAGGGGAAATTGGTGTGTTTAGTGATGTCAGAGGTTGATTAGAAGGTGAAGACATTTTTAGGTGTCTACATAACCTTGTGATACCTTGAAGCAACTCACTCAACCTATATCAACAAAGCACCAAGACAGTCTCTTTGACATCAATGACAAACAATGCCCAACAAACTCTCCCTTTGGCATTGATGTCAACCAACCTTTGCATCTGCACCTAGTTGTTCGTCTCCCCCTTTGACATCCAATGACAAAGGGCCCTGGGTAGCAAAGCAATCACTCCCCCTATCACCTATATTCTATTATCACCAAGTATACTGAACTTGTATTATCAAGAGCAACAAAGGAGCACTGAACCATTAACATATCACTATTATTAACACTTATTATTAATCATCAAGAAGCACAACTATCAAACATGAACTGCCATTGTTAAAGTACACTGGATAAATTCAAAAAGTGTATACCCACTGTCAAATATGCATTGCATACCTCAAGATTGCCAACTTTGAAAGAAGAGAAACAATGTTACCATATCACGTTTCTCAGTCAAACTCAGTTAATGTCAAATTGACATTCACAATGAACAAAGAATATGAAGATGAGAATACTATGCCACTCAAGTGCCACTCAAATGAGAATACATAATGTGCCATGTGTCACTCTTGATTACCACTGAGATTACTCTGCTATGAAGATGAAGTCCAGTCACCATAACCCTTAGTTCAATCATGTTCAACACCTATTATAGTCATCAAGAGCATCCTTCAATCTTTGTCTAAACTTGCACCTTGAAACAAGCATGAATGTCACTATACCAAGCATAAAGATTACTAGTGGTAAGCATTGAAAATGAACATAATCTTTCTTTTCCATTTTCTACTTCTATCTTGTCAAGGATCTGTCACTAAGAGCACTGTCCAGTGCTGTCAAGGAAAGATTAACATTAACTCATTCACCAATCCACTCTGAATGCATTGCTCTAACACTTTCCTACTCCTGTACTTTTGCACCTCATGACAATAGTATGGTGCAATGTTACCGCATAGAAAATACTGTCAAGGGAAAGTCAATAGTAATCTCTACCAAAGTTCTAATACTCCCATAACAAGAACATTGTCATAAGATTGTCAATATGATAAGAAACTACCATACCCAAATATATCCTAGCATCCATCTTAGCACTGTTACAAGTCTCAAGGTAAACATCAAAAGAGAGCATATGAGATACTTGATGTCAAGATCATTGTGCAAGAAATTTGAAATAAATGACCAATGTTATTGCAACAATCTATTCAACAGTCCACTGTCCTTTAACTCATTGCTACAACCCTAGATCCATCTTAGTCACTTTACTCTTAATGAGTTTACATCTTTTTGAGCCAAACAAAGAATGTTGCACATACTGACAACATAGAGTAGGAAAGGATAGATTCAAGCATGACACTGCAACACCATAAATTGAATGAAAACCTTGTCATTGCACATTCAAGCTCTGTAACATTGTCAAACTACTAAGTAAACAGAGGTAACTATCATATTGTAATGCAACAAAAAGCTAGCCACTGTGTTTCAACAAGCTCAAAAAAAACCTGCTACTTAGATTGTAAGAATAGACATCAGAAAGTCAATGACACTTCATAAAGATAAAAACAAAGAATAAACACTGATAGAGACACCATTCCCCTTAGTCAAATAGGGATTATCTATCAATCCTTTGCAGTGAACTATACAAGGAAATGATTGTCAAGCTATCACAAATTAGAATTGTCCTTTGGCACTACTATTAAGAGGGGAAACCATTGTCCTCATCTCTGATCTCTTATTCCAAACTTTGTCTTTTACTATATATCTCTTGTCTTGGTCACTAAATGATAGTCATAATGTGAAATATAACTAGAATGTGATGTCAGAGAATTAATTCATGCAAACTACAAGATTTCCTCAAGGTGAAGACATCACAGAAGACACACTAAGACACCTCAATTTCAATTCCAGATGAACAAATCAACACAACTCCTGAATCAAGCTATATGACAAGATATCAAAATTAAACACCAACTTGAACACTGACAAGATGACAACACAAATAGAAGCACACAACTTGCATATACCTTCCTGAAGCCTATCAATGAAGTAAACCATCAAAGAAACATGTCAAACTATCATACCAAGAACTCTTCTGAATGATCATGAATTTACATCTCTAGTTCACCATCTTCTTTTGACACTATCTCCAGTCCACATGAAATCTCTACCTCTCATGCATGACACATATCTCAAAACACATGATCATAACATATCAAGAACATTCCTTGAACATCTTATCAACATCTTGTTTGCACTGATCACCATATTTACAAGCAACAAATGATCTCCTCCTGAAACTTCTTGGGGTTAAGTGATAGGACATTGGAAAACTCCCCCTCATTTCATGCTATATGTTATGCAACTGATGATGTAATTTGTGAAAGATGCACAAGTTTAGAATCTATCTTCTCTTGACTTTGTTTCAGTCTCCAAACTTTCACAGGTTCTTTCTTCTTCCAAACTTTTTCAGCCTCTTTCCTTTTCAAAATTTTCAAACTAGGTGATTCTATTCTTCCATACATTCTGCAACTATATGCTTCGTGACTAGGAGAGTTGCACTTGAAACATACAAGATTAGTATTCCTTATGCAATCAACTGCTTTGTGTCCAAAGTGATTACAGGTAAAACAATAACCAAAAAATGAATAATTATACCTATACATATATGCTTGTCTTGCTGGAGTAGCTCTTCTGAGATTTCTTCTTTGATTGTGCATTTTTACAAACTTATCTTTGGTTTTCATTTTAGCTTCAATCTTCTTTTTGCCTTCAGGAGTAGCAGCATGATAACTTCGATCAATTTTCCTTCTAGGAGTCTCTTTGACTTTGGAACACTCTTCTTCATAACCTAAACATGTAGTGTCCTTATGATTATTTTGTTTGCCGAACATTTCATGCAACTTGTTTATGCTTTCTTCAAATTTTAGATTCTTTTCAAACTGCTTCCTAATATCCTCAAAATCTTTCCTTAAAGACATTATTTCTCCTTCAATCTTTTTGCATTCAACCATTTTAGTTTCCAGATCAGACTCTGTTGCATCAACTATCCTCTTAGCTTCCTCAACCTCTATCTTCACACTGATAATCAATTTGTTTGATTCATTATTTGTGTCCTTAAATTCACAATATGATTTCTTGCTTCTTCAAGATCAGAAGATACTCTTTCAAAATCTGAAAGTGCTTTGTACTTGGATTCTTTTTCTTGTTGTAGCTGCAACTCTAATCTTTGATTCTCCTTTTTGTATTTCGTGATTTCACTTAGAGCACATATGAGTTATCCTTCTATATCAATCTCACACTTCTGTTCATCATCACTCATAATGTAATCTTCTTCTTCTGAATCAGATTGGACCTCATGTTCTTCATGTGAATGTCTTCTATCATTGTCACTTTTCTTAGACACCAGGCTATCCTCTTCTTGAAGAGCATCACCTTGATAGACTCTTATCAATTCCTTCCACACATCCTGAGCTATTTCACAATGCATAACTTTATAGGAAACTTCATTAGATAATCTAGACAAAATGGCCTTCTTTTTTGTATGATTGCATTCATAAGCCTCTTTGTTACTTGTAGTATTAGGTGATTGAGAGGAAATAAAATACCCATTCTTAACTAACATCCACACACCATACCCTAAAGAAGATAGATAGACTTGCATTCTAATACACCAAATAGGGAAATCTGAACCATCAAATAAAGGAACTCCAGAAAACTCCTCTAATTTAATACTTGGCTCAATCTCTGTTATATTTCTATCAACTAATTCTAGATCATCATTTGAATTTGGTATAGACTATACCTTTTGATTAGTATGTGGCTTGACATTTTTTTTTGTCTATTTCTTTTGCACTTTCTCATGGTACTCCATTATCAGGACCTACCCAAGCTAGTTAGACTTCTATAGGAAACCTATGCTCTAATACCACTTGTTGGAGTACAAGACAACACTAAGAGGGGGGTGAATTAGTGTTGTATAATTGTTAACATCTTTTGCACCTTTTAATTTACAAGACAGAGAATGAAAGAGACTTCAATAATCTATCAAACACATATGTACAAGTATGATAATGAATATTGTGAACAAAACCTTATGAGCAAAACATTAGGACACACACACATAGAGGCAAATAACATAAACCATAACACAAGTTTTTCATGAGTGGAAAACCCTCATAGGGATGAAAAACCACTCTAAATTGCCTCACTAGCTTAATCAAATCTCACTTGTTACAAAGCCTCACTGGCTACTTTGTTTAAAAGCACCTACTTCAAGGAGCACCAACTTCAAGGGCACCAACCCTTATTACATGAATATGAAAAAGTACAGAGGAAAACTCTATTTCTCTACATAACAAAACCTTATATCTCCTTTTGTTTTCACACAACAAAATCTTCTTCAACCTCTAACTATTCAAACTTTCTTCAATCTATGAAACACATTTCAATCTCTATAAAAAAAGTTTCTTCAAACATTGTAAACATCAATCTCTGCAACATCGATCTATTGCTCTAATCAAGAATCAACACCTATACTTTCTTCTTTTGCATTGAAGATAATCTGTATAGATTAACTAGTCTTCATACTTCAAAATCTGATTCACCTGCATTTTCTCTTTAAAAAACCTCATCAAAAATTATCTTCAATGCTGCATAATGTCAGTCCTCAAAATTCTTATCACAATGAACCTGCAATGTTATTATAAATGAAATAAAGAAACCTTTCATATTCCTCTTCTCTCTGATTCATTTTCCCTTTTAAAAACAAATCTTCTATATTCTTCAATCTCTTCATCTTCTCTACAATTACCATCTCCATAAAATGGTATCCATAAGAAATCTTCAATAATAGTTTTGTCATAATAAAATTCTATTTGACCACCTGCATAAAAAATTTTATAATAATTGTAGAGCCTCCACTCTTAAACACCCACTTCTAAAAAAAATTTCTACATGAAGAACAATAAGTCCTTAATCACCATATAAAAAGAATAAAATCTTCACAAAGAAATTTGCCCTCTTTAGAAACTTTCACCTTTTTATGTTTCATGCCATGAGTGGAGTCAAAAATAGAAACAATCTTCATAAAAAATCTCCTAAAAAATGCTTTTAAAAGAACCCACAAAATTGCCATTTGAACAGGCTAAAAATAACTTTAAAAAACCTTATTTTTTGCAGTTTTAAAGAGATGACATTCTAATACTCATCAAAGTGGATGTAGGGAGGTGAGGACACATATTTGAATGTTGGCCTTTGATTTTTATCCATGCGCCCATCAAATTTTAAACAAGGGCCTTTGATTAAGATTTGGCGCCCGATGAAAATTTAGATAACTGACAAAGTCGGTGGCACAAGGAAAGGAGGGCCAGTTGCCCCACATTGATGACCCCTCCAAGATGTCACTTAAGTGGCATGCGACCTCCTATAGGGAGTCAACTGTAAATTAGAACTAAAGTGCATTATAGGAATGACGACCTTAGGCTTATGTTAAATGAACTCTAGGGTAGGGTTTTAGGACTTGTAACCCTAAACCCTAATTATATAAATATAACTCCTAAGCCATGAACACCCTTTTGATCATTGTCAAGTATTAACACTGCATTGTTGATATCACTACAAAGCATACTGTTGTCAAGTATTAAGATATTTGTCTTTAGACACCATAACCTGAGATAAAGAGACCAATTAGTCCATAACAACCACCACAGAGATATCAACAAACTTCTTGAACAACATCACTGTAGGCATCTCAAAGATGATAAGCAAACACCAAGCATAAGCTCTTGATGACACCATCATACACTAATCACCTTATACAACACTTGAGAGAATGAATCACTATCACTCTTGCAGAACCATCATCATGTTAATATGATCAACATTAAAGGTCAATATTCACCATACTCAAAATATGCCAATCATGCCTTGATAATGCTTCACAGATTGCTCTTCATCCTGATGTCCACTATGACAACTGATCTGTTTCAAATGACACATCATTGTTACAAAAACATGTCTTTGACATTTTTGAATTACATTAATACTCCTGCAAAACTACAAGCACATCCTTATGAACAATATGACTGAGATCAACATCCTTTCTTCTAAAGCATAAACATGATGAGCATGAAATCAACCACAACATGAAGTAAGTCTAATTCAAACTATTGCAATGACAATTCTTTTATAGCCACCTTCGCATACTGTGAAATGCAACTTTTGTATCAACTCTATGAACACCTCACACCACTAAAACACCATATCATCAACACCATGTCATGTAGCATCAACACCAAACAAGTAACCTTGTGATACCTTGAAGTAACTCACTCAACCTATATCAACAAAGTACCAAGATAGTCTCTTTGACATCAATGACAAATAATGCCCAACAACCATCATCAACACTTTTCCCAACACTTTACCCTTCATTCATTCCAATGCTCTCGCTTCAAAAGATGAAGCATTAGTGGATCAAGAGCGATCTCTCATGTTAAATCCCTCGGGGATGGATGTTGAGCTTACTCAAAGGTAAAAAAATGTCAATTCAATCATCATTAATAGACTTATTCCACCTAGTAAAGGGATTGTGAATAAGTGCAATTCACCTCTTTTCTCTAAACCAGAGATTACAGTTTGAGGTTTCCAACACCACCTCGACCCCTAGGTTACTTTCTCAATGTTTCAAAACAAATTACTCAAGGGAATCAAGGTGTTCAAAGTGTGTCACAACAATCTCATTATGATGCATTTACTCACACATACAACACCTGTAATAACAAGCAAAGTAAGCAGACACCAAGTATACCCATTTCTCTTCCACCTTCTCAACCTATCCTACCTCAAGCACCTTGTCTTCCTCCACTTATTGGTAAAGAATATGATCTTGTTGAGCAGCTCTGTGTTGCAAGTATGGGCCTAACCGGTGTTTTCATTGATGTCAACATACTCCTATTGCATTGATGCCAAGAATTGGATGAGTTGTGTGCTGAGGATATTGAGAAAATTATCCCTATCAGAAATAGAGAAGAATAGTAAAGATAGTGAAGTTCTATGAAGTAAAGATTCTAGTTAGTTGAAGATCAGAGTATATACATCAAAGGGTTTGTAGATATGTGTCTGAAGGTGCTCCTATAAAGATTTCAGATATCCACATGAAGATTTGAAGTTATGGCGATATGAGTAAAACTAGTTTTGGTAGCTGTTCAGAGGTGACAAAGTGACACAAATAGGTCCAGTGAGATCCAGAAATGTAATATCTTATTCTGCAGATCTGGTGGCATGTTTGGGAAGCCAATGTGAATTGAAAACTCAATTGCTTCATGGTTTAGAGGTCTGCAAGCAATTATTCTAATGTGACAGTGATGATCGGATATGTTCTTAAGGTTCTAGATGAAGATGCGAATGATTTCAGTAAGCAGAAGTGGTGTGGATGTTCTTGGTGATTTAGGTAAGCTTGTGGAGGTCTCTAGATTGTGTCTAGTTTGTGTTGGTAGTCCGCATTGAAGTTTGAGTTCGTAATTGAAGATTTACTTTCAGGGGATGGTGTTCTTCCTAATCTTAGCTGACCGGATGTTCTACACATGTTGTGGATGATCTTGAAGATGTTTTGCGAAGCATGACATGTTCCTCGAAGAAGATTGATGTCCCAGATATGTGTATCCGATAGGGTAGTGACGCGCATGAAGTTTTTGTAATAAGTCAAGTTGTATTTTGTAATTGCTCTGTAATAAAATAAAGTATGTTGTGCTGACTTTGATGATCATTCCAAAGTTGATGTCATGTATAAATAAGAATTGCAAAGTCATTCAAAAGTGTGGTGTCGTGATGAGAAAGTGATAGAGAGGAGAGGAGCAAAAAATAGAGTAGAAGTGTTGAGCTTAAATTGAACTATCTCAAGCATGGTTAAGATGCTAATCTCTAGCTCAAGTATGTAATATTTATATTATTCTATAGACAATGTGTCTCCTATAGGTAGTGGGCCTCTTGTGAGCAATGTGCTCAGGTAGTGAGCCCTAATTGGCAAATGCCATTTTTGTTCTTCTTATTCTTTTAACAGAGAATACAATCTTGGGTTAGTCACTTCATGGTTTTTCCCTTAACAGGGTTTTCCACGTTAAATTCTTGGTGTCATGTGTGTTGAATGCATTTCTAATCTTGAGTTATTACATTTTTCTTCCATGATTGAATAATTATTATGCTGTTAAAATATAAGAAGGATTTAAGGATTTAAAGAATAGGAGGTTTGGTGACAACTGATTCACCCTCCCTCTCAGTTGTCTGTCCTAAAACCAACAATTGGTATCAGAGCTAAGTTCCTCTAAAAGAGCTTAACCACTTGAGGAGATCCAGGATGTCTTCCTACAAGAAGGATAGTCTGAGGTTTGATGGAATGAACTACACTCTTTGGAAAAGCCGCATGGAATGTCACTTGCAATGTATGGGAATTCAATATTGGAACATGACTATAAAAGAGTATATTCCTCCAAAGAATGGTCTGACAACTCTAGATGAAATTAGAAATACTGAAGATAATCTTTGAGTGAAAGAAGCCTTACTAAGTGCCTTATCTGATACAGAGCTGACAAATGTTATGGATTTAAAAACTGCATATGAAATTTGGTCAAAGCTAGAAATTCTACATGAAGGAGACAAATATGTTATATGTGCCAAGCTACAAAGTCTAAAAGGAAAATTCAAAAACCTGAAGATGAATGAAGATGAGAATATCACTACATTTATGCCAAAAGGAAATGAGCTTGTTTGTGGCATTAGATGTGCTGGTGGAACTTTGGATGAAGATGAGATTGTTGCCAAAGTTCTCAGATCCTTACCTCCTGCTTACAAACACAAGGTTGCTTCTATTGAGGAATTCAGATCTTTATCAAATATTACAAGGGATCAATTGGTTGGGAAGTTAGCTGCATTTGAATTGGCTGAGTTTGGAGATGCTCCTCCAAAAACTAAATTTGCATTCAAAGCTAGTGCCTCTACAAAAGGTAAACAAAGGTATGATCTAGGAGACAGTTCCTCAAAGAAATTATCATGGTATGAAAAATCAAGAAAAGATTTTGAAGAAGATGAGGTAGAAGCTACTCAACTTGAAGCCCTTATTGCAAAAAAGACTACCAAGAGGATCTGGTAAGTATGAAGGAAAATTGCCCTTCAAATGTTTCAACTACAACAAGATTGGTCATTTTGCCTCAAGATGTCCGGAAAGGTTTTCAAGGCCAAATCCCAATAGATCAAGATTCCAAAAGAAATGTTACTATGTTCAAGAAGATGATGATGATGGAGTAAGAGATGATGAATCCAAGATAGGTAATAAATCTAGAAATGACTGGGTGCTTATTGCCATCAAGGAAGAAGATCCAATGCCCATTGAATCTATCAATCATAAAATGGTAGAAAGAGCTCTAGTTGCTCAAGTTGAAGAAAAGTATGAATGGGTCATTGATAGTGGATTCTCCCACCATATGATTGGTGATAAGAATAAGTTCATAAATCTGGAAATATATGGAGGAGTTGTAAAATTTGGTGATAATTCTGTTGGTAGAATCAGAGGCAAAGGAACTATTTCTTTTGATGGAAAGAACAAAACTAGTGATGTTCTATATGTTGAAGGTCTGAAGCATAATTTTCTTGGTGTTGGACAGTTGGTGGACAAAGGCTATGATCTCCAATTCAAAAATGGAAAATGCAAGATCTTTGAAAGCTCTAGAACTGAGATTGCATTCGGTACTCAAACAAAAGGTAACATCTTCCACTTGGTTGGTACTGGAAAAAGTTGTTTATTTGTTCAAATTGATCAGAGTTGGTTGTGGCATAGGAGAATGTGTCATGTAAATTTTGTTAATATCATCAAGATAAGCAACACTCAGGTTGTAAGAGATCTTCCAAGACTGGTGAAACCTACTAATAGTTTGTGCAAATAATGTCAGTTGGGTAAGCAGAATAGAGTCACATTTAAAAGTAAGGAACAATCTTCTACCAGATTGTTGGACTATGTACACACTGATCTATGTGGACTGGAAAGAATCAGGAGTCTGTAAGGTGATAGATATTTCATGTTACTGATTAATGACCACTCTTGGATGATGTGGGTGACTTTCCTGAAAGAGAAATCTAAAGCACTTGAGAAGTTCAAAATATTCAAGGCTGTGATAGAAAATGAAACTGGGTTAAACATAAAATGTCTCAAGTCTGATAGAGGTGGTAAATTCACATCTGGATAGTTCATAGAATTCTGTGAGAAACATGGGATAAAGAGACAATTATCTACTCTAAGGACTCCATAGTAGAATGAAGCAGTGGAGAGGAAGAACCAGACCATCCAAGAGGCATCTAGAACCATGATGATGGAAACAAATGTCCCTCAGATCTACTGGAGAGAAGTTGTAAGCACTGTTGTCTATTCTCTTAATCGAGTACAAATCAAAAGCAATACTGGTAAGACTCCTTATGAACTTTGGTTTGGCCTCACTCCTACTATTAAGTATTTTAGAGTCTTTGGTAGTAATTGTTATATCAAAAGAGATGAAGACCTCGGCAAATTTGATGCTAGAAGTGAAGGAATATTCTTGAGTTATTCTACTCAAAGCAAAGCATACTAGTGTTATAACAAGAGATTGACAAAGATTGTAGAAAGTATAAATGTGAAGCTTGATGAAGGCATTGAAAATCTCTCAAGGTTTTATGAGTATGAAGTAGATGATTGGAATGATGTTTTGGTCCAAGAAGAACAAGCCCCAACTGTGGTTCAGATTTAGACTGATCCAGAGAATCTTGAAATACAGGAAGAAGAGATAAGTTTGAATGAACCTGTCCAAGAAATAGAAGTGTAAGAAATTCCCAACACTCCCAAGTATGTAAGACTGAATCATTCTGAAGACCAGATCATAGGAGATAGAAGCAAAGGTGTTCAAACAAGAAGAAAGATTGCTCAAGATTCAGAGAAGTATTGTTTGATTTGAAAAGTTGAACCAAAAATAGTAAGTGAAGCATGCAATGATGAAAGCTGGGCTAAAGCAATGGAGGAAGAGTTGATGTAGATTAAAAAAAATCACACTTGGGATCTTGTTCCAAGACCTAAAGACAAAAATGTGATTGGGGCTAAGTGGGTCTTCTGGAATAAATTGAATGAAGATTGTGAAGTAGTTAGAAACAAAGCCAGATTGGTCTGTAAGGGTTATTCTCAAGTAGAAGGAGTTGACTTTGAAGAAACTTTTGCTCTGGTGGCAAGAATTGAAGCAGTCAGATTATTTATTGCTTTTGCTGCCTTCAAGGATTTCAAAGTATATCAGATGGATGTCAAGTTTGCCTTCCTAAATGGTGATTTGGAAGAAGAGGTATACATTGAGCAACCAGATGGATTCCAATTATCTGATCATGGTGATATGGTCTGCAAGTTGAAGAAAGCATTGTATGGACTCAAACAAGCCCCAAGAGCCTAGTACGAAAGATTGGATAAACATTTTTTGAAGATTGGTTTCAACAAAGGTACTACTGATAGTAACTTGTACTTCAATATTGATCATGAAAATATCTTGATTGTTGAAGTATTTGTTGATGATATCATATTTGGAGGAAAAGATAGTATGTGCAAGACTTTTACAAATCAAATGAAAAGTGAATTTGAGATGTTTATGTTTGGGGAAATGAATTTCTTCTTAGGTCTACAAATCACTCAAACAAAGAAAGGAATCTTCATATCACAGACCAAATATGTGAAAGAATTGTTGAAAAAATTTGGGATGGAAGATTCAAAGCCAATGAATACTCCCATGGCAACCAGGTGTAAACTGAGCAAAGATGATGAATCTCCTAAGACTGATAAAAAAAAGTACAGGTCAATGATTGGAGGAGTAATGTACCTTACTGAAACTAGACCTGACATTATGAATTTTGTTGGTCTTGTTGCCAGATTCCAAGCTGATCCTTGAGAGTCTCATGTCATGGCAATCAAGAGAATTCTCAGATATCTGAAGGGAATAGTTGAGTATGGATTATGGTATCCTAGGGATCATGATTTCTCTCTTCATGCATATACAGATGCTAATTGGGTAGGAGATGTGGATGACCAAAAGAGTACCAGTGGTGGTGCATTCTTTTTGGGGAAAAGATTGGTTTTTTGGCTAAGCAAGAAACAAGAGGCAATATCTTTGTCCATTGTAGAAGCAGAGTATATTGTAGCAGCAGGTAGTTGCACTCAAGTATTGTGGATGAAGCAAATGCTAAGAGACATCAGAGTGAAGTATGAAGAACCTATCACAATCTTCTCTGATAACTCAAGTGCAATAAATATATCAAAAAATTTGGTGTTGCATTCAAAGACAAAACATATATCCATCAAGTTTCACTTTTTGAGAGAGTAGGTGAACAAGAATGAAGACAGATTGCAGACATTTTTATTAAACCTCTACCTAAGGACTCTTTTGAGTATCTCAGGGAGAAGTTAGGGGTTATTACCCCTCCGATTCTGAATTAAGGTGCACTAATGTGCATCGGTCTGGTGGATCTCATAGTCATATCTTGTGGTCCGGATTGATGATATGAAGCTGCTACTCAGGGGGAGCAGTTTGTATGATTCTAAAGTACTGATGCAAGTATGTGCCCTTTGCCATTGATGTCAAAGGGGGAGAGAAGACATCAGGAAAAAAAAAGAGATTGCTGATCAAAGGGGGAGAAATGAAGAAAGAAAAAATATGTGAATGATTGATGTTGTTAGGGGGATCCAGTGAGGAGAAGTTCTTGTCTTGACAGTCAAAATAGTTTTTCACATCATGTGTTGCCATCAATGACAAAGGGGGAGATTGTTGCAAGTATGTGCCTAATCGGTGTTGTCATTGATGTCAACATACTCCTGTTGCATTGATGTCAAGAATTGGATGTGTTGTGTGCTGAGGATATTGAGAAAATTAGCCCTATCAGAAATAGAGAAGAATAATAAAGACAGTGAAGTTCTATGAAGTAAAGATTCCAATCAGTTGAAGATTAGAGTATGTGCATCAAAGGGTTTGTAGATATGTGTCTGAAGGTGCTCCTGTAAAGATTTCAGAGATCCGCATGAAGATTTGGAGAAGTTATGGCCATATGAGTAAAACTAGTTCTAGCAACTATTCAAAGGTGACAAAGTAACACAAATAGGTCTGGTGAGATCTGGAAATGCAATATCTTGTTCTATGGATCTGTTGGTATGTTTGGGAAGCCAATGTGAATTGACAACTTAATTGGTTCGTGGTTTGGATGTCTGCAAGCAATTATTCTAATGTGACAGTAATGATTGGCAATGTTCATAAGGTTCTAGATGAAGATGCGAATGATTTTAGTAAGCAGAAGTGGTGCGGATGTTCTTGATGATTCAGACAAGCTTGTGGGGGTCTCTAGATTGTGTCTAGTTTGTGTTGGTGGTCCGCATTGAAGTTTGAGCTCATAATTGAAGATTTACCTTCAGGTGATGGTGTTCTTCCTAATCTTGGCCGACCAGATATTCTACACATTTTACAGATGATCTTGAAGATGTTTTATGAAGCATGGTATGTTCCTCAAAGAAGATTGAAGTCCCAGATATGCGTAGCCGACAGTGTAGTGACGTACATGAAGTTTTTGTAATAAGTCAAGTCATATTTTTGTAATTGCTCTGTAATAAAATAAAGTATGTTGTACTAACTTTGATGATCATTCCAAAGTTGATGTCATGTATAAATAAGAATTGCAAAGTCATTCAAAAGTGTGGTATCATGATGAGAAAGTGATAGAGAGGAGAGGAGTGAAAAATAGAGTAGAAGTGTTGAGCTTAAATGGAACTATCTCAAGCATGGTGAAGATGCTAATCTCCAACTCAAGTATGTAATATTTATATTATTTTGTAGATAGTGTGTCTCATGTAGCCAGTCGGCCTCTTGTAAGTAGTGTGCTCAGGCAGTGAGCCCTAATTGGCAAGTACCATTTTTGTTCTTATTCTTTTAACAGAGAATACAATCTTGGGTTAGTCACCCCGTGGTCTTTCCCTTAACCAGGTTTTCCACATTAAATTCTTGGTGTCATGTGTGTTGAGTGCATTTCTGATGATTGAATAATTATTATTCTATTAAAATATAAGAAGGATTTAAGGATTTAAAGAATAGAAGGTTTGGTGACAATTGATTCACCCCCCCTCTTAGTTGTCTGTCCTAAAACCAACACTCCGTACTACTCTAGCTAAGATCTCTGTATGGGATTTAATACAAACATTGCCTACATACCAAGAAATTCTCCAAGAGGCTCTACAAAAGGTAGTTGTTCCACCTTCTGTTAGACTAAATGATGTAGCATCTTTGTTTAGTTGTATTCATGCAACAACATCCAATATATCATTTCAACAACATGAATTATCTCTTGGCTTACGATATTCATCATGATTGGTAGAATGAGAGTAAGATGTACTTTGATTGATGATGAATCAGTATCAATGTTGGTAGAATAGACTTGTTATATAAACTCAATGTTGATACTTCTCTCATCAAACCAGATAAACTCAACATTCATGGCTTTGATAATGTAGGTAAGAATCACTAGGTATAATCACCATAGATATTAAGGTTGGAACTGTGATACATTGCCTACCATTATCCATGTCATGCCTAATTCTATTTCATGCAATCTTCTTCTTGGTAGACTATGGATTCATGCCATGGGGGCAGCTCCATCTACCCTTCATTGATCAATAAAGTTGATCTTTGAAAAAAGATTACATACAATTAAAGCTGATCCGATTCTAGAAAGTTTCTTACAAATGGAAGTGAGATATCAAATTCCTCTAAGTAATTTGATCCCTTCTTCAACAAAAACCAAACCACTATTCTCTGTTGCTAACAATAGTATTGGTCAGGATAGTGTTAGTCCTTCGAGTGTGTTTTTTGGTGATGATTGGGGTTCATTAGATTTTACACCCTCCTTTGCGAGTGAATATAAAATCTCACCCTCACACCTAAAAACCTTGAAGGTAAATGAAATTTCTTCAACACAATCTCATACTCCTACAAAGTTTAAACTCAAGATTAATGATGATGGAACATTTAAAATATATGAAGATCCATCTTCTTCTACAAAAATGGTGGCCATTTGTGATAAAGTATCATCTAATTCTAATACATGTCTTCGTAGTGATGAGGTCTCTTTAGATTTCAACCCCCATGGGATTGTTGAAACAAAGATTGACCCTCCTCACCATGATCAAATGTATGATTCTTCTACTTCTTCTTTCAACAAAGACAGTCATATGACTTCTCCTCTTCATTCAAACTTGGAGAAGCATTATAGGCATGGATTCAAAATTATTTATAAACAAGGATAAAATGGAAATGGGTTAGGATGTAAAGAACAAGGAATTAAAGAAATTGTGGAACCAACACCGTACTTGTCTAAAGTAGGTTTAGGTTTCTAGTCTTCTCCTACGTTCTCTCCATCATGTTTTGCAACAAAAAGGATTGCTTCCTACTCCCCTATATATTCTCTTCTATCTCAACAAGATTGTATGTTGTAGAGTCTACTCAAAGACCACTTAATCACTCTTGCTACTCTAATATAGAAAAGGATTCAACAAAACAGGTCATTATTATGCATATCATCAAGCACTTGGCCACTCCACTAAGGAATATAAAGTCTTGGGTGACAAAATTCAACAACTTTGAACAAGGCTTGGCTCTAGCACCTCTCACCATGCTTGATGTAGTCTCTAGAGCACCTTGTTCTCCATCCATTTTATAATCAAGTTGGAGGAGGATAATTTATTATAGGACGACTTGTAAGAGTGGTTCCTCCCTCTCATTTGTGTTATGCTTGTAAGTATTATTATCCCCGTATTGTGATGTATTGTTGATTGTTAGTTCCCCCTTGGAACCATTGTTAGCACAAAGGTACAAGGAGTAAGAACATGTTGTATCATTCTTCTATATGTATCTTCATTCTTCTATATGTCATAATTCACAATTTCCTTAATTTTCTTGGATGATTTAGCATCCTTCCATGATTCAATTTATGTGTACTTTAATCTCATGCGATCTTTCCTTCATCATCTTCATAAGTTATGATGTTTTGTGGCACCTTGTTGCAATGCTCAACGTCATACCATGACTACACAAGCCATTGTGTATCATGTATATAAGTATCTCCTTGATTTGCTCATTCTGGGGGCAACCCCTTGTTGTGATGTAGCTTTTAAGAACATATGTCATTTGGGCATGTGCTTTTAGAAAGCTCTCATGCCTATTGTATTTCTTCCTCACTCTACCTTAAAGGAAATTGCTCCCTAATGGAGTTAGCAATCACTTTAAGGTGGGGGCATACATTGTGTTATGAGACTTACTCTAATCATTCTATCTAAACACTTGTTGATTATCTTCGTTACTACAATCTCTTGGAAAAGATTATGGAAATCTTGGAAGCAAGAGCTTGAGTCTATCTTGTTCTCCCAAGTTGGAGCTCCTTGCATGTTTGGGAGAAGGGTTGCACCACTAACTAGATTTTGGTAGTAAGGTTACTTCACCTTCTTATTTTGCAAGGACTTGTTTAATTCCTCTAGTGGGAGGTGGATTGTGTATTCCCTTGAGTAGAAACACTTATCTTAATGTGGACTATCTGCATGATGTGTTTGTACTTCTCTTGTTCTTCTCATTTATAACTAACCTAGGTTAGAATCTTCTTTATAGTATCTTGGGGAATGATGCATGGTGATTGAGACAATAGTTAGATTGAGGTCCCTTTTGTCATGTTAACTCAAGGTATTTCATTATGTACTTCTTGTGACTGATGTATTATGTGTGTATTCTCCTCTTATATTCTTATTCTCTGTATATTCTTCACACCTTGTTTATGTCTCACATATATTCTCTCTGTATGTTCCTTATTATTCTCCTTCAATGCTTCATGTGTATTCTATGTGTGTTTCATGTGTATTGTATGTATACCTTATGTGTATACTTCGTACCAAGTGTGTATGTTGTGTGTCGAGTGTGTATACTTTGTGTATTGCGTGTATACATTATGATTTCTCAAGTGTATGCCTTGTGCCTGTCTTGTCTTATCTCATGTTTTCTAAGTGCTTCATATATGAGTGAATCATGTCATGTGTTTTTTGTGTATGCCAATCATCATAAACTCCTAGAATCCTAAACTTGGGGGCTTGATCACCCCTTATTTTGGTGACATTCTTTGGATTCTATTTTGTTGTGTATGAAATGTGTCTTATCCATCCTTTAGTGTGAGATTGAATGTAAGTTCATACCCATGCTAAAGTGGGGGCTAATTGTTACATTGTAAAATATGTACACTAGCATTTTACACTTAGTTTAGCACCTGGGTGGACCTAAAATGTTTACACTTGTTAATCAGGACCTATTTTAACACCTTTTTTAACATTAAACATGTAATTCTTGATCCCAATGCACAAAACCCAAAAAATAACTATAAGGCAGGGCTCATAACACTTAAAGTGCCTTAACCTAGGAGTTTTGGGGCTAAAGGACCAGGGTACCCAAGCACCCTGGACCCTCCTTTAGCCCTAACCTAAATTGGTAGTTTGTCATCTTAGGACATCTTAAATGATTCCTAATGTCAGCCTCATTTGGTTTAACTCTCTGAAAATCAATGGGAATGCATATAAAAGCAAGTTATTCATTTGAACATCTAAGCAATGTAGACAATCTTGCACTCTCTCTTCTTCTCTATCATACTCTCTACTCTTCTCTAAATCTCTCTATGGTGGATTATTGTTGTGGTACTAACTTATTGCAGGTCTTATGAAGATCTTTCTACTTCTTTGGGCTACACCAACTTCTTGAGTCAAGTTGTGATGCCACATCAAGCATGCTAGGGTTTCCATACTCATGGTGACTTTTTTCCTTCATGCTTTGTTCTAGCATTCTATTCTACTTTAGATTTGCCTCTCCCTCCTAGGGCACACACTCTTTATCTATCATCTTTTCTATTATGGAGGTGGAAACACCATTCATAGAGCTTGACTTAGGAAAGCTCCTAAATAGAACCCTACCATTTTCCTTCTTGTGTGTGTAGGTCAGATCCAGAGGAATTTGTAGAAATCAAGCTACATGAGATAGGAACGTAGAAGGGAGAAGACACAAAAATTATCATAGTCTACAAAACCCTAATCAAGGTCTAGGGCACCTAAGTTCCTTGGTCCTTTGGCCTCTCAAATCAAGATCCAAGTTATTCTTGACCCCTTGATCTCTACTATCTATTTAGATTTTGGGTTTCTTCTTTCAACAATCTGTTATGCTTCGATCTTGCTCAATTAGGGTTTCATGTTTTATCCTAGTTTGATTGGTTAGATTTGGTTGATTCTCCTATATACCCCCTGTAGTTTGTCTCTCCTCCTTGAGTAGAAGCCAATCTCAGTTGTTGGATAGAAGAGGGTTCAAGACCTAGTTTGATCTTTAAATCTAGTCTCTCTTTTCTATCTAACATGTATATGGAATGGTTAGGGTATTTCCATTAATATCATTACTTTTATAAAAAAAATACTAGCTATTTTAGTGAGAAAATTTTTAACTGTGCTGGTGGGTTCGCTACAATGGCTATGTTACCAAAGAAAGAAAAAGGTAATTGGTGTCAGTTTTTGCAAAGGAGATATGAGATACATTTTAACAATAGTTCATCAAATAATTTCTTCACCCAATCAGCAAATTGTGGAAAACAACATTAGCTAAGGATTATTTCAACAATTTGAGAATATATCCTTGTGAGTAGAAATAATTATAGATGAGAATTTGAATGAATTCTTTCTTGGTGGCCTCAAGTATCACATCCTACATGAGGTACACATATTTAATCCTCTTGTTATAGGTAATAATTTTAATCATGGAATGAATGGTAGAGGAAATGTTTTTAGTCCTATAAGGTAGGGGTTTAGTAGCATAAGAAAGAAAATCTTCCTAGAACAACCATTCCCTCAGTATACTAGATTTACTTCATAACAAATAGAATAAAAAAGGGAAAAAAGGGCAACTTTTAATTGTGATAGAGAATATAGTCAAGGACTTTAATGTGCACAAAAGAAGTTGTTCTACATTGAAGAGGCTAGTGAGGAAGAAGATGAAGTATTAGATGTTGTCAATGAGCTAGATGAGAAATGAAAAGGTACCCAACCAACTATTTATTATCATGTAATTTATAGAATTAGTACCCAACAAACTCTCAAGGTAGTGGGTTTCTTGGAAAAAGAGTGAGTAATAGTGTTGATAGACATAAGAAGTACTCACATCTTCATCAACAAGAAGTTAGCTTCTTGTCTAAATTGTTTTATCTATATAGCTCTAGAATTTTAAGTCATGCTTGTAGATGGGGGTACAATTAGTTGTTTAGGGAAATACCATATCATTAAACTTTCAATGGGAGATTACTAACTAGATTTCCCTATGTTCTCTTTCTCCATGGGTACAAAAGACATCATTTTCGGAGTCCAATAGTTTACTACATTGGGAATTTGTATTAAGATGAACTTCCAAGAGCTATTCATGTTTTTTCAGTCTGAGGGAGGATAATCAAACTAAGAGGTTCACATGCAAAGTCTCCACAATGGTTAGCTCCCGTCAAATGAAAAATATTCTTAACAAGGTGGTATATATTATGATCCAATTCTTTTATTAGAAGCATATCAATCAAATGTTTCTATACCACTTATTTGCAAGTAGTTGTAGTTAGGAACTTAGTATTTTTGGAGATATATGCTAAACGAATTGCGTCACAAAAGAGATCATGATCATTCCATTCAAATAGTACTAGGGAGATATCCACCCAAAATTATGCCCTACAAATACCCACATGTATAAAAAATGAGACTAAGATGACAGAAGAGATTCTAGATGTAGTTATTATGTAGCATAGTCAAACTACTTACTTGTCTCTAGTGGTAATGGTGCACAAGAAAGATGAACTTGGAGGACGTATGTCCTAATTACAAAGAGCTCAACGAGTACACCTTAAAAGATAAGTTTCCAATTCCAATAATTGATGATCTATTAGATGCACTTAATGCTGCTATTTGTTTTACCAAGTTTGATCTTCATTCTAGTTATCATCAAATTCAAATGGGAGAAGAGGACATACATAAGATAGCTTTTTGAACCCATGAGGGCCATAATGATTTTTAGTGATGTCTTTTGGCCTCACAAATGCACCATTGACATTTCAAATTTTGATGAACTATATCTTTAGACCATTTTTTAGGAAATTTGTTTTGGTATTTTTTTATGACATCTTAATATACAAAAAAACTTGGGAGGAACACTTGCAACTTGTCAATCAAGTTCTGAAAGTTCTCAAACAACACTAACTTTGTGCTAAGCCACTCAAGAATGTTTTTGGAGTCATCGAGGTGGAGTAACTAGGTCATATTGTTTCATATGAGAGAGTTAAGGTGGACCTTTATAAGATTAAGGCCATAGTAGAATGGCAATTTCCTAGAAGTCTCAAGACCCTATGGGGTTTCTTAGGACTTACTATTTACTATCCTTTATTTTTCTTAAATGTGAGGATAATAGTACCAATTACAAATTTATTTAAAAACAACTCCTTCTAAGGAATGAGGTAGCCACCAAGGCACTTGAGAAACTAAAGGAAGCTATGTGTACAACACTAGTTCTAATTGCCCTAGATTTTTCTAAAACCTTTACTATGGAATGTGTGCTTCTAAGTATGGAATAGGAATAGTACTCATGAAAAAGGGAGGACCCCTAGCATTTGAGAGTCTCCAACTCAAAGGTAAGAATTTGTTGATTCCCATTTATGAGAAGGAGATGATGGCTATTATATAGGTAGTTAGACAATGGAGACCTTATCTAATAGGAAGACACTTTAAGGAAAAGATAGACTGTGATAATCTCAAATACATTTCAGAATAGATTTTTATCTAAATAATAACAAAAATGGATCATAAATATGTTAGAATACGACATTGAGATTATATAAAAGAAAGGAAAGGAGAATGTTATGGTTGTTCCTTTATCTAGGAGGGATGAACTCAGAAAGTCACTATTGTATGACATTTCCATATTGTATATAGGTCAGGTAGATGAGGCATGATAAGAATGGGAGAAGGATATGGATACATAAACCCTCATTCAAAAACTCCATTAAGATTCAAGTGTGTCAAAAATATTTTCATGGAAAGGAGATGCTATGTATGAACTCAAGCCATAATTTTAAGGTTTTTGAAAAGCTATTTTCCTCACTAATAGGTGGGCATTTAGGATTATTAAAGACTCTCATAGAATCAAGTAGGATTATTTTGGGATGGGATCAAACATGTCCAAAAATTTATGGTCAATGCTTGATATACTCTAGTAAAATAAAGGGAAGACAACTAAGAATCTAGGTCTTCTACAACCCTTATATATTCCAAGATAGAGGTGGGAGGAGGTATCCATGAATACAATCACTAGATTGTCTAGGTCTAAAAGGATAAATGTCATTATGGTTTTTGTGTATGGACTCACCAAATATGCACATTTTTATGCTTTGTCACACCTATTTGTAGAAAATATTTTATGGATATCATTTAGAAACTACATGGGACTCCAAACATAATAGTAAGTGATCATGATCCTAATTACAAACAATTTTATGACTGACTTAGTCTCATGTTTAGATACTCATCATGCTCCTAGCTTATCATATCATGCTATATTAGATGGAAACACTATGGTGGCCAACAAGTCATTGGAGACCTATCTTTAATTTTCTTCTTTATATGAGAAAGAGATATGGGTTCAATGGTTACCACTAGCAGAATGGTGGTATAACACTTTCTACAGTTCATCAAAAATGCCTCCATTTTTGGCACTATATAGCTACCATCCACCATCCATCACCTCTTCATTGTGGGAACACCTAAAGTTTAGGGAAATTTATGGTTATATTTAGAACTAGTAAGAGGTACTGCCTAGACTTATAGAGAACTTGGGATTGATACAAGATAGAATAAAGAAACAAGTTGATCAACACCAACATGAAAGAAATTTTGAAGTAGGATATTAGATCTTTGTGTAATTATAGCCATATAAGAAGATGCAACTAAAACATTAGAAGAAGGGTAACAAGTTTCCTCCCAAGTATTATGGCCCTTATAAGAATTTGTAGAAGATTGGTAATGCTACATACAAACTAGAATTACCTAAGTCAACAAAAATACATCTAGTCTTCAATGTTTCCTTCTTGAGGAGGTTATTGGAAAAAGAATTTCAACCCCAATAGAATTATTAGATCTTGATGAGGAAGGAAGAATGATTTTGGAACCCAAGGAAATCCTTCAAATATGCACTAAGAGGTTGTAGACAAGGGAAACTATAAAATGTTTTCAATCAAATGGAAGATTTCTCTTGTCGAAGATGCTATGTGGGAAAATAAAAATTTCATGTAAAAGAGTCCACTATTAATTTGCATTGAGGACAAATCTTCTTTGAAGTGGGGGCATGTTGTAAACCATTAACACATTGTTTGAATTGGGAGATGTGTGGCCAACTTGCACATCTATAATAATCCTTATTTGAGTCATTTATGAGTCCATAAGTATAATTATTGTATGCCAGGTCAACTTCATTTCTATTAGGACACTAGCATATTCCAATGATGCCTATATGTGTAAGAGGTAGTGAGTAAAAGTCAATCATCATATTGCAACTTATATTCTTATTAGATATTTTTGGACAATTGCCCCTCGAAGGGGCTTATTACTATTGAGTATTATCAAATATTTGTAGCTTATTTCCTAATATGTTCTTCTCTTATCCAAGTAATTTCATTAAAAATTCCATGGTAATATAAATGAGTAGTAAAAGATGTATGTAATACCATGCCTTTGTTCCTATAGTACAATAATAGAGTATACCTATGTATGAACTCAAGGGTAAGTGCAAAAAGATGAGGGACCAAAAGGGGGTCTTAAGATGCCATTTTTTTTCTAAAATCAGGAAACATTGATGTTCAATGAGAAATTGAAGATAGTTACACTCAAAATTTGAAGATGCAACAAAAACAAGAGTCGTAGTGCTCTGAATCTAGTTTCTCAACTACTAATTTTTTTCAAAAATGGTTGAGATTAAGGGGTTCAAAAAGGGGGAGCACACAAATTGGTCCTATTTTTCTCAAAAAAAACATAACATAGCATCTAGTGTGCTCCCCTATAATGTTAACTTTTTTTTAGTATTTCAAAAATCACTTCAGTGAGAAATTAGCTAACACCATGTAGTTTATCCCTAATTTTTCTGATAATTTTTTCATGAATAATTGATTTTTTAGTAATTTTCAAAGTGGACACATCCTAAAAATAGAAAATTGAGTGTGCTCCCCCCTAATTTTTTTGAAAACCCTAAAAAAATCATTTTTTTTAATACATGTAGAATGGAATCTAGTTTCTAAAAATGTAACTTATTTCAAATTTTGATGAACGGTTAAAAAAAGTCAAATATACTAGACACTAGTTTTTGACAAAAAAATGGATATACTAACAAAAGAAATTAAAAATGAAACCATTAATGTACTCAAAATGTGAAAAAAATTATATGGTTAGATAGCTAACAGAGAGCTTAAGATTATGGTGGTATTTTTTTGACTTTTCATTGAAAAAAGTGCAATCCTGATGGGGAGCATGCTCCAGATTATCTAAAAATTTTGTTAGAAACTAGAAAAGAACATCCTTATGACCTCACATAACATGAGTGTATTATAATTCACTCACATTATGTGCATTCACATAATGTAAACGCATTATAACGAGCTCACATTATGGTGAGCTAATTTGGCTTTACACATGCCAATTGCATTTGCTTGAAAGTTTCTAAAGTCTTTTCAACAAATCCATTTTTTGCATATCTTGCAATCATTGCATTTCATTACAAAACATCTCTTTGAGGTGTTAGGTCAAATAATTGACATGCCTTATCTATGCTTCCACACTTTACATACCGTCTCTCTCACTCTCTACTTCCCTCCCCTCTCTACCTCCTACCCTCTCTCTGAGTCTCTGCTTCCCTCCCCTCTCTACGTCCTACCTTCTCTCTCATTCTCTTCTTCCCTCCCCTCTCTACATCCTATCCTCTCTCACTCTCTACTTCCCTCCCCTTTCTACCTCCTACCCTCTTTTTGCATCTCTTCTTCCCTCACCTCTCTACCTCCTACCTCCTGCCTTCTCTCTTACTCTCTTCTCCCCCCTCTCTACCTCCTACCCTCTCTCTCACTTAGTACTTCCCTCCCCTCTCTACCTCCTACCCTCTCTCTGAGTCTCTACTTCCCTCCCCTCTCTACCTCCTACCTTCTCTCTCACTCTCTTCTTCCCTCCCCTCTCTACCTCCTACCCTCTCTCTCACTATCTACTTCCCTCCCCTTTCTACCTCCTACCCTCTTTCTGAGTCTTTGCTTCCCTCACCTCTCTACCTCCTTCCTTCTCTCTCACTCTCTTCTCCCCCCTCTCTACCTCCTACCCTCTCTCTCACTCTCTACCTCCTACCCTCTCTCACTCTCTACTTCCCTTTGCTCTCTACCTCCTATCCTCTCTCTTGCTACTTTCTTCCCTCCCCTCTCTCGCACTCTCTACTTCCCTCCCCTCTCTACCTCCTACCCTCTCTCTTACTCTTCTTCCCTCCACTCTCTACCTCCTACCCTTTCTCTCACTCTCTACTTCCCTCCCCTCTCTACCTCCTACCCTCTCTTTGATTCTCTACTTCCCTCCCGTCTCTACCTCATACCTTCTCTCTCACTCTCTGCTTCCCTCCCCTCTCTACCACCTACCATCTCTCTCACTCTCTACTTCTCTCCCCTCTCTCACTCTCTACTTCCCCCCCTCTACACCTCCTACCCTCTCTCTCACTCTTTTCTTCCCTCCCCTCTCTACCTTCTATCCTCACTCACTCTCTACTTCCTTCCCCTCTCTACCTCCTACCCTCTCTCCCACTCTCTACTTCCCTCCCTTCTCTACATCCTACCCTCTCTCTTACTCTCTTATTCTCTCCCCCCTCTACCTCCTACCTTCATTCTCACTCTCTTCTTCCCTCCCCTCTACCTCCTATTCTCTCTCTCTCACTCTCTACTTCCCTCCCTTCTCTATCTCCTACCATCTCTCACTCTCTACTTCCCTCCCCTCTATACCTCCTACCCTCTCTCGCTCTCTTCTTCCTTCCCCTCTCTACCTCCTACCCTTTCTCCCACTCTATACTTCCCTCCCCTCTCTACCTAGTACCCTTTCTCACTCTCTACTTCCATCCCCTCTCTACCTCCTACCCTCTCTCTCACTCTCTTCTTCCTTCCCCTGTCTACCTCCTACCCTCTCTCACTCTCTACTTCCCTCCCATCTCTACCTCCTACCATCTCTCTCTCTACTTCACTCCCTTCTCTACCTCTCATCATAATTCTTCCCATCCAATAAAATTTCATAAATTATCTTGTTTTCATTTCATTATCCATATCTATATCATCATCCCTCTTTGCATGTCCTAGTTTTCTTGTTTCCATGTTCTTTGTCGATAAGGGAGAGGGAGGAAGAGGGAGAGAGGATGGATATGGAGGGGAGAGAGAGGGGAGAGATAGGATGATAGGGAGAGAGATATCGAGTCCTAGCTTTCTTGTTTTGGAGAGAGAGAGGGTTGGTTGGGTTTATGAGTTTAGGGTTTCTTCATTTTATGGTTTAGAGGAATTATTTAGGGTTTAGGCATTTAGGGTTGATCTGGTTTATGGTTTATGGGTTAGGATTTAGGGGAATTATTTAAGGTTTAGGGGTTTTGGGAGAGAGAGAGAGGTTTAGGGTTGCTTAGGTTTAGGGGCATTATTTAGGGTTTATGAGTTTAGGTTTCAAGGGTTAGGGTTAAAGGGAAATTATTTATGGTTTAGGGGTTTAGTGTGGTTTCTCAAGTTTAGGGTTTAGGGGTTAGGGGCATTATTTGAGGTTTATGAGTTTAGGGTTGCTCAAGTTTAGGGTTTAGAGTTTCTCAGGTTTAGGGGTTAGGGGTTTAGGGTTGCTTGGGTTTAGGGGTTAGGGGTTTAGGGTTTCTCAGGTTTAGGGTTTAGGGTTTAGAGAGATACAGCCAGGGAACCAATAGAGATTGGGAGAGATAGGGAGATAGAGTTTTAGGGTTTCTTCTAGGGTTTATGGTTTAGGGGTTTGGGGTTTGGGGTTTAGGGGTTTAGGGTTGCTCAGTGCTAGGGTTTAGGTGTTAGGGTTTAGGGTTTAGGGGCATTATTTATGGTAACTTAGGTTTTATGGTTTAGGGGTTAGAGGTTAAGGTTTAGAGGTTTAAGTTAGGGTTTAGAGAGAGGACCAATAGGGAGATATAGAGGACATTGAGGGGAGAGATAGGGAGATAGAGGGTGAGGGACATGGCTAGAGACATAGATAGAGAGATTGAGAGGTAGAGGGATGATAGATACAAGGAGATAGGGTTTAGAGTTGATCGAGTTTAGGGTTTAGGGGTTAGGAGTTTAGAGAGGGAGAATAATTTATAGAACCATACCAAGATAGTTGATAAAGGATAGGCTCTGTTGTTATGAATAAACTATTATGAATTTGCTGTTATGAATCAGGATCTGCTGTTATGAACCAAATTACATATATAAGGATCTGTTGTTATGAATTAGTGCATGTGTACATACTAAATTATGCAAGGATAGGCTCCAATGAGGGTTGATAAAGGAAGAATAAGTCTTCTATTACAATCTACCCAAACTCCTCTATTCTGAAAGAATTGTCTACTATTTTTATTATTGGGAATTGTCAAGAGTTGTTGCTTCCTTCTCCAAGTTTGGCTTTTGTTGCAAAAGCCCCTGCAAAGATCTAATTATCATTGTCTTATTCATCATGCTTGTATAAATCATCATCATTCCAAGGAAACAAGCAAAGACTCTAACACTAGAAGAGTGTGAAGCCAAGAAAGAGAGGAAAAGAGAAAGAATGAGGCGAATTCACGAAAGTAGGAATTTGCCAACCATACAAGAAGACATTCCACCATTGCCAATTGAAGAGGAACATGACACATATAATGAAGCTAAGAGAGAGATGGAATTGGTGGCACAAAAGGAATGAATGTAAAACCTCTGTTCAATGAGGAAAGTGAATCTCCAAGTTGGAGGCACTCCATTGTTCACAAGTCAAGTTGAAGGAACACCATCATTATCTTCTCGAATTGGAGACACTCCATCTTTCACAATTGAATTAGAAGGTACATCTTTATTTTCTTCTCAAGTTGGTGGCACACCATCATTCACACATCAAGTTGAAGGTACACCTTCTCCATCTCAACTTCAAGCCTTTTCATCTTTTTCATCTCCAATTGAACGTATGTCATCTATCCCATCTCAAGTAAATATTGAAGAAATTACTAATGTTGAGTCAACTTTACCAATGAAAACACCTCCTAGAATTTTGCATAGGAAGCCTAAGTTTATAATTGATAGTGATGAGAATGTGTTGAAGCCCATGCATGATAAGATTCCCAAGTGCGCTTGCCAAAGATATGCAAATAAGATGTGGAAATTATTCTTTGATAATTTAAATGAAACCGGAAGATGTCAACTATTAGTTGGATTGATGAGAATTATAAAATTTAGGCCCACTATGAAGATTCTTAGCCTAAGAACATCAAATGCCTCAAGAGAAAAATCAATTGTCAAGAATCTAATGAGTACATATGAGACTGTGGGTTCCACCTCACGCACCAAGGATAGTAATGTCACATGACGTGTCATTACATTGACAATAGTAAGCCAATAAACAAATAAAGCTTGCCTCATTAGAAAGACAAGTCAAGCATTGAAAATAAGTAGAAAAACTCTAATGAGAGCCATTGGAAGATGTGAAAGGGTTGAGAACCCAAACACTAGTGAATTGTAGGCTTTCTCTGGGAGGCTCCTACAAAAAGACAAAGTTGTTGTTGAAACCTTGAGATCCATCATTGAAGAATTTTAGAAAAATAACACAAGGGTATCTCCTAATGCAAGAGATGTGTTGTGTGGTTACACAACACGCCTCATTTTAACTTGGCAAAATAGGGACCCAACTTTTTGGCTTGTTTTGTGCTTTCTGGCAGTCTGGTAAAAGTAAGTCATGCAGATCATCATGCATAGAAAGGCTGGGTAAGTCATCATCATGAGGTTAGTTTGTCAAGATTTATATTTTGTTCCAGTAACCTCATATTTAGAAAGAGCATCAAGTTTCATGCAGGTTTGCCTTTTGTATCACCCTGATATTTGTTAAGGTGAGAAAGTTGTGAATGGTCAAGGTTTGAGTCAAACCTGATATTTCTAGGGGGGAGGATCATGTTTCGTAACATTTGTCATATTATAGAAGATCACCCCGATCTAATTTATCACCTGATAAATCATGCGGCCCAAATATCCAGATGTCAATTTTAGGTGATAGTAGCCTTTACCCATCAATAGCCTTATGCATTTCACGAGGATCATATTTTTCAATGTAACCCAATATTTCTTAATATCCTCCTACCGCGAAATATCCCCCTAAGCCAATATCCTGATGATGTCATTCAAGTCTGATAAACGAAGAAATGATATAATGATGACGTAATCATCATTTTTACCTCTCGGGGGGCATATTTCTTGAACATGATCCTGCTCCTATAACATGACGATGACGTCATGATGCCTTGAAGATACAATGAGTTATTATCTGGATGACGTCATCCCGATATTTTGAAAAGGAGAAGCATAATTTTATCCAGTCATCATCATCTTTGAAACATCACTCGATGTACCGAAATATCCTCCTGATGTACTAAACATAACCAAAGGGTGAGTTGATCACCTGATCTTGTCACGATAGTTTTTCCTCTCAAAGAGGATGATCACATTAAACTTGAGATGATATTCGTGAATATCATCTTGTTATTTGAATATCATCCTGTCATACGAATATCACCCCACTCCTATTGCCACCATTAACATTTAATGCGCATAGACATGGTAGGTAGTTCCCGCTGACCCCAAAGCCCGATGAAACAACTGGCAAAATTCTGACTTTCTGTGTAGAAAATTAACGAATAAAATCCAATCTGTCAGGGTTTGACCTAATTTCACCCTAAGTGCATGGTTAAAAGGTGAATTCACCATCATTTCAGTTCTTACCTTGTGATAAAATTGTTTTTACAGAGCACCAGCTTCCATATCCTCATACAGGTGATAGTCAGACGAACCGAGCTTATAAACGGGAGGAAGTGCGTGATCATCAGTAGGATTAAGAGTACATTCAGAAATCCACTGGTATAAAGGAAATTTGCATATCCAGGTAAGCAAATGAAACTCTCATCATGTTGTTTCTGTAATAGTCAGGTATGGTGTTGTTAATCTGAAGTTTTAGTTTATGCACCCCCATGATAAGTTGATGTTGAATAAATACAGTAGGCATGATGGTTAGTAGAGATAATTGTTATCTACATGCATGTGAGTATCCATTGTAAGATAGGATTTTGTTAATTGCAGGCATCCATGGCTGATAAGAGGTTGGCTAAGTGTGAGGCTGAATTCAGTAACCCCATGTTTTCATCTCAGAGGGGCGTACTATTCAAATATAGTGCAATTACAGATACCCATCAGGGGAATACTAATTTGGAAGCCTGGTCGGCTAGGCTGAATGATGAGAAGAACAGAAGTCCTATACTGGATGCCCTATTCATGTCCGGAATGTGGAATGCCATCAGTTTCTCGTACTCCATGGAGTCTCCGGAGCTGGTTATTGAGTGTGCTCGGAACTACAACCTGTTGTGCCTTGCACACACGCCCCATTTTGCCAAATGGAGACCCCCTCTTTTTCTTTGGCTTGGAGTCTCGACCTCTCTTGCTTATGATGATGAGAAGGTGAATTTGTGCTTAGAATGTATGACTTGTTACAGATTTGGGTATTTCGCATGTGTGGAGTCAGTTGATATTTTTCATGATTGATTTGGAAGTGTCTTGAGTGGTCTTGTGCTTAAAAAATAGCCATTTGTTGCCTTCTGCATTGGGATTGGGTGTTACTGTACTTTGCTCTAAAAACCTATGTCACGGGATGTTGCCCTTGAAAGTGCTTCTGCAGGATGTTTCATGTTGAAATTCATAGTTTCCAGATCTTATAGTTGCAAAATCATGTCAAATTCCATTAGATTTCACCAAGGGATCCATGAGCTTTCACCCTGATACATGTTCCTGAAGCCCTGATTTGGCTAAGTCTGAAATCCTGAAAATCCTAAAAAATGGCTAAGTCTGAAATCTGGTAGAACCTCAAAATTCTAGAATTTGCATATGAAATCCTATGGATCTGGAACCTATCTCAAACATCCTGAAAGTATATTTAAAAATATTTAAAGTATAAGAAACTTATACTTAAATATATTTTTAAATATACTTTCACCCTGACCAATTCAAAATCTGGCGCTAAAAACACCTCCTACTGCAAAAAACGCTAAAACAGCCTCCAACCGACCTTTGCGCTAAATTTGCCTCCGACCGACCTCCTTCCAAGCCACCGCTAAGTCAGTCGGACCAAAATCTGCGCTAAGGTCGGACAACACCAAAATCTGCGCTAAGGTCGGATGGACCCAAAATCCGCGCTAAGGTCGGACAACACCAAAATCCGCGCTAAGGTCGGACAACCTCAAAAATCCCGCTTTTTGCAGAAAATGCTAGAAAAACATGAAATTAAAGTCTACAAATGGATCCTAATGACTGCAAAAACTTCCTAGATCAATATATTGGCCAAATGGGTACTCAAAAATGATGAAAAATGCAGAAAATCATGCAAAAATCACTAGATTTAAGAGGTTGTTTACAAGAAGGTGACATTGACAATGAGTTGTTTTTGACTGATTCGTGACTGCAAATGGACATGTTTTGATTCAAATTGATGAAAAATGACTTGTTAAGATGAAATTGATGCTTTGTATTGTGAATTGTAGGTCTTGGAGAGCACAAAGGAGCCAACTGGAGCCGTCTTGGAAGGATGTACACACAGATATGCAGTACTGATCCAGAGATGCAGAATCGACATTCTATCAACCAAATTGCTGCTGCACATGCAAAAGGAAGTCAGTATAATGTCCAAGATGATAAAGATGAGTCTCAGGAGCTAAAAGACATAGAAGATCATGCCAAATCACTATTGTTCCTGCAGATCCAGTCCAATGTCCTAGTGATCCAGTCTGAGGGTCATAACTCCTAGCTATTTTATCAGAATTTAAACTTCTTGGACTCGTTGGAAAGATAAACCAGTTGTCTAGTTTGAACTACCCAGCTACTTAGGCTTAATGCCAGGCTGCTGATAGGTTTCGAGCTCCCATTCCGCTCTGAAGGCCTCTGAAAATGCAATTTACTACGATGTAGAAAATACCAAAAATTATATTTTTGATATTTTCCGTAAAATGCCACTCAAATAACCTTGGATCGGATCACTAAGATATGCATACAGCTATCCCAATAGGCCAGTCATCAAGAATCAGTCCAGAAAGCATCCAATTGGATATATCTTCACTAATAAAGTGTCGAATACTCCTTTTTGATCCAGTCAGCACTTGGAATCCCGTGGATCCACATCAGCTCAAGTTTTCAAGTGTCATGTGACTCTATTTTGGCTTTATTAGGCCTTGAAAATTGACTTTTCATCATGTATAACCAAATGGGTATCTATTTTGTTTAGATTCAATGTATTTGCAACCTATATTTTGTCTTTTTCCTACAAGACAAAGGCAAATCCGAAAATGTAACAAACTGATGTATCTTATTAAATGCCATGTAATCTGGACCGTCGGTGTTGAGTTAATCTCCACCGTTCATTAGAAGGCTAGGGTATGCTACTTTCTATATAAAGGGCTGCCATTTCCACTTTTTGTAAGAGAGATTTTGATGCCAAATTGTTGACTCTGTGCCATTTGAATTAAATACAAAGCAAGTTTCTGCAGTATTTCTAAGAATTTGGATCTTGTTTTGATTCATTGTGGTCTTCATGGTTTGCTTCTTGCTCTCCCATAATTAGATTAGTTGTGCTTTTATGATGTTAATGGTTTACTGCAGTATTTGATGAATGTTCCAAGTCCATACTTTTAGTTATTTGCTGATGGTAAATAACTGTGTAAAGTTAGCCTGGGCTTATTATTTGTGCTAAAGTTCAACTTCATTTTATGAGTTAAGTTGCGCCATTTATTAGGTATTTAACGAATGAATGTGGTCTGAAAATCTTTCGACTTCCATTGAAGATAGCACCGTTTTCTGCAGCACTGTAACACCCATTTCAGTTTGGTAACTCAGAAAACTGGTTTAAAGTCTGGAATATTTGTCTACTAAAGATAACCCTTGCATTGTGAATGTCACTTAGGATTCCTTCTAAACCCTAAATCTTTTGCATTTTCTTTAAACCCACTGTTTAGCTGTTAGAATAGAAAGTTTCAGCAGCATCTTACCTTGTCTATCAGCTAAAAATCATAATAGGGTTTATGTGTATTTGTTGTCTCAACCTTGAAGATTTGCAGACTGCATGTAAGACCCCTTGTAGGTACAGCTAGAACATAACCATTGAGAAATTCCAAGCAAGCTAAGACCTAGCTGTATTATCCTTGGAGTAGTCTTGCCTAGGGTGAGATACTTTTCAAGAGAGGTGTGAAACCAGCAATCACACCTGCGTTGTTGCGTGCTAAAACCACCATCAACAGAATTGGCGCTAGAAGGAGGGCGGACAAAGATTTTTATGCAGGCTTTCATTTTTTTTTGGTTCATCGCACATGTTGAAATGAAATGAATGTACAGAAAATTTTGATCCAATGGGTACACATCAGGGTTTCAGTCATGAAATCCCTTCATTCTTCAGAGGACCATCTCAGATGTCATATCATGAAGAAAACTTCCAAGTAGATATCCCACTTTTCAAAGAAGTGTTAGATAGGCAGATCAGAGTGAAGTATCCTGCACTAACACTGCTCAATTTTAGTTCACCTCAGATTTGCACTGTACATCCTGGAGAACTACATGACAAAATTGACTGTTTGACTTTTCTCCAAAGATTGGATCTACATTTAAAGGGATTACTTCCTATTTTTGAAGTTTATAAACCTGAAGTAGGATATGGATATGACAGACATATACAGAGCAAGAGCATGCAAGGAGCTGCAAATCTTCCATCCATAAATGATCGCGGTCAACAAGGCAATCTACACATTGGAGAAATTGAAGTCCCTCAAGTTGTTCATCAAAATACATGTCAAGATGATGAGAGCAAGCAATGCATGTGGTTTGTAGGTCGCCCAACTAATGAAGATGAGGTCCCTGCCTGGATAAAGCTTGGTTTTCAACCATTGGATCCAGACTATTCAGTCACAGAATATGCTATCCCAGCATGGCAAAAATCTAATTTTCAGTCACAAGGCAGTGAACAGAGCAATGCACAAGATCAGATTTTTGCTGCAAAGAATGTGGACAATGCAGATGATAAAATAGACTTGATGAATAGGCATGTTGGAGATGCAGATCAGAAATCAAATGTTTCACAGACATCAAATCCTAAGATTGAATTTGCTGCTACAGAGGTACAAAACATCTGTCCCTTGCAGGTGGATGATAATTCTGAGTTGGAACAGCAGTTAGATCAGATCAGATGCGTGCAAGAACAAGAAGAAATTAGTCCTCCAAATGAAGAACAGTCATGGACAGCAATGCAGAAAATTATTCCAATTGACACGCTTGAGCCACAATCTGATTGTTGGATGAAAAATGATCAAGCTACTGAGTATATCAGCACGGTGAACTACAAAGATCAGTCATATCAGATCACTGTGGTTACTCCCACAGAGTTCTCAGCTGAGTCAAATGAAGAAGAAGAATATGATGCATCACTTCAAGGCAACACTAACATCATAAATCCAACTATGCAAGAAGAAAGAGACCTTGTTGTTACTGCAGACAGTGAATTGCCAACCCTATGCCAGCCCTTAATTCAAACACGAAGATTGCTGATTGGTGCAGAGGAAGTTTTATCAGAGCATGTGACTGATTTTGATGAAGTAGATTCAACTATAACACATGTTCCCCATGTTCCTCATGTTTACACATGCAATGAAGAAGATCTCCACATGGTTGATGCTAATCCAATGATAAGAAATGAAAGTATAAGTCTGCAATCCGAGAATAAAAATCAAACAGTCACACAAAGTGATGGCTTGGAATCTTTTTCATGTCACTTGATCACATCATTGAGTTGATATCAACAATGAGCAAGGATATGCTGCTGCATGGGAACTCACCGCACATGACAGATTTTGCTTTAGCCACTTCATGTAGAGTTCATCCAGATGATCCACATTCTGAAGACGGTTGCTCAGATTTTCTGTTTGCTTGGGAGGTTGCTGCAGCATTCAGTGCTCCAGAGGTATTTAATGAACAGGATATGGCCAACCACAAGCTAAAAACCCCTGAAGATGAGAAGGTATTCGGTGCAATGCAACACGGAGATGAACTTACAACTCTAACCGACAGTACTATAAATCAGGTTATATCTTCCCTTTCTCTGCTTAGTTCTAATTATCAATTTGATTATGGTGATTTAGGTAAGACAGCTTGCATTTGGATTGATCATGGCCCTAATGAATTACCCCAATTCCTGATTTTATGCGACTGGCACCTTGAAGATGAGCCTAGCTTGCCCATACCCTACTATTCAGAGTACAAAGATGAATTTGCCAAGCTTAGGACACTAAGCCGCACCTTGTTACTCCTACATGTCCTAAGAAATCAGTCACGAGGGAGTGTTAATACTTGTTGTCCAAAGCTTTTGTACATAGTCTTGCTTGTTTTTAATTAGGGTTTGGTAGTTTCTTATTGTTCTAGTTTAGGTTCTACTTTCTACTTTTGCTTTTCCTTGGCTGTAGGTAGTAGTTGTTAGTTATTGCTTTCTGCATGTTTTGCTTGGGTTAGAGTAGTTTGCTTTGCTTTTCAGTCCTGTGCTTGCTTTGCTTGGGTTCTCCATTTATCGAATGTGGTGGCAATTGTGCAGACCTACAGATGCTTCCTTATTGGGCAAATAGTCTGCAGTCTTTCTTTGAGAAGCCAAAGTTTCACTTAGGCCTTGCTGTGGGATCCGCTGTTATACCAGGAAATATGATGTTTGTTCATTGGAAATGAGTCGTTAGTTGGTGCACCTGAAGTATTTTCTAACCATATATCTCTCACACTTTAAATAACCCTGAAGTAGCTAAGTGAGTCTGGGTGATCTTGTGTAAGTGAAGAGTTTGGGCCCCAAATTTTACCACCAACACTAATTCTACAGATCCAGATGAGAGTGGCAGGCGATACTAAGTACTGCTAGCCTACTGGGTAAAAATAAAAGGTGTTTTTCAACACCAGACCCACTACAAAGTATCAATATAAAGATTATCATTTAAATACTCTCACATGAAGACTGTTATCTAAAGATTATTAGCATCAGAAATCATCAAAGGCATTATCAAGAAAGAATATCATTGCAGAAGAATTGTTACTGGAAGAATCATCATTCGCTTCTATCAAGACTCATCACGTCTCAACATTAGAAGCATTCTCTTGGTGGTAAAATAATCCCAACTTCATAGCTTAGCACGAAGGATCTTTGATGAACTTAGTTGCCAAGGGATGGGAATGAATGCAATTACACACACTCAGGTTTTCAGGATATGGATGGTTGCACTAGTTAGTGGTCTTTGATTCTTTGATAGGGTATCATGCTTTCTCGTCTAATGTGTGGGAAACATAGAGATTCTGGGTTTGAACTAACGTTTATCTTAGAAATGCTCTGGACCATTTCCCAGCAGAGTCGCCATTTGTTGTGCCTTGCACACACGCCCCATTTTGCCAAATGGAGACCCCCTCTTTTGCTTTGGCTTGGAGTCTCGACCTCTCTTGCTTATGATGATGAGAAGGTGAATTTGTGCTTAGAATGTATGACTTATTACAGATTTGGGTATTTCACATGTGTGGAGTCAGTTGATGTTTTTCATGATTGATTTGGAAGTGTCTTGAGTGGTCTTGTGCTTAAAAAATAGCCATTTGTTGCCTTCTGCATTGGGATTGGGTGTTACTGTACTTTGCTCTAAAAACCTATGTCACGGGATGTTGCCCTTGAAAGTGCTTCTGCAGGATGTTTCATGTTGAAATTCATAGTTTCCAGATCTTATAGTTGCAAAATCATGTCAAATTCCATTAGATTTCACCAAGGGATCCATGAGCTTTCACCCTGATACATGTTCCTGAAGCCCTGATTTGGCTAAGTCTGAAATCCTGAAAATCCTGAAAAATGGCTAAGTCTGAAATCTGGTAGAACCTCAAAATTCTAGAATCTGCATATGAAATCCTATGGATCTGGAACCTATCTCAAACATCCTGAAAGTATATTTAAAAATATTTAAAGTATATTTAAAAATATCTAAACTTATACTTAAATATATTTTTAAATATACTTTCACCCTGACCAATTCAAAATCTGGCGCTAAAAACACCTCCTACTGCAAAAAACGCTAAAACAGCCTCCAACCGACCTTTGCGCTAAATTTGCCTCCGACCGACCTCCTTCCAAGCCACCACTAAGTCAGTCGGACCAAAATCCGTGCTAAGGTTGGACAACACCAAAATCCGCGCTAAGGTCGAATGGACCCAAAATCCGCGCTAAGGTCGGACAACACCAAAATCCGCGCTAAGGTCGGACAACCTCAAAAATCCCGCTTTTTACAGAAAATGCTAGAAAAACATGAAATTAAAGTCTACAAATGGATCCTAATGACTGCAAAAACTTCCTAGATCAATATATTGGCCAAATGGGTACTCAAAAATGATGAAAAATGCAGAAAATCATGCAAAAATCACTAGATTTAAGAGGTTGTTTACAAGAAGGTGACATTGACAATGAGTTGTTTTTGACTGATTCGTGACTGCAAATGGACATGTTTTGATCCAAATTGATGAAAAATGACTTGTTAAGATGAAATTGATGCTTTGTATTGTGAATTGTAGGTCTTGGAGAGCACAAAGGAGCCAACTGGAGCCGTCTTGGAAGGATGTACACACAGATATGCAGTACTGATCCAAAGATGCAGAATCAACATTCTATCAACCAAATTGCTGCTGCACATGCAAAAGGAAGTCAGTATAATGTCCAAGATGATAAAGATGAGTCTCAGGAGCTAAAAGACATAGAAGATCATGCCAAATCACTATTGTTCCTGCAGATCCAGTCCAATGTCCTAGTGATCCAGTCTGAGGGTCATAACTCCTAGCTATTTTATCAGAATTTAAACTTCTTGGACTCGTTGGAAAGATAAACTGGTTGTCTAGTTTGAACTGCCCAGCTACTTAGGCTTAATGCCAGGCTGCCGATAGGTTTCGAGCTCCCATTCCGCTCTGAAGGCCTCTGAAAATGCAATTTACTACGATGTAGAAAATACCAAAAATTATATTTTTGATATTTTCCGCAAAATGCCACTCAAATAACCTTGGATCGGATCACTAAGATATGCATACAGCTATCCCAATAGGCCAGTCATCAAGAATCAGTCCAGAAAGCATCCAATTGGATATATCTTCACTAATAAAGTGTCGAATACTCCTTTTTGATGCAGTCAGCACTTGGAATCCCGTGGATCCACATCAGCTCAAGTTTTCAAGTGTCATGTGACTCTATTTTGGCTTTATTAGGCCTTGAAAATTAACTTTTCATCATGTATAACCAAATGGGTATCTATTTTGTTCAGATTCAATGTATTTGCAACCTATATTTTGTCTTTTTCCTACAAGACAAAGGCAAATCCGAAAATGTAACAAACTGATGTATCTTATTAAATGCCATGTAATCTGGACCGTCGGTGTTGAGTTAATCTCCACCGTTCATTAGAAGGCTAGGGTATGCTGCTTTCTATATAAAGGGCTGCCATTTCCACTTTTTGTAAGAGAGATTTTGATGCCAAATTGTTGACTCTGTGCCATTTGAATTAAATACAAAGCAAGTTTTTGCAATATTTCTAAGAATTTGCATCTTGTTTCGATTCATTGTGGTCTTCATGGTTTGCTTCTTGCTCTCCCATAATTAGATTAGTTGTGCTTTTATGATAATGGTTTACTGCAGTATTTGATGAATGTTCCAAGTCCATACTTTTAGTTATTTGCTGATGGTAAATAACTGTGTAAAGTTAGCCTGGGCTTATTATTTGTGCTAAAGTTCAACTTCATTTTATGAGTTAAGTTGCGCCATTTATTGGGTATTTAACGAATGAATGTGGTCTGAAAATCTTTCGACTTCCATTGAAGATAGCACCATTTTCTGCAGCACTGTAACACCCATTTCAGTTTGGTAACTCAGAAAACTGGTTTAAAGTCTGGAATATTTGTCTACTAAAGATAACCCTTGCATTGTGAATGTCACTTAGGATTCCTTCTAAACCCTAAATCTTTTGCATTTTCTTTAAACCCACTGTTTAGTTGTTAGAATAGAAAGTTTCAGCAGCATCTTACCTTGTCTATCAGCTGAAAATCATAATAGGGTTTATGTGTATTTGTTGTCTCAACCTTGAAGATTTGCAGACTGCATGTAAGACCCCTTGTAGGTACAGCTAGAACATAACCATTGAGAAATTCCAAGCAAGCTAAGACCTAGCTGTATTATCCTTGGAGTAGTCTTGCCTAGGGTGAGATACTTTTCAAGAGAGGTGTGAAACCAGCAATCACACCTGCGTTGTTGCGTGCTAAAACCACCATCAACACAACCCAGAGACCCAGCAGGTGATGAAACATGGAAGGATATATGCAGACCTATCCATCAAGGGTCTCTCCCTAACATTTGGACTGCCATTGGGCAGGAAGGTCAACAGTGTGGACCTAAGGAAAACAGAGAAAGATTATGAAAATAACAAGAAGCAAGCCAGGAAAAGCATGTACCAATGGAGGGATGAGAATAGCACATATCCTCCAGCCGCCAAACTTCCTATACACTTATTCATATATGATTTTAGTGATGAGTACCAATACATGATTGCACTATTGAGTAGAGTCATAGGCCAGCCTGATGTTGGTAGTTTAAAGATTGGATGTATGGTGTGATCATGATGTGCATATATTCAGACATCAAGCCATTGTGGGGCCAACTAATAAGTGATGCTCTACATGAACAGCTGATGAACCTAGGAGGTTCAAATTGTGCTTTCTATATGACATCATACATTGTCTACTCCTATGCTTACAAAGGCACATTTCATGCACTAGTTACAGATGGAAAAGTCACAGGCACAATTAATGCTGTGCATATTTGGGATCATCATCCCCAGCTACAAAGAGCCAATTACCTCCAAGATTAAAAACTGGTAAATGATGCATTCTCCATGCATCTGGTCAGAACCATGGAGGAGGACAGAACAAAATGATTGAGCATGGAGGCTCAAGAGATAATCTACAGGCATGGAGCCTGGTATATACAGTTTGCCACATTTTCCTACATGAGGATTGAGGGTTTTGAAGGAAATCCCCTCATGTTGCCAAGGTATCCCACTGATGCCGTGATACTGATGGAATTTAGAAGGCAGAGCTCCACAATGTTGAAGACATACAAGGATGCTCATAAGCTACCTCCAATCTTGTTTCTAGTCACCATTGGCTGGTACATGTGCCTAGATTCAGAGAACATCAAGAAGGTGATGGTCACCTTGGATAAAATGAAGTTGCAGCCTTTTCCACTGATAAGACCATATGATCCTTATGGCAGGATGCAGAAAATAATAGGAAAGCCTATTCACTAGAGGCACCTAGAAGACTTCTGGGCTAACTGTGAAGATGAAGCAGAAGCAAGAAGAAGAAGATATCAAAGGCTAACACTGAATCAAATCATAACCTTTGGCTGCAACCCCATCCCTCAACAATTGAAGAAGGATGATGGTAGGATAATTGCAGATGAGTATGAGGAGAAGAAGATATATAATGATACAATCTTTGCACTTGACCTCACCATACAAGAGGACATATCCTTGGACCCCTTCATTTCCAGGACCATACAGCTAACCCAAGCGTAGGTTGATGAATAGATAGAGGTTTTGAAGAAGAAAGGTGTTGCCATTACTGTGGACAACAAAAGGAAGGGGCGGGATATTCCTGATGGGGAGTATGATGGCTTCATAAATGAGAAAAGAAAGTCTAAGGGAGATAGACTCCCTCCACAACAACAATATAGCAAAAGACCCCCAAGGGGTAAGAAAATAAATAATGAACCCAAAGGGGTTATTATTGTATGGGTAGCGTTCATAGCTGAAGAAGCAGCAACATCAGGATCAGGATCAGGATCCGTATCACCTCCACGGACAAGAAAACAAAAGTCCAAGAAAGGAAAGACAGCAGAGGCTGGAATTACTGAGACCCAAGAAGAGGGTCAATCCTCAAGAAAACCAGATGAAGAGGATATCCTCATGGAGGAAGAGCATGAGGAAGAAGAGGCCCCTTTGTTATTCAAAAGGAAGAGAAGAGCTCCATAGGTGGTTGTATCTACCCCACTGAAGAGACCAAGAACCTCCATGAGAGGTGAAATAAGACAATCCCCTACATTGTTACAAGGGGCAGGTAGTGAAGTGCATAGGGAACTTTAGCACAATGTTCCACTTCCTACCATCGTCAAGTTCTAGACTGAGCTTGCAGTGGACTAGATGAAAGAGACCTCCCAGGCACATGTAGAAGGTCACATCTCACTGGAGGAGACAATAAATTTGTCCGATGATGAAGTTGTGAAGGAAGTGGCTTCACGAAAGATGGAAACCCTTGCTGCAGGTACACACATGACCCCTCACAAGACTCCACCAGTTCAAACTATATTGGAGGAGATAAAGCAAGTGGAAATAGAAAAAGAAAAAAGCCTAGAGAGGATAGCCCAAGAAATGGGGCTAGATAAATTAATTACACAGGTGACAAGTCCTGTAGTAGTAGACTTGAAAGAGAAATAGGAGATAAATCCTGAACATCAAGTAGGATCACCTGATAAAGGGCAACCTACAGAAGAAGTGAAGATGGCAGAATCAAAGGGCCATACTTCAGAGATAAGTCAACAAGATACATCAGCAGAGCCTACTATAGTAGAAGTTCAAGAAAAGAAGGCTGATGAGAAAGAGGTAATAAAAGATCCTGTTGCTACAGTTCAAGAAATGAGTAGTATAGGTGTAGAACAAATTGTGGTTACAGAACCAAGACCAGCACTTAAGGAGACTTCCCAAGTATCCACTACTGTGAATGTTCCTCAGCAACAGGAAAAGTTGAAAGTGGATGAGGTGATAACAGAAAAGGATCATGATCATCATGATCAACATATAGATACATCATAAGATCCTCCACCTCAGGAAGATGCTCCTCCGGAGAAAGAAGTTCCTCAACAGGAGGATGTACCACAGGATCAACATCAAAGCGAGCATCATAAAGAAGAACTAAGGAAATCACCTTCTCCATCACATCTGCTGACAGAAATAGGAGATAAAGGTGAACATCATGATGATGCAGAGAAACATGATCAGGTACCTCCGTGGTTGGAGAAACAGGTAAATGCAGAGGTAGAATTTGAAATTCAAGAATTTGATGTATCTACCTTATTTTCTGAGAATATAATAAAACCTAAGAGGAAGGCCAGAATAACTTCAACCATTAAGAGGGATCCAACAACTGGGAGAAGGACTACATAGATTGTAGTACCTATTGTAGAGAAAGAAAATGGTAAAATTACCTTAGATGAGTTTCAGATCAGCACAGTGGACTTAGGATTTGCCAATGAAGACCAAGAGGGTCAAGAAGGCAAAGATATTATTGATTCTTTAATTCAGAAGGTGAAAAGAGAGAAGGAGAAAAATAAGCAACACAAAGAGCACATTGCTCAGTTGCATGCCTACATAGGAAGGCTGACTAATACTGAAGATACTTCAACTGAACATGCAGTCCCATTGACTACTATTTCTCAAGAGGAGGTGAATAAATTAGATCTCATGAAACACGAGGCATCTGTACTAAGGAAATGGATGTTATCCACATTGGATAATGTGGAGGAAGTGGTAAAGGCCTCTTTGAAGAGGTGGAATACTCTCAATGACTCCAGGTCAAGAGTAGATAAATTCCAGATGCAGACAGGCAAAAGGTCTTACAAATTGGAAAAGATATTGGACATCCTAGGAGAAATAAGGAGGATAAATCCTTAGTTGCTTATCAACAAATAGGTACTGAACAGTAATACTGCCTTGTTGGTTGATATATGGTATAAAGACATTCAATTTGAATGCGGAGTACTTAAAAGATGCAATAATAAACTAAGAGATATCAGCATGAAGTTACATGATTTAATGTCTGTTGAGGCAGAAATGTTGGAAACACTGGAAGGAAAAGTGGAAGGGAAAGTAGAAAATCAAGATGAAGAGTTTGCCATCAAAGATTTACATGGCAACTTCCAATCAATAGCTGATGATCCACTTGTTCACTTGACAGAAGAAGTCATAGATAAAATAATGAGAATCAAAGTCAAGATGGAAAATTACAATGAGACGCTGCAAAACAGGAAAGACAAACTGGACAGCAGTAGACACAAATACGAGGCACACAAGCACTCCATCAAAGCAACGACTCAGGATGGCAGAGAAATAGATAAAATTGTGCAGTTATATGAGTAGATCCGGAGCAACATGCAGCCTCATATGCGAAGTCATCATCATCAGGATGATGAAAGTTGAGGTAGTGATGCACATGATGATGATGCACATGAATCAGATAAGGTAGATGATGATGTAGCATAAAGTAAATATCAGCATCGGATACTTAGTGAAAATAAGTATTTTTTAGATAGTTGCCAGCTGGCAACTTGTGCCATTTTGATAAGGTTGATAAAGTCAAAGAGAAAGACTGACCGTAGATATTCATATACAAATCAAGATCTGAGATCTTTTTGTAACGGATTCCTCACCTTGTTCTATAAAAGGTGTAGGAATGTCTCTTTTCTAAGCATTCGAAACTTAATTGAAATCCGTCTGCTGAAGTATTCAGGGCTCATTTCAAAGCTTTTGTATACATTTATATCTTTGCATACTTAATGAATGAGAAGACTTGTTTGATTACAATTCATAGTAAATCTTGAGTAATCAATGTGTGAATTCTGGATATATGCTGTGATTTGTTGCGTCCCTTGGAGTGCATGTCTACTTGCATATGTTGCTTTCGTACAAATTCCTTTGAAGTTAGCATCAACTGTATCTAGCTGTGGAATGTCTTGGTGAACATATGGTTTGGTTTTCTTCTCTTCATGACTATATCTGATGTACATGTGGTTCAATAACTGAAGGTTCAACATTCATTTAAAATATTTCTCTCAATTTCTTTAAATTTCAGAACATTTCACTATCATAATTGCAAATAACTGATAATCTCAAGCAAATAACCCAAAATATGCAGATATCTCATAGATAATAGTATATCTTTAGCATATTTAGAGACAAAGCATGTATAATTGGTAAATATCATGCAAAGATTTGAATATCTCTGCATTATTTGATCAAACAACTGTGTAAAATGACCTCTCTGTAAAGAGTCTTTGCAGAAGTAGGGTCATGATGATGAACTTCATGTAAGGCCCCAAAATGGAAATAGCAACACACATTAACTTTTGAGTAACGTCAGATGATTAAGACCTAATCACCAGAGACTTGGGATCATGAATTCTCTAAATTCATTGTATCTTTCAAGATGATTAAAGGTTAATGTGTACTTTTATTCTATGCTTGTTTGTGACTAACATCATGACCAACATAAATTAGCGCTAGAAGGAGGGCTTGAACCTCTGAAAGAAGATGCTCATCATCATTATTTTTAGGTTTGATGATGCAGAGAGTAAGGTAACCCCACTGCATTCGTGAATTTCAAATATTTCTCAAATATTTACTGTAGCAAGCTTGTAAATGCTCATTTTGTGTAAAGTTCCTGAAATTAGTCATAAATATTGCAAGCTTTACAGTAGATCATCATGAATTCACAAATATCAGCCAATATTAAGTAAATCCGTTCAAGCTTTGAAGAGTTTTGCCTTAGAAGCCTGATATCTTGTGGTAAGAGTCATCCTACCCTATTATCACCTTATATTTGCACTATCTTTGCAAATATTTCATAAATATCCAGTCAGATCAGTCATCCGACTGCAAATATCACCTCAGCTGGTGAATTTCAACTGATATTTGCAAAGTTCCAGCTGATTTGCCTTAAAATTGAGAAATCTTGGTTCACAGGATAAATACCAGGTCTAGGCCTAGTGGAATCTTTGAAGAATTACTTGTTAGAGGTTTTAGACCTAGAACTGTGGACATCCATCATACTCCAGGGTCTAGTGCATCAAGAGCTTCACCAGGACCTCCTCCTATGACTCATGTTGGTTTGCAAATACCTTCTAGGATATCTGTGACTCCTCTTGTTCAACCTTAACCCCAGGTCCAACCTCAGCCAGCTGTACCACAGGCCCAACCTCCTCTGGTTGCAATGTCTTTCTTTGCAGCAGAGTCACCTTTGACCTTCAATGCATATCATGAGTTGCCAAAGAATCTAGACAAACTCTGTCTGAAGTATCATCCTTATCAGGATGCTGATGATGATATGAGGACCTTTAAAGAGGCTTGCTGTAGGGCCAGAATAGAACATCAAGATGTTGTGTGCAGATTATTTCCTTTTTCCTTAGGGGAAGATGCTTATAATTAGTTTATTAGTCTTGGTCAGGGTTTTGTTGGTTCATGGGCTATCCTAGAAAAAGATTTTATTGATAGGTTCAAGGTACCAATAGATCCTTCAATGAACTATCACCTATTTGCCACTATCAAGAGGTTTGAAGGTGAACCTATTGCCAACTTTAATGCTAGGTTCCAGAAAATGCTATCCAAGTTAGTTGCTCCTTATGTAGTAGGAGATGTTGTTGCTAGGAGTATTTGTTATTCAGCTCTGGATCCATTGACTTCCATGTTCATCAGGAGAACACATCTTGAGATCACTACCTTGACAAGAGCTTTTCAAGAAGCTATCAAGGTGAATCAACAGTTAGTTCCCGCCCCTGCACCAAATGTTGCATTCCCTACATTGCCTAGCATGTATCCAACTTATCCTCCTGCATATCCTACACAGCAATATCCTAATGGAGCTATGATACCTCCAACAGTCATGCTTGCACCTTTGCAGGTACCTCCATTAAGTATCATGCCACCTCCTAATGGGAATGTCTAGATGCCACAATATCCTGCACAAGCTCAGATACCTCAGGGTGCTGATCTGTCCAACAATAACCATGGATCCTCTTTCTTCAAGCCTCAAACTAAAAATGTAGTGGCTAAAGCTCAAGAAGAGAAGGAAGAAATCAAAGAAATCTCTGCTCAATTAAGAAAACTCACTACAGAGGTGACACATTTGAGAAATCAGAATTTCTATTCTCAGCCTAACCAAAACAAAAGTTATTCTAATGACAGACCAAATTATCCTGACAGAGGATACAATAACAATGGTAATTTCAATAACAGTGGTGGAAATAACAATAATCCTCAGAGACAGCCTAGAGTATGGAACTCCAGGACAAATAATGGTTCATTACCATCACCCTTAGATAATCAGCCACCTAGTGAAGCCAAACAGACTACTAGAGTCAATCTTGCTGAGACAACCCTCACCAATTGGTGCAGGATCCACAATACAAATGCTCATGCAGAGCTAGACTGTCCACAATTCAGAATTGCTGCTAGTATTTTCCAGACCTAAGTATCTAATACTTCTGAAAATCCACCTCAGGTAGAGGGAAATGAACTTGTCCCTTGTGGATATGACTCTGCATTTGTATTGGAGAGCTACACTGATCATCATCATCAGCAGACTGTGTCATCCCACCAGCATTATTCCCAGGCTTGTGAAGAATCTACCATGGCCTTTGAGTCAAATTATGTCTTCCCCTTTGAGGATGAGAATGAGCCTTCCACTGATCATGAGGAGGTGCATGCATACCAGCAGCAATATCCTAGTAAGCATAATTACAATTTGAGAAGTAGCTCCAACAGACCTACTGGTCCATTGACATCATCTCTACCTCCAAATAATTTCAACACACCTCTTGATCCCAAAGCTAGCAATAATCCAGGATTTCCCAAGGTAAATGCACAATATCTGTCACCCCAGAATACAGCATCAAAAGTTGTTGCCTTACCTCAGGAGTCTGATAAACTTATCTTATACTTGGCAGATGAGATGAAAAAGATAAAGATCAGCCTGTCTCTGTCAGAATTGTTGAAAACTCCTACAATTAAGAAAGCCTTCATGAAATCACTTGATGATCCTGCTCCTAAAGAGGATATTCATTCTCCAGGTCATCTTAGCAATAAAGATCATGCTGCTAGAGATAATAATATCAAGCCTAAGGTGCCAGCTACTGTCCAAGATGCAGAAACCTCACATATGACGTTATAGTGAGTCACCACCCTTCCTCCTTACCATAAGGATGTTTAGAAAGAATTTACACAACTATTTGGTAGATTCAGGTGCATCTACAAATGTGATGCCCTTATCTATATGCAATGCTTTAGGACTGCATCCTGCTAAATCTCTAAAGAAGGTGACACAGTTAGATAAAACAGAAGTGAGTGTAATAGGAGAACTGACTCATATACACATGCAGCTAGCATCTGATCCCAAGATCCAGTATTATATTGATATCAAGGTAGTTGACATACCTGATACATATGGGATGCTGCTTAGCAGAGATTGGTCAAAAACTTTGAATGGATATATGGCTACTGATTTCAGCCACATGTGGTTACCTTGGAAAGGTATACCAAACTAGATAAGAATAGATGCCAAACCTAGAATCAAGCACATGATAACTGAATATAATAAAATGAATGAGATCATGTATGTCGACGTTGAGCTTGGAGTTTATGCCGTTAGACCACAGACTATCAGGATAGAGGAGATCCTGATGCTTGACTTTCATCATCATCATCATCATGATCATCAGGAGGACATGTTGGTTGTAGAACCCGATAGTAATTTTGAGAATGAAAATGAAATAGATTGCTTTAGAAACTTTGAGATGCATCTGTCCAAACAGGTAAAGCGTTGCCAATTGTTAAATATACCTGCTAATGATATTTTGATTGATGGATGGTGCAGATTACATGATGAAGCACATTCAGAAAAGACTTGTGAAACATGCTTAGATATGATGATGCTGGAGCAGACATGCAGCGAGGCATCATCATCATATTCTGAGGCAAGTTCTACATTTAGTGATGAGGATGATACTAATTCTTGTTTATCTTTTGCAGGAAATACACAAAAGGTGATGGATCATGATGAAGATCATATACAGAAAACTGAAGAAACCTTGGTGTATAACCAGATAAATGTTAAAGAGAAAGGAAAGATCACTCCAGGAAGTGATTGTTTTATGGAGTCAGATTATGAACTATCTGATGAAGACAGAGGTAGTAACCTAACCAGATTTGAAGAGCTCTTATCAGGAGAAATTAAGAAGATGATAAGACAAAAGAAACATCCACAGGATGCACTAACTGAAGGATGGTGTAGGTTGCATGAGGCACCTCACTTGGAGACCACCTATTTGCTATGTCTGCATATTTTAAAGAAACATACAAAGCCTGATCCAAAAGATCATCCTCTTGATGATAAAAAACAAGAAGAAAAATTAGCTTCTCAGAAGGAAGAAAAGATGAAGTCTGAGAAGGCTGACATTCCTAAGTTAAAATAGATATCAGGTGGAGCAGCTGCTAGAGTTGCAAAGAAAAATAAAGGTTCAACTAAACCTCATACTGAATATAAATCCTAGACTCTTAGATTTGATGGATCCAAATCCAAACAAGGAGCTAGAGTAGGGATTGATCTCATTGATCCATCAGGAAAATCCTACTTAGCTGCATACAGATTACAGTTCCCCTGTACTAATAATGTGACAGAGTATGAAGCTCTGATTCATGGGATACTATTTGCTCTGAAGAAGAAAGTGAAAATTCTGCATGTCTTTGGAGACTCATAATTAGTTGTCAAACAGGTAAGAGGAATATACTCTTGCAATTATAAAAGATTGTCAAATTATAGACACAGAGTGTGGGAATTGATTGAAGACTTTGATGCATTTAACATCACCCACGTCCCTAGAGAATAGAACCACAAGGCAGATGCACTTGCCCAAGCTGCCAGTACACTGGAGCCACTATCTATATCAGGTCTGAAGAGATTTTCAGTAGAACTGGTATTTGTACCATCAGTACCTGATAATGTTACCAATCTTCAAGTCTTCGATGATGATCAACACATCCTTGATTTCATCTCTAATAAGGATATATTTGATGCTTAGATCATAGATGAGAACAGTGTGGAAGATCATGTTTGGGAAGAAGATGAAATATTAGAGTTGCCTAGCAACAGGATTCCCAAAGGTATGATTGAATTAGAAAGAGCATTTGATTTGGATAATATGCTGAAATAGAAGGATCTTCCCAAGGCTGATGGACGTCAATATTCACAAGTGAATATTGGACAGGATGATGACAAGAGAAATGTCTTGATAGGTAAGGTTTGCACACCAGAAGAGTTAGAAGGAATAACTCAGGCCCTTAAGGATTACATCCATGTAATTGCATGGACTTATGATGAGCTGAAGACATATGACACATCTGTCATAACTCACACTATACCTCTCAAGCCAGATGCCAAACCTTTTAGACAGAAGCAAAGGCTAGTCAATGCTTTGCTTGAACCAATAATATTCAAAGAAGTCAAGAAATTGTTAAATGCCAAGATAATATTTCCAGTGAGGCACTCCACTTGGGTGGCAAATCTAGTGTCAGTTAGAAAGAAGAATGGAGACTTCAGGCTATGTGTAGACTTCAAGAATATGAACAGAGCATCAGAAAAGGATAATTATCCTCTACCCTCATTAGATGAAGTTCTGCAGATTGTAAATGGAGCAAAAATGATGTCCTTCCTGGATGGCTTTTTAGGATACAACCAAGTGATGGTTGATAAGATTGACAGGCTGAAGACTGCCTTCACCACAAAGTGGGGGATCTTTGCATATAGACGTATGCCATTCAGGCTGATAAATGCTGGAGCAACATTCCAGTGAGCAATGGACATAGCCTTCAGAAGCTTAATTGGAAAATGTATAGTCATCTACATGGATGACCTCACAGTGTTCTCCAAAGAGAGAACAAATCATGTAACAGATCTCAGAAATGTGCTGAAGAAATATGAAGAGTATGGAATATCCTTGAACCCTAAGAAATGCATATTTGGGGTAACAACAGGCAAATTATTAGGCCATTTGATAACTGAAGATGGAATCATCATTGATCCTGATAGGGTCGAGTCCATCATGAAAATACAACTCCCTGGAAGTAAGAAAGAACTTAAGTCTTACTTTGGTAAGATTAACTTTGTAAGAAAATTCATCACTGGTTTTGCAGAATAGTCAGACCACTAAATGCCATGCTGAAAAAAGATGCCAAGATTGAGTGGACAGCAGAAGCTAAAGTTGCTTTTGAGGACATAAAGAAAGCCATATCAGATGCTCCTATCCTCATTAGTCCAGACTACACAAAAGATTTCTACATTTATTCATTTGCTTCAGAACATACCTCTGCAACAGTATTGACCCAAAGGAATGAAAATAAAGAAGAGAAACCAATAGCTTTCATGAGCTGTCCTTTTAGGGATGCTAAACTAAGATATGTGGATGTTGAAAGATAAGCACTTGCATTAGTCAGGGCAGTAAAGAAGTTTAGGCATTACATACTAAGAAGCAAAGTGATTGCAGTAGTGCCTGATGCAGCAGTAAAGATGTTGCTAATGCAAAGTGAGCCTGGTGAGAAAAGAGCCAAGTGGATTACTGTATTACAGGAGTATGACATGGAAATTACACCCATGAAGCTGGTAAGAGGACATGCTTTGAGCCAAATGATATCTGAAATTGATCCAAACATCACAAGTCAGTAATATGTTATCAATGATAGGGACAATAAAGAGTGGTATTCAGATATCAGGCACATCCTGATTACTAGAAGATGTCCTCCAAGACTACAAGCTTCACAGAGAAGAGCCTTGAAGATAAGGTCACAAAAATATATGATGAAGGGAGGAATCCTGTTCAAGAAGAATTATTAAGGAATATACCTGAGATGCTTAGAAAATCCAGAAGCAAATAAGGTTTTATCAGAATTACATGACAAGTTCAGAACAGCACATGGATCAGCTCTGGCCACAACACATGCAATCCTCAGAGTAGGATATTACTGGCCTACAGTTTTTAAAGACACAGTTGATCATGTTAAATGTTGTCATGTATGTCAGGTTACTGCCAACAGAGATAAATATGATGCACAACCATTGTAGCCAGTAATAGAAGAGCGCCCATTTGCATAATGGGGCATGGACTTCATAGGACCCATTAATCCTCCATCATCTTCAGGCCATAGGTATGTCTTAACAATCACTGATTATTGTCCCAGATGGATTGAGGCTATTAGCAGCAGGACTTGTACTGCAGATGATGTCATTAAATTTTTGGAGAGCAACATTGTTACCAGGTACGAAACTCCTTATGCTCTGGTAAGTGATAATGGTTCTGCCTTCAGTTCAACTAAATTGTCAAGTTGGGCTTTCGATCATGGGATCATACTCAAGTTTTCATCCAACTACTATCCCCAAGGGAATGGATTAGCAGAATCCACCAACAAGAATTTGCTGAATATCATAAGAAAATTAATAGAGAAGAAACCTAGGGAATAGAACTCATTTCTGAAATATGCCTTATGGGTAGATAGAACTAGAATGAAAACCGCATTAGGAAACTCACCTTTCCAACTAGTATATGGGGTTGATCCTATCCTTCCTATAAACTTGAAAATTCCTACCTTGTAGTTTGCCCAAGAATACCTAGGCATTGATAATAGACAAGAAGTTAGGTTGCTTCAGCTAATGCACCTGGAAGAGAAAAGAAGTCAAGCAATTGACCAATTTGCAAAACATCAGGCTGTTGTCAAATGCTGGTTTGACAAGAGAGCCAAAGTTAAGGCCTTCAGGATATCTGATTTAGTCTTGATGTGGGATAAAGCCCATGGGAGGAAAGGTGACCATGGTAAATTTGACAGATTATGGATCGGTCCCTTTCAAAATTCTGAGATATTAGGAGACAACACTTATAGGCTTAAGAACCTGACAGGTGAGGATGTCCCATTGCTAGTCAATGGGTGATTTCTTAAACATTATTTTCAAGTCTAAGTGACTTCATGACAGTCATGTGTATCATATTGTACATTTGTATAGTTACTTGTATAGTTGTGGTTGTTTGATTGTTTGTCTTGTTTTGTTTTGTTTTGTTGAGCTTCTGTTTTGGTTAGTCAAGATGATGCACCTCATCACCACAGAAAATGACAAATTGTTAGGATTCAAGTGATGAGATCAGATTTAGACATAGGTTATGATTCATTCTAAGAAGTATTCATGATTAGGTCTATGATAGCTTTTCATCATGGTGCCTTTTCTTGACCAAAGTGGATCAATCACAATGAAACACCTAACAACCTTGGGTTTGTTGAACACACAGGTATAGGTGTTAAATGAAAAATCTAAAGGGACTCCCTTGCTACCAATACAATCTCCAACCTAAAGCTACAAGTGACTATACCTTGTATAAATGAGCTGACATGATGATATCAGATACAAATTTTTAAAAAAAATTAGAAAAGAAATAAAGTTAGGCCATCTAAGTAACTCTACCAGGGCTATGAATGCCTACTGGCAGTGGGTCTCTACTTAGGGAGATTGTATAGATAACCTTGCCGGGGCTATAGATGCATGCTGGTAGTAAGGCTCTATCCAGGTTGGCTATGAGGGATGATCTCCAACTATGTAGTTTAACACCAATTACTTATGTTTTCAACTTGCTTTCAAGATGAAGATAATTAATCATTTGCACACACATGATCCTTTGTTAGCATTATTACCGTGATGACATTTTATCATGCAAAAGATCATGATGCTTATGCTTAGAATAAATTAGAATGATATGGATGAATATGATCACATCACTTGAATCATTGGAATTTGTTTGTTTTCTTTGGTGGCAAGTTGTTGTGTGGTTACACAACACGCCCCATTTTGACTTGGCAAAACAAGGACCCAACTTTTTGGCTTGTTTTGTGCTTTTTGGCGGTCTGGTAAAAGTAAGTCATGTAGATCATCATGCATAGAAAAGCTGGGTAAGTCATCATCATGAGGTTAGTTTGTCAAGATTTATATTTTGTTCCAGTAACCTAATATTTAGAAAGAGCATCAAGTTTCATGTAGGTTTGCCTCTTGTATCACCCTGATATTCGTTAAGGTGAGAAAGTTGTGAATGGTCAAGGTTTGAGTCAAACCTCATATTTCTAGGGGGGAGGATCATGTTTCGTAACATTCGTCATATTATAGAAGATCACCCCAATCTAATTTATCACCCGATAAATCATGCGGCCCAAATATCCAGACGTCAATTTTAGGTGATAGTAGCCTTTACCCGTCAATAGCCTTATGCATTTCGCGAGGATCATATTTTTCAATGTAACCCGATATTTCTTAATATCCTCCTACCGCGAAATATCCCCCTAAGCCAATATCCTGATGATGTCATTCAAGTCCGATAAATGAAGAAATGATATAATGATGACATAATCATCATTTTTACCTCTTGGGGGGCATATTTCTTAAACATGATCCTGCTCGTATAACATGGCGATGATGTCATGATGCCTTGCCGATACAACGAGTTATTATCTGGATGACGTCATCCTGATATTCTGAAAAGGAGAAGCATAATTTTATCCGATCATCATCATCTTTGAAACATCACCCGATGTATCGAAATATCCTCCTGATGTACTAAACATAACCAAAGGGTGAGTTGATCACCCGATCTTGTCACGATAGTTTTTCCTCTCAAAGAGGATGATCACATTAAACTCGAGATGATATTTGTGAATATCATCTTGTTATTTGAATATCATCCTATCATATGAATATCACCCCGCTCCCGTTGCCGCCATTAACATTTAATGCGCGTAGACATGGTAGGTAGTTCCCGCCGACCCCAAAGCCTGATGAAACAACTGGCAAAATCCTAACTTTTCGTGTAGAAAATTAACGCATAAAATCCAATCTGTCAGTGTTTGCCCTAATTTCACCCTAAACGCATGGTTAAAAGGTGAATTCACCGTCATTTCAATTCTTACCTTGCGATAAAATTGTTTTTACAGAGCACCAGCTTCCATATCCTCATACAGGCGATAGTCAGACGAACCGAGCTTATAAATGGGAGGAAGTGCGTGATCATCAGCAAGATTAAGAGCACTTTCAGAAGTCCACTAGTATAAAGGATATTTGCATATCCAGGTAAGTAAATGAAACCCTCATCATGTTGTTTCTGTAATAGTCAGGTATGTTGTTGTTAATCTAAAGTTTTAGTTTATGCACCCCCATGATAAGTTGATGTTGAATAAATATAGTAGGCATGATGGTTAGTAGAGATAATTGTTATCTACATGCATGTGAGTATCCATTGTAAGACAGGATTTTGTTAATTGCAGGCATCCATGGCTAATAAGAGGTTGGCTAAGTGTGAGGCTGAATTCAGTAAGCCCATGTTTTCATCTCAGAGGAGCATCCTATTCAAATATGGCACAATTATAGATACCCATTAGTGGAATACTAATTTGGAAGCCTGGTCAGCTAGGCTGAATGATGAGAAGAATAGAAGTCTTGTGCTGGATGTCGTATTCGTGTCCGGAATGTGGAATGCCACCGGTTTCCCGTACTCCATGGAGTCTCCAGAGCTGGTTATCGAGTGTGCCCAAAACTACAACCCAGAGACCCGGCAAGTGATGAAACATGGAAGGATATATGTAGACCTATCCATCAAGGGTCTCTCCCAGATATTTTGACTGCCATTGGGCAGGAAGGTCAATAGTGTGGACCTAAGGAAATCAGAGAAAGAGTATGAAAATAACAAGAAACAAGCCAAGAAAAACATGTACCAATGGAGGGCTGAGAACATCACATATCCTGCAGCCGCCAAACTTCCTATACACTTATTCAAATATAATTTTAGTGATGAGTACCAATACATGATTGCACTATTGAGTAGAGTCACAGGCCAGCCTAATGCTGGTAGTTTTAAAGATTGGATGTATGGTGTGATCATGATGTGCATATATTTAGACATCAAGCCATTGTGGGGCCAACTAATAAGTGATGCTTTGCATGAACAGTTGATGAACCTAGGAGGTTCAAATTGTACTTTCTATATGACATCATACATTGTCTACTCCTACACTTACAAAGGCACATTTGATGCACTGGTTAGAGATGGAAAAGTCACAGGCACAATTAATGTTGTGCATATTTGGGATCATCATCCCCAGCTGCAAAGAGCCAATTACCTCCAAGATTACAAACTGGTAAATGATACATTCTCCATGCATCTGGTTAGAACCATGGAGGAGGACAGAACAAAACGATTGAGCATGGAGGCTCAAGAGATAATCTACAGGCATGGAGCCTGGTATATGCAATTTGCCACATTTTCCTACATGAGGATTGAGGGTTTTGAAGGAAATCCCCTCATGCTACCAAGGTATCCCACTGATGCCGTGATACTGATGGAATTTATAAGGCAGAGCTCCACAATGTTGAAGACATACAAGGATGCTCATAAGCTACCTCCAATCTTGTTTCCAGTCACCATTGGCTGGTACATGTGCCCGGATTCAGAGAACATCAAGAAGGTGATGGTCACCTTGGATAAAATGAAGTTGCAGCCTTTTCCACTGATAAGACCATATGATCCTTATGGCAGGATGCATAAAATAATAGGAAAGCCTATTCACTAGAGGCACCTAGAAGACTTCTGGGCTGACTGTGAAGATGAAGCAGAAGTAAGAAGAAGAAGATATCAAAGGCTAACATTGAATCAAATCAGAACCTTTGACTGCATCCCCATCCCTCAACAATTGAAGAAGGATGATGGCAGGATAATTGCAGATGAGTATGAGGAGAAGAAGATATATAATGATACCATCTTTGCACCTGACCTCACCATACAAGAGGACATATCCTTGGACCCCTTCATTGCCAAGACCATACATCTAACCCAAGCCTGGGTTGATGAACAGATAGAGGCTTTGAAGAAGAAAGGTGTTGCCATTATTGTGGACAACAAAAGGAAGGGGTAGGATATTCCTAATGGGGAGTATGATGACTTCATAAATGAGAAAAGAAAGTCTAAGGGAGATAGACTCCCTCCACAACAACAACAGAGCAAAAGACCCCTAAGGGGCAAGAAAATAGATAATGAACCCAAAGGGGTTATTATTGAACGGGCAGCGTTCATAGCTGAAGAAGCAGCAACATCAGGATCAGGATCAGGATCCGTATCACCTCCACGGACAAGAAAACAAAAGTCCAAGAAAGGAAAGATAGTAGAGGTTGGAATTACTGAGACCCAAGAAGAGGGTCAATCCTTAAGAAAACTAGATGAAGAGGATATCCTCATGGAGGAAGAGCTTGAGGAAGAAGAGGCCCCTTTGTTATTCAAAAGGAAGAGAAGAGCTCCATAGGTGGTGGTATCTACCCCACCGAAGAGACCAAGAACCTCCATGAGAGGTGAAATAAGACAATCCCCTACATTGTTACAAGGGGCAGGTAGTGAAGTGCATAGGGAACTTCAGCACAATGTTCCACTTCCTACCATCGTCAAGTTCAAGACTACGCTTGCAGAGGACCAGATGAAAGAGACCTCCCAGGCACATGCAAAAGGTCACATCTCACTAGAGGAGACAATAAATTTGTCTGATGATGAAGTTGTGAAGGAAGTGGCTTCACAAAAGATGGAAACCCTTGCTGCAGGTACACACATGACCCCTCACAACACTCCACCAGTTTAAACTATACTGGAGGAGATAAAGCAAGTGGAAACAAAAAAAGAAAAAAGCCCAGAGAGGATAGCCCAGGAAATGGGGCTAGATACGTTAATTGCATAGGTGACAAGTCCTGTAGTAGTAGACTTGACAGAGAAACAGGAGGTGAATCTTGAACATCTAGCAGGATCACCTGATAAAGGGCAACCTGCAAAAGAAGTGAAGATGGCAGAATCAAAGGGCCATACTTCAGAGATAAGTCAATAGGATACATCAATAGAGCCTACTATAGTAGAAGTTCAAGAAAAGAAGGCTGATGAGAAAGAGGTAATAAAAGATCCTGTTGCTACAGTTCAAGAAATGAGTAGTATAGGTGCAGAACAAATTGTGGTTATAGAACCAGCACCAGCACTTAAGGAGACTTCCCAAGTATCCACTACTGTGAATGTTCGTCAACAAGAGGAAAATTTGAAAGTGGATGAGGTGATAACATAAAAGGATCATGATCATCATGATCAACATATAGATACATCACAAGATCCTCCACCTCAGGAAGATGCTCCTCCGGAGAAAGAAGTTTCTCAATAGGAGGACGTGCCACAGGATCAACATCAAAGTGAGCATCATAAAGAAGAACTAAGGAAATCACCTTCTCCATCACATCTGCTGATAGAAATAGGAGATAAAGGTGAACATCATGATGATGCAGAGAAACATGATCAGGTACCTCCGTGGTTGGAGAAAGAGGTAAATGCAGAGGTAGAATTTGAAATTCAAGAATTTGATGTATCTACCTTATTTTCTGAGAATATAATAAAACCTAAGAGGAAGGCCAGAATGACTTTGGCCATTAAGAGGGATCCAACAACTGGGAGAAGGACTGCACAGATTGCAGTACCTACTATAGAGAAAGAAAAGGGTAAAATTACCTTAGATGAGTTTCAGATCAGCATAGTGGACTTAGGATTTGCCAATGAAGACCAAGAGGGTCAAGAAGGCAAAGATATTATTGATTCTTTAATTCAGAAGGTGAAAAGAGAGAAGGAGAAAAATAAGCAACACAAAGAGCACATTGCTCAGTTGCATGCCTACATAGGAAGGCTGACTAATACTGAAGATACTTCAACTGAACATGCAGTCCCATTGACTGCTATTTCTCAAGAGGAGGTGAATAAATTAGATCTCATGAAACATGAGGCATTTGTACTAAGGAAATGGATGTTATTCACATTGGATAATGTAGAGGAAGTGGTAAAGGCCTCTTTGAAGAGGTGGAATACTCTTAGTGACTCCAGATCAAGAGTAGATAAATTGCAGATGCAGACAGGCAAAAGGTCTTACAAATTGGAAAAGATATTGGACATCCTGGGAGAAATAAGGAGGATAAATCCTCAATTGCTTATCAACAAATAGGTACTGAATAGTAATACTACCTTGTTGGTTGATATATGGTATAAAGACATTCAATTTGAATGCGGAGTACTTAAAAGATGCAATAATAAACTGAGAGATATCAGCATGAAGTTGCATGATTTAATATCTATTGAGGCAGAAATGTTGGAAACACTAGAAGGAAAAGTGGAAGGGAAAGTAGAAAATCAAGATGAAGAGTTTTCCATCAAAGCTTTACATGGCAACTTTCAATCAGTAGCTGATGATCCACTTGTTCACTTGACAGAAGAAGTCATAGATAAAATAATGAGAATCAAAGTCAAGATGGAAAATTAAAATGAGATGCTGCAAAATAGGAAAGACAAACTGGACAGCAGTAGACACAAATACGAGGCACACAAGCATGCCATCATCAAAGCAAAGACTCAAGATGGCGGAGAAATAGATAAAATTGTGCAGTTATATGAGCAGATCTGGAGCAGCATGCAGCCTCATATGTGAAGTCATCATCATCAGGATGATGAAAGTTCAGGAAGTGATGCACATGATGATGATGCACATGAATCAGATAAGGTAGATGATGATGTAGCATAAAGTAAATATCAGCATCGGATACTTAGTGAAAATAAGTATTTTTTAGATAGTTGCCAGCTAGCAACTTGTGCCATTTTGATAAGGTTGATAAAGTCAAAGAGAAAGACTGACCGTAGATATTCATATACAAATCAAGATCTGAGATCTTTTTGTAATGGATTCCTCACCTTGTTCTATAAAAGGTGTAGGAATGTCTCTTTTCTAAGCATTCGAAACTTAATTGAAATCCATCTGCTGAAGTATTCAGGGCTCATTTCAAAGCTTTTGTATACATTTATATCTTTGCATACTTAATGAATGTGAAGACTTGTTTGATTACAATTCATAGTAAATCTTGAGTAATCAATGTGTGAATTCTGGATATATGCTGTGATTTGTTGCGTCCCTTGGAGTGCATGTCTACTTGCATATGTTACTTTCATACAAATTCCTTTGAAGTTAGTATCAACTGTATCTAGCTGTGGAATGTCCTGGTGAACATATGGTTTGGTTTTCTTCTCTTCATGACTGTATCTGATGTACATTTGGTTCAATAGCTGAAGGTTCAACATTCATTTAAAACATTTCTCTCAATTTCTTTTAATTTCAGAACATTTCACTATCATAATTGCAAATAACTGATAATCTCAAGCAAATAACGCAAAATATGCAGATATCTCATAGATAATAGTATATCTTTAGCATATTTAGAGACAAAGCATGTATAATTGGTAAATATCATGCAAAGATTTGAATATCTTTTCATTATTTGATCAAACAACTATGTAAAATGACCTCTCTATAAAGAATCTTTGCTGAAGCAGGGTCATGATGATGAACTTCATGTAAGGCCCCAAAATGGAAACAACAACACACATCAACCTCTGAGTAATGTCAGATGATTAAGACCTAATCACCGGAGACTTGGGATCATGAATTCTCTAAATTCATCGTATCTTTCAAGATGAATAAAGGTTAATGTGTACTTTTATTCTATGCTTGTTTATGACTAACATCATGACCAACAAGATGTTGTGAGAAGGAGAATTGGTTGTCACAACCATGAGCCACATTCAAAGCATTTTTTGGATGTGACCCAAACAGAATTTTTCAAGAAATTTCAAGAGATGTATCCTCAAATTAAAATTTGTCAAAGATATTTTGAAATGCGAAAACCTTTCTATGTCAAAATAAATCACACAAGTACTACTTGTTGTTGTAGATTACATATTGAATTTTCTAACCATTTTGATGTTTATCGGTCTATATGTTTAGATTTTCATACTAACAATGTTTTGTAGGATTGTGGCATGCATACCCCACCAACTACTTCAAGAGACTTTATATCAACAATTGTATTTGAAAGAGAGGAAGGCCAAATATTCTACAGGAAATTATGCTTGGATGACACATGTTAGTATTGTGGTGGCTTGCAACGTATGCCAATATGTGAACATGTGGAAAACACACATGTGGTTAGAAATGAACTAGTAGAGTTCAGTAAGTATAAAACAGTGGCCTACAATACAAAAGATGGTAAAGAAGCAAAGAGGTGTGATTTGGTTATTCAAAAGATTCTAGTGTATCAATTTATGTCTACATTTTGTGAGAATATAGTGTATGAGTATACAAGGCATACCCATAGAGCTCGATGGTTGGACTTACAATTCAAGTTATGTGAGGAAACATTTCCACTTGGTACCATCATTTCATATATTGACTTTGCAGAGAACTACATAGTTATATCCACGGAATGAGGTGTAATCATAGTATTACAACTCTATATAGGTTTCTATATTTGTGCATTTATAGAATTCATTCATGCAAAAGATAGTATAGAGGACAACATGAAGATCTTGAGGGAATATCATTTTTATATTAGTGATGCTCGTACACATTCTACGGATTTTGTGCAAGGTTGCGTTCAGATGTTCTACCGTGATTTGGCCAGCAGGAGCATATCATTTCGTCAGCATATCATATGGTCAGATAATTTTGCATCATAATTCAAGAATGTGCGGATGTTCTATTGTTTGAGCAGGATGCATACAATGAATGGTGTTCAACATATGCAAAATTTTTGTGAGGTTGGGTATGGAAAGGGGGAGCATGACGGTGCATGAGCATGTATCAAAAGAGCATTGGCATGAGAAGAGTTGAAGTACAAAGACAATGCAAAGTTGATAGATGCAAGATCTATTTTTGAATGGTGTAACACTACAATGGGTCTAGGTAATGAATGTAAGTCTCCAGTTCATAGATATTTTGGTTGTTTGATAATACTAACATTGCAAAATATGAGGATTATTATACATTGATAGGATCAAGTGAGCTACACTCTTTTAGAAGCTCTAATGTAGGTCCATGGAGTATTCATACATGGCATATGGCATGCTTTTGTTCTTCATGTACATATGAAGCTTGGTATGATTGTGAGTCAAAGGAGTAGGTTGATGATTAGTGTAAAAGAGGCCTAAGCCCGATTGACATGTATCGACTACCAAGAACACTACAAATGATAGAGATTGAATCATCAGTTGATTTTGACCATGTTTCAGATCTAGTTCAACCATGTACTATCAGCATTTAAATTTAATAAAATTCATTATGCCATCTTATTTTGTATTTTTTCTTGTATTTTTTACTATATTCATCGAACTAAATGCACGTATCAATGCAGGGCATGTTTATGCAATTATTGAAGCTGAAGATAGTGAAGAAGGAATGGATTATTATTTGTGTCGGTGTGTTGAGGAAAAAAGGAAATTAGATTCCCCTATTATAGATGGAGAAAACATCGAGTACCCTACAGGATCCGTGGTTGTTACTAGAACATGGCTTAGAAGGTACCTAGTGAAGAAGTCTGAAGTGTGGGTGTTTGAGGACTTTGACACACATAGAAAGATTCTTCATTATTCTAACCTTGTTGTGGCTTCAAATGTTCATTTGATCAAATATGGGGGTAGACCATTGAACAGGACCTTGTGGAAGGTTTGTGAGTCTGATCACAAGGCAATACTTGACATAATAAAGAGTAGAGCAGACCTTGATGGTTCATTGGATTGAATTAGTGGAATGATAGAAAGGTATGTTATTTTTCTTTTCTATCCTTATTTCACCTTGTATATTTTAGCTACTCATTTTAGCTAAATAGTGCAATTGCATTTGCATGCAAGATTTTGGTATGATGGAGGTAGGCATAATCCTTATGAAGTTATCTTTGGAAGGAAAGTAAGGTAGGTTTTCATGATTATTTCACAATATGTCCTTTACATTCTATTTCATAATGAGTTTTAACGATATGAGTTCTAATTCATTTTAATGATGTTATTATTTCATAATGAGTTTTAATGAGTTTTAATGACAAACAAATGATAGAAATGGTAAGGGCAACCTTAGTTGATGCCCTACAAGACATTGGATCAAGTGAGAACACCTTTATAGTACTAATTTTTTACATTCATAATCTCCTAGGGCCAAATGGATGGTGCCAATGCATCTAGGTGGGCGGGTAAATGCTAGATAGGATGTCTTTTCAGTGGCAAAGCCTCACAGTCATTCTTGGATATATTGAACGCAGACAATCTCTCAGGAGCCCTAAGAAAAAAAATGTGGTCCAAACTTTGGATTGACTGTTCCATCAAACTGTGACACCTACGAACATCTTCTTTGCATGTATAGGTGGATGTTAGGTCCACCTACAAATACCTACCTTAATTTTTGCTAAATCAATTTCGTTTGCCTATGGTGGCAAGGAATGCATTGTTCCAAAATGCTTTAGTTTCATGCAATGGAAAGGTGATAGGAGTGAAATTTTGCATTCCATAGGTTGTGGGGCCGAATGGACTTCGCCAACATGTTTGGGTGGGTAGGTAAATGCCGAGGGAGGTCTCATTTTGTGTGTCAAGCGCCCCAGTCATTTAGGGCAACATGCTACTAGCAAAGTCCCTTAAGATCCCTAAGATGAAAAACTACCAAACTTTGACAGAGCAGTTCTTAGAATTTATGGCAGCTGGGAACATTCCATTTGGACCTATAGGTGAATGTGGGGTCTGTCCACAATAATCTCTCTCAGTTTTGGACAACTCCAGTCTGTTTGACAGTGTCGAAATCAAATGCAATCTTGCAAAATTATTTAGTTTCATGCAGTGTAAAGGTGTTAGTGTTGGGAATTAAGATGTCTCAACCTTGCAATTCCTAGAATGGATTATTAGATTATTTATTTATTTAATTGCCTAATTTTGTATTTACTTGCACATCCTATTTTGTCATTTAGTTTGAGGTGGAATTGTGACATGTCATCCTACTTGTAATATGACTTGGATGGTCAAGTCAAACACATGAGAATCTAGGTATCCCATTTGAAGTGGCACTAATATGCCATGTCTTGGCATCTTGTGGTATGACAAAGGAGTTATTTTGTATGACAGAATCTATGATGCGTAAGAGCTAAGTTTAGAGATTCCTATGACAAGTGAAGACAAGTGTCGGAGAGCATCTTTGCATGTGGGAAAGGCATCTTCGGGTGCCCAAGTTGGGTTATGACATGTTGTAAGAGGAATATGCTATATTTAGTCTTGTATGATAGATTCTCTTACAACATTAAGTGTTGTTATGTTGGGCAGATTTTATGACAACTGTAAGATGTGTAAGAGCATCTGTCATAGCCTATTTTTAGCCTGGAGCACTCCATCTTGGGAAGTCAAATCTGCCATGTATGACAGATGTAAGAGAGGTGTATTCATGTTGGACAAGTGTCCTCAAGTGTGTGAAATGAGCCATGTGGCCAAGATGGATGCCCACCTCTAGAAGCTTCTCAGTTATGCCTTGTAACTTTGAGGTGTTTGGAGTAGTAGTATGTATAGTGTTTGTACAATTACTATTATGCTACCAAAATTACTCTAGAAATGACATTTGAAGACTCTTGGAAGAACTTGCATTGTAAATGTATTGTAAACATTTCAATTTTGATAATACATTATGTAGGTTTTGGAGTGTGGGGTTTTTCACCTGAAAAGGTTTTCCCCGTGTACATCTTGTGTCTCTTGCATTCTTGTGTTGTGTTTTGATGCTATAATCTCTGTGTTAAACACATAACATAACTGTAATTGTAAGGATTTTAAAAAATTTGTACTCTACTTCCCTCATTAGATTGGTGTAGGAAGTGTGTTCTGTGTACCTTGCTTCCTTTCAGTTGGTATCAGAGCTTGATCACCTTTGGTCCTAGTTATTAGGTAGGGGTTTTTTGTACTGATCTTTGATTGAGTGGGAGTCTATGCAGAGTATTCTGTATTCTTGTTGAATGAAGGAGATGATAGGCACATCCAGAAGAATAGAGTTGGAAAAGTTTAATGGTAGCAATTTTGAGTTCTAGAAACTTAAAATGGAAGACATGCTTGTTGATAGAGACCTATGGGAAACAATTTTTGGTACAAAACCAATGGCAATGGCTCAAGTAGATTGGGATCTCAAAGATTGTAAAACTAAGGGTCTTGTGAGACTCTATTTAGCTTATTTCGTCTTGTTAAATTTTCATGAAGAGAAGACCGCGAAAGAGCTATGGAAGAAACTTGGTGATGTTTATTAGGCCAAATCCCTAGTAAACAAGTTATTCTTGAGGAAGAAGTTGTATTCTCTGAGGATGGAAGATGGAGGATCGGTTGTAGATCACCTGAATGCCTTTAACATGCTAGTTGCATAATTGACTTCCATTGGTGTGAAAATGGAGGAGGAGGATCGTTGTATGACCTTGCTTTGTTCTTTACCAAACTCATGGGACCACATTGTCATGGCCATTGGGAGTACTACAACCACCTTCAAGATGGATGCAGTGGTGTCTTTTCTATTATCTGAAGAAATGTGAATAAAATCTTTTGAGTCAGTTAAGGAGGCTCTTGCGGTTCATGGTAAACCCAAGGAGAAAGAGGAAAAGAAGGACAAGAAAGATGAAAAGGGTAGATCCAAATCTCCTGGAATGTCCAAGGCACTATGTTGGAACTGTGGTAAATTTGGGCACTTCCGAAAGGAGTGTAAAGAGGAGATGAAGAAAAAGAAGAACACCTTTGATTTAGACTCTGACAAATCTCAAGATGATGGTGATGCTTTTATTGCTGCCTTGTCCACCCATGCATCAAAAGATGTGTGGTTGATAGACTCTGGTGCTTCCTTCCACATGACCTCACATCGAGGTTGGTTCACAAAGTATGAAGAGTATGATGGTGGGAAGGTGTATCTGGGGAATGACTCTCATCTAAAGATAGTTGGCTGTGGAAGAGTCTTGATCTGATTCCCTAATGGGCGAGTGAAGGGGATCAATGGTAGGTGTACAAGTTGTCTTCTTGAGTGGAGGATGCAAGATGACAAGAGGATCTATGGTGCTTGCTAAGGGTACTCAGAGAGGTACTCTATTTCAGTTGGATGCATGCACTACTCAGTGAAATAGTTCTTTTGTTTTGAAGAAAAGAACTTCAGATTCTTCATCCTCACCGTTGGAACCACTGACAAAGAGATGTGTTGCTTCAACTTCTGATGGTAGTGCCTTTTGAGTACCTAAGGGTGCTCATGCTTTGGAAATGAAACTTCCTACTGAGAAGACAATGTTGTGGCATAAGAGACTTGTTCACATTGGTGAGAAGGGTCTTAGAGCCCTGAAAAATAAAAACCTCATCAAGGGGTTGAATGATTGTAATCTTGACTTCGACTTTTGTGAACATTGTATATATGGAAAGAAAAATCGTGTTCAGTTTTACTCTAGTTCTCACAAGTGTTCTGGTGTGTTGGATCTTATTCATTCTAATGTGTTTGGTCTTGAAAATGTTCCTTTGATTTCTAATTCATTATACTTTGTATCATTAATTGATGATTATAGTAGAAGGACATGGGTTTATTTTCTCAGAAGCAAATCTGAAGTCTTTAGTCAGTTCAAAGAGTTTAAATCTTTTGTAGAGAATTAGACTGGTAAAAAGATTAAGTGTTTGAGAACTGATAACGGTGGTGAGTTCTGTTCTGCAGAGTTTGATAAGTTATGTAAAGAACATGAGATTTAAAGACATAAGACAACTCCATACACCCCTCAACAAAATGGAGTTGCAGAGAGGATGAATGGAACATTGATGGAGAGGGCTAGAACATTGATGGAGAGGGCTAGGAGTATGCTTAGTGGAGCTAGCCTTGAATAGAAGTTTTGGGTTGAAGCTATAGCCACTACTTGCTACTTGATTAACATGTCTCCTACTTCAACGCTTATTGATAAGACACCCATGGAGGTATGGTCTAGTAAGAAGCCTTTGTTGAGAAATCTTTGTTTTTTTGTTTGTGAGGCATATGCACATGTGCCTAAGAAGAAGAGGTCAAAATTGGAGAACAAGGCAGTTAATTGTATCTTCATTGGCTATGGTGTTGGTGTGAAAGGGTACAAGCTTTGGGATCCTATGGTCAAGAAATTATTGTATAGCAGAAGTGTTACTTTAAGAGAGGTAATTCCTTCTCCTGTTGTTTTACAGCTAGAAGAAAAAGAAAAGAAAGAGGATGTGGTTTAGTTTCCTACTACCCCTGAGAAGACTGAACCGAAAGACCCTGTTAGACCTGATGATGAGGAGAGCTCTAGCAACTCTTAAAGTTTAGAAGAAGAAGAAGAACCTCCACATCAGCTTGTGTGGAGGTCCACACAAATCAGGAAGCAACCTAATAGGTTTGATTATTCATTGCTCGATTCTAGTTGTGCTTTTGCCTTGATTTCTAACACTGATGAGCCTAGAATTGTGAAAGACACTATAGGTATGAAAGATGCAGGTTCCTGGAAGGAGCCAATGGAAGAAAAGATGGCTTCTTTGGAAAAGAATAAAACTTGGGACGTGGTACCTTTGCCTAAAAGAAGGAAACCTATTGGTTGTAAATGGGTGTTCAAGAAGAAATTTGGTGCAGATGGCAATGTTGAGAAGTATAAGGCTAGATTGGTTGCGAAGGGGTATTCCCAAGTGGAGGGAATTGATTATGGTGAGATTTTCTCTCCTGTTGTAAAGCTAACATCTATTCGGTTCTTGTTATCTCTTGCAGTAGCTTATGACATAGAAGTGGAACAAATGGATGTGAAGATAACTTTCGTTCATGGTGATTTGGAGGAAGAAATATACATGTCACTGCCAGAGCACTACATGGTAAAAGGTAAAGTAAATCTGGTTTGCAAGTTAAAGAAATCTTTGTATGGTTTGAAATAGTCTCCTAGGATGTGGTACCAAAAGTTTGATGCCTTTGTGTTGAGTATTGGATTTCTGAGATCAAAATCAGATCATTGTGTTTATTTCAAATTTGATAATGATCGTATTCTCATTATAGCATTATATGTTGATGATATGTTACTAATTGGGAATGGTAAAGGTTTGATTTCTGATTTCAAGTCTTGGTTGTTAGCATAGTTTGAAATGAAAAACCTAGGGGCAGCCAGGTATGTTTTTGGGATGGAGTTCAAAAGAGATAGAGCAAATAGAAAACTTTGGTTAGTCCAGAGTAAGTATGTTAACACTGTGTTGGAGAGATTTAGTATGGTGGATTGCAGACCATTGCATGTTCCTGTTATGATGGGATCAAAGTTATCTATTGATGATTGTCCAAAGTCTCCTTCTAAGATAGAGGATATGAGTAGAGTACCTTATGCTAGTGCAGTTGGTAGCGTGATGTATGCTATGGTCTGTATAAGACTAGACATTGCCCAAGCAGTGGGAGTCCTTAGTCAATTTATGGCTAATCCTAGATAGGTACATTGGGATGTAATGAAGAGAGTGTTTAGATATTTGGGTACTTTCAAGTATTCCCTATGTTATCATGGTTATCCTATAGGACCTTAGCATTCTGTGAGTATTCATGGATTTGTGGATTCTGATTGGGTAGGTGACATTGAGAATAGGAGATCCACTAGTGTTTATGTGTTTACTATGTTTGGTGGAGCTATTAGTTGGATGAGTAAGTGACAATCTATGGTTACTTTGTCCATGACAGGAGTAAAGTACATGGTAGCTACTCGTGCTTGTAAGGAAGCCATTTGTCTTAAAAAGTTGTGTTCATATGTTGGTTTTGATACAATACAGATTACTATTTATTGTGATAGTCAGAGTGAGATTTGCTTAGAAAAGAGTCCTACTTTCCATGCCAGAACAAAGCACATTGATGTTTAGTATCATTTTGTTCATGATATGGTAGAAGATGGGAAGGTGATATTGGAAAAGGTTGACACTTTGAAGAATGTTGCAGATGCATTGACGAAACCTATGGGCACAGATAAGTTTAGATGGTGTTCGGAGTCTATTGGCCTCTTGGCCCCTAGCAATTAAATCTTGTCATTCCATTGGCTCTTAAAAGGTGTTCGACAAGTAGGAGAACATTGGGAATTAAGATGTCTCAACCTTGCAATTCCTAGCATTGATTATTAGATTATTTATTTATTTAATTGCCTAATTTTGTATTTACTTGCACATCCTGTTTTGTCATTTAGTTTGAAGTGGCATTGTGACATGTCATCCTACTTGTAATATGACTTGAATGGTCAAGTCAAACACATGAGAATCTAGGCATCCCATTTGGGGTGGCACTAATATGTCACATGTGGGCATCTTGTGGTATGACAGAGGAGTTATTTTGTATGATAGAATCTATGACATGTAAGAGCAAAGTATAGAGATTCCTATGACAAGTGAAGACAAGTGTCAGAGAGCATCTTTGCATGTGGGAAAGGCATCTTCGGGTGCCCAAGTTGGGTTATGACATGTTGTAAGAGGAATATGCTATATTTAGTCTTGTATAACAAATTGTCTGACAACATTAAGTGTTGTTATGTTGGGAAGATTTTATGACAACTTTAAGATGCGTAAGAGCATCTGTCATAGCCTATTTTTAGCTTGGAGCGCTCCATCTTGGGAACTCAAATCTACCATGTATAATAGATGTAAGAGAGGTGTTTGCATGTTGGACAAGTGTCCTCGGGTCTGTGAAATGGGCCATGTGGCCAAGATGGATGCCCACCTCTAGAATCTTCTCAGTTATGCCTTGTAACTCTATATAATAAGGTGTTTGGAGTGGTAGTATGTATAGTGTTTGTACAGGTACTGTTATCCTACCAAAATTACTCTAGAAATGACATTTGAAGACTCCTGGAAGAACTTGCATTGCAACTATATTGTAAACATTTTAGTTTTGATAATACATTGTGCAGGTTTTGGAGTGTGGGGTTTTTCACCTGAAAAGGTTTTCCCCACATAAATCTTATGTCTCTTGCATTCTTGTGTTGTTTTTTGCTGTTGTAATCTCTATGTTAAGCACATAACATAACTATAATTGTAAAGATTTTAAAGAATTTGCACTTTACCTCCCTCATTAGATTGGTGTAGGAAGTGTGTTCCACGTACCTTACTTCCTTTCAGTTAGGAGTGACATTTTTCATTACATAGATCATGGCATCAAATCAACTACACCAACACGTCTGAGTGGGCAGGTAAATGCTAGGGGAGGTCTCGTTTCATGCACCATGTGTCTCAGTCGTTTTGGGCTGCAAGCTAATGGAAAAGTCAAAAGGTTCTAGGAGTGACATTTTACATTCTATAGGTCGTGGGGCCAAATGGACTTTGCCAATACATTAAGTTGGGTGGGTAAATGCTAGGGGAGGTCTCATTTCATGTGCCAAGGGTCCCAATCGTTCAAGGTAGCAGGCTACCAGTAAAGTCCCTTAAGATCCCTAAGATGAAAAATTACCAAACTTTGATGGAGTAGTTCTCAGAATTTGTGGCAGCTGGGAACATTCTGTTTAGACCTATAGGTGCATGTGGGGTTTGTCCACAATAACTTCTCTTGGTTTTGGTCAACTCTAGTCCATTTGACTGTGTTGAATCAAATGTATTCTTATAAAATGCTTCAGTTTCATGCAGTGTAAAGGTGCTAGGAGTGACATTTTTTATTCCATAGGTCGTGGGGTTGAACGGACTTTACCAATGCATCAAGGTGGGTAGGTAAATGTTAGGGGAGGTCTTATTTCATGTGCCAAGTGTCCCAGTCGTTCTAGGTTGTCAGCTACCGACAAAGTAGAAAGTTGCTAATACTAAAATTTTGCATTCCATAGGTCATGGGGGTGAAATGACTGCACCAACACATCTAAGTGGGTGGGTAAATGCTAGTGGAGGTCTCATTTCATGTGCTAAGTGTCTCAATCATTCTGGGTTGCAAGCTATCGGTAAAGTTGAAAGGTGCTAGGAGTGAAATTTTGCATTCCATAGCTCGTGGGGCCAAACGGACTTCGCCAATGCATCGGGGTGGGTGGGTAAATGCTAAGAGAGGTCTCATTTCATGTGACAAGGGTCCCAATCATTTGGGGCAATAGGCTACCGACAAAGTCTCTTAAGATCCCTAAGACCAAAAAACTGCCAAACTTTGACGGAGCAGTTCTCGGAATTCATGGTAGATGGGAATATTATTTTTGGACCTACAGGTGTAGGTGGGGTCCTTCCACAATAACCACTCTTAATTTTGGTCAATTCAAATCCATTTGGCCATGCCAAAGTCAAATGCATTCTTGCAAAATGCTTTAGTTTCATGCAGCACAACCTTGCTAGGTGCTATATTCTTTTATCTACTCATTGTGAGGCCAAACTGATTGCGCCAATGCATCGGGGTGGGTGGGTAAATGTTAGGGGAGGTCTTGTTTCGTGTGTTAAGCATCCTAGTCATTCTAGCCTGCAAACTACTGGCAAAGTGACTTTGTCGGCAGCTTACAACTTGGAATGACTAGGACCCTTGGCACATAAAATGAGGCCTCCTCTGGCATTTTCCTGCCCACCCTGATGCATTCGAAAAGTTCATTCAGCCCTATGAGCTATGGAATGCAAAATGTCACTCCTAGCACCTTTCAAGTTTGCTGGTAGCTTGTAGTCTGGAATGACTGAGACACTTGGTGCATAAAATGAGACCTCCCCTAGCATTTACCCACCCACCTAGACATGTTGGAGCAGTCAGTGTGACCCCACAACATGTGGAATGCAAAATTTCAGTCTTAGCAACTTTCTAGTTTGTTGGTAGCTTATAGTTTGGAATGACTGGGACACTTGGCACATGAAATGAGACCTCCTCTAACATTTACCCTCCCACCCCAACATGTTGGCATAGTCGTTTCGGCCCCATGACAAACATAACAAAAACTATGGCACCTGGCAATGTTGTGTTGCATGAAACTGAAGCATTTTACAAAAATACATTTTATTTTGGTATAGTCAAACAGAATGGATTTGACCAAAACTAAGAGTAGTTATTGTGGAAGGACCCCACATGCACCTGTAGGTCCAAACGGAATGTTCCTAGTTGCCACGAATATTGAGAACTGCTGCATCAAAGTTTGGTAGTTTTTTCTCTTAGGATCTTAAGTGACTTCGTCGGTAGCCTGTAGCCTTGAACAATTGGGGTGCTTGGCACATGAAACAAGACCTCCCCTCGCACTTACCCCCTAGCACCTTTCTACTACATGAAACTAAAGCATTTTACAAGAATGCATTTGATTTCGGCATGGTCAAAGGGATTGGAGTTGACCAAAATTGAGAGAGGTTATTGTGGACAGACCCCACGTGCACCTGTAGGTGCAAACAAAACGTTCCCAGCTACCATGAATTCTGAGAACTGCTTCATCAAAGTTTGACAATTTTTTCTTCTTAGGGATCTTAAGGGACTTTGTCAATAGCCTGTTGCCCCAAAAGATTGGGGCACTTGGCACACAAATGAGACCTCCCCTAGCATTTACCTACCCACCCTGATGCGTTGGCAAAGTCCATTCAGCCCCACAACCTATGGAATGTAAAATGTCACACCTAGCACCTTTCCATTATATGAAACTGAAGCATTTTGTAAGAATGCTTTATATTTCTACATGGTCAAACAGAGTGGAGTTGACCAAAACTGAGAGAATTTATTGTGGATAGACCCCATGTCCACCTATAGGTCTAAACAGAACATTCCTAGCTACCACGAATTCTAAGAATTGCTCTGTCAAAGTTTATGAGTTTTTACTCTAAGGATCTTAAGTGACTTTTCTAGTAGCCTATTGCCCTGAATGATTGGGACCCTTGGCACACAAAATGAGACCTCCCCTAGCATTTACCCACCGACTTTGGCACGTTGGAAAAGTCCATTTGGTCCCATGAGCTATGGAATGCAAAATGTCACTCCTAGCACCTTTCCACTACATGAAATTGAAGCATTTTGCAAGAATGCATTTACTTTTGCCACGGTCAAACAGATTGGAGTTGACCAAAACTAAGAGAGGTTATTGTGGACAGCCCCACATGTATCTGTAAGTCCAAATGTTCCTACCTGCCATGAATTCTTAGAACTGCTCCATCAAAGTTTTCTAATTTTTTGGTCTTAGGGATCTGAAGGGACTTTTCCAGTAGACTACTACGCAGAATGGCTGGGATGCTTGGCACACAAAATTGAAAACTAACACTAACTGATTAAGAAATATAACAGACCTGTTGCACAATAGGGATCTTGAAGCTAGTTCAATGAGAATTAAAACTTTGACGTCAAATATTGTACACTTTTAAATTGTTCCACAACTAGCTCATGGTCCTCTTCTTTTGGAAATTCAAGGTAATGCATAGTCAATTGTGCATTCTTTAACTCCAGAGACACGTCGTACCATGTGTCATTGGAAGATTTAAACTCTAACTATACTAGATCCTTATTTTCCACTGCCATTGCTCATGCAAATCTCTCTGTAGATATTAGACCATTTAATGAAGTCTTAGAAGTGTTTTGGGTTGGACATTTTTCCAGATAACTAAAACCATAATGGAATGAAAGAAATATATATGGTGTTCTCATTGCCCTGAGGATTCAATCAAATAGTCCTTGGGTTGATATGACCATTCTAAGATTGACATATGACTGCTACCATTTGCATATAATTGTACATTTATAAAATGAGTGTTCTAAGATCTTTATAACAACCTTCTCTATTTTGCTGGGACAACACTATCCTAATATGTGTTGACAGTGCTAAAATGTGAATAATGGTATGATGAATAGTAAATACTCTTAGGACCTTGATGACTACCCTAGCAATCATCTGGCTACTTTTTAATTGCTAGATCCCCCCGAATGGAAGCTTTGTTGGTCATATAACAATCTCACCCTCCCAGTCCCAAAGCTAAGTGATAATAGTCTCAAAGATAAGTGATTGCCTTCTTGCTAATGAGTGTCACATTCTTGAATTTAAGACTAATTCATGATTGCATGCTTGTCCATAAGTGTACTGTGTCATAGTTGGTCTATTGGTCTTGCTAGGGTTGTCTTTATGTGGGAATGACATGCTTGACTTGATGGGGTTGTCTTCCCTTCTTAATTTAAGATTTCTACTCTCTGATTACCAACACAACTATCTCTTCATTATAACAATTCTCTTCTTTTTCTCTTCTACACTCCCTACTTGTAGACTTTGCATTCATAATACTAGGGTATAAGTATTCTCTAGGAAGACAATAATGCCTTTGATACATGATAGTCAACCTAGGGTTGTTTTCGATCTTTGTATGACAAATAACTAATTAATTCTAGCTACGTGTAATACTTCTAAGCATCTCCTATAATATCACCATGTTCGTGGTCATTACCATGTGTCCAACAACAATACAAGTGTACCTACACTATAATAAATACTTAGAATGACATACCTACAATTATGTAGTTGTGAGTTCTCCTTCAAAATGGCTTGAGGTTGGAAAATAGTGGCATTAGATTTATGTAAGTTTCCATTTTAAAATGCAACACCTAAAACTCATTGCTACCTTCTATAGCTCACTACAATTGTTTGCTATTCTACCAGATAACTATCAACATAAAGTTCCAAAAGTAAAATTAAAAGTTTTAAATTATGTAATTGTTTAGAATTAGAAGATCAAGTTTTGTAGGAATTTAGAAGGTCATGTAAGTTGATTTGTTTGATTTTGGACAAAGGGGCAGCCTAGTCCTTATCTAACACCTATGCTAGTAGTCTAGTCCACTAGGGAGCAACCTAGTCTAGAGAGTTTCTATAGGTATAAAAAATTATAAGAAGTCAAGAATAGTATGTAGAAGATTCTATTAGATGTAAAATTGTCAACATGTAGTGGAAGATGTGAAACCAACTAAAAACTGGAAGCAAGTCATAAATGCCTTTATAAAAAATAATAAAAAAGAAAGTAAATGGATAGTCATAGGAGGATAGTCAAGGACTACCATAGTTTTAGGGGCAGTTATGGAGTCATTTCTTGTTTGAAACCATCATTAAGATGGTATTATATGTAGATATAGGATATCTTTAGTTATGCATACCTAAAACAAGGACATGTTGTAGTGCCAAAAATGTGACCATGATGCAAGAGATAGTTTTGATGTCATACATCTTAAGGATTAAACTATTGATCAAAACTCCTAGCGTGAACTCAAGTTTTCAAAAGGACTTCATCACTAGTCTTGGATAACATCTAGAGACCTAAAGTTGACTACCATTATTGCAAATAGGGTATGGACAACCATCAAAGCATAAAGGATATAAGAAATTTTGTCAGATGTTGTAATTGCAACTACCCTTGTCGACATGTATGCAAGGTGTGGAAGCATAGGCAAGGCATGTGGAATGTCTGATACAACACCTCAAAGAATAAAGGATATATGATTTTTTGTCATCTGTTGTAACTACAACTTCCCTTGTAGACATGTATGCAAACTATGGAAGCATAGACAAGGCATGTGGACTATTTGATAGAACACCTCAAAGCCTAAAGGATATAGGATTTTTTGTCATGTGTTGTAATTACAGTTGCCCTTGTAGACATGTATGCAAACTATGGAAGCATAAAGGATATCAGAATTTTGTTAGATGTTGTATTTGTACTTGTCCTTGTAGACATGTATGCAAAGTGTGGAAGCACATACAAGGCACATGGACTGTTTGATAGAACACCTCAAACCATAAACAATATAGGATTTTTTGTCATATGTTGTAACTACACCCATCCTTGTAGACATGTATGCAAACTATGGAAGCATAGACAAGGCATGTGGACTGTTTGATAGAACACCTCAAAGCATAAAGGATATAGGATTTTTTGTCATGTATTGTAAATACAGTTGCCCTTGTAGACATGTATGCAAACTGTGGAAGCATAAAGGATATCAAAATTTTGTTAGATGTATTTCAACTTGCCCTTGTAGAGATGTATGCAAAGTGTGGAAGCATAGACAAGGCACATGGACTATTTGACCTAACACCTCAAAGCATAAAGGATACTGAAATTTTGTCAGATATTGTATTTGCAACTGCCCTTGTAGACATGTATGTAAAGTGTAGAAGCATAGACAAGGCATGTCAATTGTTTAACCTAACACCTCAAAGAGATGTTTTGTCATGGAATGCAATGATTCCAAGATATGCAAAAAATGGATTTGTTGAAAAGGCTTTAGAAACTTTCAAGCAAATGCAATTGGCATGTTTAAAGTGAAATTCCACAACCTTTTCCAGCATCCTCCAAATTAGGATCTTTGGAACATGGTATGGACAACCATCAAAGCATAAAGGATATAGGAACTTTACTGGATGTTATAATTGTAGCTACCCTTGTAGACACGTATGCAAAGTGTGGAAGCATAGACAAGGCACATGGAATGTTTGACCTAATGCCTCAAAGCATAAAGGATGCCAAAATTTTGTCAGATATTATATTTGCAACTATCCTTGTAGACAATATGCAAAGTGTGGAAGCATAGACAAGGCATGTCAATTGTTTGACCTAACACCTCAAAGAGATGTCCTGACATGGAATGTCATGATTGCAAGATATGTAAAAAATGGATTTGTTGAAAAGGCTTTAGAAACTTTCAAGCAAATACAATTAGCATCTGTAAAGACAAATTCCACAACCTTTGTCAGCATCCTCCCTGTCCCTACCAAATTAGGATCTTTGGAATAGGGTATGGACAACCATCAAAACATAAATGATATAGGAATTTTGTTAGATGTTGTAATTGCATCTTCCCTTGTAGACATGTATGCAAAGTGTGGAAGCATAGACAATGCACATGGATTGTTCGACCTAACTCTCAACCATGAAAATTGGAAGCATAGACAAGGCATGTGGATTACTGAAAAGGCTTTAGAAACTTTCAAGAAAATGGAATTGGCATGTGTAAAGCCAAATTCCACAACCTTTTCCAGTATCCTCCCTATCTATACCAAAATAGGATCTTTGGAACAACATATTGACAACCATCAAAGCATAAAGGATATAGGATTTTTGTCACATGTTGTAATTACAACTTCCCTTGTAGACATGTATGCAAAGTGTGGAAGCATAGACAAGGCACATGGACTGTTTGATAGAACACCACAAAGAGATGTCCTCTCATAGGATGCAATGATTGCAATACATGCAAAAACTAGATTTATTGAAAAGCCTTTAGAAACTTCCAAGAAAATGCAATTGGCATGTGCAAAGCCAAATTCCACAACCTTTGCCAGCATCCTCCCTATCTATACCAAAATAAGATCTTTGGAACAATGTATGGACAACCATCAAAGTATAAAGGATATAGGAATTTTGTCACATGTTGTAATTGCAGCTGCCCTTGTAGACATGTATGTAAAGTGTGGAAGCATAGACAAGGCATGTGGACTGTTTGATACAACACCACAAAGAGATGTCCTCTCATGGGATGCAATGATTGCAAGGTATGCAAAAAATGGATTTGTTGAAGACTTTAGAAACTTTTGAGTAAATGCAATTAGCACATGTAAAGCCAAATTCCACAACCTTTGCCAGCATCCTCCCTATCTCTACCAAAATAGGATTTTGGAATAGTGTATGGATAGCCATCAAAGCATAAAGGATATAGGAATTTTGTCACATGTTGTAATTGCAACTGCCCTTGTAGACATGTATGCAAAGTGTGGAAGCATAGACAAGGCATGTGGACTGTTTGATACAACACCACAAAGAGATGTCCTCTCATGGAATGCAATAATTGCAAGATATGCAAAAAATGAATTTGTTAAAAAGACTTCAAAAACTTTCAAGCAATTGCAATTGGCATGTGCAGAGCAAAATTCTACACCTTTGCCAGTATCTTCCCTATCTCTACCAAAATGCAGCCACCCTTATAGACATGTATAAAAAGTGTGGAAGCATAGACAAGGTACATGAATTGTTTGATGATTTCGTTGTCATTGATGTCAAAGGGGTAGAAGGCTATGTTGGCCTCATGTTTGTTTCATTGTTATCACATATGGTGTTGATGGTTTGCTTCATGTTTTATGTCTTGAGTTTGGTGGTCTTCATTTGTCATCAGGACATTCAATGACTTTTATTGTCAAGACCGATCTCATGCATTGCAGACAAAGATGGTTCATGGTATACTTTGATATGTTCATCATATGGTGTTAAGATCATGTTGATGTTGATGTTGTATATTGGTGTGGTGTGTAGGATGTTATGCCTTCATATGGTTTAGTATTGAGACCTAGGTAATGGTGCTTGGAGTGTTGGATTGGTGTGTCATGGATCAGTGATAGTAATGGTTCAGTGAGGAGTTGGTTCACATCAAGAATGTTGGTTTGATGTGTCATGGATTAGTGGCAGTAATGGTTCAATGAGGAGTTGGTTCATAATGAGTTTGGTTTATGATCATCGGGAGAACCTCATGTTTCTTATAGATCAGTTGCAAATCTCTTTTCAACCTCTTTCTCTTCATGACTAGTTGCAAATCTCTTTTTCATTGACCACAGACTTCTTCTTGGAAGTACATGTTATGATGGGACATGTTATGATGACAAGAACATGTTTGCTCTCATTAGAGTTCATGAGGTTCTTATGATATTTTCATTATTCTCATATTACCTTTGTTCATATCTTATCTTTGTTGAATAAGATACATACTACTAAGTTTTTTTGGGGGTATTGAATTTTCATATCTCTTCACTAAGGTTTCAAACCCTAAGAAAAAAACCTAAAAGACCTAAGGGTTTATATTTTATGACTCCCTTCAAAGGTAACTTATTTTTTGTTCTAAATGAGCAGTGACTTGCTACATCTAGTAACCTTATCACTTAAGTGACATCTTGAGGGTCTTATATCATAGGTTCACTCACCCCATCTACTAGGTGGCACCGGACCCTTCATTGAACACTTCACAAATGAGTGCCAAAAAAGGTTATCAATGATGTGAATTGAATGTGTTTAGGGTGTGTACAAGAATATCAATGGTCATAATTTAACCTATATTCAAACCTTCAACGTCCACTTCCCAAAGCTTGCAGATTGATGGCCATATGATTGTTGTTATGTTAGTTTTGTTAATTGTTTGATGAATCAGTGTTTTGATAGTTACAAAGGAGAATAGTTTTATTTTTCTTGATGGAGAGGGTGAGTGGTGATGTTGATGATGTTTGTTTGTGTATGAAGATGGATTTGATGAGGCTAGAGAGGTTTTTGATGAGATAGATTTCAAACATAAATATACTTTCTTCTGGTAGATATTTGTATGACTTTGTAAGAAAGCAGTCATGTAATAAGAGTATGAATAGAGATATGTAGTGGAGAATCTGTAAAATGCATAGAAGCATTTATAGCCTTAAGGATAAGTGAGTGGGTGATAGAAATATTAGTGTGAATCTAAGATATAGATAGAGATTGGTGATGATTATGTTTATGATCAGAATATATAGAGCATGCTATCAGACAGTGATAGAGGTATGTGATGGATGGTTATTTTATGTTGGTGAAATTGGTTATATGATGAAAGAACAGGGTGATTTCTTGCAAAGCATGTTTGATTGAAGAGAGAAGGTTTTTATAAGTCTTAGGACATAGTGAATATATACATACAAATGTTGTCTTGTAATTGGCATCATTGTATGAAACATATGTATTAAATGAATGACAAGAGTGATGTATGTATGCTGATTAGAGGTGAGTGTGACATTTTAGTGGATTTAGATTGTTGTAGTATGTTGTTACTGTCATTTTGTAGAGAAGATGTCATGTTTGTAATGGTGCAAATCAGATTGTCTTTCAATCATTACCTACACAAACTTTTGTTTCACTGTTAAGGAGTTTTGGTGTCAGGTGTTTGGGGTCGGTGCCTCATTAAATTGGTGTTAGTGTTTTGTTGTTTTGAGGTGGGTGCCTCATTGGTATTTCAGGTGATTGAGATTGGTGTCTCATTGAGGTTGGTGTGTTAGGGATTGCATGCAAAAGATATCAATTAAATGCAAATAAAGATTAAACTGAGGAATGAAAATACACAAATAATAACAGTGAGAGACAAGTTTTAACATGGTTCACCCAAACTCAGGCTACATCCACCAACAGAGAGTCCAATATTATTATCCAGTAAATCAAAACCGATTACAACCAGTAATCCTTGCAACTTAATACCGCTGCAAAATGCTACAATGCATCAACATAAACCCTAACCCTTAGCCACTTTTATCAAGCCTTATGTCGGTTACAAAAATAGGGTTTTTTAATGTTAGCCAATAGAAAAATAACTCCCGATGCCTTTATAAAATAATAAAATTTGTTTGAAGTTTTGGGGGTGCTGCGCCCAAACTCCCACAAGGGGTGCTGCCCCTTGACCCCGTTAAATAATTTGGGGGAAATTGCATTGATAAAAGTAGGGTAAGTTTAACCTCCAAGTCTGATTAGGCTCTATATAATAACATGGTGTGTTTTGAGGTGTTATTGAGTAGGTGTGCATTGTACCTAAGAGATCAAAGAATTGTAAACATTGCAAGGTGTCCTTTGTACCTTGTAGTTGGTGCTGCAAAAACAATTGTAATATTTTCTTTGTTTGGAAGCTAGATTCGGATAGTAGATCAAAGCAGCATTTCTCCCATGGTTTTTCCTCTCATAGGGTTTCCACGTAAAACTTGGTGTTATTTGTGGATGCTTTTATTTGATATGCACTTATATTCCTTCTTGTGATAAGTTTTAAGATTATTGAATAAGTTTTTTTTATATATCACTGATTCACCCCCCTTCTTAGTGATAGTGAGTATTCCAACACTATTTGACATAATGCCTTGAAATGAAATGCCATTTCATGGAATGCAATGATTGCAAGATATGCAAAAAATGGATTTTTTTTATAAGACTTTGTAAATATTTAAGAAAATACAATTGGCTTGTGTAAAGCCAAATTCCACAACCATAGCCAGTATCCTCCTTACCTATGCCAAAATGGACATCCATCAAAGGTTAAAAGATATGGGAATTTTGTTAGATGTTGTAGTTGCAACTGCCCTCGAAGACATGTATGTAAAGTTTGGAAGCATAGACAAGGCACATGAATGGTTTGGCATGATGCGTCAAAGAAATGTCACCTCATGGAATGCAATGATTGCAAGATATGAACAAAATGGATTTTTTGATAAGGCTTTAGAAACTTTCAAACAAATGTGATTGGTGGTTGTAAAGTCAAATTCCAAAACCTTAGAAATGGTATATTTGGAACATGGTATAGACATCCATCAAAGCATAAAGGATATAGGAATTTTGTCAAATGTTGTAGTTGCAACTACCCTATGAGTCATGTATGCAAAGTGTGGAAGCATATACAAGGAACGTGAACTGTTTGACATGATGCCTCAAAGAAATGTTGTCTCATGGAATGTAATGATTGCAAGCTATGCACGAAATGGAGTTTTCATAAGGCTTTAAAAGCTTTCACAAATGCATAAAATAAAATTTCAACCAAATGCAATTGGCAAGTCTAAAACCAAATTGTACAACCTTATCCGACATCCTCCATGCCTATGCCAAAATGGGATCTGGGGAACATGGTGTGGACAACCATCAAAACATAAAGGATACAGGAATTTTGTCACATATTGTATTTGCATATACCCTTGTAGACATGTATGGAAAGTGTGGAAGCATAGACAAGGCACATGAACTATTTGACATGATGCCTTAAAGAAATGCACAATCTCATGGAATACAATCATTACAAGATATGCACAATATGGATTATTTGAAAATGATTTATAAACTTTCAAGAAAATACAAGTGGCACATGTAAAACTAAATTCTTGTAACAATAATTGATCATCATATTAAATATTTAATATAAACTATCTTATACATAATGTCATGAACATAACATCTAGTTTATATACAAAGCCATATAGGCATGTCCAAACAAAGCTATATAGGCATATACAAAAATATACATCGGTAACATACAAAAATATGTATACAAAGCCATCTAGGCATACAAAAAATGTCCCAAAAACTAGTTTCCTATGGACTTTCATCAAATAATTAGAGGCCCTTGCTTGACCGTGAAGATGGAGAGCCAATTAGTGACTCATCCTCTCTCTGTCATCAAGTATACCTCCTTAATAGATGTTCATTCAACTCCACCTGTTAATACAATCAAACAATATGCACATTAATATAGAAAACATGAAATATATAACATCACATATGTAATTGATCACTTATCGCTATCCGTTGATCACTCTCGATCATCTTAAATTCTCTCTTTGTCCATAGTTGGATGGGCTAGAGTTGTGACCTCCTTTGAGAAGCATTAAAAACCAAAATTGACTAAACATAAATATCATTTATATACATCAAATGACATGAGATAAAACAAGAAACACAAAATTATGACATTTTCATGTTATTGGCTCATACCTCGGTCAAAGGATTTGAAGACATCATGGCTGCAACAATGCCTACCTGCGCTGACTCATGAAGATGGAGAGGAGTCTCCATACTCAGCATCTAAAAATAGAGTTCAAGATTATTCAACCAAAATAAATACATAACATTATTTAAATGTACAATGATTAGAAATGGCTAAATTTACCTTCATATAAGTGGTGGTTTTGCATCCAGAGGACCAAGGAAACTGTGGAGGTGCCAGTGAAGCTCCCTATTGAAATCATCAAATTATCAGAAAATAATATTACCATTGATATATGTACAATAATTATGATCATGTGATAAATTACATACCTGCTGACTTGACCTCCTCTCATAACCTGCCAATGGATGGCTAACAGAGGTAGGATGAAGACTCTAATCCTAGAATTTCATTGCGTAGACAATTACATAAATTATTTTTGACTTATAATATAGATAGTCATATAAAATTAATTACAAATTTCAAATAAGAATATATTAAATCAAGATGAAACCTGTAAAAAATTACCTGAGAGTCAATACCAAATGTACTTTGTAAGACATCATCGGTGAGAACAATGTCATCCAATATGGATGTGTCCATCATTAGATGATGCCCCTAGTGGTGCCCACCTAGGGTTAGGGTTTCGAGCTGGAACATCTGCAGGCCTTTTCATTCAAACCCTAAAAATTCTAAGTCCCAAGGTCTTGCGCTTTATCTTTTAATTTTGTGTTGACCTCTTGTAGCGGGTTCCCAATTGTTTAAGTTGTAACCTAAGCCTTTTGGCTCGTCGAGTGACCGGTCCCCTTTGCTTTGTTACCTCATGTTCCTATCACGAAAGTCATATCGCCAAGACAGTGATCATCGGTGGCTCTTTTCATGCTTTCTCCGACACCGATGGATACCCAAAGTGTCATTGGTGAAACAATGCACATCAGCAGCCAAGCCAAGGTTCACTCCGATGGGTTGATGAAAAGGAAGTTTAAATGGCAATTTTACAAGGCAAAGAATGTATAGTGGGGTCATCGCTGTGACTTGCCCCATTGGGAGTTCAGTCTAGACTCTCTCCGATGACCGATGAAGAAACAAAAAATGCATTTTTGGGTATGCAAAAGTGGTTGTATATCATAGATTCCTAGAATATTCTGTGCTTGTATGTAAAGCTTTGCATGTATGTGTTGTTGTATATTCGATATACAACAGGTAATATACAAGTGAAGGATCTCAAAGATGTTCCAATCTAGTTGAAAATAGTGGTTGGGCCCGCAGGTGTATACAAGGGGCGTTGTATGTTGTATCTCATATACAACTGCACAAACAAAGAGAAGATACAAATGGGATATACAAAGCAGACGCAGCAAGGAAATTAGCAACATTTATGAAGCAAGTGAAGTCCGTGGTTGTATATTGGGATTGTATGTTCCCAATATACAATCAAACATACAATGGGCACATGCAAAGAAAATGTACAATCCAGGAGCAAGCAAAGTCAATAGTTTTCAAAAGCATGGTGGGCCCGTACGATTGTATGTTACACATTGTATGTGCAATATACAATTAGAGATACAATGAGGTAGATACAAGCTAGATTTCAAAGGGTATACATTCTGATTGATAAGTGTGATGGAATCTGCAGGTTGTATGTATATTGTGTATTGTATACATGCGATGTACAATCAGACATGCAAAGAGAAGATACAAAGCCTGGACCTGATGAGGATTGTGATTTGTTTTATACAGATTTGGGGTCTGCGCCTTGTATGTTGGTGATTGTATATATACAATCTAGTATATGCAAAGATTTGAATGTGCAAGCAGTTGTATGTATATGCTTTTGCATAAGCAAAGGTGAAAATGGAAAAATAGAAGGAAAAGTCAGCGATGGAAAAAGGGCACCCATGTGGCACGATCTTATTGGCTGGTGACTTTTTAGTAGGATTTGAAGCCGTTGATCTTGGTGATAGGGAGGAAATCGACGACCTATTTCAAATCTTCAGAGCAGGAGGGATTTTTGTGTTCTCTGCATCATTTCAAGCAGGAAGAAATTTCAAAAAGCACGTGCACTGTTGCTGCACTTCCATCCATAGGTAGGTTGGCCATTAATGATAGATTTGTAGAGGTATGGGTCTGATTGATCAGCCAACTACCAAATTTGTCAAGAAGAGTTCACCTACTCCTTCTCTCTTTGTCTCCTGGCTACATTCAAGGTTTTGAGCGCCATTCTGGTGATGCACTGTATTTGGCAAAATTTTGAAATCACCATGTAATTAATGTTGAGTACACATTCTTACTATATAAGTGGACTGTGTTACTCATTTTAGAGGTTGTTGAAGACTTGGACAAATTTTTGGTGAAATAACAAAAAATACAGTTTGGCTGGTGGCTCTGTTGGGTGTCTTGTGAGTTTATGAATCATGTGTTGAATGTTTTATGCATAGTTTTGCTAGTTTCATGTTGCTCTTATATGAGAAATGCATAGTTACATGTGTTCAGTTGTTTGTCTCCAAGTTGTGGGCATGTTTTCTTTTGAATCTGAATAGCTAAGGGTTATTTGGGATTTAGGAATATGGATTTTCTATGTTGAATGTTTAATCTCTTATCTTTGTTCAAGGAACAAATTAAATATTCTAGGTTAAGCATTAGGAAAGATATGCTGCAACAGGGATATCATCAAGTATGAATGACTAAATTCTCAGTTTTGGGAAGTATCTATAAGGCAGACACTAAAAAATCCCCTTGAAACCTAGTTATTGATTCAAGTTTATGATGATCAGTCACATGTGTATGTCTATTGACTCCAAGCCCTGAGATAGGCACCATTCTAGTCTTGTATTGAGGTTACAACCCAAAGTCCCAGTCTTGCATACAAATACAAAATACAAACTCAAACTTCAAACATAAACCTTTAGGACATTAGAACTAATTTTAGGACTAAAATCTTCTATCTCACAACTGAGCATAGGCCCAAAGCTAGGCCCTTTGCACTTATTTCATAGTTTTGGTTTGCATAAGAGAGGATTTATCTACTTTGTGTCAACATCCCAGTAAGTTCACAAGCATATTTTATGGATGTTGAATAGGGAACACCCCCCTTGGTTCTGTAGAGCCCAAAGAAGAAGAGGAGATATTTATAGAGTCTATCTCCTGTACTGTTGGCCCCTGGCCCAGAAATCCTATTGATCAATGATGGCTACTTTGTAGGGATAACTGGGAATAAGCATCTAGTTTGGGAAAATCTCCAACAGATTTGGCGACTCCGCTGGGGAGTTGAAGTGATTTGGTGACTCCACTGGGGTGTTGAAGTGAAAGTGTTATCTTGTCATCCCTGGTAAATTCTTGCCCCTCTGAGTCGCAACAGATTTGGCGACTCCACTGGGGATGCTTTGTGTAAGAACCTTGGTTTAAAAGAAAAACTAATTCCTAGTTGTAGGTGGCGACTCCAAACAAATCTCCCAACCGGTAAAGTGAAATTTATATGCAAGGGAGAAGATCCCTGTGTAATCCTTTGCTTGAAGAATTACCCAAAAAAATGATTTATAGGAGAAAAGAGACCGTTCAAGCTAGTCAAGAAGTTTCTCCCAGCCCTAGAAACAATGATAATGTCCAAGATAATCCCAAATCTTTAGAGAAGCAAGCACCTTATTTTTCAAACACAGAGGCTGAAATTCAAGATGTATATGAAAGACAACAAGGTGATAGATTGAGAATGAGATCAGAGGTGTTTCAGGAATGCCCTTTCTTAGATCCCCCTGATAGATTTGAAGAAACTAAGTCCCCAAGGGATGATGATGACCAATATGGAAAGGGACCATCCTCTTCTATGCCTAAAGATGATGAATTAGTTGAAGAAATCAAGAACCTGAGGGCTAAATTAAAATATTTACAGGCTTTGAGGATTAGAGATGATATGAGACAAAAGGTGCAAGCTCTAAAAATTGCTCAACAGGATTCAGTTCCCACCCTTGATAATGTAAATGTGTTGAGAAACCAACAAAGAAATGAAGTTCAGAATCAATAGAATGATTAAAGGCAAAATACTAACAATGTTAGGGTACCATTGAACAATGTGAGAAATCAAAATGCTAATAGGAATGCAAATATTAGTCAGTTTGGTAGACAGCCTATGCAGTTAGATAGATTCAGGCAGCTAGTTTTTAATGGTATTCTTGGTTATCCTAATCCCATTGATAAACATGTAAGGCTTCAGATACCAAAGTTTTTAGGAAACAATGTTGTGTCAGGTGAAGATCATTTGAAGGCCTTTTAGAATGTTATGAATAACTTTGAGGTTGAACATGAGGATGTTTTTATGAAATTGTTTATGTAGTCCTTAGTTGATGAAGATAGAGAGTGGTATAAAAGTCTTCCTAGCCAAAGTGTCTCATCATGGGATGACTTCAGAAGGATTTTTAAAGAACAATATGGTGATAAGACTGATCCAAGCTTTTTTATAAATGAGTTCACTGGTATCACTAAAGGGTCAAATGAGCAGGTTAGAGATTTTAATGCTAGGTTCACTAGAGTGTTGAACAAATTACCACTTCACATGAGGCCTAATGAACCAATGTGTATGGTACTATACATAAATGCTTTTGATGCTAAAACAGCTTATGGGTTAAGAGATAAGGGTCCTACTAGCCTCAGGGATGCTTTCAGAATTGTAACCAACATTGAAAATAATAGGAAAGCATCTGGTAAGACAAATAGAAGGGATGATGTGAAGATTCTACAAAATCCAAATAATAAATCTCAAAATACTCAAAGTAGTGCATCTACTTCTGAAGAGAAATTGGATAAATTGACAACTATTGTTAAGGACCTAAGTTATAAACTTGCTAAAAATGAAAAGGGGATAGGTCCTGAAAGGCAGGTTTATCAAAGACAAGAGAAGAGACCATCATTACATGATATGCCATATAACACTAATTGGCATAATGGTAAACTAGTTCTCCCAAATAGCAACACTAATCAAAGAGCTCAAAATGTTAAGGAGACCCCTGATCCTTTGAAGAAAGCTATTAACATTGTTGATGATACCCCATGGTGCATAATCTATCAAATGCCTCACTCATAATCACAATGTATGATTGCTCAATCTTTGTATAACAATGCTATTGCTTGTGATGAATGCAATGAGTCACATTGTATGGATGATGATAGTGTCAATATGTTGTTCACAAATGGGGAGCATTATTCTTATGATGGTGATGACAGAACGAGTTATGGGACTCAAATTTGCTAGCAGATTTCCTATGATGAGGATGATGAAGATAACTATGCTTGTGCTTAGGACTCATGCATCTTTCTGAATAACTTGAGAAGACCCTCAGATGAAGAGATTAGATCTCTTACAGCTACAATAGTGGCTCAAGTCAAAAGCAACTATAACCTTAGAGGTAAGGCTCAGGTAGGTGATCCATGTCAACTAGAAGATACCTTTGTGAATCAACCAATGCACAATCATAAAGGGGCTGAACCACATAAGATGCGATGGAATAATAATAAGAAAAATTTTAAGAAAAAGCCAAGTCATGATTCTCAAGGACCAGAAAATGAAGTTCCCCAAAATAAGGATCAAAATAAGAATTCTCAGCTCATGGATGACAGTCAAAAGGCCATTAAAATTAAGGTTGGATCAGCTCAGGATAAGAATAAAACCATGACTCAAGCTACAACTGTTATACAAAATTATGCTCCCTTTGATATAACTCAGGTTTTATCCCAGATAAAGGTCTTTGTTCCATTGATGGAGATGATGAAAGTTGAAGAATTCAGGAACAAAGCATTGTCCCTAATTTTAGGAGTAGCTTGTCAAGTCGAGCAAAGTGTTGAAACTCAGGGTAAGAAACAAGCCTTGTGTATTGATGACGATGAGGTTTCTGAAGTCTATCTAGGAGTGACAATGACAAAATGCCCTTCACAAGTTGAACTGTTTTATGTCTCCCTTGTTATCAATGGAAAAACAATCAATAATTGTATGCTTGACTCAGGAGCATCAACAAATATTATGCCTCTAGCTATCATGCAACAAGCTAGATTGAAAATAGATAAGGCATGTGGAAAATGCTATGCAATGGATGCTAGGGAGGTATCAGTTATAGGAATCATGAAGGATGTGGATTTTATGCTAGCATCATATCTAGAAAAGACTTTCACAATGAACATAATAGTAGTTGACATAAAGCCACAATATGGTATGCTGCTGTCAAGAAGATGGGCAGCATTAGTTGGAGGAAGTATGCAGTTAGATTTATCATATGCCTTGATCCTAATGAATGGTAGAGATGTCAAATTGGTCAGAGAGGAAAGGTCACCAGAAACAGTTGAAGACCAAGATTTAGAAGAGCATATCTATTTTGTGGATATTGACTGTGAGAATTTCAGAGCTGTCTCAGATGATCAAGGAAGTAAAGGAAGAGATTCTTGCATTCAAGAACTTGACCAACAGGGTCTCTAGACTATGTATTTTGATGGAGCTTGTTCAAAGGAAGGTTTTGGTGCTGGAGTTGTGTTTTTGTCTCTAGCAGGTAAGATTCTAAAATTCTCTTTCCTGTTAAAGTTTGCCTGCACAAATAATATTTCAGAATATGAAGCTCTGCTAAAAGTGTTTAAGATGCATGGGATTAAGATGCTAAAAGTATTTGGAGATTCAGAATTAATTGTCTCCCAGGTGAGAGATAAATATACTTCAAAAAATAAAAGGTTAAAACAATATAAGCATGTTGTATGGGATACAATTGAATTATTTGATGCTTTTTCAATAAATTGGATAGAAAGATCAAAGAATGTCATGGCAGACTTTTTAGCTAATGTGGCCATAAGGCCAAATGATGTCACTCTGTCTGATGTTACAAATGTTGAAGTTAAAATGAGACTTGCAGTACTAGATAATGTATGCAGTTAGAAGGTGTTTGATGATGATAGAGATTTGTTGAGATTCCTACACTGCATAGATGAATATGAGAACCAGGAGATCAATTTTTAGAACTTTGTAGAGGTTGTGAATGGAAAAGAAACTCTTTTGGGGAAAGAAGTGATTCAACTTAAAACAAATAAAATCCCTAGAGGGCTAGTTGCCTTAGAAAGAGCTTTTGACAATAGAGACCAGTTTGTTAAGAAAGCATCTCCTACAAACAAGGATGACTTGGAGGAGATAAAATTGGGGACACACTATGCCCCCAAAAGGGTATATATTAGCCAATAGCTCAAGCCACATATCAGGAGTATGTTGATTTCATTATTGAAAAAATACAAGCATGTCTTTGCATGGTCATATGAGTACCTAAAAGCTTATAGAGAAGACTTATTCCAGCATGAGATTCCTTTGAAGCCTAGAGCCAAGCCATTCAGATAGAAACAAAGACCTATTAACCCAACTTTGGCTCCAAAAATGTAGAAAGAGCTTGTAAAGCTTAGGAAGGCTGGAATAATTGTACCTATCAGACACTCAACTTGGGTGTCCAATCTTGTCCCAGTCAAAAAGAAAAATGGTGATATAAGACTTTGTGTGGACTTCAAAAATTTGAATGTATCTTCTTTAAAGGATAATTATCCACTGCCTAACATGGAGGCTATGTTGCAGAAGGTAACTGGTTGTGAGCTCTTATCCATGATGGATGGATTTTCAGGATATAATCAGGTGAAGGTAAAAGAATCTAAACAATACAAGACTGCCTTCACCACTCCATGGGGAACTTATGTGTATGTAAGAATGCCATTTATACTAACAAATGTAGGTGCTACATTTCAGAGGGCTATGGATGTTGCTTTTGCAGGATTGATTGACTCAATTTTAGCTGTATGTCAGGATGACTTAACTGCTTATTCAAAAAAGGAGGAGCAACATTGCATGCATCTAGAACAAATTTTTATTAGGGCATTGGAATATGGCATTTCACTTAATCCAAAGAAATGCACATTTGGGGTAGTAGAAGGAAAACTATTGGGACACATTGTTTCCAAGGATGGAGTCAGGATTGATCCTAAAAGGGTTGCTGCAATTGATAGAATTCAAATTCCTAAAACAGTGAAAGGCATTCAGTCTTTCTTTGGGCAGATTAACTTTGTTAGAAGATTCATTCCCAACTTTGCAGAGATTACAAAGGATATTTCTAAAATGTTGAAGAAGGGTACAACTATCAAATACGAAAATGAAGCCACTAGATCATTTCAGAACATCAAAGAGGCTATAAAGATGACTCTTGTGTTGAAATCTCCTAATTTTTCTAATCCACTTCAGTTGTTCTCATTTGCCTCCTTCCACACTATTGTTGCATGTCTATTATAGAAAAATGAGGATGGTTTTGAACAACCCATTGCTTTCTTTAGCATGTCATTGTAGGCCGCCGAATTGAAATATGATATCATGGAAAAACAGGCATATGCATTGGTTAAGGCAGTCAAAAGATTCAGTCCATACATAGTAGGATCTCAGGTAATTGCTTATGTACCCCATGCAGCAGTTAAGGACATTTTCACTCAGTAGGAAGTGACAGGAAGAAGATGTAGATGGATTAACAAGTTACAAGAGTCCAACATTGAGATACAAATTACAAAATTGGTAAGGGGACAGGGCTTGGCTAAGATGATGACACAATCAAATTTGGAAGCATGCTAGGTAAATGTAGTTCAAGATGAAGTTGTTAACATGTCAGAATCTGAATGGTACAAGGATATTGTATATTATTTGTAGAATTTGAATTGTCCTTCCCATCTCAGTGATAGTAAAAAAAGGACCTTAAAGTTACATGCTATCAAATACATCATTACTCAAGGAGAATTATATTGGAAGAATCCAGATGGTGTACTACTTAGGTGTGTGGATGAAAATAAGGCTATGGATATTTTAAATGACATGCACAAAGGAGTGTGTGGTGGACACTATAGTGCCAAGACAACAACTCACAAAATTCTTAAAGCAGGCTATTAGTGGCCGACCCTTTTCTTAGATGCACAAAAGATGGTAAGAAAATGTGATCCTTGTCAAAGGTTCTTAGGAAAACTTAAGTATGAAGATGCATTACCCCTTAGAACTATAACTGTGGAGGCTCCATTTCAGCAGTGGGGAATTGATTTTATAGGGAAAATTTTAGAAAGATCAAGTGGAGGACATAGTTGGATTTTGGTTGCTATTGACTATTTTACCAAATGGGTTGAGGCCATTCCAACTAAGAAAGCTACAAGTAGGGTGGCGATGGATTTCATTTTGGAACACATTATTATCAGATTTGGGGTACCAGTCAAAGTGGTCACAGACAACGCCATGTGTTTCAGATCTGGTGAGTTTGTTGATTTTTGCAACAACTATGGGATTAATTTGTCATATGCATCACCATATCATCCACAAGGAAATGGTCAGGCAGAATCAAGTAATAGAAGCCTTATGAAAATCATCAAAAGGATGGTAGACAAGAAAAAAAGGGCATGGGATTCAAAGCTAAAGATGGCACTATGGGTTGACCAGATAACAGTGAAGAAAGTAATTGGAAGGTCACCTTTTGAGCTAGTATATGGTCCACCAAGTAAATTACCTGTGAATAATCTCTTGCTAGTTTATAGATTCATACAAGAAAATGATAAAGAGATTGAGGACTCAATGAATGAAAGGATAAATCAACTGGTTGCATTAGATGAAATCAGAAGAGAAGCACAGAAGACAAATATCAAGAAACAACAGAAGGTAAAATATTTGTTTGATAAAAGGGCTACAAGAAGGAAGTTTCAGATAAGTGACTTGGTCCTTGTTTGGAATGCAAAGAGTCAAGATAAGGGCAAGCATGGTAAATTTCAGCCCTTATGGATGGGCCCATATCAAATTAGCAATACTCATGGAGAAGATTCCTACTTTCTCCAGGCCCTAAGTGGTGAACTACTGGAATTGCCTATGCACGGTCAGTTCCTTAAACCTTACTTCTCATGAATGAATATCTTGTGTGCACATTGTGAACTAGGTGTAAATAGTCTATACATACTTTGTATAGTTGGTGGTGTTTTGCGTTTTGTGTTTTGCCTAGTCTGTCCCTGAGTGGTCTGGTTCTCACTGTAGCCTTACGCCTGCACGTCCCCAGTCAGAGCGAATGGTGGTGCCCACCTAGGGTTAGGGTTTCAAGCTGGAACATTTACAGGCTTTTTCATTCAAACCCTAAAAATTCTAAGTCCTAAGGTCTTGCGCTTTATCTTTTAATTTTGTGTTGACCTCTTGTAGCGGGTTCCCAGTTGTTTAAGTTGTAACCTAAGCTTTTTGGCTTATCAAGTGATCGGACCCCTTTGCTTTGTTACCTCCTATTCCTATCATGAAAGTTATATCGCCAAGACAGTGATCATTGGTAGCTCTTTTCATGCTTTCTCTAACATACCAATGGATACCCAAAGTGCCATCGAAAAAACAATGCACATCAGCAGCCAAGCCAAGGTTCACTCTGATGGGCCGATGAAAAGGAAGTATAAATGGCAGTTTTACAAGGCAAAGAATGTGTAGTGGGGTCATCGTTGTGACTTGCCTCATCGGCAGTTTAGTCTAAACTCTCTCCGATGACCGATGAAGAAACAAAAAATGCATTTCTGGGTATGCAAAAGTGTTGTATATTGTAGATTCCTGGAATATTCTGTGCTTGTATGTAAAGCTTTGCATGTATGTGTTGTTGTATATTCGATATACAATGGGTAATATACAAGCGGTGGATCTCAAAGATGTTCCAATCTAGTTGAAAATAGTGGTCGGGCCTGCAGGTGTATACAAAGGGCATTGTATGTTGTATCTCATATACAACTACCCAAACAAAGTGAAGATACAATGGGATATACAAAGCGTGGCAAGGAAATTAGCAGCATTTATGAAGCAGGTGAAGTCCGTGGTTGTATATTGGGATTGTATGTTCCTAATATACAATCGAACATACAATGGGCACATACAAAGAAAATGTACAAGCCAGGAGCAAGCAAAGTCAACAGTTTTCAAAAGCATGGTGGGCCCATACGGTTGTATGTTGCACATTGTATGTGCGATATACAATCAGAGATACAATGAGGTAGATACAAGCTGGATTTCAAAGGGTATACATTCTGATTGATAAGTGTGATGGAATCCGTAGGTTGTATGTATATTGCGTATTGTATATATGCGATGTACAATCAGACATGCAAAGAGAAGATACAAAGCCCAGACCCGATGGTGATTGTGATTTATTTTAGATAGATTTGGGGTCCGTGCCTTGTATATTGGTGATTGTATATATATAATCTTGTATATGCAAAGATTTGAATGTGCAAGTAGTTGTATGTATATGCTTTTACATACACAAAGGTGAAAATGGCAAAATAGAAGGAAAAGTCAGCGATGGAAAAAGGGTACCCACGTGGCCCGATCTTATTGGCTGGTGACTTTTTAGCAGGATTTGAAGCCATTGATCTTGGTGATAGGGAGGAAATTAACGGCCTATTTCAAACCTTCAGAGCAAGAGGGATTTTTGGCCATTAATGACAGATTTGCAGAGGTATGGGTCTGATTGACCAGCCAACTACCAAATTTGTGAAGAAAATCTGGAGACAGCTGCACATCCCCTGAGTTCACCTGCTCCTCTCTTTGTCTCCTGGCTGCATTCAATGTTTTGAGAGCCATTTTGGTGATGCACTATATCTGGCGAAATTTTGAAATAACCAGGTAATTAATGCTGAGTACACATTCTTGTTGTATAAGTGGACTGTGTTACTCATTTTAGGGGTTGTTGAAGACATGGACAAATTTTTGGTGAAATAACAAAAAATATAGTTTGGCTGGTGGCTCTATTGGGTGTCTTGTGAGTTTATGAATCATGTGTTGAATGTTCTATGCATATTTTTGCTGGTTTCATGTTGTTCTTATACGAGAAATGCATAGTTGCATGTGTTCAGTTGTTTGTCTCCAAGTTGTGGGCATGTTTTCTTTTGAATCTGAATAGCTAAGATTTGTTTGGGATTTAGGAATATGGATTTTCTGTGTTGAATGTTTAATCTCTTATCTTTGTTCAAGGAACAAATTAAATATTCTAGGTTAAGCATTGGGAAAGATATGCTGCAATAGGGATATCATCAAGTATGAATGACTAAATACTCGGTTTTGGGAAGTATCTGTAAGGCAGACACTAAAAAATCCCCTTGAAACCCAGTTATTGATTCAAGTTTATGATGATTAGTCACATGTGTATGTCTATTGACTCTGAGCCCTGAGATAGGCACCAATCTGGTCTTGTATTGAGGTTACAACCCAAAGTCCCAGTATTGCATCCAAATACAAAATACAAACTCAAACTTCAAACATAAACCTTTAGGACATTAGAAGTAGTTTTAGGACTAAAATCCTCTATCTTACAACTGAGCATAGGCCCAAAGCTAGCCCCTTTGCACTTATTTCACAGTTTTGGTCTGCATAAGAGAGGATTTATCTACTTTGTGTCAACATCCTAGTAAGTTCACAAGCATATTTTATGGATGTTGAATAGGGAACACCCCCCTTGGTTCTGCAGAGACTAAAGAAGAAGAGGAGATATTTATAGAGTCTATCTCCTATACTATTGGCCCCTGGGCTAGAAATCCTATTGATCAATGATGGCTACTTTGTAGCGATAACTGGGAATAAGCATCTAGTTTGGGAAAAACTGCAATAGCCCCTATGTCGCGCAACATTCTATCGAGAGTCCTACCGTGAGTCCTGTGTCCCATAATCACACAGGTTCCCACATGAATCGCACAAATTTGGGGACAAATGATGCCTAATGTTCTCACCCTCATCAGCCTAGGTAAGATCATCGACGTGCTGTACTAGAGACTACGTGAGAGTAGTCAATGAATGTAATGTCTCCACATCAACACTCTCCTTCAAAGTTGAATGGAGTGACACATGTTCTGGCCTCAACAAGGTTCTAGGTACACAGTTTTCATCTTGCTGAGCCCCCTCTCTATCTTGGGTAGAGCCACCACCTCTGCCCTAGAACTCTTGAATGTCAAAATAATTGGGCATCTTCTTGAGGACAAACTTGCAATGGAGTTTCCTCAAGAAATACTATGGCACCTCATTGTTGTTGCATGGGCGTTCATCGAAGACCATGTACCATCTATCCCAAAAGTTTTGGGATATATCTTGATTCCTACACCAATGAATAAGGAACCATTTGCAAGTTTCTTCTAATCTTTGACTAGTTTTATGATTAATAAAGTGTGCACATAATTGAGATTTTGTAATTTTTTCATTCTTTACTTGTTCATAAGACAATTTGTCAGCATAGTATTTCTGACACCTCTCCTTATAGTCTTGAAATTCAGTGATTTATTTTGTCACCGATTCGGTGTGGGAAATAATCTCCTCTAATGACTTTGCAAGTGCTCTCCTACAATCGGTGCTTGCACTTGGATTGTTTAACATTTCAATAAGGGTTTGAAGATGTCTTTTGTTTTCTTCTATTTTCCCTAAGTAGTTTTATTGAGTATCTCTTACATTGTGAGGATGTGAAGGTGGGTTTTGAGGGTTTGGAGGGTTTTGGGGGTTGTTTTGAACCTCATCAACTGGATTTGTGTTTTCTCCTACCTCATTAACTGTAAATGCAATATAAAAAACTAATCTAACATTGTAAAACTCAAAAAATCTTTTTAAACTCACAAAAATTAATCAAACCCTACCTTCTTCAACTACTAGACCCTCCAAATTTTCTTCACGACATCTTTGGGAGTGGGTTTGGTGAGGTGGCATTGTGAAAATGTTAATTTCTCTCTTGCACTTTCTTGGTTTCACTTTCCTTGAATGCACTCGTGCTTTGATCCCTATTTTTTTCTACAAACAAACTCTTTTGGCTACAGGTAATGGCAAAAATTCCTGTCTTTTGCACTTTTAAACCAAAAAAAATGCAAGTGCATTATAACGCGCTCATGTTTTGCTCTATTTTGGACCAAAAAGTCCCATGGTGGTGAGTTTTTGGTCCTCCATATTTGTGCACTTACCCTCAACCCATAAGTTTAATATTTTGGTAGAGACCTTTCGTTCACCAATAAGTGGGCATTCAAGTTTCTTGAAGACTTATCATAGACTCAAGTAGAATCTCTTTTGGGATGGGCTCAAAGGGGATGTCCATAAATTTGTGGCAAAAAACATGTTATACAAGAAAATTAAATGGAAGACAATTAAGACTTTAGGTTTTCTAAAAACTTTATCTATCCAAAGCTAGAGGTGGGAGGAGGTATCCATGGATTTCATCAGTAGGTTCCCAAGACTTATGAAAAAAAATTGTAACAATCTCTAAAATGCAAACTCAATATTTCTTAAGAATTAATCAAAACAAACAACCCAATTCCAACAAAAATGTACAATATTACCTTCTAATAACTTCCATTAACTTCTATAATATAATATTACAACAATGTGTAAAACATACAAGTGATATTTGATAAGGTCAACACAATCTATAACTCCCACTAATTAAGTAAAATAATAAGTATCATCAAGTACATCTCACTAATATGAAAGTCTCACAAGTATATATCTAGTACTCATAAATGAAGATAACATCATTACATAACCAAGATATACAAGGGGTTAAATACTACAACCATCATCAATGATAATGAATAGAATAGGCCATGAAACCAACCATACATATAGAAGTCATCATAAACAATGTACACCATACACAATATCTAAAGAAATCCAAGCTCAACTTTGCAAGCTAGTTCCCTAAGCTCCCATGCTCTTGCTACTAATCGAGGAAGGGATTGAACCCACCATGAGGATGTCCCTTTCCTCTCCATTCATCAATCAAGGTGAGGAAGCACCATCCATTATCCAAAGGTGTGTCATATTACAACACAAGTGATTATATTGTTTAATTAATTCTTTATTAACTCATAAGCATACATAATAAAACATAGTTCTAAATTCATAACACATTGTTTCTAGCATTAATTACATGTATGGATGTAAGGACATGAACATGCTATTTATGATCATTAATAAAAACCACAAGTCCTTTCAACCCTACAAGGATTGATTTAATACAACACATCCAAGGGCATATGAAACATCATAAAGAACTACTATTCCCATACCATCCAAATTTCTTACCAAGCAATGCCACATGCCTTATGAAAAACTCATGCTCAAGATAGGACTACATGTATCTCATACTACATGCATTCTTCCCTTATCACAACACATGAATCTAGCATACGTATTTTGAATACACAAACTCACACACAAAGGCAATAGCATACAACACCCAATCAAAATTCACAACTCAAATACACAAGTCACACACATGAATAAAATACACATAAAATGTGTACACATGGTAAACATATAATACAAGCACATCAAATATGTCAAGATCATAACAACAAGAATACTTACATAATTAAAGTACACACAAAATCCAAAATTGTGACACACACTTAGTCCCTGAAATCACACACAAAAGCAATTATAGCATACAACACCCAATCAAAATTCACAACTTAAATACACAGGTCACACACATGAATAAAATACACATAAAATGGGTACACATGATAAAAATAGAATACAAGAACATAAAATAAGACAAGATCATAACAAGAAGAATGCTTACATAAGTAATGCACACACAAACTTCAAAATAGTGACACACACTTCATCCCTGAAACCCATCAAGAGGGCATTTCCCAACTATGCAATGTATCCAAGTACCACTACTTCACTAAGATAAGAAGGTTAACTATACCAACCATAGAGCACCCCTACCCTAATGTAGGAACAACATGGATGCCAAAATAATAGGCCACATGACTTAACTTTAGAGATTTCCCAGCTACTAGTGATGGATGGCATATTAAAAGCATAAATACCATATGGAGCTTTTTCCATCAAGACCACTATAGCTAAAATATGATGTGCTGCCTATAAAAATATGATCAACTCAATCTTGTTGAAATTCTTAAGGGGTTGATGTATCAATGCGTTTGGATTAAAGTAGAGAAGATGATGCTAGGATGTATCCATCTAGGATGAGGACACCCAACCTTTCCTACTCCTTGAATCCTACCACTTCCAATAGAAGTCAAAATATTAACCATCCTAGCCCATAAGATAAATTAAGTGCTGAGAAAATCCAAAAAAACTCCCACAAACCACTTACTCATATAATCAACTCCCTACTTTCACCAACAGAACAAAGACACAATATAAGTAATAAAACAAACAAATTGAGCTCCCCAAGGAGACAATACAACAACAACCCAAGTTGAATTAGCATGTAACCATTAAGATAACCATATTGATCACACAATATCATTAAAGAGATGATCCCCCCCCCAAAAAAAAATAATTTGGAGAGTTAAATAAAATAAAAATGGAATTTAAAACCTTCCAACCATGACATCAAAATTGTCATACACAAATCCAATTAATGTCTCTCAAATCTGAGACCAATATACATAGGAGTACAAGTAGCATATTGAAAAAAGTACAAATAATGCCCACACCCTTAAAAATACTACCCACAAAATAGTTTAACATACTCACTAAGAAGTACAAACTCACCAAACTATTGTTATTGTACTATATTTACTAGTAAATTTTGGATTGAATTATTCTTATGCATATGCACTCAGTTTTCTCATAGCTTATCATACCATTCTCAATTAGATGGACAAACTAAGGTTGTCAACAAGTACTCGGAGAGCTATCTCCAATGTTTTTATTTTTATAAACAAGAGACATAGGTGCAATGGTTACCACTAGTAGAATGGTTGTATAACACTTCTTTCCACACTTCATCCCAAATGTCTCTATTTTTTGCACTATATGGGTACTATCCATTGCCTCTTAATTGGGTCCACACCCAAAGGTTAGAGAAGTTGAAGATTACATTCAACACTAGCAAAAGGTACTCTCTAGACTTAGGGAGAACTTGCCAATGACACAAAATAAAATGAAGTTGCAAGTTGATTAGCATCACAATGAAAAAAATGTTGAAATAGGAGATTGAATTTTTATGCGATTAAAGCCTTATAAGTAGACCAGATAACAAGCTTGCACCCAATTATTATGGACATTATAAGGATTTTCAAAAGATTGACAATGTTACATACAAACTAAAGTTACCTAACTCAAAAAAAAATGCATCTAGTCTTCCATGTTTTTTACTTGAAGAAGGTTATTTGACAAAGTGTTTCAACCTAGACCAAAGCTTGATGACGAAGGAAAAATAATTTTGGAACCCAAGAGAATCCTTTAAATACATGCACTAAGATGTTGTGGACAAGGGTAATTACAAAATATTTGATAAAATGGAAGAATTATCCTATTGAAGATGTTATGTGGGAAAATGAAGATTTCTTGCAAAAGCATCCACCATAAACTCAATTGAGAACAACTCTTATCTAAAGAAAGGGGCATGCTACACTCTTAACCCATTGATTATATTGGGAGATGTGCAGCTGACTTGTGGTTGTATAATCTTTAATTGAATCATTTATGAGTCCATAAGTATAATTATTGTATGCTAGATCAACTTCATTGGGATTAGGACACTAGAATATTCCAATGATGCATAAATATATAATAGGTAATGAGTAGTACTTAATCATCATATTGAATCATCTTATTGGAGACATTTGGAGGATGGCCCCACAAAGTGGTTTATTATTATCAAGTATTATCAAATATTTGCAGCGTATTTCCTATTATATTTTTCTCTTATCCAAATAATTTCATTATAATTTATATGGCAATAGAAAAGAGTATGGTATAAAAGATATGTAATATCATGCCTCTTTTTTAATTAATATAGCTGGCTAATAACAAGAATGGATGCATGGTTTTTTTAATAACAAAAATTAACCAAAAAAATTTGTCTATGACCATGATCTATCCAATAGGTTAAGTCCATAGATTACATAATCCTTTTCTAATGACCCAAGTAATCTATGGTAATGATCAATCCACAAAGAAAGGGATACAAATATTAAGCTACGCCCATATATTACTTAAGTATTATGCTCTTAACTTTTCATTGAAGGATGTTCATCCTATGTCCTCTATATAACATGCATCATGCATAGTACATGGTAAATTTAATTACACAATGCTACAAAATTGTACATCTTCTATAGTCAATAGTGAAGAGATCAAGTTGAGAGACATGGTTTGTATTAAGACTCTGTTCATAGGTTGAGCGTTTTGAAATTCTAAAGATCGTCTCTCCCTATACTCTCCCCACTATCAAACATTAAAGTTATTTCCATATCTTTTTCAACAATCCATTGTAAAATAGTGATTTTGATTGACTTTTCATTAAAGCATGTTTTATCGTTTCGTGTATTTTCAAATCTCTTTTCTATGTCACTTCAAAGATACAACTGAAGATGATTTTGGATAACCCTATTACTTGCTACTGTATATCAATTTACAATGATATATTAGCTTTGGTTGCAAATGACATCCTGTGTCCAAAGATTTAATAAATAAAATAAGCCTTGCTAATTTCTTTGGAGACTTATATACTTTTACATTTGTATTTCAAAATAATTATACAAGTTTAATTAATTTTTAGATACCAATTAAATTGTAATTAAAAAAATCAATCTTTCTTATCTCTCTTAGATTTGTTGCGCACACAAATCTGATTAATAAATACTTTTTTAAAAAATTATGTTTGTTTACAATTTATGCAAGTGCTAGTATTATACTTTGGAACATTTTTTAAGACAATTAGCTTTTTGGATAAAGTTCATTTTGATTCTGAAAATTATGTTTTGGAACATGTCTCGAGACATTCAGCTTTTGGATAAAGTTCATCATGATTCTCTATATTTAGTTTATTATGCTTTGGAGCATGTCTCAAGACATTCAGCTTTTGGATAATGATCCAGTCAATATTTCTACTATTGTAACTATACTTCTGTATGTGGAGATAAAACAATCAACTTCAATTGATTGTGATATTGAACGTTACCAATTACAGTAAAATTTTTATTTATTTCATGTCTTTGATGATAGAGATAATTATTGGTGCTTCAATGTGGAAGCTTGTTACACTATTTTTTTGAGAATTTGAGTGTGGTTTCCCAAGGTAAGTCAGACAAGTAGATATTATCTTTTCATGTCTGCACTGAAATCATGGGTTTAAGTTCACTATTGTCCAACAAATGTCTGTCTTCATTTCCATGTCAATCTTTCAAATATAAGACAAATATAAAAAGTCATACACATTTTCTAATAGAATTGGTAGAAATTGAAGAAGATAATGTTGCTGAATCAAATCTGATAATCATTTATGATTAAATCTTCCTGTCCTTTGTGCCCGGAAAAGGACTGAACAGAATTGTTTATATCCAAATAAAAAGTGGAGATCCTGCCCTGCCATGTGATTTCTCTCAAGCATTATTCAATTTCATCTGACCGACAAAATGAGTAAATGCATAAGAAATCAAACTTGGAAAAAGTTAGGACTTCAAAAGCTATAAAAAAAACTTGTGGTGGTCCATTTCAGAAAGGAGAATTTGCTTTATAATCTGAGTGGATTTGATGGTGTAGGTGTGCAATCGATAAAGAAGGAACATGTTCTCAAGTAAAGTGGGGTAGGGTATGTTTTTATTGTTTCTTACATATTAATGTTGCATAATTTTTAAGCTTGGTCTATCAGCATATGCTGCAAAAAGGTTATAAAGGTATAGATTGTATCTTAAGCTTTGATGTATAAATTACGATAGAGCAAATATATAAAAATCTTATTTAGATAGATTTAGAAGTTTTAAAGAGTTGAGGTATGAATAAGCCTTTAAAATTAAAAATTAGGAAGATAATTTTAGAATTGAAGTATGAAGATATCTAATTATTAAAATTTTCATCTAATGAAATAGAGATTTGGAATGTCATATATAATAATAAATTTGAAATATATTTTTTCGATTGGAGGGTAAAGGTGGGTTTCTAAAAGGGCCCAAACTTTTGTACAAAAGTATAGATTTAGCAATGAAGCCTATCAAACTATAGAGGAACAACAAATTTAGACTAACACCATCAATATTAGAGTTGTTAACCAACAACAAAAGACTAAACTAACATCTACATAGCAAGAGGATGGAAAATAAGCACAAGGCTAAGAATATTATTGAAAGTGTTGAACATGCAACCCTCCTTAGTACTACTTGAAACCTAAATCTTCTATAAATAGATTTAATAGGCGGCTAGAAACTGTGAAGCTCTAGTAATCCCTAAGAACCAACAACCAACATCAACAACCTTTCATGTGTCTTTGGACTGGGTTTTATTCCCATTCATTCTCTCTTTTTATAGTATCCTCCCCTAAAGAAATAGCTTTCATTGAGCTTCTAGTTGTCCTCTTACATAATTTATCTCTAATTTTCTTTCTATTTGATGGAGGTGGGGACAACCAAAACTCCTCAAATTGAAATAAAGAACAAGGGACAATTTCATCTTCTCCCATACTTTGGAATTTCAGGGTTTCCCTTCTTTGTTGACCCACTCTAGGGCTCAATTCCTCCATTTTCTTTTTTTCTTGCCTATTGAAGGAGGGCAAATTGAAGCCTTCAAATTTCTAACCTTTCTAATAAGGTTATTACCTCTTTATTCTAGGGAAGGACCCTCCATTTCACCTCAAACATTTTCCCCTTTCTTGTAAACCTTTGTTGGATTATCCAAATTTGGAACATCTTGATGTAGGAGCATCCAATAGTGTAAAGGCAATCTTGTGTCACCCAAAAAAATGTTGATTCAAAATCATTAAAGTTGTTTTCATTTATTTCCATAATTAATATTTCTAGTTCCATAATCGCTTGAATAAGGATGCAGGAATTTTAGTTTTTCCAAACTGCTATTTTTGGAAATTTTAACTATCATTTCTGGAAAGTTTGCATTTGGGAACGGATTGAAGAAAAAATTGCCGGCATGATAGTTCACTTCATGAGCTTTCCAGTGCTTAAAATAGTTCATCAATCAGACACCTGGATCAAAAGTTATGCTTCCCAGAAGTTGACCTACTTTTGGAGAGAGTTGCAAATTTTGAAATTTAGCTGGAGGTCACCAAAAAGGGCTATTTATGACTATTTTTGGGACCCTGGGCAGTAGTAGAGATAAGGGGGAAAGTATAGAGTCAAGAAAAGGTAGGAAAATAAAAACCCTAGTTGATTTGGGGTTACAAAAGGCTGAAGATTCTAGAGTCTTGAGGTTAGGAAAATTGTAATGTGTTGCCGCCAGTGGAGGATTCATCCTCTGATTGTATTGAGCTTCTGTAATGTAATGTGTTGTCCAAATCAATAAAAGAATATCTCTATTTTCTATGTGCAATTTCTATTCTTGTGTGTTTTATGATTTACCCCCTTCATCAAGTGGTATCAAAGCAAGGGTTCCTAAGTGTGTAGACAGATTGTCGACCATGAGGAAGTTTGCACCAGGACCTGAGGTTGTGGGTTTGATGTGGAGATCAAGATGCCTCCACGAAAAAAACATGTTGGAAGAAATGCTTTGACGAAAGAGGGTTTTATAGCCCTGCAAAGGTAGATCGATGAATTGCAAGAGGAGATGTGAAGAGGATTTGAGCCGAGAACAAGAGAAGAAAGCAAGGATGAAGCTAAAGAAGAGCTATCTGAGGAAGAACAAGAAGCTGCAGGAGATTCTGCAGAAGTTAGGTTGTTGAGGGCCATTTCAAAGATCAGAAAGAGGCCCAAGATCAAAGTTTCTACATATTCTAGAAATTTGAATCTGGAACAGCTTATTAATTGGATCAATGACATGGAGGAGTATTTCAAGTATGAAGATGTGGAGGACCCAGATCGAGTCAAGTTTACAAAAACAAAGTTGAAAGACCATGCTAATATTTGGTGGAAGGAGGTCTAGTTAGAGAGGAATAGAAGAGGAAAAGCAAAGATCACCAGATGGGATCGGATGGTGGAGAAACTGAAGAACCAGTTCATTCTTATGGACTATGAGATGGAGTTTCTGAAGAAGATGCAAGGATTGAAGCAAGGTAACAAGTCTATTAAGGAGTATACATAAGAGTTCTATTAGATTACTATCAGGATAGGCCATGCAGAGGCCAACAAGGAGAAGGTAGCTCGTTACATTAATGGGTTGAGGCCAAGTATTCAAGAGGAGCTGAGCCTGATCAGAATGACCACCATAGAAGATGCGTACCAATTTTCCTTGAAGGTGGAAGAGAAGCTAAATAAAAGATTTGATAGCAAGTAAAGGGGAAGAGGTCAAGGTGGAAGGACTGGTGGAAGACCCTATGGAGGCCGAAATGAAGATCTAAAGAAAAGTGAAGAAGCTAGCACCAGTCAAAATTAGAGAGGAGATAATACCTACTACCCTCGTGACTAGAATAATGGTGAACAAAGAGGAAGAGGAAGAGGAAGACCTGGGCAAGGACTTGGAAGAGGAGGTTTTAGGGGGACCTATTTCCAAAGTGGAAAAGAAGGGCATCAAGCATACAAGTGTCTGCAACATCAAGGAAGGACGAATAGAATACCTGAAGGTAATGCACGAGTTGAACATGTAGATGAAGATGCACAGTCTAAGCATTATGAAGATGTTGAAAGGGGTGAAACCCTAGTTGTCAGAAGAAATTTGTTGAATGAGGAGAAAGAACCTAATCAGAGGAAGAGTTTATTCTGCACAAAGTGCAAATGTGAAGGTAAGTGTTGTGATATTATTATTTACAGTGGAAGCACTGATAATCTTGTTTCAGAGGAGATGGTTGACAAGTTGAAGTTGACAAGAAGAAAGCATCCACATCCATATCAGATTGCAAGGTTGCAAAAGGACCATAGAGCTTTGGTCAATGAGCAGTGTTTAGTGAAATTCAAGATTGGGGACTACCATGATGAGGTGTTGTGTGATATCATACCGATGGATGCATGTCATATGTTGTTCGAGAGGCCGTGGTAGTATGATAGGTGCGTTGTCCATGATGGTCATGCAAACACATATTCCCTAACAAATGATGGAGTTCATCATAAGTTGAAGCCCTTAAAGGAGGTGGAAGAAAAGGTATGTAGTACTACCAGAATTTGCATGGTGGATGGTAGGAAATTTTTGGAGGGTATGAAGTATGAGCATCATTGCTTTGCATTGATTCCTAAGATTAGTCAAGAGAAATGTGAAGATGTCCTAGTAGAAGTCTCAGATATGTTGGAAGAATTTCAGGATATTATCTCTGATAATGTACCAGAAGGTTTACCACCAGTGAAGAAGATAAGTCATCAAATAGATTTGATACTAGGAGCCAGTTTACCGAATAAGGTAGCCCATAGAATGACTCCTGTAGAGAATGAAGAGCTAAATAGACAAGTTCACGAACTGTTAAAGAAGGGACTGATAAGAAAGAGTCTAAGTCCATGTGTAGTACATGTAGTACTAGTACCAAAGAAAGATGGAGAGTGGAGAATGTGTATAGATTCTCGATCCATCAACAAGATCATGATCAAGTATAGATTTTCATTGCCCAAAATGGATGACATAATGGATTGTTTGAGTGGAGCCAAGTACTTCATGAAGGTTGACCTAAAGAGTGTGTATCACCATATCCAAATCAGAGAAGGAGATGAATGGAAGATAGCCTTCAAGACAAAGTAAGGTTTGTACGAATGGTTAGTCATGTCATTTAGGCTAACCAATGTACCGAGCACATTCATGCGGCTTATGAACAAGAAATTGAAAGAGTTTTTGGGAAGTTTTGTTATTGTTTATTTAGATGATATTTTAATTTTTAGTCAGACTTGGAATGAGCATCTAATGCATATTAGAAGAGTTTTGGAGAAGCTAAGGGAGGAGAAGTTGATTAATCTACAGAAATGTAGTTTTGCAAAGGAGTTTGTATACCTGGAATTTGTTGTCTCAGAGGAAGGTCTTAAGATGGACCTAGAGAAGGTGAGGGCTATCATTGAATGGCCTATGCAAAGGAGTGCTACAAAGGTATGATCTTTTCATGGTTTGGTAAGTTTTTATAGAAAATTTATCAAGAATTTTAGTAAGATTTGTGCACTGCTAACTAAGACAATGAGAAGGGATAGAAAAGAGTTTAAATGGACTACAGGAGAAAACAAGAGTTTTTATACATTGAAGCAGAAAGTCACAAAGCAACCTGTTCTAGCACTTCCAGATTTCAATAAGGTATTTCAGGTAGATTGTGATGCTAGTGGTAGTGCTATAGGAGTTGTTTTGAGTCAATAAGGTAAGCCCATTGCCTATTTTAGTGAGAAGCTTAATGATGCCAAGAAGAAGTATTTTGTTTATGATCAGGAGTTTTATGCAATAGTTCAAGTTTTGAAGAAATGGAGACATTATTTGTTACCAAAAGAGTTTGTTTTATATACTGATCATTAAGCTTTATATTATCTTAATAGTTAAGGGAAGTTGAACTAGAGGAACTTAAAATGGGTTGATTTTTTGTAGAGTTATACTTTTGTTTTGAAGCACAGAAGTTGGAAGTCCAGCATAGTTGTAGATGCCTTAAGGAGAAGGCAAAATTTGTTGACAAAAATGAAGATAGAGATTGTTGGGTTTAATGAGCTCAAAAGTTTGTATCGTGAAGATCTAGATTTTGCAGAGGCTTGGAAGGCTTGTTTGGAACCTATTACTTTGGATAGGACAAAATGGTTGGATTTCATAATATAAGATGGCATGTTGTTTAGAGGAAGCCATTTGTGTATTCCGAGGAGTTCCATGAGAGAGAACCTGATTAAGGATAAGCATAGTGGGGGATTAGCTGGACACTTTGGTCAAGATAAGACCATTGCTATTGTTGGTGAGCATTATTATTGGCGATAATTGCAACAAGATGAGAGAAAATTTGTGTAGAGTTGAAGAATGTTAGATGGCAAAAGGAACAAGTCAGAATACAAGGCTATATCAGCCACTACTTGTAGTAGAGAAGCCATGGGATGATATTAGAATGGATTTTGTTCTTGGTTTACCAAGGACAAAGAGGACATGACTCCATTTTTGTGGTGGTGGACAGATTCACAAAGATGGCACATTCAATTCCTTGTAAGAAGACTAATGATGATGTTCATATTGCAAAATTATTTTTCAAGGATGTGGTGAGACTACATGGTCTACCTAAGAGCATAGTTTTAGATCGAGATACCAAGTTTGTTGGTTATTTCTGGAGGACATTGTGGAAGAAGTTGAAAATAGATTTGAATTTCAGTTCTGCACACCATCCACATATTGATGGACAAATGGAAGTGGTGAATAGTAGTTTGGGTAACCTACTACAATGCTTAGTAGGAGATAAGCCTAAGGGATGGGATATGATTTTACCATAGGAAGAATTTGCTTACAACAATTCTATCAATAGAAGTACTGGTAAATCACCATTCTAAATTGTATATGGGAATAGTCCAAGAAATGCTTCAGAGTTAAGGAAGATGGACAAAGGAGAAAAGACAAGTGCTGAAGCTGAAGACTTTCCAGAACACTTGAAGAATTTACATGAAGAGGTGAGAAAGCACATTAATAAGATGAATATATGTACAAGGATAAGTCAGATCAGAAGAGGAGATATAAGGAGTATTAGGTAGGAGATGAAGTCATGGTTCACCTAAGAAAAAAGAGGTTTCCAATTGGAACATATAATAAGCTAAAAATGAAGAAATTTGGACCATGGAGAATCTTGAAGAAGCATGATTCAGGAAATCCATATGAGGTAGAGCTGCCAAGCATGATCAACATTACACCTGTGTTCAACATTGTTGAATTAATAGAATATCATGAAGGTGGCACAGAGGATGGACCAATAGAAGAACAATGGAGTATCCTGGCATCTACTTCAATAGAGGAGATAGAAGAGATCTTGGATAGCCATGCAGGAAGAAGTACTCAGAACGGGCAATATGAAGAATATCTGGTGAAATGGAAAGGAATGCCTATTGAAGATTCTTCTAGGTTGTCTAAGGTAGAGGTTGACCATTTGGGTTTTCCTCAAACAAATACCTGAAACATGATAGGGTCACTTCTCAAATTACCCTGGGTGTCTGATGCAAGAGCATCCAGTGGTGTAAAGGTAATCTTGCATCACCCAAAAAGATGTTGATTCAAAATCATTGAATTTGTTTTCATTTCTTTCCATAATTAGTATTTCTAGTTCTATAATTTCTTGAATAAGGATGCAGGACTTTAAGTTTTTCCAAACTACTAAAAATAGAAAACTACTATTTTTAGAAAGTTTAACTACCATTTCTAGAAAGTTTACATTTGGGCACGGATTGAAGCAAAAATTTACAGGAAGCTTCATAAATGAAATATAAGACCTTTAGCAAAGGAATTAGGCAAAGATCATTTGTGAGCTGAAAGATATTAAAGTTTTCATTTTCCAAAAGCCCTTGAAATTTTTTGAAATCAAATATGAGGCACTAAAATGTCCCATAATGCTACTTCGCGATATTTCTGGCACTTAAAATGGTTCATCAATTGAACACTCAGATCAAAATTTATACTTCCCAAAAGTTGACCTACTTTTGGAGGTAGTTGCAAATTTCAAAATTTAGCTGGAGGCTACCAAAAAGGGCTATTTATGACTATTTTTGGGACCTTGGGCAGTAGTAGAGATAAGGGGGAAAGTATAGAGATGAGAAAAGGTGGGAAAACATAAAACCTAGCTAGTTTGGGGTTATAGAAGGTTGAAGATTCCATAGTCTTAAGGTTAGGAAAGCTGTAATGTGTTGCAGCCAATAGAGGATTCATCCTCTGATTGTATTAAGCTTCTATAATGTAATGTGTTGTCCAAATCAATAAAAGAACATCTCTATTTTCTATGTGCAATTTCTATTGTTGTGTGTTTTATGATTTACCCCCTTCATCACATCCTTTCTTAGAGTCTCAATGCTAAGGAAGAAAAGACTATTGTTCTCTACTTTTCTAGAGCCAACCCTAACCTCAAAAGTGAAATCCTTCCCAAGAAGAAGAAAAACCTATGACATTTTAGAATTACCACTCCCCCTCTAAAAGTGTGTTGGCAAGAGACATTGCTCTGGTATGGACCTGTATGTTGTCATTGATGGCAACAAGGCTCAGAGATCCTATCACCATGATAGGAAGAGATATCTCTGGAAGAACATATTGGATTGCAGGTCGGTTGACAGAAAAATGGCTAAGTATGAAAAGTATTCTAAGTAGAGGACAATAGGTTAGATAGTATGTTTCCGTAGATGATAGTCAGTTAATGCAATTCAAGTATGATGTTATCAGTTGTTTGATAGTGGTATGCTTCAAATGTTAAGTCCTGATCTCCTCTGGAAGTCACCTTAAAGAATTGTCTAAGTTAAGCTAAGCAAAGGTATAGCAGGCACAATGAACAGGGTCCAGTGCAGTGATCCGCATTCCTCCATAGATAAGCATTCTATTATGTGGTTTTAATGTGTTGTAAACACTTGTATTAAGTGTCTTATTCTAGAGTTAGGAGTTCTAAAGTCCACCAGAAGGTTAGCTACAAGCTGCTAAGTATCGGCATAGTGCTTGATAGAGTTTGACAGAGACAAAGTCTAAGTTCTAATGGTCCAAATTTCTCTGTAAGATGATATCATGTGTTGTAGTTCTAAGGGTAAGATTGGGAATGTGTAAAGAGTCCTTGATATGATTTTTAATGTGTTATGAGATCCTCAGTAAAAGTTGTAAGTCAGTAGATGAAGTTGTTAAGCATGCTCTTAAGGAAGACACTGACAAGTATATTAATCATTGTGCAGAGAAGAGTTAATGATTGGAGGATCTATGTAAGTAATTGAATGATTAGAGCTGACCTATATGACCATGTTTGGAAGAATATTTGGCTCTGCGCAACACATAGTGCATTGGATTGAACAACAAGGTACATCTTTCTATGTACATGTTTCACTTCTTGGATGCCGACCTGATTATGGATTAAATCATGATGCAGATATATATAAGAGCGATGATCTTTGGTTGAGTGGGGTGCATGAGTAGAGGTGTGTGTGTGTGGTGTGAGCATACAAATAGAAGAGAAGAGTTAGAAGAGAAGCAGTGATGAAGACCTGGGATTGAGAATTCAGTTACTAAATGACTACACCCTGGCATAGTGGCAGATGCTTAAGCAGTATTTAGTTATCATATGTGATCTGATTGGAAGCAAGCTTTTGTAATCAAGGTAGTGAGCTGACAGTGAGCCTTCAATAGGGTTTAACAGCCCTCAGGGTTTGATAGCCCTCATTGTAATCTTGCTAGGTTTAGGGTTGAGGTAGTGAGCCTACTAAATCTAGTTGTACTTCATGGTAGTAAGCTAGCATGTTCTAGGCCCATGGAGTGACCAAGCTTGAACATCATTTTTGTAAAGATTGCAATATATATATGAGAGCTAATCCTCTCCGTGGTTTTTCCCTTTCTGGGTTTTCCACATAAAATCTTGGTGTTATGTGTCATGCTTTTGTGGATGTTGTTCAGTTGTATATTTTGCTTCTATATGAATATTCTTTTGAAATGGTTAAAAGTAAAAGTGCAAGGAAAGATTTATAGAACACTGATTCACCCCCCCCACTCTCAGTGTTCCTGACAATCAACAATTGGTATCAGAGCAAGGTTCCTTGGAAAAAGTTTAACAACTTAAGGAAGATTTGGGATAGTATGATCATGGCAGCAAGAAGGTATGGAAATTATGAGAGATAAAACCAACTAGAAGAAGCTCTTATGGATCTTGAAAATTCTAAAGCAGAGATCAGGGATCTGAAAGAAAACTTGCAACAAGCTGATGATTGCATCTTAAAGCTGAAAGAACAAGTCAAGAAATTCAAAGACAAATACAAAGAAGTCAGTGACAAATTGTTATCAGCAAATGAAGCACTAAATAATTTGGAAGCAAAAGTTATAGAAAGAACAAGAGTAGAAGATGATCTAAATTTGATTATGAAGAACAAATCAAAAGATTGTGCAAAACATGAAAAAGAAATTATAAGTTTAAAAATAGATCTAGAAAAGGTAGGAAGTTTTGAAGAAAAATTCAAGATAAGCACTACAAAGCTGGATGAAATGATTGCTAGCCAGAAGAATGTTGATGAAAAACATGGTTTAGGATTTGAGAAAGAAGAAAGTTCAAACTCTGGTCAAATCAGCACTGAGTCAGGGCAAAACAAAGGATGCCAGCTTAGAAATCAAAAAAGAAGACCTAGAAGGCCTCTAGTTAGATAACCAAAAGCACAAAGGTACCCATCTTTCAATGGTTATTGTAACTCATGCAATAAGTTTGGTCATAAGGCTATTCAGTGCAAGAGCAGAATAAATCAAAAGATTCTATCATTCTCTGGTCAGTGTTTAAAATTGCAAGAAAATTGGTCATAGAGCAAATAAATGTAGAAATCAGATCAAGAAAAGTTTCAACAACGGGAGGAATGAACAATCCTTCAAAGGTAAATGCTTTACTTGTAATAAAATTGGTCACAGAGCTGTTGTATGCAGAAGTAAAGTGAGTCAAAAATCTATTAGGTGCAATGCATGCTATAAAATGGGACACAAATCAAATGAATACAAAAGCTCGGTAAGAATTAAATTTCAAAATACAAGGAACAATCAATCATTCAATGGAAAGTATTTTGCATGGAATAGATTTAGACATATGGTTAATCAATGTAGAACAAATTCAATCAATGGAAGGAATCAAGGTCAAAAGAATATGATGTGCTTCAATTGCAACCAATTTAGACATGTTGCAAAATTTTGTAGAAGCAGAAATGTGAAGAGAAATCACTATTCTAAAGAAAGAAAAATAGAGCAAAGAAATGATAAAGGAAAAGAGAAAGTTGATCTGGTTGAAACCAAGAAAGAAATGGATAAGGTATGGATCAAGAAAGAAGTAATAGAAGTCAGGGATCAATCCACACCAGTATCCGGTGTAGATACTTCCTCCAAGAAGTGAATTGAGAGCTCTGGCTCAGGGGGAGTAGTGTGGAAAATCAAAATTCCCCAGCTAGAAAGTGGGTGCCAGAATCTACCACAAGGGTGTATGATGAGATCTGATGTGACACAGCTCTTAGAAGAAAAACTAGAAGAAAAAGGGTCAATGCGGCATATTGTGAAGCAATCCTAATCGACTGTGTTCTTTAGTGAAATGTTTTGGCAACTTTTTGGAAATGAGCATTTATGACGACTACGTCAAGTAGTGTGGAGGATAAAAAGGAACTTGTTTGATTTCAAAATCACTTTGTACTTGGAGCTATCAGAAATTTAGAGAGATTGAAGCTATAGCAGAGAAAACCAAGATTTGAAGCATTCTAAGAAAGGAAACCCTGACTCAACAAAACAAGGTATTTTTGTAGAAACCCTAATTATGAATCTATTAAATTCTTGTTATGGCAACTCCACAAATTGTAGATATTACTGAATGCCCTCAACCCAAGTTAAAGAAACACTCGCACAAAGAAACCAAAGTGGATCAAGTAGGTGGATTTTTTAGTATACCTTACGGAGTCCTGTATGTTGAGGATGTTAGGGAATATATTCATGTTGCCCTAGATGAACACATCAACACTTGTCTAATAGATTTATATCTCAAGCATCTAATTGATGTCTAGTTTGATCTCAAAAAGGAATACAAAACCCTAAAGGAAAAGAAGTTTATTCATTATGTGGATTTTCTTATGTTTGTAGAGAATGAATGGGTAAGGTACGTTCTGAGCTGAATTCAAGATGAATTCATGTGGTTAGGGCAGCCCTGCAAAATCACCAAGCATGCAATTATAGCAATGACAAGATTAAGTTCCACTCAAGGTGTGCCCTTGTTGAAAGTTGTGAAGAATCAGACTATTACAGAGGCCACTAGAGCAAGGTTCGACAAGAGGGCACTGACTATCAATGATATCATAGATCATGATGTAAGATTTGCCTCAATGATTTTGGGCTACAAGATCTATTTCTCCAATCAGGAGAATTTCATCTCAGGAACAACAATCTATACTACATATCAAATGGTCAAAGAGAATGCAGATTATGATTTGTGTGAACTATTACTAACCCAACTACTAGAGAACCTGAAGAAGATAAAGGAAAGCAAGAACTACCCCTTCAAATATGGTACGTTGGTCATCTGCTTATTCTTTTATTTTATGAATGAGCTACCAAACATGAAGAATTTGATCTAGTTAAGTAGTAAACGAGTAGCTATGCAAATCAAAAACCATCTAAATAGCATTGGAAGTGTTAATGAGAAAAAAATAGCCTTATGGGGATACTTAAAAGTTTTTCAAGTCATAATGCAGGCTAGAGAAAGAATTCCTAGGAAAATTGTTGACAAATATAAGGATACTATCTGTTTCATGGTTACAAAAGACCAATGCCTAATGGACACTGCTAAGCCTAGGATTGTCTGGGTAATGCCAATGGGGTATGAAGTAGATGGGAAAATATTAGAGAACTATACTCAATACATGTTGAGAAAACCCAAGAACAAGAGGGAAGAAAGGTTTGGAACTTATGAAGAGCTATCCATAAAACTTCATGTTGAATTCAAAAAACCTGAATCAACTAGAAAAGTTAGAAAATAGGTGGAAGAAGTCACTACAAGGTATGGCATCACCAAAGAATAACTCAAAGAAGTAAGGGAAAACGTAGAGAAAGCAGTAGAAGAAAAGCAAAAGAATGAACCAGAGCAGATTCCAGAAAAAACCACAGATAAAATAGGATAGGTCTAAGAAAGTTCATATGACTATGAGAAGATCTACCACCTCCTCTGGTGCCTCAACCTCAATGAACCTGGAGAAAACATCAAAAGAATCCTTAGCCAAAGACATGAAGAGAAAGAAGATGAAAGGAAAAAGATTATATGTTAGTATAAGTGAAAAGGATGAAGAGGAGACAGAGATAGATGAAGAGATCAAAAAGATAAAAATTGAGTCTGACAAAGCCTTTGGAAGCACTAAAGAAAGATCCTCCAAAAAAGATAGGTCCAATAAAAGACAGAAAATGCCTCCAGCACTTGTAGATATAGTAAAGGTTGTCACTGTAGATGGAAATCTAAAACCTATGATTAAGCTGTATGATGAATTTAGTGACGATGACAAAAGGAGTCTAGAGGAAGCCACTATAAACTATCTCAACACTTTCAACAAAGTCCTCATTGAGATCATCTCTAATCTCCCAGAAAGTCTAGCTAATATCTTAAGCATCAGAAAAGAGAATGCCAAAGAAAAAGATATTGAGCTGAGAAAACATGTGTTGACTAGACTTTGTCTAGAAATCACTGTAGAGGAAGAAAATATGATCTCAAAGGAGACCAAGGATCAGTTTAGAACTGAAACAAGAATGAATTTATTAATGCTAGGTGATATTGATAAAGTGGTAAAAGAATTAGAAGAAATTATCTTGAAAGCTTTGAAACAACACAATCTTTCCTTTGCAAGTGTCAATGAAGAAACTGATATTCCTGTCAATTCATCTGCTCTGGAAATAAATTTGGGTCAATAACCAGATATAGATGGCTGAATGTCTAAGGAGAAAGAGGCACCTACTGATGATTCTCAAGTTAGACCCTCACCTACACAATAGTCTGAGAATGTTACTGGTAAAGAAAGGACTGAGGAAGAGCTGGTAGTGGAAAATCCTCCACCTAAACAAGAAGAGGACACCAATAAGGATATGGAATTAGATTGTTCAGAGCAAAGCTAGAAAGAAGAAGTCTCTGTCATAGCAAGAGACACTGTGGAGCTTGCAAAAGAATTGTTGGAGAAAAGAAAACAAGTTTTGGATGAGCCCAAATTTCTAAATGGTCCAATAAACTTGGACATAATGTCACCAGAACAAAAGTTTAAGTTGGTTACAATTGTTCAGGCCAAGGCTCAAGAGGATATATTAAAATCACACATTGAGGATAGTGAACTGATTGATGAAGCATCTGATATTTTGGAGAAGCTACTGCCTACCTACAAACGAGATTCATCCATGACCTCAACAAGTCATTTAAGAAGGTTAATAAGTTTTGTAAGTACACAGTTTGAATCCTTCGAGAAATCTTCAGAAACAAAAGTGAGAAAAGAGTTTGATTAGAAATGATTGGAAGAATTGAAAATAATGATAGCAAATGACAAAACTTGAATAAATAATACAATAGCCAACATTCAAAAAGTTGTGAAAGATGTTGGAGATTTGTACAAGTTTTGTTTAACCTGGTCCAAAACTGCTCAAAAGATTGAAGAAAAGATCAAAGATTTGGAAGAAAAATTGTTGGATATCTCTGAAAGATTTGATCCGGAAGTAGAGTCAGTCATAAAGAAAGAAACAAAGGTCATCAATGTTCACAATGACTTGACTGACTTAATAAATTAGAAATATCAAATAAAAAGCAAGATGGGACAACTCAGAAGACTAGTTTTTCCAAAGTTAGACTCAATGACAAATCTTATTGCAAAGGCCAAGTTAGTCGTCCAAACAGACACAACTTTTGATCCCAAAAAGGCAGAAGTCTTAGTCTTTCTTCTCAGTGGACAAATTCAGATTCTAGAAAATGCAAAGAAAAGCTAGGATGCGGAGTGGATACTGATCAAAAACATATTCAATGATGTTCTCAAGCACATGTAATATTAAGATGAAGATTGTACTTGTAAATATGCGGTAGAGTACATAAATTTTTTGAAATTTTGACAAGTTTTTGGTGTTAGTTCACACCCTTTTCCATTGATGTCAAAGGGGGAGAAGTAGATAAGTGAAAAATGGATAATCATCTCAGGGGGAGCAGGAAAATAAAGTGTATATAGTAAGGGGGAGCAGTCAAGCATTTTTCACTAAGTGTTGCCATCAATGCCAAGGGGAGAGATTATTGGCAAGACACACTGCTCCGATATGGACCTGTATGTTGTCATTAATGGCAACAAGGCTCAGAGATCCTATCACCATGATAGGAAGAGATATCTCCAAAAGAACATATTAGATTTTAGGTCCGGTTGACAGAAAAATGGCTAAGTATGAAAAGTATTCTGAGTAGAGGATAGTAAGTCAGATAGTATGTCTCTGCAGATGATGATCAATTAATGCGGTTCAAGTATGATGTTTTCATTTGTTTGATAGTGTTATGCTTCAAAGGTTAAGTCTTGATCTCCTCCGGAAGTCACCTTGAAGAATTGTCTAAGTTTGGATAAGCAACGATATAGCAGGCACAGTGAACAGGGTCCAGTGCAGTGGTCCACATTTCTCCATAGATAAGTATTCTATTATGCAGTTTTAAGGTGTTGTAAACACCTGTATTAAGTGTCTTATTCTAGAGTTAGGAGATTTGAAGTCCACCGGAAGGTTAGCAACAAGCTGTTAAGTATCGGCCTAGTGCTTGACAGAGTTTGATAGAGACATAGTCTGAGTTCTGATGGTTCGCATTTATCTACAAGATGATATCATGCCTTATGGTTCTAAGGGTAAGATTGGGAATGTGTAAAGAGTCCTTGATATGATTTTGAAGGTGTTTTGAGATCCTCAATAAAAGTTGTAAGTTAGCAGATGAAGTTCTTAAGCATGCTCTTAAGGAAGAAGCCGACAAGTATATTAATCATTGTGCGGAGAAGAGTTAATGATTGGATGATCTATGTAAGTAATTGAATGATTAGAGTCGACCTATATGAATGCATTTGGTAGAATATTTGGATCCACATGACACATAGTGCATTGGATTGAGCAACAAGGTACATCTTTCTATGTACACATTTCACTTCTTAGATGCCGACCTGATTATGGATTAAATCATGATGCGGATATATATAAGAGCTATTATCTTTGGTTGAGTGGGGTGCATGAGTAGAGGTGTGTGTGTGGTGCAAGCAGGCAAATAGAAGAGTAGAGTTAGAAGAGAAGCAATGATGAAGACTTGGGATTCAGAATTTAGTTGCTAAATGACTACACCCTGGCATAGTAGCAGATGCTTAAGCAGTATTATGTTATCATGCGTGATATGATTGGAAGCAAGCTTTTGTAATCAAGACAACGAGCCAGTAGTGAACCTTCAATAGGGTTTAACAACCCTCATTGTAATCTTGCTAGGTTTAGGGTTGAGGCAGTGAGCATACTAAATCTAGTTGTACTTCATGGTAGTAAGCCAGCATGTTCTAGGCCCGTGGAGTGACCAAGCCTGAACATCATTTTTGTAAAGATTTCAATATATATATGAGAGCTAATCCTCTCCATGGTTTTCCCTTTTTGGGTTTTCCACGTAAAATCTTGGTGTTATGTGTCATGCTTTTGTGGATGCTGTTCAGTTGTATATTTTGCTTCTATTGGATTATTCTTTTGAAATGGTTAAAAGTAAAAGTGCAAGAAAAGATTTATAGAATAGTGATTCACCCCCCCTCTTAGTGTTCCTGACAATCAACAAAGTGCACTCAACTTCTCTAATATATAATTCAAGGAAAATTGATTTACCCTAAACTAGATCCAATGGAGACATCCTTTCCTTTACTTAAGGAAGCATTAGCTCCATTTTTTCCTTCTTCCTCTAGAACTTTTCTTTTTCCTAATGATTGGGCAATGTCTACCAAAGTGGCTAGATGTATGACACTTTTGGCAAACAACCAAAGAGTTCTCATACTCAATTAGTTGCACCTAGTTGCCAAATTTTTAGGACAATACAATTGGTGATGGGAGACAACAATCATGTAAAATTTGACAAAAAAAATATATGTTTTCTAGACTTGTTAATTGCATCAATGGCTATGAGTTGTTTAAATGAATTAGCTATTCCAATCATGACTTTATCTTCCCAAATTGTATTAGTAGGCCCAAAAGCCTAACCCTTATAGGGAGCTTGTTAATGTTCTCTTTCTCTAGGTCAAAACTTGGTTTCCATCTCTTAAAAAACAAACCTATTTTTCCCAAAAACCAAGATCCATCCAAAAGAGTCTAGATATAGTTCTCATGATTCTAAAATGAGATCAAGAAAAAAATTTATCCAAAGCAAAGATCTCAACATGGCTAAATAGTTTCCAATTTCTTAGAGCCCATCTTCTAACCACATCGATGTTAGGTCTATAACCTAGAAACTTCCCAATAAGAGTATTTTCTAGACTTAGGGTATCCATCTTGGAATATAATAATTAGATGTAAAAATTATATGTATTATAAAATTCCAAGGTCAAAGTATGCATCTTGCATCTATTGGCTCTTCATCACATGTGTATGTGGGCATGTAAAGTGTACAAGCATGTAATTGCTAACAAAATATTAAATCTATTATATGTGGTTTTTTATATATCAATGGTAATCTTAAATGACAATTTGATTATGAACAAGTGGATATTAGAAGGTCCAACATTAGGACACAATAGTGGTAGTAGTCAGATATCAACTTTCATTGAGGTAAGTTTTACTATTTTTAATCATTATGTATGTAAATAATGTAGTATGGATTTTGATCAAATAATGTTATTCCTATTTTTTGTTGATAAAATTAGTAAAAAAATCCTCCTAATATTCATGGAGAAATGGAGATGGGCATTGTTGTAGCAATTTTGTCTTCAATGCCTTTGACATAGGTATTGGCTAGTAATGTAAATGTCATTGTGTATTTTTTTTATCTATCATTTAGTGTAAATAAATGATATTCATATTTAGTCTAATTTGCTTGTTCATGCTTTCCATAGGAGGTCACAAGTCCACTTCGTGCACCTACCCCTCAAGTGGATGAAGAGAAGTAGTGAATGATTGAGGAGGATCATCAACTTGTAGTAAGTGATTATTTACTTATGTCATTATATATTTATGTTTTCTAATATTAACATGTATATTCTTTGATTATATTAATAGGTGGAGATACAAAAAAATTGAGAGGAGGTCCAGTTGGTGGAGGAGAGATGTTAATTATGATATCAATTCTCAATCTTCCAACTAGAGCAAGAGTCCTTGATTGTTCCATAACACCCCATTGTTTCTATGTTTGGATATTTTGTTGTATGCCTTCACAACACGTGGGTGTTGATTTTTATTTTCCTAATGTATATCATTATACACATATGGCTTTGTATGCATACATTTGTGTTTTACTGGTGTATATCATTGTATGCTTATATGGCTTTTTTTATACATTCATCATATGCCTATATGGCATTGTAGGTCTTATGACACTATGTGGAATTTTTATGACATTATGTATACTTCAATGGCCTTTATATATATATATATATATATATATATATATATATATATATATATATATATATATATATATATATATATATATATATATATATATATATATATATATATATATGACTTAAATGGTTTAAATTGTTTGAGTGATTTGAATAATAATACTTAAGATTAAACTTATTATTAGGAGTGATCATAAATGTTTTAAATAGTTTTAATGCTCACTTCAAACTTAAGATTGTTATTAGATAGCCCTAATTCACATATTCCTCATGTTAATGATAGTATTCCCCTTTTGTAAGATAACTATTCTTGTATTGATATTTTTTCCAATATGTGGTCTCAAAGACTTTTCACTATCCTTTTGCAATTGGACTACCTATTCTTGATATATGGTTGGCCTTTGTGGTCAAGACGACCCTTTTTTATGATTGATTGACCATTACTTTATACTTATGACAATGTTTTGTTCATATGATAGACTTTTATGGCTTATAAGATTGGGGGGACAACCCTTATGAGTTGATTATGTTCTCTCTCTTATATGGTATCCTAGACATAATAAGTGACTAAGATGGCATAACATGACACCCCTCTTACTTTGTATGACTAACTATTTGGTGTTTGTAATAGTCTTTTCATGTTGATCTTTTGATGATGAGATAACTCTTAATTCTCCATGATAGCTCTTGTAGCCTTGTGGAAAATTTTCTTCTATGACCTTCATGATCCATCTACAATTCATTGCAATTCACCTTACACTGCATCTTAGTGTTTATGATAGTCAAGATGTATTTCTCATGCCCTAATCCAAATACTTTCTCCATGATAGTGCTTTCTTTATTTATACATGGTTGAGACTATATTTATGATATCCATTTTGGCATGATAGTCTTCTATAGCATGTAAACTACCCACTTGGCATATTGACTATCCCTAAATGTTGATTATACTCTATAATAGGTGGCATAAGATATAACTTTTGCTTTTGGCGATAGTCCATTATAATGTTTATCTTGGAAACCTTTTATCACATTCATGATTCTTATCTCTAAGGATACAACTATCCTCAAGTATATATGGGTGTCTTTTCTCCAAATTAAATACAACTATCCTCAAGTATATATGGGTGTCTTTTCTCCAAATTAACTATCTTTTATGTAATAGGGCTATCTATGATCATTAAATGAGTGTTATCAGGACCTTGATAACTACATTTTTGAAGACATGATGATACAATCTTGTTCATTATAGTTTGAAGAGGTTGATGACACTATTTAGGTTGAGATTACTATCCTCTAGACCCTATGATATGTATTGATTCTTAATGGTAAAAACCCTTAGCCTTAGTAGTATTCTTCTAGGAGCTAAGACTATCATTGGTTTACATGAGTGACTATCCATTCATCTTCCCATCTTTTTGCTCTTAGGGATCTTAAGAGAATATCTTAGTCAAATGTAGTCTGGAAGGATTGGGACACCTAAGGATTGAAATGAGGCCTCCACTAGCATTCACCTACCCACCCTGAAATGTTGGTACCATTGGTTCAAATGGTCCCACTATTGGCAAGAGACACTGCTCTGGTATTTACCTATATGTTGTCATTGATGGAAACAAGGCTTGGAGATCTTATCACCATGGCTAGAAGAGATAACTCTGGAAGAGCATATTGGATTTCAGGTCCGGTTGACAGAAAATGGTTAAGTATAAAAAGTATTCTGAGTAGAGGACAGTAAGTCAGATAGTATGTCTCTATAGATGATGATCAGTTAATGCAGTTCAAGTATGATGCTCGCAGTTGTTTGATAGTGTTATGCTTCAAAGGTTAAGTCCTGATCTCCTCAAAAAGTCACCTTGAAGAATTGTCTAAGTTCAGATAAGCAAAGGTATAGCAAGAACAGTGAACAGGGTCTAGTGTAGTGGTCCGCATTCCTCCATAGATAAGTATTTTGTTATGCAATTTTAAGGTGTTGTAAACACTTATATGTTGTGGCTTATTCTAGAGTTAGGAGATCTAAAATCCACCAGAACATTAGCTACAAGCTGCTAAGTATCGGTATAGTGTTTGACAAAGTTTGACAGAGATAGAGTCTGAGTTCTGATGGTCCACATTTCTCTGTAAGATGATATCATGCCTTGCAGTTATAAGGATAAGATTGGGAATGTGTAAAGAGTCCTTGATGTGATTTTGGAAGTGTTTTTTGATCTATAGTAGAAGTTGTAAGTCAGTAGATGAACCTGTTAAGCATGCTCTTAAGAAATAGACCGACTGGTGAGATAAATCAGGATGCAGAGAAAGAATAGTGTGTGAAAGATCTATTCAAGTAATTGAGTGATTAGAGTCTACCTATATGAATACACTTGTGCAAAGATTTGGGTCCGCACGACACATAGTGCATTGGATTGAGAGATAAGGCATATCTTTCTATGTACATGTTTCACTTCTTGGATGCCAACCTGAGTATGGATTAAATCATGATGCGGATATATAAGAGTGATGATTTTTGGTTGAGTGTCAGTGGTGTAGAGAGGTGTGTGTGTGTGGTGCAAGCATGTGAATAGAAGAAAAGAGTTAAAAGAGAAGTAGCGTGAAGACTTGGGATTCAGAATTCACTTGCTAAATGATTGCACCCTGGCATAGTGGTAGATGCTTAAGCAGTATTTAGTTTTCATGTGCAATATGATTGGAAGCAAGCTTTCATCATCAAGGTAGTGAGATGGCAGTGAGCATTCAATAGGGTTTAACAGCCCTTATTGTAATCTTTCTAGGTTTAGGGTTGAGGTAGTGAGCCTACTAAATCTAGTTGTACTTCATGGCAGTGAGCTAGCATGTTCTAGGCCTGTGGAGTGACCAAGCCTAAACATCATTTTTGTAAAGATTGCAATATATATTTGAGAGCTAATCCTCTCCTTAGTTTTTCCCTTTTTGGATTTTCCACATAAAATCTTGGTGTTATGTGTCATGCTTTTGTGGATGTTGTTCATTTGTATATTATGCTTCTATTTGATTAATCCTTTGAAATGGTTAAAAGTAAAAGTGCAAGAAAAGGTTTATACAACACTGATTCACCCCCCCCTCTCACTATTCTTGACAATCAACAATTGGTATCAAAGCAAGGTTCCTTGGAGAAAGTTTAACAACTTAAGGGAGATCTAGGATAGTGTGATCATGGCAGCAAGAATGTATGGAAATTATAAGAGATACAACCAGCTAGAATTAGCTCTTGTGGATCTTGAAAATTCTGAAGCAGAGGTCAGGGATCTGAAAGAAAACTTGCAATAAGCTGATGAATTCATCTTAAAGCTAAAAGAGAAAGTCAAGAAATTCAAAGACAAATACAAAGAAGTTAGTGACCAATTGTTATCAGTAAATGAAGCCCTAAATAATTTGGAAGCATAAGTTACAGAAAGAACAAGAGTAGAAGATGATCTAAATTTGATTGTGAAGAATAGATCAAAAGATTGTACAAAACTTGAAAAAGAAATTATAATTTTAAAAATAGATCTAGAAAAGGCAAGAAGTTTTGAAGAAAAATTCAAGATAAGTATGGCAAATATTGATGAAATGATTGCTAGCTAGAGGAATGTTGATGACAAACATGATTTAGGATTTGAGAAAGGAGAAAGTTCAAACTCTGGTCAAATGAGAACTAAGTCGAGGGAAAATAAAAAATACCAATTCAAAAATCAAAGAAGAAGACCTAGCAAACCTTTGGTCAGACAACCAAATGCTCAAAGGTACCCATCTTTCAATGGTTATTGTAATTCATGCAATAACTATGGTCATAAGGCTACTCAGTGTAGGAGCAGTATAAATCAAAAAATTCCATCATTCTCTGGTCAGTGTTTCAATTGCAAGAAAATTGGTCATAGAACAAATGAATGCAAAAATCTCATCAGAAAACATTTCAACAATGGGAGGAATGAACAATCATTCAAAGTTAAATGCTTCACTTGCAATAGAACTGGTCATAAAGTTGTTGTATGTAGAAGTAAAGTAAGTCAAAATTCTATTAGGTGCAATGCATGCTATAAAATGGGACACATATCAAATGAATGGAGAAGCGCGATAACTAACTTTCAAAATACAAGGAATAGTCAACCATTAAATGGAAAGTGTTTTGCATGCAATAGATTTGGACATATGGAAAATCAATGCAGATCAAATTCAATCAATGGAAGGAATCAAGGTCAAAAGAATGTGATGTGCTTCAATTGTAATAAATTTGGACATGTTGCAAGATTTTGCAAAAGTAGAAATGTGAAGAGAAATCTCTATTCTGAAGAAAGGAAAACAGAGCAGAGAAATGATAAGGGAAAAGAAAGAGTTATTCCGACTGAAACCAAGAAAGAAATGGGCAAGGTATGGATCAAGAAAGAACTAACTAAAGACATGGATCAATTCGCATAGTATCCGGTGTAGTTACTATTAGCAAGAGACATAGTATAGCTTCATGAGTGTTGTCATTGATGGTAACAAAGTTCATCCCACCCATCCATAGGATATGGTGTGCCTATACCGGAAGTCAGATTGAAGAGTGTTGCGGTCCGGTAAGCAAGAATAGAGCATGTGGCAAGGTATGACAATCAGGGCTGGATCTCTCAGAGGAAGTATCTTAGTAAAGTACAGACTTGGGGAAATCAAGAGGTGTACCTTGACTGATACATTCCAGAGATTGAGCCTACAATGATGAAAGAGTGAAGAGATATGAGCACCTAAGTGTTGGGTTCCTGTTTGGTAGAATTGATAGAGGAAGAACTAATCGGCAGAGCATCAGACCTTAATCTGGATGAGTTATTGATCGTGATCAAGTTTCTTAAGGTATCATTCATGATTGACCAACATGACTGTTGACTTCTATAAGCATCTCTTTGATACACATCGCTTGATAAGTAAGGATTTATTTGACAAATCAGAGTTTGGGAAAATATTGACTATTCCAGATGCCGACTAGAAAGGTGTTGAAATCATTGGTGCGGATATATATACCAGATGGATTTGGATGTGAAGGTGTGTGTTGTGTGTTGTGTTGTGTGAAGAAAAGTAGAAGAGTAGAGTGAAGACAGTAAGGTAGGTCAGGTATGTGACAGGACAGCAGCACCAAAGAAGAGGAAGAATGAAGTGCAGTAGATCAGTGTACTGAGCCTAACCAGAACTGAACTCCAACATATGTGGATGCTTCTCATTAGTTCAAGTATCTTATTACTCTCTTTATAACTTGTAGACAGTGAGTCTCTTGTAGGTAGTGAGCCTCTTGTGAGCAGTGTGCTCGGGTAGTGAGCCCTAATTGGCAAGTGCCATTTTGTGCAATCTTATTCTTTTAACAGAGAATACAATCTTGGGTTAATCACCCCGTGGTTTTTCCCTTAACAGGGTTTTCCAAGTCAAAATCATTGTGTCATGTGTATTGATGTTATTTCTATTTTCATGGGTATCTTTGCTTATATGATTTGATGCTGCACTAATTGCTAAAGAAGATCTTAAAGTTAAAGTAATTAAGATAACTGATTCACCCCCCCTCTCAGTTATCAACAATTGGTATTAGAGCCAAGTTCCTCCAAACAGAGCCTAACAACTTGAGGAAGATCTGGGAATTCAAATGGATGTGTATGGTATGAGGGAATAACTTCAGTCTACCCTAGATGATCTTGAGCAATCTAACTCTAAAGTCAATGAATTAAAGGAAAGACTCAATCAGGCTGATGATTTCATAAATGAACTAAAAGGGAAACTAAGTATCTCTATGAAAAAGAGAAAGGATCTATTTCAGCAATTGGCAAGTCAAGGTGAAGCCAATGATACAAATGAAGATCTGAAGGAGAGAACCAAGTTATGTGAAAAGTTATCAAAAGAGGTCATTATGGTAAGACATGAAATGGAATCAGGAGTTATGAAATTCACCCAAGAAATTGAAGAGAAAAGAAAAACTGAAGCTGATCTAAGACAATCTCTCAAGGAGAAATCAGAAGACTACCACAAAATGGATAGAATAATCAGGCATCTAGAATATGAACTTGAAGAAGCTAGAGATAATGAAGAACAACTTGAGAATCAGATTGACACTCTTAAAAGGGATCTTCAGACAACAAATGAATACAAAGAGAAATTCAAGATAAGCTCTGCTCAACTTGAAGTTCTTCTTCAAAGCCAGATGAGGGTAGATGATAAACAAGGCTTGGGGTATGAGAAAGGCGAAAGCTTTGGATCCGATCAGAAGAACTTTGGATCAGGAAATCTAAGGAACAGACCTAGAAGACCTCCGGTAAGGCAACCAAATGCTCAAAGATATCCATCTTTCAATGGATACTACCACAACTGCAATAACTTTGGTCATAAAGCAAATTAGTATAGAAGAAGAATGAATCAGACTAATTCATCCTTCTCCAGATAGTGTTTCAATTGTGTTCACAAATCTCATGAGTGTAGAAATATGCAAATGAACAATTCATTCAATGGAAAATGCTTTGCATGCAATAGAATGGGACATATGGCTAATTAGTGTAGATCAAGAGGATATTAGCCAAATATGCAAAGAAATGTTGTTTTCTACAATTGCAATAGATCTGGTCATATTGCCATATTCTGTAGAAGTAAGAATCAGGACAATAGGGGTCTGGTACATCATAATCAAAACCAAGACAAAGGAAAAGGAAAAGTGAATGCGGATGAAATTCAAAGGGAGATGAACAAGATTTGGGTGAAGAGGAGTACAGAAAATGTTGAGGATGGATCTGCACCAGAATCTGGTGCTGACATTCCTTTTGGAAACTAAATAGATGAGCTCTAGCTCAGGGGGATTCACAAAAGAAAATATTTTCCCCTAGCGAGTCAATTAGTGCTTGAAATTGGCCCATGTAAGGTTGCGGACTAGAAGGGCTCTCAGAGAAACATCTAAATAACCCTTGGGAAAGATATGAAAGATCCACAAGGAATTTGAAGAGGTTAATCATCTAAGATTAATCCAGTTTAACAGTCATCCGGTAAGAATAGGATTTTCACAGACAGATCTAGTATGATTCAAATTTGAAGTATCTTGATCTATGGGTAGATCAAATGTTTGGGGAAAGGAGGATAGATTGTCACTAATCATCAAGAAAAACTCTATGTATATCTCAGTGATCCAGAAAAGATCTTTCTTAGAACAAGGAGAACAAGGCAACCAGAATGACTTAAGTTGTGCATTTATTGCAATATGGAATTAGGGTTTGCTTAGAGATAAAAGGGTTCATTTTCTTGTCATTTGCACATTTGCATTAGTGAAAAAGATAAGAAGAGCTCTGCAAACAAGTTTGCTTCATTTCTCTCAAGGATCAACTGCAGAATTCAAGTCAACCGACGATCTTTTCAGCTCATTCCGTGAACCCTAAAAGCGTAAAAGGTATTTTCCATTCTTGAAATCTCTCTGAATTTTTTGAAAGATGGCTACACCAAATGTTGTGAAGATCACTGATAGACCACGTCCAAAATTCAAGAAACATCCATACAAATCCCTAGAAGTTGATCCCCTAGGCGCCTTTTCTAGCATTCCACATGGGGTTTTACATGTTGAAGACATTAGGGCATACATTCATGCCAATATTGAGGATTTTGGGGAATCTAAGTTGATGGATATATATCACAAGCAACTAATAGATGAATCATTTAAACTTAAACCTCAATACAAAGCCATCCGAGACAAGCATTTTGCACAATACATTCATTTCCCAGTTTTTGCAGAAGATGAATGGGTTTGGTATGTTCTGAGTAGATTGCATGACAACTTTATGTGGTTGATGAGACCATTCAAGATAACCAAGGATGTCATTAGGGTAGTTACCGGATTGTACTCATCCAGTGGGATACCTACTCTCAAGTCAGTCAAGAATTAGATAGTGAGTGAGGCAACAAGATCAAAATTTGATAAGAGAGCAATGACAATAGAAGATATCACTGATCCGGATATCAAGTTTGCCTCCATGATAATCGGTTACAAGATATATCATTCCAATAGGGAAAATTTAATACCCAGAATTGCAATTTACACTGCTTATCAGATGCTTAAAGAAAATGCTGACTATGACCTCTGTGAGCTCCTTCTAAACCAACTTTTGGAGAATCTGTAGAAGATAAAGAAGCCCAAGAAGAACTCTTTCAAATATAGTGGCTTGATACTCTGTCTGTTCTTTTATTACATGAATGAGCTACCCGGATCTAGTGGTTGGATGTGGAAAAATGACAAACTAGTAGCCATACAAATCAGGGATTATTTGCAAGGGCTTGGTGATGCCAAAGCACAAAACACAGCTCTGTGGGCTTACTTCAAAAACTTCCAAAGCTTGATGCAAGCTAGAGAAAGAATCCCCCAATCATTGGTTGAAAAGTATAAGGATACAGTATGCTTTATGGTAGACACTGATCAGTGCCTAATGGAGGCTGTGGAGCCAAGGATAGTCTAGATCATGCCAATGGGGTATGAAGTAGATGAGAAAATTGTAGAGCTACATGTTCAACACATGCTTAGTCAACCCAAGGATCCTAAGGTAGAAAGGTTTGGAACCTTTGAAGAATTGAGTGTAAAGATTCATGTGGAACTTAGACAACTAGAGATGAAGAGAAAAGTGAGAAAAGAAGTAGAGAATGTTACCAAAAGGTCTGGCATATCAAAAGAGGCACTTGATGCAAATAGAGAAGATGGAAGGGTAGAGAAAGAAAAGGAAGAAGCAGAAAAGGAGAGTACTCCGGTAGAAGCCCCCTCCCGAATTAGATCCTCTAAGAGCTCTGCACCTGCCACTGCTAAGAGCTTAAGGGCATCAAAACCGAAAGCAAAATCATCCAGTAAAGGAGAAAAGAGAACAAAGACAAAGGCTACAAGATCATACACAAGCCTCAAAGATGATGAAGAGATAGAATCTGATGAAGAGATCAAGAAGATGAAGAAAAAGAAGAAAGTATCCGGGGAATCCTCTACCGGTCTAGACAAGGAAGAAGAAAAGACAGATAAATGTGTTGAGAAGCCTACTCTTAACGATATCATCAAGGCAATCACTATGGATAGAAACCTAAAAACATTAATAGAATTCTATGATGAATGTAGTGAAGCTGACTGGAAGATCCTGCAAGATGCCACAGTCAGGTATCTAACTATCTACAACAAAGCTTTCATCGAAATCATATCTCTAATTCCTAAAGCCTTGAGAAGGAACTTGAAATGAGAAAGAATAATGCCAAAGAAAAGGATATGGAGATCTGGGAACATATAGCCATTCATCTCTATCCTTCCATCACTCCTAAGCAAAAGAATATGGTCTTCAAAGATTGCAAGGATGAGTTCCAAAGCAAAGCTAGGATGAATCAGCTTATGCTTGGAGAAACTGACAATGTGGCAAAAGAAACAAAAGACATCCTCTAGAATGTATACAAAAGATTGAATATTCCTATTAAGAGGACTTAGGTGATGATCCCTCGGCCATGGATGACAAAGAAGAATCTACTGAGATAGTGGCAGAAGAGGCAAAGGAGACAAGTGAAGAGAAAGATAAAGACTTAGATTCCTCTGCTCTGGAAGAGGAAGTTCATGAAGAAGAGACTTCTCTTCTGGATCCACCTGCATACTCCAGAATTGAAGGAGAAGAAAGAAAAGAAGAGAGCATCAGTCAAGAAGAACAAGTAAAGGGAAGTGAAGAAGGTCAAATAGAGAAGACCATAGATGACACTGCTAAGGCTACAGAAGGGGAGAAAACTCTATCTCCGACAAGAGACAAAGCAGAAGCAGTTAAATATTTCTTGACCAAAGAGATGATGGAATTTGATGAATCGGAACTACTTCAAGGTCCATTCAATTTTGATTCCCTCTCCCTGGTTTAAACCATGAAGCTAGCATCCTTTACTCAAGCAAAGGCAAAACAAAAACTCCTGAAGTCTCACATGGAAGACTGTGAGCTCATAGAAGCTACATCCGTTGTATTGGAGAAGATCATGCCATCCTTCCAAAAGGATCCTTCGGCCTCCACATCCAGTAATCTAAAGTCTCTTGTAAATTCTATTCATACGCATTTTGATTCCTTAGAGATGTCAGCAGAAGAAAAGGTCCGGAAGGAGTTTTTGGAAAAGAGATTCTCTAAAGTACAAGGATTAATAACAAATGATAGGAGAGTTATTCATATTGGGATAAAGAGCTTAGAAAATGCTCTCAAAGATGGTAGAGAAATGTATAAATTTTGTCTATCCTGGTCCAAGGTAACAAAGGATATTGAGAAGAAAATGAAAGAGCAAGAGGATAAAATGTCAAGTATATCTCAAAATTTTGATTCTCTCACCTCCTCCATAATAAAACAAGAGTGCCAGACTATTGCAGTCTTAAATGAAATAAAGGAGCTTGAGAAGGAGAAGAAAAATAGAATAAACAAGTTAAGTGAACTTAGAGGGATCATTATCCCTAAGTTAGAGGCCATGCATGAGGCCCTAACTGATGCACAGGCCACAGCCTAGACCAATGATCTGACAGATCTTAAGAAGGCAGAAGCTTTTCCATTCCTGGTGAGTAGTCACATCTCAATTTTTGATAGGATGAAGCAGAGTTGGGCGATAGAAGTTGTACAGTTGAAGAATACTTTTGCAGACATACTTAAGTATATGTAAATACAACTTGTATATATACTTATGCGGATATGTATAGACTATTTTTGGAAATTTTGGTGTGCCATCCCTACCCTTTTCCATTGATGTCAAAGGGGGAGTGAGGAGCAGTGAAAAATGTGGAATCCAGCTAAGGGGGAGCTCCGGTAAAGTCTACATTAGAACAGAGCATTAGCTAAGGGGGAGTATAGTGTGACACTTAGTCATTTTTCACTAAGTGTTGCCATTAATGCCAAAGGGGGAGATTGTTGGCAAGAGACACAGTATAGCTTCATGAGTGTTGTCATTGATGGCAACAAAGTTCATCCCACCCATCCACAGGACATGGTGTGCCAATACCAGAAGTCAGATTGAAGAGTGTTGTGGTCCGGTAAGCAAGAACAGAGCATGTGGCAAGGTTTGACAGTCAGATCTGGATCTCTCAGAGGAAGTATCTTAGTAAAGTGCGGACTTGGGGAAATCAAGAGGTGTAACTTGACTGATACATTCCATAGATTGAGCCTCTGGTGATGAAAGAGTGAAGAGATATGAGCACCTAAGTGTTGGGTTCTTGTTTGGTAGAATTGACAGAGGAAGAACTAACCGGTAGAGCATCAGACCTTGATCTAGATGAGTTATTGATGGTGATCAAGTTTCTTAAGGTATCATTCATGATTGGCCAACATGATTGATGACTTCTATAAGAATCTCTTTGATACGCATCACTTGATAAGTAAGGATTCAGCTGACAGATCAGAGTTTGGGAAAATATTAACTATTTCGGATGCCGACTAGAAAGGTGTTGAAATCATTGGTGCGGATATATATACCAGATGGATTTGGATGTGAAGGTGTGTGTTGTGTGTTGTGTTGTGTGAAGAAAAGTAGAAGAGCAGAGTGAAGATAGTAAGGTAGGTCCGATATGTGACAAGACAACAACACCAAAGAAGAGGAAGAATGAAGTGCAGTAGATCAGTGTACTGAGCCTAACTGGAATTGAACTCTAGCATATGTGGATGCTTCTAATTAGTTCAAGTATCTTGTTACTCTCTTTATAACTTGTAGATAGTGAGTCTCTTGTAGGCAGTGAGCCTCTTGTGAGCAGTGTGCTCGGGTAGTGAGCCCTAATTGGCAAGTGCCATTTTGTACAATCTTATTCTTTTAATAGAGAATACAATCTTGGGTTAATCACCCCATGGTTTTTCCCTTAACAAGGTTTTCCACATCAAAATCATTGTGTCATGTGTATTGATGTTATTTCTATTTTCATGGGTATGTTTGCTTATATGATTTGATGCTACACTAATTGCTAAAGAAGATCAGAAAGTTAAAGTAATTAAGATAACTGATTCACCCCCCTCTCAATTATCAACAATTACTTCCTTCAAGAAGTAAATCGAGGGCTCTGGCTCAGGGGGAGCAGTGTTGAAAATTCAAAACCCCCAGCCAGAATGTGGGTGCTAGAATCGAGCATGAAGATGTATAATGGAATATGATGTGACACACCTCTTAGAAGAAAAACTAGAAGAAAAAGGGTCAATGCAGCATATTACAGAGCAATCCTAATTGACTATGTTATTTAGTGAAAGGTTTTGGCAGCTTTTTGGAAATGAGCATTTATGATGACTAGGTCAAGCAGTGTGGAGGATAAAAAGGAACTTGTTTGATTTCAAAATCACTTTGCACTCAGAGCTATTAGAAATTTAGAGAGATTGAAGCTAAAGCAATGACAACCAAGATTTGAAGCATTCGAAGAAAGGTAACCCTGACTCAGTAAAACAAGGTATTTTCGTAGAATCCCTAATTATGAATCTATTGAACTCTTGCTATGGTGAGTCCACAAATTGTAGATATTACTAAATGCCCTCAACCCAAGTTCAAGAAACACTAGCATAAAGAAACTAAAGTGGATCAAATAGGTGCATTTTCAAGTATACCTTATGGAGTCTTGTATGTTGAGGATGTTAGGGCATATATTCATGTTTCCCTAGATGAACACAACAACATTTGTCTAACAAATTTATATCTCAAGCATCTAACTAATGACTAGTTTGACCTCAAAAAGGAATACAAAACCCTAAAGGAAAAGAAGTTTATTTAGTATGTGGATTTTCCTATGTTTGCAGAGGATGAATGGGTAAGGTACATTCTGAGCTGAATTCACAATGAATTCATGTGGTTAGGGCAGCCCTTCAAAATCACCAAGGATGCAATTAGGGTAGTGACAGGATAAAGTTCCACCGGAAGTGTGCCCTTGTTGAAGGTTGTGAAGGATCAGACTGTTATAGAGGCCACTAGAGAAAGGTTCGACAAGAGGGTACTGACTATCAATGATATCACAAATCATGATGTAAGATTCACCTCAATGGTTTTGGGCTACAAGATCTATTTCTCCAACTGGGAGAATTTCATCTCAGGAACAACAATCTATATTGTATATCAAATGGTCAAAGATAATGTAGATTATGATTTGTGTGAACTACTGTTAACCCAACTACTAGAGAACCTAAAGAAGATAAAGGAAATCAAGAACTACCCTTCAAATATGGTGCATTGGTCATTTGCTTATTCTTCTATTTTATGAATGAGCTACCAAACATAAAGAATTTGATCTGGTTAAGTAGTAAACTAGTAGTTGTCTAAATCAGAAACCATCTAAATAGCATTGGAAGTGTTAATGAGCAAAACACAGCCTTATGGGGGTACTTCAAAAAATTTCAAGGCATAATGCAGGCTAGTGAAAGAATTCCCAGGAAAATTATTGACAAATATAAGGATACTATCTATTTAATTGTTACAAAAGACCAATGCCTAATGGAAGTTGTTGAGCCTAGGACTGTTTGGGTAATGGCAATGGGGTATGAAGTAGATGGGCAAATATTAGAGAACTATGCTCAATACATGTTAAGCATAGCCAAGGACAACAATGAAGAAAGGTTTGGAACTTATGAAGAGCTAACCATGAAACTTCATGTTGAATTTAGAAAACCTAAATCGACTAGAAAAGTCAGGAAAGAGGTGGAAGAAGTCACTGATAGGTATGGCATCACCAAAGAACAACTGAAAGAAGTAAGGGAAAAACTAGAGAAAGTAGTAGAAGAAAAGCAAAAGAGTAAACTAGTGCATGTTCCAGAAAAATCACAGGTGAAATAGGATAAGTCTGAGAAACCTCAGAGGACTACCAGAAGCTTTGCCACTTCCTCTAGCACCACAGCTTCAATAAACTTGGAGAAACATCAAAAGAATTCTCTGTCAAAGACATGAAGAGGAAAAAGATGAAGGGAAGAAGACTCTATGTCAGTGTAAGTGAAAGGGATGATGAAGAAACAGAGTCAGATGAACAGGTCAAGAAGGTGAAAGCTGAGGATATCAAAGCCTCTAGAAGTAGTAAAGAAAAGTCCTTTGGAAAGGTCATATCTAGCAAAAGACAGAAAAAGGAAATGCCTTTATCACTTATAGATATTGTAAAGGCTGTCATTGTAGATGGAAATCTAAAACCTATGATTAAGCACTCTGATGACTGTAGTAATGATGACAAAAGGAGTCTAGAGGAAGCCACTATAAACTATCTCAACACTTTCAGGAAATCCTTCATTGAGATCATATCTAATCTCCCAAAAATTCTAGCAAATATTTTGAGCATTAGAAAGGAGAATGCCAGGGCTAAGGATATTGAGCTGAGAAAACATGTGTTGACTAGACTATGTCTAGAAATTACTGTAGAGGAAGAAAATTTGATCTCCAAGAAGAAAAAGGATCAGTTCAGAACTAAAACAAGGATGAATTTGTTAATGGTAGGTGAAATTGATAAAGTGGTGAAAGAAACAAAAGGGATTATCTTAAAAGCCCTGAAGCAACACAATCTTCCCATTGCAAGTGTCAATGAAGAAAATGATGTTACTGATAACTCATCTATTCTGGAAATAAACTTGGGTAAAGAGATAGGTATAGATGGCAAATCATCTGAGGAGAAAGAGGCAACTACTGATGATTCTCAAGATAATCCCTCACCCGCACAATAGTCTGAGAATGTTACTGACAAAGAAAGGACTAAAGAAGAATTGGTAGTGGAAAATCCTCCACCTAAACAAGAAGAGGACACTAATAAGGATATGGAACTAGATTATCTAGAGCAAAGCTAGAAAGAAGAAGTCTCTGTCATAGCAAGAGACACTACTGAGCTTTCAAAAGAATTATTGGAGAAAAGAAAACAAGTTTTGGATGAGCACAAATTTCTAAATGGTCCAATAAATGTGGACATAATGTCACTAGAACAAAAGTTTAAGCTGGTTACAATTGTTCAAGCAAAGGCTCAAGAGGAGATATTAAAATCATACATTGAGCACAGTGAACTGATTGATGAAGCATCTAAGATTTTGAAAAAGCTGCTACCTACCTACAAACGGGATTCATCCATGACCTCAGCAAGTCATTTGAGAGGGTTAATAAGTTCCGTAAGTAAATAGTTTGAATCCTTTGAGAAATCTATAGAAACAAAGGTGAGACAAGAGTTTGATGAGAAATGTTTGGATGAATTAAAAATAATGATAGCAAATGACAAAACTTCATTAAATAATACAATAGCCAACATTCAGAAAGCTATGAAAGATGCCAGAGATATGTACAATTTTTGTTTATCCTTGCCCAAAACTACTCAAAAGATTGAAGAAAAGATCAAAGATTTGGAACAAAAATTGTTGGATATCTCTAAGAAATTTAATCCAGAAGTAGAGTCAGTCATAAAGAAAGAAACAAAGGTCATCAATATTCACAATGACTTGACTAACTTAATAAATCAAAAATAGCAAATAAAAAGCAGGATGGGACAAATCAGAAGACTAGTTTGTCCAAAGTTAGACTTAATGACAAATCTTATTGTAGAGTCCAAGTTAGTCATCCAAGCAAACACAACTTCTGATCCCAAAAAGATAGAAGCCTTAGTTTTTATTCTCAGTGGACAAATTTAGATTCTAGAAAATGCAAAGAAAGGTCAGGATGTAGGGTGGACACTGATTAAGAACATATTCAATGATGTTATCAAGCACATGTAATATTAAGGTGAAGACTATACTTGTAAATATGCGATAGAGTACATAATTTTTTTGAAATTTTGACAAATTTTTGGTTCTAGTTCACACCCTCTGCCATTGATGTCAAAGGGGGAGAAGACGATCAGTGAAAAATGGATAAAACATCTCAGGGGGAGTAGGAGAATGAAGTGTATATAGTGAGGGGGAGCAGTCAAGCATTTTTCACTAAGTGTTGCCATCAATGCCAAAGGGGGAGATTGTTGGCAAGAGACACTGCTCGAATATTGACCTATATGTTGTCATTGATGGAAACAAGGCTCAGAGATCTTATCATCATGGCTAGAAGAGATAACTCTGGAAGAGCATATTGGATTTCAGGTCCGGTTGATACAAAATGGTTAAGTATAAAAAATATTCTGAGTAGAAGACAGTAAGTTGGATAGTATATCTCTGCAGATGATGATCAGTTAATGTGGTTCAAGTATGATGTTCTCAATTGTTTGATAGTGTTATGCTTCAAAGGTTAAGTCTTGATCTCCTCTAGAAGTCACCTTGAAGAATTGTCTAAGTTCAGATAAGCAAAGGTATAGCAGGAACAATGAATAGGGTCTAGTGCAGTGGTCCGCATTCCTCCACAAATAAGTATTTTGTTATGTGGTTTTGAGGTGTTGTAAACACTTATATGAAGTGTCTTATTCTAGAGTTAGGAGATCTGAAGTGCACCAGAAAGTTAGCTACAAGCTGCTAAGTATCGGTATAGTGTTTGACAGAGTTTGACAGAGACAGTGTATGAGTTTTGATGGTCCACATTTCTCTGCAAGATGATATCATGCCTTGCGGTTCTAAGGGTAGGATTGGGAATGTGCAAATAGTCCTTGATATGATTTTGGAAGTGTTTTGTGATCCACAGTAGAAGTTGTAAGTCAGCAGATGAACCTATTAAGCATGCTCTTGAGAAATAGGCCGACTGGTGCGATAAATCAAGATGCAAAGAAAGAATAGTGTGTGAAAGATTTATTCAAGTAATTGAGTGATTAGAGCCAAGCTATATGAATACACTTGGGTGAAGATTTGAGTCCGTGCAACAAATAGTGCATTAGATTAAGCAACAAGATACATCTTTCTATGTACACATTTCACTTCTTGGATGCCTACCTGATTATGGATTAAATCATGATGCGGCTATATAAGAGTGATGATTTTTTTTTGATTGTGAGTGGTGTAGAGGTGTGTGTGTGTGGTGTGAGCATGCAAATAGAAGAGCAAAGTTAGAAGAGAAGCAACGATGAAGACTTGGGATTTAAAATTTAGTTGCTAAATGACTGCACCCTAGCATAGTGGCAGATGCTTAAGCAGTATTCAGTTTTCATGTGAAATATGATTGGAAGAAATATTTCATCATCAAGGTAGCGAGCCGACAGTGAGCATTCAATAGGTTTTAACAACCCTTATTGTAATCTTGCTAGGTTTAGGGTTGAGGTAGTGAGCCTACTAAATCTAGTTGTACTTCATGGCAGTGATCCAACATTTTCCAGGCCCATGGAGTGACCAAGCCTGAACATTATTTTTGTAAAGATTGCAATATATATTTGAGAGCTAATCCTCTCCATGGTTTTTCCCTTTTCAGGTTTTCCACGTTAAATATTGGTGTTATGTGTCATGCTTTTGTGGATGTTGTTCATTTGTATATTATGCTTCTATTTGATTAATCATTTCAAATGGTTAAAAGTAAAAGTACAAGAAAAGGTTTATAGAACACTGATTCACCCCCCCTCTCAGTGTTCTTGACAATCAACACCCACAATATAAAGAATAAAAAATATGGCTATTGGCACCCTTACATTGAATGCAAATGAGGCATTTTCCAAGAATGCATGTTCATTATCAACACAATCAAATGGTTTGGAGTTGATAGAAATTAAGATAGGATATTGTAAGTGGACCTAAAATTGTAGGTGTGAATAAAACATTCCTATCTACGACATATTTCAAGAATTATTGCATTAAATTTTGACACATTTTTCTCTTAGGGCTCTTAAGACACTATCTTGGTCCAATGTATCTTGAAAGGATCTAGACACCTATGGAATGAAACATGGCCTTCATTAGAATTCATCTACTCACTCTAATGTGTTGATACTATTAGTTCAGTCTAATAAGGTGTAGAACAAAAAATATGGCTATTGGCACCCTTACATTGAAGGAAATTGATGAATTTTACAAGAATGCATTCATTGTCAGCATAATCAGATAGTTTTGAGTTGATAAAAACTAAAATAAGATATTGTAGATGGACCCAACATCGACATGTGGTTGTAAACAAAATATTCCTAGGTGTCATAGATCCTATGAATCACTACGTCAAGATTTGACACCTTTTTTCTCTTAGGGAGCTTAACAGACTTTCTTGATCTGATGTATCTATAATGCCCACTTGAGTTAGTTCCTTCCTCTTCGTCTCTTTTGGTTTATCATTCTTGTACAATATTTTGTATTATGTATTGGAGATTGCAAGTCGATACCATTGTTTGATCTAGATTCTTATTGTGTGTATTTAGATCTATGAGACTTATATATGTGTGTTTGTGTGTGTGGTTATATTATTTGAGGTTCATCTTCACTATTTTCATTTAAATTAGATCTGATTTCTTTTAGTATTAGTTTTTTAAATAATTAATTGCATATTGATCATATAGGTAGAATATACAATTTAATAAATAAATGTGCATACTAGATGGTTAATATTTAATCGTGTAATTTCTATCTTTCACTTAAATTATTGCCACATATTGGATAGATGGGAATGAAATTTGCATTGAGTGTACATGAAATTATAGGATATTGACCAATGGCTATTACGTGGAGAATTTTGACATGGATATCACTTAGTTGTTGCAGGTATGTGCCTAATTAGTGTTGTCATTGATGTCAACATATCTGTGTTGTCATTGGTGCTAACTGTGCTCTTGTTTTGATGCTTGCTTATAATGAGTTATATTCTTTGCAATGGCTTATATAAGTGTTGGAGATAATGAGTAAGTGATCCTGATATTGAGTTTCCAAGTGCTTTTGAGAAAATTTTCCCCTCCGGTGGTAACAGTGTATAGAAGAGTATCTTTGTTTACAGCAGAAAAGTCCAGTAGATTGCTCTGCATTTCTTGTAGAATGAATATCTTTGTCTGTGGATTGGAAGTTTTTTAGAGGCATGTCTGAAGATGCTATGTTCCAAGTTTGAGCCTCTGATATGAAGGTTTGAGTGAGTTATGTTCACCAGAGTGAAAACTATTTTTTCTGAGTATTCACTGTTGACAGGGAGAATGTATTTTCCTCCACATTGAAGTATTATGATTTGTGGTTCATGAGTTCAGTCTAAAATGATGATAAGTGCCTTCAACTCCAATGGTTCATGATTTTGTGGTCTGCAAGCTCTATTTTCTCTATGACAGTAGCTGACAATGTTGTTTATGTGCTCTGATTTGAATAATCTTCTTGGCAAAGTGGTTAGAGATTATGCAGTTGTTCCTGGTGATTACAATATGCTTGTGGATGTTTGTTGATTGTGTTCCTACCTTTGGATTGGTCTGCAAAGAGAAATTGGAATCATGGATGAAGACTGTTCTTAGAAGACTTAGTGTTAACACTAGTCTTGGCTGACTTGGTTTTTTTCACTTCTTGCCCAGATACATCAAATATTGTGGAAGCATCTTGTGGTGTGGAAGATTGCATTTGAGTCCCAACTAAGGCATAACATGATCTACATACATCTTTTCCTTAGCTAATTTTGTTTAGGTCCAAACCTATTTCTATGTATGTTTGTAATGCTGACCTTAGAGATTGTTCCAATGGTTGATGAATGTAATGTCGACCTTGATGTACATTCCAAGGTTGATGAATTGTATAAAAGCATGTAATGTAGTTGCAAAAAATATGTCCTTATGTGAAAATGAAAAGATAAGTGCGAAGGTCTAAGAAGAGCAGAGCAGAGGAATTATACTATAGTGCTTCAATAGAACTAAACTTGGGCATGAAGCAGATGCTATCAAATTAGTTTATTAACTCTTGGCAGTGAGCCACCCCTTGGCAGTGAGCCAATCTTGGCGGTGAGCCCTAACATTTACAGTGAGCATTTTGGGCAGTGAGCCTCTATTTTTTGGTATTGCTATAAAATATTTATTTCTGTGGGCTAACACCCACCATCATTTTCCCTTATAGGGTTTTCCATGTAAAAAATCTGGTGTCTCATGTGATTGGATGTGTTATTGTGTTGAGCTTCTTGTTTCATTGTTAAATCTTAATAACAGTAATAGAGCATTTGATGTGTTGATGTTCATAAGTGATTAAAAGTTTTAAATACAACTGATTCCCCCCCATCTCAGTTGTCTTGTGCATTTCAACAATTGGTATCAGAGCAAGGTTCCTCAAAAGTAAGCCTAATAGCTTGAGGTCAATCTAGGATGTCTTATAAGAAAGAAGCTCCTTAGTTCGATGGGATGAATTATGTTTTATGGAAGGTATGAATGAAAATCCATCTCCTCTATCTTGGTTATAGAATATGGAAAGTGATAGAGACAAAGTATACCATGCCTCAGAATTTTTTAACAACTGAAGATGAAATCAAACATTATGAGTTAAATATAAAAACTAGAGATGTGTTGTTAAGTGCATTGTCAGACACTAAGTTGATAAAGGTCATGCTTCTAGAAACTGCTCACGAAGTCTAGGAGAAGTTGAAAAATCTATATGAAGGAGATGAGTCTGTTAAAAGTGCCAAATTACAGGGCCTAAAAGTGAAATATGAGGGTTTAAAAATGAAAACATAATAGCCTACATGCAAAAAGTTGATGAAATTGTCAATGGAATAAAAGGTATGGGAGGAACTATTGAGGAGAAGGAAGTTGTGATGAAAATTCCTAGGTCATTACCTAAATTCTATAGTCACAAGGTAGCTGCATCTAAAGAAGTAATCACTATGAAAGATGTCACCAAGGATCAATTGCTAGGAAATCTTACAGCTTTTGAGATGAGAGAGCTTGGTGATGCTCTGCCAAAGATTGAGATTGCTTTCAAAGCCAGTACTTCAGAGAAGATCTCTAGAGCTGTAAAGTACAAGGTGGAACCTAATGATGAGCTTGATGAAATTGAAGTAGACTTTGTTGACAGACTGCAAAGAGGTTCTGGTAAGTTCAAAGGAAAATTACCATGCAAATGTTTTACATGTGGTAAGGTTGGTCACTATGCTTCTAGATGTCCTGAAAGAATTGAAAGGAATAGAAAAATATTTGAGAATAGACCTAGGGTTCCAAATAAATGCTACTATGTTAGAGATCTTGATGATAAAGGTGTGATGGATGATGAATCTGATGATGCTAGTACTAGTGCAAATGAGTGCTTGTTTATTATAATTAAAGAAGAACATATGTCTACTAATCTCACTAGTTGTGTGGAGGAAGAAAAACCAGTGGAAGAAAGTGCTTTGTCTATTCAAGTTGAGAAAGATAAGGATGAATGGATTATTGATAGTGGATGCTCACATCACATGAAAAGTAACAAAAGTAAGTTTGTGAGTTTGGAAAAGTATGATGGAGGACTGGTTAGGTTTGGAGATAATGCAGCTGATAAGATTTGTGGAAAAGGATCTATCTCTTTTGATGGAAAGCACAACACTGATAATGTCCTATATGTGAAGGGTTTGAAGTATAATCTTTTGAGTGTTGGTCAGATGTGTGACAAAGGTTATGATCTAAAATTCAAAGATAATGGGTGCAAGATCACGGGAAGATTCAAAATAGTGATTGCTATTGGTAAGAAGACCAGAGGTAACATTTACCAAGTAAGCGGAACTAATGATCATTATTTATTGGCTCAAAAAGATGAGAGTTGTTTGTGGCATAGAAGGATGTGTCATATCAATTTTGACAATTTGGTGAAGATAAGTTATGCACATGCTATAAGAGATATGCCTAAACTTGTGAAGCTTGCCAACACCATTTGCAAGGAGTGTCAATTTGGCAAACAAACAAGAACAAGTTTCAAAAGAAAAGAAAAATTCTCTACTAGATTGCTGGAGCTAGTTCATACATATTTGGGTTGTCCCACAAGAACAAGAAGTTTGCAAGGTGACAGGTATTTTATGTTTCTTATTGATGATTATTCTAGAATGACTTGGGTCACTTTTTTAAAAGAAAAATTTGAAGCCCTAGACAAATTCAAAGTTTTCAAGGCAATGGTTAAAAATGAGTTAGAGTTGAGGATCAAATGCTTAAGGTCTTATAGAGGAGGTGAGTTCACATCAAATGAATTCAATATTTTCTGTGAAGAACAAGGGATAAAGAGACAGTTGTCTACACCTAGGACTCCTCAGCAAAATGGAGTTGTTGAAAAAAAGAACAAGACAGTTCAAGAGGCTACTAGGACTATGTTAAAGGAAGCTAACCTACTAGAAGTATACTGGAGAGAAGCCATACATATGGTTGTGTACATCCTAAACAAAGTTCAAGTCAAAATTAATAGCTTTAAAACTCCTTTTGAATTGTGGTATGGAAGAGTTCATAAAGTGAAGTATTTCAAAGTTTTTGGTAGCAAGTGTTATATCAGAAGAGAGGAAGAACTAGGCAAGTTTGATGCTAGATGTGATGAAGGAATTTTTCTTGGTTACTCTACCAAGAGTAACGCCTACCGGTGCTACAATAAGAGACTGAAAAGGACTGTTGAGAGTGCTAATGTGAAAGTGGATGAAGACAAGGAAAGAATATTAGATCTGAGTTGTTATGAATCAAATGAACCTGTGGCTATAGTGAATGAAGACAAAGTTGAACAAGAAGATAGTCAAGATGAAGAAAAGTCTCTAGAAAGTGTTGTTAAGACTCCCAGGTATGTAAGGATTAATCATTCTGAAGATTAGATTATAGGTGACAAAAACAAAGGGGTGTTGATAAGGAAAAGATGTAATGCCCCTCGCATTTTGGCTTGTGATAGTTGTTAGTTTCATATTTCTCTCTGACAGACCTAAGATAGTGGCCAGTCTTTTATTACATTTATACAGTTCTGAGACACTTGGAGTAGTAGGGTATGGTTTATGTTTACTTTGACCTTGATGGACTATGTTTGATTGATATATTTAGACATGTGTTATGAGTTATGATGAAATTAGTATTACTTCAGTTACGATATGTTGGAAATGATTAGTAATGGATGAACATTTGCATGTTTTATTAGATTCGTTGATATCTATTTTCAAATGCAGTGGTTATAATCTTGTTCAAGAGTAGGATGGTGTAGCATTACTCTCTTTGAGTATCCTACTATGTCGCGATTCTCTAACTCTCCGTGTGTAGACATATATATATTTGATCATATACAACCAGTTGTTTGGATGCAAGCTGTAGGTACCAAACCTCGACTCCACCTGATATAGCAGGTTTGAATGGGTTCTTGCACCAATGGGTATCAGTGATGGGAGATAACGTGAGGTCTATTCCACTGGGTCAGTCCTTGTCTTCTGTTGTGGTCTTGAGTTCTGTTGTGACGCTTGGTCCTTGCCTTGTATTTTGGTAATCTTGTGTTGTGGTGTATAGTCGAGTTGTGTTAATAATGTTCATGTGTAGTTGGAAAATACTTTAATGATTTATTATTAACTAATAATTCTCCTATTATGTTTATTGGATATTATTTGTTTGGCTTAGAACTTGGATTGATACCTTGGCTAAATTTTATAATAATCTAGAATTAATTATCTGCTTCCCAAGAGTATTTATGTCATAAATTGGAGTTACGGGTAATTAGTATATATTTTGTACAGAATAATTTTGATATGTGAAATAAATGCCCCAAGTTGTCAATTTCAAAATTGGAAGATTTGGGATCTCTTTTTATAGAAAAATTTTGAATTTCTTGGAAGCATGGGTTGTTGGGTAACGGATGCATGTCTGCATTTATTTTATGAGTTGAATCATTTTTATATGGGGAAAAATTTTGTTCGGAAGGAGTTGGAAAAAGAACGGAGATATTGGGGAAGAAGAATAGAGAATTTAGTTGCAGGAGTTGGAGAAATTTGGAGGTGGGACTGAAATCCAGGTATGTGATTTGTCTCTCTGTAAAAATTTACAATTACTGTAGCTTATAATTTAAAAATATTTTGCAGCTTGTTCCGTGTGTGTGTATTTGCATGTCCTGTAGATTGGAATCTGTATATCTCTATGGCTTGTAATGTCTTGTGCTTGTGTGGTCGAATGTTGCTCCAACCTCTATAGACTCCTCTAAGATGTATTCTTCTAGGTTAGTCTTTGCTTAAATTCCTTTTGAAATCATGTGCCATCATCTGTAACCCTGTGTTGTGATTTCAATCCTGTGAAATAGATGACTCAATGTGAAGCTTTTACCAATCTCTTATCCCATTCATTCTTGCAATATATCTCACATTTGTACCTCTCTGATAGAAGTGAAATGCCAGTAAGAAGTGAATTGGCCTTTACATATATTTCCCATGTCACCTTACAATGCCTTGCTTTTATCTGTACAAACCCTGATGAAGATCTTGTGCTTCCAAAAATGCATTGTCTGAATCTGACTCCCTCCAACACTTCCTCCTTGGAGATATTACCCTGCATTCATGTCTTGGAAATTTGTGTGAAGATTCTTTTGCAATTTCTTCTTATCTACCATAAAAAAATTCCTTAATGGCTATGAGACAACTATTTAATTCATCATTTGTATAAGAAATAAAACACAGCTTGTAGCGAATAGGAGATTATTTATGTTTGATCACATAGGATTTCTCTTTGATTCAAGTTTAGGAATTTGGATCTCCTTATTAGAAACTTTCTAGTTCTACCTTGTAGACACTTCTTCCTCCACTGCCACTTTTGATAGATTCTATATTTTAAAAACATAGTGAATGAATAGTAAACTGTGAGTAGAACTATCGTTTGGGCAGTGGTGGCTCTTGGCGGCCTTGTGTGTATTGCTAAGATAGAATGTTATAGGGCAGTGTAGCAGTTAGACCTTTTTTATGTCATGTTATTAGACCTGTGGGCTATGAGGGAGTCGTGGGTTAAGAATAGGGTTTACATTTGTCTTTGGTCGCTTGTAGTTTGTCTTAGCCGTCGAAAAGGTTTACTATAGTTGACCACCACAGCAAGGTTATAAGTCACTGTTTCTATTCTTTAAGTCCTAGTTTATACTTCTTAAGTCACTTTTGTAGACGCTATAGTCATTATTAGTGCAGCGTAAGTCAACCTTCTCAGCATTGGAAATGGAAGTCGATGTGGCTTCGTGTGGAATCTTAGTTAGTGAGTTGTTGGATACCCTTCGAATAGGAGCAATCAAACTTTCTGATAATCATGTTTATTAGTATTTCTTAGTCGCAATTTTTTTTTGTTGACCTCAGTCGTTGTAAACATAGTGTTTAGTCGACACTCATAAGTGTAGTCGATGTGACTTCGTAAGGAGTGTGGATAGTGGGTTCATTGGAAAACATAGTCGAATAGAATAAAATTATATGTTTTAGAATTGTTGGGAGTCCCCCAAATATTAGGGATATATTTGGTTGCTTTGAGATTGGAGAGTGATAACATATTAGGAAATCATTTAGTTTTCTTTTGAAAGTTGTTAGATGTTGTAAATGTTTGCAAGAGACTTTGCTTAAGTTTGAACCATTGATGCTTATAGTTGTTTTAGATATTTGAGGATGGTAAAATTAGATGTATATGTTTATTAGGGATAGCGGGATCTTAGAAAAACTCAAGTCTATAGGAATGTATTCATTGATTTTGGTTGTCTTGAAAAGGCAATGTTAGATGTTAATTGATGGTAAATGTTGATAGAAAACATACGTAATGTGTTATGTTAGAAATTGTTAAATGCTAGATAGAAATTTAAACTTGTAGGAAACTATTAGGGTTATAGTGTTTGATTTAAATTTTAATATGTTAGCTAGTGAATTACGCTTTTAGAAAGAATCATAATTACTTAGAGTTATAGGAAATGGTGTAGATTATAATGTTTTGTTTTGAAACTTTAATATCTTAGATGGTAATTCTTAATTAAGCATATATTCACATGGTTATTAATATTTGATATATTCTTATCTCCTTGTTAAAATTAAAATGGTTAGTGTATGTTGGAATCTCCATGCCACGCAAAGGTAAGAAAATATATTTGTTATTTTCATTAGAAATTGTAGGAAGTAAGAATGTTGTCAGAAAGTTATGTTTATTTATAATTGTGCTTTAGAAATTATGGTTGGTTAAAATTAATGGAAGATGTTGCCCTTGGTAAACATAGGTATACTTTTATAGTTGTTTTAGTAGTAAGTCTCAGATGGAAAATTCATGCTTGCAAATATTTTAATGGCGTAGAAAATGGTAGGAAATTTTAGTTAGTGAATTTTATTTTAGAATTTTAGAGAGAATTGTTAATGTCGTGAGCTTGAATGTTCTTATAAATTGTTGTTAACTCTCATAAGTTATTTCATGATTGAATCCGGAAGTACCTTGAATATCTTATGTTTGTTTATCCTTCTGGACATAGTTATATGCTTGTAATGGATCTTTGTGTCCACCTTGAGTGGAGTATATGCCTATGTTTTGGTTCATTGTGAAGTAGGAATTTTGTGAGATGTCATGACCACTTAGTGTCAAATGCGGAAGCGATGTTCTTGCCAGATAATGGTTACTTTGTCATTGGTTTGTACCTAACTCCAAAGGTGTGGTGTCTTGGGTTTAGTTCAGATAGTGGCATGTCAATGCAATGGGTTTTGTATTGTTGAGGGCAAGTGAATGGAATAAGTAATGGTCAGAAACTATTTTGTACCTTATCTTTGCTTGTGGTGGTTTGGTTGTTGATTGGAGATTGCTAAGGGAGTGGCTTGTATGGTGGGGCCAGTGCCTAGTGAGAGGCCGCCTGGGTAACCCCATGGAAGTTATGAGCAAGTGAAACACTTATAACTTATTAGGAGGGTTGGGGTAGTAAAACACATAACAAAATAAGTAAGATACCTCACCCATGCCTTGAGTGCTCTTGCAGGAAAAGGATGGGATGAGAAGGCTTGGTTGGCAAGGCTGACCTCCTTGTCTCCATGAGAGGACTTGTTGGCTCTGCATGTGTCACCCTATGGAGCCAGTGCCTAGAGAGAGGCTGCTAGGGTAACCATAGATGGGGGCCAGCTTCTGGTGATAGATAACCTGGGTAACCCATGCTAGGACCATACGATGACACTCTCCTTACGCAACTCAGTTACTTCCTCTTTATTTCATTGTTACCTCTGGAGTATAGGTTTGGCTTCTTGTTTGATCTTGGTTGGATGTTTGATTTGTCTAGTGGGTTACTATCATTTCTGTGCAATCTTGTTATCATGTATGCTTGTAAGGAGTCTATATTTTATTGTTGTTTCATTGTTGTAACTTCAACCTAGTGGAGCCTCAATGTTATCTCCTAGCTCGGTGGGGTGGACCTTAGGGTTCCACATGGTTGGGTGGCAGAGCTATCCATTGGTCTTCTTGGAGATTTGGTTCGAGTCCTATATAGAGGTGTTCCAGATCCAGTTTGCTTTTCCACGTTCTGTGATGTTGTATACTTTCATTTGTACTCATTGTAAACCGACAAGATTGGTCTTGTAATCTTGTACTGAAACTTTGTAATCAAACTATCTTGCAATTGTAAAAGTTATATTATCTTGTGTAGAAGTTTAATGTTTATCACTTGTGTGGGTTAACTTTCATTGTACTGATGCAGTTATGTTTCCCTAGGGTTGTTAGAAGTGCATTTTCCTTCATGTTGTGTATTTTGATATCTTTGGTTATAATAATGCAATTTCTTGCTTTCAAAAAAAAAAATTCTGTATTTTTCCACTTTTAGTCTAACACTCTAGGGTTGCATGACGGGGCATCACAAAAGAGCTATAGAAGAACAAGTGAATTATTGTTTACTTTCAAAAGTTGAACCAAAAACTGTGAATAAAGATTGCAATGATGAAAGTTAGGTAAATGCCATGAAAGAAGAGCTGATGTAGATAGAAAAGAATTAAATTGGGAATTAGTTCCTAGACCTGCTAATAAGAATGTCATTGGAACTAAATGGGTTTTCAGGAACAAGCTAAACGAAAATGGAGAAGTTGTAAGAAACAAAGAAAGGCTTGTGTGCAAAGTGTTAAGGGAAAATTGGATTCAAATGAATAATCTGTTGCAAGTATGGGTCTAACCAGTGTTGTCATTGATGTCAACATACTCATGTTGCATTGATGAGAAGGATTGGATGAGCAGAGAGGAGTAATGGAGACAGTGAAGTGGAGATCCCAGCTAAGATGCATATCAGAGGTTGCGGTTCAAAGGGTTTGTAGATATGAGTCTTGAGATGATCCAGTAAAGTTTTTAGAGGTCCACATGAAAATCTGAAGAAGTTATGGCCGCTCAAATAGAATCGGTTCTGGCAAGTGTTCAGAGGTGACAGAGTGACACAGATAGGTCCGGCAAGATCTGGAAATGAATTATCCCATTCTGTAGATTTGAAGGAGTGTGGAGGATGTCTTGGTGAAGTATCAACTCTATTGGTTCATGGTTTGAAGGTCCAAAAGTGCCTATTCCTTTGTGATAGTAATGATAGACTATGTTCTTATAGCTCCGGATGAAGGAGAGAAGAATTCCAGCAAGCAGATGAAGTGTCCAGATGTTCTTGGTGATTTAGGAAAGGTTGTGGTGATCTTTGGATAGTGTCCAGTTCATGATTGGTGGTCTGCATTGAAGTTAGAGTGTGCATTTGAAGAATAACCACTAGATGATGGTGTTCTTCCTGAGATTGGCTGACCGGATGTATTACACGTCTTGCGGATGTTCTTATAGATGTTTGCCGACTTAGATGATTATTCCTAAGTCAATGCCTTGTATAAATAAGGGATTGTGAAGTATTTCCAAAGCGTGTCTTGTGGTGATGAGAGTGTGGTAGGGAAGAAGAGAGTAAAAGATAGAGCAGAAGTTTTTGGGCTTAAATGGAACTGATCCAGTTCAAGTTTGTAATACTTGTTACTTTGTAGATAGTGTGTCTCTTGTAGGTAGTGCGCCTCTTGTGAGCAGTGTGCTCAGGCAGTGAGCCTTAATTGGCATGTGCCATTTTGTTCTTTCTATTCTTCTAACAAAGAATACAATATTGGGTTAATCACCCCATGGTTTTTCCCTTAACCGGGTTTTCCATGTCAAAATCTTGATGTCTTATGTGTTGATGAGTTTCTGCTTGCTGTTTAATTGCATTATGTTTTATGATTGATATATTGTTAATCACTAAGAAGATTTAAGTGTGAAATTGGAGAAAGTTTTGGACAACTGATTCACCCCCCTCTCAGTTGTGTGCCCTAAGTCTAACAATTGGTATCAGAGCTAAGTTCCTCTAAAAGAGCTTAACCGCTTGAGGAGATCCAGGATGTCATCCTACAAGAAGGATAGCCCGAAGTTTGATGGAACAAATTTTAATCTATGGAAAGGTTGCATGAAGTGTCACTTGCAATGCATGGGTATGGCATACTAGACCATGGTTACAACACAGTATGTACCTCCATAGGGTGGTCCAAAAGCTACAAATGAAATCACAGATGCTGAAAACAATCTGCAGACTATAGAAGCTCTTCTAAGCACATTGTCTAATTCAGAGCTCTCAAATGTTATTGACCTACCAACTGCTTTTGAGATTTGGAAAAAATTGAAACTTTTGCATGAAGGAGACCAGCATGTTAAATGTGCAAGGTTACAGAGTCTGAAAGGGAAATTAGAAAACCTAAAGATGAGAGATGATGAAAATATTACTACTTTTATGCCAAGAGTAAATGAGCTTGTTTGTGGAATTAGAAATGCTGGTGGAGTCTTGGAAGAAAATGAGATTGTTGGCAAAATTCTCAGATCCCTTCCTGCTTCTTACAAAATCAAGGTTGCTGCCATTGATGAATTTAGAGCCCATACAACTATCACAAGAGATCAATTGGCTGGCAAATTGGTTGCATTTGAAATGATTGAGTTTGGAGATGATCCCCCCAAGACTGAATCTACATTCAAAGCCAGTGCCTCTGTAAAAGGTAAACAAAGGTTTGATCCAGGAGAGAACTCATCAAGGAAACTGTCATGGTATGAAAAAGAAAGAAAAGACCTGGAAGAAGAAGAATTAGAAACTGCTCAACTTGAAGCCCTCATTGCAAAGAGACTGCCAAGAGGATCCGGTAAGTATGAAGGAAAATTGCTTTTTAAGTGTTTTAACTGCAATAAGATTGGTCATTTTGCCTCAAAATGTCTGGAAAGATTTTCAAGGCAAAATCCTAACAGATCAAGGTTCCAAAAGAATTGTTACTATGTTCATGAAGAAGATGATAATGAAGGAGTAACAGATGATGAATCAGAGACAGGAAACAAATCTAGAAGTGAATGGGTGTTTATTGCCATCAAGGAAGAAGAACCAATATCCTCTGTATCTATCAATCATAAAGTTGTAGAAAGAGCTCTAGCTGCCCAAGTTGAAGAAAAAGATGATTGGGTCATTGACAGTGGTTGCTCTCACCATATGACAGGTGACAATAATAAGTTCATAGATTTGGAAAGGTATGAAGGAGTGGTGAAGTTTGGTGATAATTCTGATGGTAGAATCAGAGGAAGAGGAACTATTTCTTTTGATGGAAGGAACAAAACCGGTAATGTTCTCTATGTTGAAGGCTTGAAGCACAATCTTCTCAGTGTTGGACAATTGGTGGACAAAGGCTATGATCTCTGGTTCAAAAATGGAAAATGCAAGATCTTTGAAAGCTCAGGAATAGAGATTGCATCCGGTACCCAAACTAAAGGTAATATCTTCCACTTGGTTGGCACTGGTAAAAGTTGCTTATTTGTTCAAGTTGATCAGAGTTGGTTATGGCATAGGAGAATGTGTCATGTGAATTTTGATAATATCATCATGATAAGCAATACTCAGGCTGTAAGAGATCTTCCAAAATTGGTGAAACCTACTAATAGCTTGTGCAAAGAATGTCAGTTGGGTAAGCTAAGCATAATCACATTCAAGAGTAAGGAACTATCTTCTACCAAATTATTGGACTTAGTTCATGCTGACCTTTGTGGCCTAGCAAGAATCAGGAGTATGCAAGGTGATAGATACTTCATATTACTAATTGATGACTATTCCCAGATGATGTGGGTAACTTTTCAAAAAGAGAAATCAGAAGCCTTTGAGAAATTTAAAATATTCAAGGCTATGGTAGAAAATGAAACTGGATTGAAATTGAAATGTTTGAGGTCTGATAGAGGTGGAGAATTCACATTTGGTGATTTCATAGAGTTCTATGAGAAACATGGAATAAAGAGATAGTTGTCTGCTCCTAGGACTCCATAGCAGAATGGAGTAGTGGAAACAAAGAACTGGACCATACAGGAAGCATCTAGAACCATGATGATGGAAGCAAATGTTCCTTAGATCTATTGGAGAGAAGTTGTCAGCACTGCAATCTATACTCTCAATCGAGTTCAAATTAGAAGTAATACCGGTAAGACTCCTTATGAACTTTGGTTTGGTATCACTCCTACTGTGAGGTATTTCAAAGTTTTTGGTAGCAAATGTTACATTAAAAGAGATGAAGATCTAGGAAAGTTTGAGGCTAGAAGTGATGAAGAAATATTCTTGGGTTACTCTACTCAAAGCAAAGCATACCAGTGTTATAACAAGAGACTAAGAAAGATAATAGAAAGTACAAATGTAAAGGTTAATGATGGAATTGAGAAACCCTCAAGGTTTTATGAATATGATGAAGATGATCAGAATGGTGTTCTGATTCAAGAAGTCCAAACCTCTTCTGAAAGTCAAATTCAAACTAATCCGGTAAATCAGGAAGAAGAGACAAGTCTGAATGAGCCCGATCTAGAAGCAAAAGTGCAAGAATCTCCCAAAGTTCCAAGGTATGTAAGATTGAACCACTCTGAAGATCAGATCATAGGTGACAAAAGCAAAGGTGTGCAAACTAGAAGGAGAATTGCTCAAAATTCAGATGAGTATTGTCTAATTTCAAAGATTGAACCTAAGACAATAAATGAAGCCTGCAATGATGAAAACTGGACCAAAGCAATGGAGGAAGAGTTGATGAAAATTGAGAAAAATCACACTTGGGATCTTGTTCCCAGACCTAGAAACAAGAATGTAATTGGAACCAAATGGGTCTTCCGGAACAAACTAAATGAAGTTGGTGAAGTAATCAGAAATAAAGCCAGATTGGTCTGCAAGGGCTATTCTCAAATAGAAGGAGTTGATTTTGAAGAAACTTTTGCTCCGGTGGCAAGAATTGAAGTAGTTAGATTATTTCTTGCATTTGCTGCCTTCAAAGATTTCAAAGTATATCAGATGGATGTCAAGTCTGCCTTCCTAAATGGTGACTTGGAAGAAGAAGTGTACATTGAGCAACTAGATAGATTTCAATTGTCTGATCATGATAATATGGTCTGCAAGTTGAAGAAGGCACTGTATGGACTGAAGAAAGCACCAAGAGCCTGGTATGAAAGATTGGATAAACATCTTTTGAAGATTGGTTTCAACAAAGGTACTGCTGACAGTAATTTGTACTTCAAAATTGATCATGAAAACATCTTGATTGTTGAAGTGTTTGTTGATGATATCATTTTGGAGGAAGAGATAGTATGTGTACAACTTTTGCAAATCAAATGAAAAGTGAATTTGAGATGTCCATGCTTAGTGAAATGAATTTCTTCTTGGGTCTGCAAATCACTCAAACAAAAAAGGGAATCTTCATTTCTCAGACCAAATATGTGAAAGAATTATTGAAGAAATTTGGGATGGAAGACTCAAAACCAATGAACACTCCCATGCCAACCGGATGTAAATTGAACAAAGATGATAATTATCCTAAGGTTGATTAGACAAAGTATAGGTCAATGATTGGAGGATTGTTGTATCTCACTCAAACTAGACCAGACATAATGCAAGCTGTTGGTCTTGTTGCTAGATTCCAGGTTGATCCCAGAAAATCTCATGTCATGGCAATCAAGAGGATTTTTAGATATCTAAAAGGAATAATTGAGTATGGTTTGTGGTATCCTAGAGATCATGATTTCTCTCTTCATGCATATACAGATGCAGATTGGGTAGGAGATGTGGATGACTGGAAGAGTACCAGTGGTGGAGCATTCTTCTTGGGAGAGAGATTGGTCTCTTGGCTAAGCAAGAAACAAGAGGCAATATCTCTATCTACAACTGAAGCAGAATACATTGTAGCAGTAGGTAGTTGCACTCAAGTTTTGTGGATGAAGCAAATGTTAAGAGATATTAAAGTAGAGTATGAGGAGCCTATCACAATCTTTTGTGATAATTCAAGTGCAATAAATATATTTAAGAATCCGGTGTTGCATTCTAAGACTAAGCATATATCTATCGAGTTTCACTTTTTGAGAGAGCAAGTGAACAAGAATGAAGTCAGATTGGAGTTTGTGTCTTCCAAGGATCAGATTACAGACATCTTTACCAAACCTCTTCCCAAGGACTCTTTTGAGTATCTTAGGGAGAAGTTAGGGGTTATTGCCCCTCTGGTGAGGAACTAAGGTGCACTGATGTGCATCAGTCCGGTGGATATCACAGTCATATCTTGTGATCCAAATTGGTGATGGGGAGCTGCAACTCAGGGGGAGCAGCTAGTATGATTCTAAAGTGCAAGTATGAGCCCTTTTCCATTGATGTCAAAGGGGGAGAGAAGACATGTGAAAAATAAGTGTTTGATGATCAAAGGGGGAGCAGTAAAGGAAGAGAAGACATGTGAATGGTTGTTGCTGATAGGGGGAGTTGTGACATTAAGGAGAAGTTCTTGTCTTGATGGTTTTTCACATCATATGTTGCCATCAATGACAAAAGGGGAGATTGTTGCAAGTATGGGTCTAACCAGTGTTGTCATTGATGTCAACATACTCATGTTGCATTGATGAGAAGGATTGGATGAGTAGAGAGGAGCATTGGAGACTGTGAAGTGGAGATCCTAGCTAAGATGCATATCAGAGGTTACGGTTCAAAGGGTTTGTAGATATGAGTCTTGAGATGATCCAGTAAAGTTTTTAGAGGTCCACATGAAGATCTGAAGAAGTTATGGCCACTCAAATAGAACTAGTTCTGGTAGGTGTTCAGAGGTGACAGAGTGACATAGATAGGTCCGGTAAGATCTGGAAATGAATTATCCCATTCTGCGGATTTGAAGGAGTGTTGAGGATGTCCTGGTGAAGTATCAACTCTATTGATTTGTGGTTTGAAGGTCTGGAAGTGCCTATTCCTTTGTGACAGTAATGACAGACTGTGTTCTTAAAGCTCTAGATGAAGGAGAGAAGAATTCCAACAAGCAGATGAAGTGTGGATGTTCTTGCTAATTCAGGAAAGGTTGTGGTGATCTTTGGATCATGTCCAGTTCATGATTGGTGGTCCACATTGAAGTTAGAGTACGCATTTGAAGAATAACCATCGGATGATGGTGTTCTTCCTGAGACTGGCCGACTGGATGTATTACATGTCTTGCGGATGTTCTTGTAGATGTTTGCCGACTTAGATGATTGTGAAGTCTTTCCAAAGTGTGTCTTGTGGTGATGAGAGTGTGGTAGTGAAGAAGAGAGCGAAAGGCAGAGTAGAAGTTCTTGGGCTTAAATGGAACTGATCCAAGCATGGTAATGATGCTATTCTCTAGTTCAAGTTTGTAATACTTGTTACTTTGTAGACAGTGTGTCTCTTATAGGCAGTGAGCCTCTTGTGAGCAGTTTGCTTGGGCAGTGAGCCCTAATTGGCATGTGCCATTTTGTTCTTTCTATTCTTCTAATAGAGAATACAATCTTGGGTTAATCACCCCGTGGTTTTTCCCTTAACCAGGTTTTCCACGTCAAAATCTTGGTGTCTTATTTGTTGATGAGTTTCTGCTTACTGTTTAATTGTATTATGTTTCATGATTGATATACTGCTAATCACTAAGAAGATTTAAGTGTGAAATTAGAGAAATTTTTGGACAACTGATTCACCCCCCCTCTCAGTTGTGTGCCCTAAGTCTAACATAATCAATATATCAATATCAAAATACCCAAAACTCAATGAAACACAGAAACAAAGAGATCAATCAAACAAAAGAACTTCAAAAACCTTTGCAAACCTCAAAGCTTCATAGCTTCCATTGGTTTCCCATCTTAATCAATCTTGCATGTATGAATCAGGCCCTCAGAGAGTGCACTTCCTTGCTATTCCAAGATTGTCAATGGAGAACGACTATGATAGTTTCACCATTAAGATGAGCTTCACAACAATGATAGTAGTATGATAACGATTGTGATCACAAGAAATGAAGGAATTGGTGCCAAAGGTGCGTTGTAGTTCCTACAGAGTAATGATACTTAAAGCTTAGATAAATGAAATGGAGGAATAGGGTTCAATTTATAGACTTGGGAGAAAGAAGATCAATGGTATAGAGAGAATGAGAAGATCAATGATATAGAAGACTTGAGAGAACGTGCACAAATAAGAAGACATGTGTCTTGCTCCATTTTACATGAGAGGAATTAAAGAAATAGAAGAATGAGTTAACTGAAGAGATTAAATCAATTAAAAGAATAGATCAATCAGTTAAGAGAATAGAAATTGCATGAGGATGAGAAGATATTTTAACTCAATTAAATATTTAGAATATTCAATTGCATGTGCACAAGGATTGAATTATATTTAGAGATAACTCAATTTAGAAGAAATAGAAAACTTAAATAAATATTTGATTTATTTAAATTTAGAGAAGATATTATTGGAAGAAACAATTAAATAATTGGTATTATTTATTTTAGAACAATTTTGGAAGAATAAATAAAATATTCGATTATATTTTATTTTTATAGATTGAGAGGATTTAAATAAATTTGATTTATTTATTTAAATTTGGAAGAATGATTTGATTTAATTAAATAATTGAGATTTATTTAATTGTTTGGAAGAATTTAATTAAATAAAAGATTTTATTTAATTTTGACTTTAGAAGAGGTAATTAAATATTTTGATATTTAATTAATTTAGAGGAATATGAATCAAATTAATAAATTGATTTATTTATTTATTGATAGAAGAATTAGAATGGAATAAATATTAGGAATATTTATTTAGACCAAGTCGTGTCATTTTTAGGCATATACATTTTGCTCCTCTTTGATGCAATGCAGTTTATAGCGTTGCTTCAAAGAAATTGATTGTTGAATAATGATACATGCCCCAGTTTGCCCCTGGTACAGGTTATGATGATAGGATGCCCCCTCGGGAGATTGGATGGGAAGAAGGCAGAAGGATGAGAGACAGACAATCTCATGAAGACGAAGAGAAAACTTGGTTAGGATTGAAGAAAATAGGAAGCATTTCAGAGAAATGGGAAGAAAACTAGAAGAAATAGGTGCGGGAAGTAGTCATAGTCACCACATAGCCAGATTAGGGTTTGCATGCTATATATAGGAGCTGGGTCCACAAGACAATTCATTTACACTCTTGGCTTTGGTTGATTTTCTTCTGAGAGCTTAGGAGAGCATAGAGCATAGAGTAGTTAGCACGAGGATAGATATTCCATGTGAGGAGCATCACTTTGAGTGAGTCTGACTATTCGACTGGCTAGTAGAGGTAGGACCCCCGGTATGTATCTCAAAAAAATTTCCCTAGAGTCAATTTTTAGCGTAATAAATGCTAGGAGAAAAATAGGATAGACAAATGCGCCAGATTGCAGTTTGGTGCATATAACATGCGAAATTGTGCATCTGTCAAACTATAGTGCATTTAGGATATAGAACGGTGCATACACTAAAGCTGCGCATGCATGAGTTTAGTCGGCACATGCATAATTTTGCGGCACATTTGCGGTATGAAGTGGAAAATGCAACTGGGTGGCACATTTGCGGTATGGGACGGTGCATGCATGACACCTTGCGACGCATGCATCAGAAGTGGTGCTTTTGATAAGAAATGACACATTTGATAAGAAATGGTGCATTTGATAAGAAATGGCGCATGTACCATCTATTATGGCGCATATGATATAGATAGGTAGTTTACTTAACAAAATTGACTCAATTGGCATCTAGTCAAGAGATGCCATGTGTTGTTTTGATCAATTTGATATGTTTCTATAGATATGTTGAGTATGGTACTTGCAGCTTTAAGTTGATGCCTTGCTTTGTATGCTTGTAGGAGGATATACGAGATACACTTCAGTCGAGGGAGCAGTTTCCCATGCCTATGTTGTAGCGACATATGCTGACAGAGTTGGGTTGAGAGGTGCTCGGCGCAATGGGTTTGGACTATGTTTGCTTTATGCCTAAGGTTTGAGCAAACCGTGGGTTACTGACTGCAGTGGTAGAGAGGTTCCATAGTGAGGACAGGACCTTCCACTTCCCTACTGGCGAGATGATAGTTACATTGGAGGATGTATATAGGATACTCCACTTGCCCATTCAGGGAGAGCTCGTGGAGTATGATCCACAGAGGGATGCAGGACTTGTAGAGTGCAGGCGAGTATTTGATGACCCCGAGTTGGTCAGATAGGTCATTTCCTAGCAGGACATTCATGACTACTATGACTATTTCCCAAGGATAGTTGTAGGACTAATTGGAGGCATTGTATGCCCCGATAGGAGATCACACGGGTTCCCTATTGGATGGGGATGGATCATGGAGTGGATGGTTACAAAGGGCACCCATTATGCTTAGGGTGGTTACAAAGGGAGCTATGGGAGGTGTAGGAGGAGTAGATGGCTTTGGAAAATGCTTGGGTCTCCCAAAGGATCTAGGAGATAAAGGTATTTTGGCTAGATTGAGGCTGTGCTCAATGGAGTATTCCCCTACTTCTGTTTCTTTGATGGTAATCTTCTTCTCTTTGGGCTATGATGAGGAAGCTTTAGAGGTAGGATCATGCTGTGGGGTAGGGGATATAGATGCTCTATTGTTTTGTATGATGCAATCGGGTTTGAAAGGATAGAGTTGCAATGCTAAAAAGGGTCAGGGTCACCTTGGATGGTGACTTGCTTTCTGTTATGAGGGAATTTTATGCACTGGTGATAGGTAGAAGGTACAGCTTTCATGGCATGAATCCATGGTCTACCTAGGAGAATATTATAGGCAAGCTCCCTATCTAGGACTTGGCACACAACATCTTTTATCACCGGTCCCACTTGTATGGGTAATACCACTGTTCCCTTGGTAGTTCTCTCCTCTTGATCATAGGCTTTGATAGTTATCTTCTTCCTTGGATTGACTACATTTTGAGAGAACCCTAATGTAAGGACTAGCTTCAACATAAAAATATTTAAACTGGCTCCCCCATCAATGAGAACCCTCTTGATGCAGTGCTTATGGATGAAGGCGACAATGTGTAAAGGGGTGTTATGGGGTTGAGACACTAAGAGGTCATCTTGTTCGGTAAATGATATGGTACTTGAGGAGGTTAGATTGCCTACCATGGCCTAAAACTTCTCTTGGGCCAAATTAGTGGGGACTATTTTTTCCACTAAGGATTTATCGAGAATCTTCTTGTGGGAAGGAGATAAACACAACTCCAAGATAGAAATGTGGGCGAGAGTCTTCTGTAGTTGGTCTATGATGCTATACTAATGGAAGTTGGACTGAGAAGGTGACGTCTTTGGAGGAATGGTATTTAACGTGACCTTACCACTGTGGGTAATGATACTGCAATCAGTTCTGTTAGGCTCTGATTACTTGTTGGGCATGACCACATTGATTTGTGGGACATGCTTTGATATGCAATTGATGGTATAGTCGAATGGCACACTTGTGTAGTTGGCATTACTATTCCCATTATTCTGATTTTGCCTATTGTGATTGTTGTTGTTGCCATTGTTGTTGTTGTTGTACGGCCTATCATGATTGAGAAGCGGATCTTTGTAAGCCGCATGCGTCTCATTAGAAGTATGTTGTTGAGTTCCTCCTTGATTTTGATCAAGCACATCTTAAATAACATGTTTGAGACAGATACAATTGTTGGTTGTATGTCCTCTTCCTCTATGATACTCACAATAGTCAGTGTCTTTCCAATAGTGAGGTTTAATTTCAGGCTCATAATCACTTGTTGGTGGTAGAGAGATTTCATTGTTGGCCAATAGCTTCCTTAATGTGGATTCTTGGGACTCACCCAGCGGTGTGAACTTTCACCTTGGATTTGAATTGAACCATGGTCTTCGCTCCCGAGAGAATGTTTTATTGGGTGTAACATTGCTTGCCTCTCCTTTGAGAGTGAATATCGGTTGTTGTTTGGGAGCCGCCACCTTGGCATCAACTACTCCATCGTTGACGACATTTTTATTCTTGGTCTAAAACTTTGATTTGTCAGTCATGTAGTTGGAGGTAGGTGTGTCCTTGTATAACTTGATTTGTCCCTTGGCGATCATATCCTTTTCGATGAACAATCCCATCTCAATGACCTTTGAAAATGAGGTAGGGCATTGAATTTGATTTGATAGCTAAGATCAGAGTTGAGGTTGTGGACAAACATCTCCATTAATTACTTCTCAGGTACATCATATGAGCATTTGCTTTCTAGTTTTCTCCACCTTTGTAGGAAGGAGGTGAATGATTCACCACTCTCTTACTTGGTGTTGCATAGGTTGAGCATGGAGACTTCATGTTCAATATTGTACGAGAAGTGTGTGATGAATTTGTTGACTAACTCATCAAAAGTTTTGATGCCCGGTGGAAGCCTTGAGAACCACTCCATGGCTTGACTACCTAGAGATCTAGGGAATAGTCTCATTAAGTGAGTCTCATTGTGAGCTACTTCTATGCATACTATGTTGAATTCCCTAATGTGATCTCTAGGGTCCCCTTTTCCTTTATACTTGTCAAACTTAGGAACTTTGAATCAAAAGGGAAATGGTGTCATGTTCAAACTTTTATCAAAGGGGTATGGTGCAATATCTTCCAAGGAGTAGGTTTTAGTGTTTGTACTCATCTTGAAATCCATCATTTGTTGCTTAGACCTTCGATTTCTTTCCTCATTTCTTCCATGGGAGTGCTTGGGTCTATGGCTTTCTTTCCTTTTTTGTGATTATCTTCTACAGTTTCTGGTGCAGGGGCACCCCTTCAATAGGACCAATATACACAAGAGGAATGAGAAGAAGACTAATTTCAATTTAACATTTCATGTTATCTATAGCATCTTCAAATGTAACATCCAATGTTAGCATTTCCTATTTATAATGTAATGTTAGCATTTTCTGTATGAAGTTTCTGACATTTTGGATTAAGGGGAGGTTAATCAAGGTGTCTTAGCTTTAAGAGTTTTGCTGTCTTAGGCAAAACAGATGTCCTTTGGAATAGATTAAGGGTTTCCACCTATAATTTTGATAAGATAAAATCCCAGAAACAGAGGAGAATGTCAGTCCCTCACATTGGGAAAGATAAAAAGGGGAAAACCTTTTGTAGAAGAGAGGGGGTGATAGTTTCGGGTCTGGGTTTTGAAGAGTCTAATGTAAATTTCTGAACATCAAGGAGGAATAGAAGATCTACAATTTATTTTCCTTCCAGATTCTGAATACTATGTAAATATCCAGTGTAGATATTCTGTGTATACATTTCTTCTGTGTAGAGTCTGTATAGAATATAGTTTTGTGTCTCTGTGGTCGAATTAACTAGATAAATCCATTCCACTGGTGGATTTCTACGAAATCAGTGGAATGGATCTGTAGAATAGTTTCATTTGTTCAATTTTGTTAGGTTTAAAATTACTGGATCGCTCCAAAGTCCTCCTCGGTGTATAATGTTGCTACAAGAATGGCATCCGTGTTCTTAAGTTCCTTCTGTATGCTGTAGGAAACATTTGAGTCTGTGTGTTGTTCGTCAGTTGTATCTATATGTATATCGTCGGCCAGGTAGGGGTTCAAACCAAGTCAAAAATGTATGTTTGAAGGCATTGGCATAGGACCTCAGTCATGTCGCCGATGAAGGAACTATCGGCGAGAGTTAAGGCATCGGCAAAAAGAAATTGTGTTCACCCGATGGCGAAAGTCTCTCCGATGGTAGTACTGGCCAAAGCCATCGGCCTGAGAAGGTGTATCGGCGTAAGATCTTGAGTGTTAGCCGATAGTCCATGTCCCGCTGATCGGGGTGACGACGGAGAAGTCTGGCCGATGTAGTATATATATATCTGCATGAGTTACATCATCGGCATCAAGAAGAAAGGTGGCACCGACAGTTAGTGGTCTCGCTGATAGAGAGAGGTCATCAGCGAGAGAGGGGTGTATCGACGAAAGAATTCAATGCTGGACCGACAGTCCAAGTGTTGCCAATAGGCAACTTGGTCGAGGGTGGTGACTGTTGGCGGAGGTGACCAGGACCGGCGATCGCCGGTTGAAGATTATAAGCATTGGTGTGAGGGAGAGCGTCGGTAGGAGATTCAAGGGGTTCGTCGATAGGCGATGTCTTGCCGATAGGCAAGAGTGTGTATGTTTCGGTGAGACAATTCAAAGGTCTTGCCGATATAGTTTCGTTTGGCTGTCTTGTGGGGTCCAAAGAGGTTTTGACCAGGTTCACACACTTTAGCTGGGCAGTGCTCTGCATCAGGTGGTATTAGAGCCAGAGAAAGCTCTGGGAAAGGTTAGTGTGAAAATTTCATTTCTGAAGTTATTTGTTCCATCTTGTAGTAGAAGGAGAAAGCAGAATGTTGGAAGGAGAAGCCTCAGACACTCTTCCAGCAAAGATGTCCAATGCTGAATTGACAGCTTTGGTGAAGAAGCAAATAGCAGAAAGTAGAGCCGATATAGATCAAAATCAGGCATTGAAGGAAGAACTAGAGAAGCGGAGGGAAAGAGTGGAGAGAGGGGAAGAAAACTTTGGTGAACAAGAAGCTAGGGATGAAGAGGAGACCCCAGAGCAGGAAGAGCTAGTGGTTCCTGCAGACCAGAGACCCTTACTCAATGCCCTCAAGTCCATGGAAAGAAGGACCATGGATGTGAAAATAGACTTGCCAATGTTTGCAGGAAAAATGGAACCTGATTCAGTAATGGAGTGGATAGACTGCTTAAATAATTTCTTTGAGACTGAAGAGATACCAGAACACCAATGAGTGAAGATGGCCATGTCCAAAATGAAAGGAGTTGCACTAACTTGGTGGAATTTCATCCAAGATGACAGGGTGAAAGAGGGAAAGAACAGAGTTACAACATGGAAGAGAATGATGGTATTGGTGAAAGAGGCCTATGTTCCATTGGATTATAATATCCAATTACATAAGAGAAAACATAATTTGAAGCAGAAGGAGCTAGATGTCAGCTCATACATAGAAGAATTCATGAAGTTGTGTGTAAAAAAAAAGGTAAGGGAAGATGAGGAAGAGAAGGCAGCAAGATACCTCAATGGGTTGAGACTTAACATCCAGGAAGACTTAAATCTACATAATCCAGATACAGTTCAAAAGTGCTATCAGTTAGCACTCAAAGTGGAAGAGAAACTAAAGAGAAGGCATGAGCAGAATCATAGAGGTAGGGGAAGACAGCAGAGAGGAGGAAGAAGTCCTTTTAGGGGTAGACGATTTGGATACCAGAGTGAATCCAACCAAGAGACCAGCAGAGGAGATAACAGTCAGAACCAAGGAGGAAGCTACAATCAAAGGGGAAACTTCAGGGGCAGAAGACCACCTTTTAGAGGAAGATCTCAGGGTAGAGGACCTATCAGATGTTACAATTGCAACCAAGAAGGCCATATAGCCAGCAGATGTCCAACAAAAGCAACAAGTTCAATAGGAGAAAAGAGGATCAATCTGATCCATGAATCTTATTGTCAGAGTGTAGCAAGCTCAAGCACTATTCAAAGTGTGAATGCTCCTAGCAGTTATGGGTATCCTAAGAATGGAGAATCTTTGATGATTAGGAGAGCAATGACTACCATGAAAGTGCCTAGAAAAGAACCTCCACAAAGGAAGTCTCTCTTCAGAACTACTTGCAAGGCAGGAGGAAAGGTATGCAAAGTTCTGATTGACTCTGGATCTACTAAAAATTTTGTATCCATTGAGATGGTAGAAAAACTTAAGCTTAGGAGACTGCCACATCCTTGCCCTTATAAAATTTCATGGCTTACCCAAGGACAGCAAACAATTGTAGAAGAACAGGCTTGGGTAGAATTTCAAATTGGCCCATACAAGGATAGGTTATTGTTTGACATTGCCAAGATGGATGCTTGCCATCTCCTATTTGGAAGACCATGGCAGTATGATTTAAAGGCATACCATGATGGTGTTAGGAACACCTACTCAATTACCAAGAATGGTAAAGTGGTAGAATTGATACCATTAATGGAGACTGAGGTGGAGACAAAAGGAAAAGAGGTTAAAGTGATGATAGTAGAAGGAAGACAATTCATGAAAGAGATGGGAGAAGAAGGAGTAGATACATATGCTCTAATTCCTTGCCTAAAGGTCAACAAGGAACATCAGAAAGAAGTCAAGGGGGAAAAGAAACAAAAATTCATAGACCCAGCTATCCAAGAGCTATTGGATAAGTACAAAGGCATTAGTTCTGATGGGATGCCAAGTTCCCTACCACCTATAAGAGACATCAGCCATTGTATAGATCTGATCCCAGGATCTACACTTCCAAACAAAATAGCATATAAGTTCACTCCAGATCAGAATACAGAGGTAGAAGACAAATTGAAGAGTTGTTGAAGACATGCCTAATTGGCAAAAGTTTAAGCCCATGTGTAATACCAGCTGTACTAGCACCAAAGAAGGAAGGCACTTGGAGACTTTGTACTGATTCAAGGGCTATCAACAAAATAACAATCAGGTACAGATTTCCAATCCCTAGGATAGAAGATTTACTTGATTGTTTAGGAGGAGCTAAATACTTCACCAAAATAGATTTAAAGAGTGGTTATCATCAGATTAGGATTAGACTTGGTGATGAGTGGAAAACTGCATTCAAGACAAATGAGGGGTTATATGAGTGGAAGGTCATGCCTTTTGGTTTATCCAACGCTCCTAGTACCTTTATGAGATTGATGAATGAGGTCTTGAGAGAGTTCATAGGTAAATTTGTCATAGTATATCTAGATGACATCCTAATTTTCAGTAATCTGAGGGAAGAACACCTCATCCATATAGACTTGGTTCTCAAAAGGTTGCATGAAGAGCAGTTAATGATAAATTTAGCAAAGTGTCTGTTTATGTAGGAAGAAATCATCTACTTAGGATTTGTTATCTCACATAACAAACTAAGAATGGATCCAGAAAAGGTAAGTGCTATATTGTCTTGGCCAACACCCAAAACTATGAATGATGTTAGAAGTTTCCATGGATTAGCAACCTTTTATAGGAAGTTTATAAAGGGATTTAGTCATATCTGTGCACCCATGCTTGACACTATAAAGGGAGGACAGAAGTGCAAGTTTACATGGACAAAGGAGGCAGATAATTCTTTTGAAATGTTGAAGAAGAAGATGGTAGAACAACCAGTTCTTGCATTTCCTGATTTCAGCAAGATTTTTCAAGTAGAATGTGATGCAAGTCATATTGCAATTGGGGCAGTACTCAGCCAAGAAGGTAGGCCTATTGCATTCTTCAGTGAGAAATTAAATGATGCTAAGAGGAGATACTCATCCTTTGATTTGGAGATGTATGCTTTAGTCCAGTCACTTAAGAAATGGAGGCATTACTTGATGCCAAAAGAATTCATAGTGTTTACAGATAATCAGGCTCTCAGTTTCTTAAACAGTCAATAGAAACTAAACCATAGGCACATGAAATGGGTGGAAACTTTGCAAGCTTTCACTTTCACACTCAAGCACAAGAAAGGGTTTAAGAACAAAGTAGCAGATGCTTTGAGCAGGAGAGTTCTGACCATAAATCAGATCCAATTGGAGAGTGTTGGGATTGATTCATTGAAGACAATGTATGCAGATGATGAAGACTTTGGAGAGGTCTATAAGGTATGTACCTCTTTTGGAGACAAATATCATATTGAGTTTTCTAAATTTCTGATCCAAGATGGATTACTTTTCAAAGGTGGACAACTATGTATTCCTAGATGTTCTATGAGACTGAATATTATTCAGGAAAAACATTGTGGGGCTCTGTCAGGACATTTTGGTCTTGATAAAACTCTTGAGCTGGTAAAAAGACATTACCATTGGCCTAAGTTATAGTCAGATGTGAGAAAATTTGTGGAAGCATGTGTAATATGTAAGAAAGCCAAAGGAAGATCCACAAATGCAGGTTTGTATCAGCCATTACCCATTCCTTCTAGGCCATGGGAGAGCATAAGCATGGATTTTGTACTAGGTTTACCTAGGACAAGGAAAGGATATGATAATGTTTTTGTGGTAGTAGATAGATTTAGTAAAATGGCACATTTCTTGCCATGTAAAACCACTTGTGATGCTTCATATGTCGCTGATTTGTTTTTCAAAGAGATAGTGAGAATACATGGTTTACCATTGAACATAGTATCAGACAGAGATGTGAAGTTTATTGGCCACTTCTGGAGAACTCTTTGGAAAACGCTGGGAACAAATTTGTCTTTATCCTCAAACAGATGGGCAAACTAAAGTTGTTAACCATTCATTGGGTAACCTACTCAGGTGTTTAACCAGACAGCATGGAGAGAAATGGGATAATATCCTCCCACAAGCTAAATTTTCCTATAATGACACCATCAATAGGAGTACAGGAAAGTCACCTTTTTAGATAGTGTATGGAATTCATCCCAGGGGTATTCTGGAGTTGAGAGATCTACCTATAGGAGAACCTATTAGTGTAGATGGTGAAGCTTTTGCTTCAGCTATGAAAGAAGTGCATGATCAGGTCAAAACCCAACTCCAACAGGCTACAACGAAGTATAAAACATATGCTGACCAAAAGAAAAGGGATTTACAGTTTGAAATTGGAGATTTGGTCTGGGTAAATCTAAAGAAGAAAAGGCTTCCCAAAGGTAAGTATACCAAGCTAATGCAGAGGAAGATTGGACCCTGTCAAATTTTAAAGAATTGTGGACAGAATGCATATGAGATCCAACTCCCTCCTGATCTTGGATTGTCACCACTTTTCAATGTCTGTGATTTGACTCCATACAAGCCAAATGTAGATATAGAACAGGAACCATTACAGGCAGCAGATGATGATATTCCTAAGCATGATCCACCAAAGTTGAACCACATCTTAGACTCATGAGTGCTCAAAAAGACCAGAAACAAAGAATACTTGGAGTATTTGGTGGCTTGGCAAGGACAACTAGATTCAGAGGCAGTTTGGATGACTACTGACCAGATTTCAAAGCATGGTACTAACCTCCAAACTCTGATCTCAAAGGGGCTTGGGATCTCTTCTCCCGGGGAGTATGGTGCAGGGGCACCCCTTCAATAGGACCAATATACACAAGAGGAAGGAGAAGAAGACTAATTTCAATTTAACATTTCATGTTATCTATAGCATCTTCAAATGTAACATCCAATGTTAGCATTTCCTGTTTATAATGTAATGTTAGCATTTTCTATATGAAGTTTCTGACAGTTTGGATTAAGGGGAGGTTAATCAAGGTGTCTTAGCTTTAAGAGTTTTGCTGTCTTAGGCAAAACAGATGTCCTTTGGAATAGATTAAGGGTTTCCACCTATAATTTTGAAAAGATAAAATCCCAGAAACAGAGGAGAATGTCAGTCCCTCGCATTGGGAAAGATACAAAGGGGAAAATCTTTTGTAGAAGAGAGGGGGTGATAGTTTCGGGTCTGGGTTCTGAAGAGTCTAATGTAAATTTCTGAACATCAAGGAGGAATAGAAGATCTGCAATTTATTTTCCTTCCAGATTCTGAATACTGTGTAAATATCTAGTGTAGATATTCTGTGTATACATTTCTTCTGTGTAGAGTCTATATAGAATATAGTTTTGTGTCTCTGTGGTCGAATTAACTAGATAAATCCATTCCACTGGTGGATTTCTGTGAAATTAGTGGAATGGATCTGTAGAATAGTTTCATTTGTTCAATTTTGTTAGGTTTAAAATTACTGGATCGCTCCAAAGTCCTCCTCGGTGTATAATGTTGCTACAAGAATGGCATCCGTGTTCTTAAGTTCCTTCTGTATGCTGTAGGAAGCATTTGAGTCTGTGTGTTGTTCATCAGTTGTATCTATATGTATATCGTCAGCCAGGTAGGGGTTCAAATCAAGTCAAAAATGTATGTTTGAAGGCATCGGCATAGGACCTCAGTCGTGTCACCGATGAAGGAAGTATCGGCGAGAGTCAAGGCATCAGCAAAAAGAAATTGTGTTCACCCGATGGCGAAAGTCTCTCCGATGGTAGTATTGGCCAAAGCCATCGGCATGAGAAGGTGTATCGGCGTAAGATCTTGAGTGTTAGCCGATAGTCCATGTCCCACCGATTGGGGTGACGACGGAGAAGTCTGGCTGATATAGTATATATATATATCGGCATGAGTTACATCATCAGCATCAAGAAGAAAGGTGGCACCGACAGTTAGTGGTCTCGCCGATAGAGAGATGTCATCGACGAGAGAGGGGTGTATCGGCGAAAGAATTCAATGCTGGGCCGATAGACCAAGTGTTGCCGATAGGCAACTTGGTCGAGGGTGGTGATCGTTGGCGGAGGTGACCAAGACCGGCGATCACTGGTTGAAGATTATAAGCATCGGTGTGAGGGAGAGCGTCAGCAGGAGATTCAAGGGGTTCATCGATAGGCGATGTCTTGCCGATAGGCAAGAGTGTGTATGTTTCGGTGAGACAATTCAAAGGTCTTGCCGATATAGTTTCATTTGGCTGTCTTGCGGGGTCCAAAGAGGTTTTGACCAGGTTCACACGCTTCAGCTGGGTAGTGCTCTGCATCAGTTTCTTGGATTTTGCTTAGATCAAAATCAGCGGGGAGTTTAATTCCAAGATTTGCAAAATGATAAAAATACTTGTGAGGATCCTCATGGAGCACTTTCTTGAGCAAGTGTTGGAATTTCCAATCTTGGAGGGTTCCTTCATACTCTTCACGAGAGATTTCCTCATCACTATCATGAGGGGTGATAATGTGGTTGGATGATCTGGCCATTTCAAGTTGCTTTTTGTATTGAGATCTAGTAAGAACCATGCAAGGTGACGTGGGATGAGGTGGGGTGAAACTAGAGATTTTGGCAAGGTGTCGATGAAGACTGTTGAGAATAGGATACTTATGACAAGATTTGGACAAGGGACTCTTTTGATCAATGATCCCAATTAAAACAGCCGATACAAGACGATAGCCACTAGTAAGGGTACTCGATACCTATCTTACTGTGTAGGGAATAGTCATGCACCAAAACAACTAGTGAAGTTCTGTGACTTACTAGGGTTACTTGAATCCAAAATGATACGAAAAAGGGGCCTATGCTGATTTGATATGGGGTACTTTGACTTTGGACTAGGAAGACCTGATAGAAGGTGAATGGGATGACCAACGAAAGAGAGACTTTGACACGAAATGGATGAAAAATGACTGCAAGGTAAGATCTGACCTCAGAACTTGGAACTAGAATGAAATGGGTACCCAGAAATGATAAAATTTTTCCCTCAAAGATTGTGGAAGTGCTCACTGTCATGCATGCATCGGAACAGATGTGCTACAAAAACTGGTAAATGCACAACAAGTCGGCACAGAAGCGCCACACTGGTAAATTGCAGATGCACCGTAATAGGTAGTAAAAGTGCTACAAGTTAGTATAGATGCACCGCAGGTCGGTACAAATGCACAGCAGAAGAGGATGAATGCACCACTCTAGTTTTCTCAGTGATTTTTGTAAGTTTTTGGCAATTTTCTAATGTTTTAGGTACTTTGGTTGTAAGGTCTTTTTGATCTAATTTTTTGAAATTATGGAAAGAAGACACAACAAACACAAAGAATATTTTTATGGTTTTTTATTTTTTTGTGATTTTTTGACTCTTTTTGGACTAGAAAGAAAGCAAGAAAAAACCTAGGTTTCAAAGGACAGTATAAAACCGAATTCTCACTATCTATAGTGAAGCATCTTCAAGAGGTGATAATCACCCTTCCCTACACTAGATTATAGGGGTTTTTGGTCTACTAAAACAAAGGATGAGTAATAAAGGCAACCGTTTGAGTGGTTATACATGCGACAACACTACTCTCCGTTATGGAGTCTCCCAACCTACAAGGGTTGTGCCTTGGAGGGTTTTGGGGGAGGTTGGCTGTCAGTATAACACAACTGCCTTGTTGTTTGAAGCTTTCACTCCAAACATAATTTATTTATAGTGGCTTGGAAGGGCTTGGCATCTAGCCTATTACCACTTAGGGTCGTTCCTACTTAGATGAATGATATCCAAGAGCAGCCCCCTCTAAAGGAAAAGTGCATGTGAAAATGATATATCTGGCATTTTGGTCACCCAAGATAGGGGAGAGCATAGGCCTAGTATCATTTCCAAAACAAAGAATACAGTGGTTCTTTTCCCCTAGTTTAAAATGAGAAAAACTAGATGAGCTATCTACTTGGGCAAGCACAAAAATTTGTTAACTTTGAAGTGATAACAAGATAGTAATGGTCTAGTTTTACCAAGATAGCAATGATGTGTTTAGTTTTTATCCCAGATAGCACAAATTTGTTAACTTTGAAGTGATGATTGAGATAGCAAGGTTCAGTTTTACCCAGATAGCAATGATGTGTTCAATTTTTATTCAGATAGCAATAACTTGTTAACTTTGAAAGATAGCAATATAGCAATGATTCAATGATATGCAAGATAGCAATGATTCAATTACCACCTTCCTAGTTAAAACGATGTGAGATTTACATGAGCATCCATTTACTTTCCCATTAGAAATTAAAGTGTGAGTTAACAAGTGCAACTATATGATTCTAAACCAGTACCTAGCCTACAAAACAGATCAAGAGAGTTCTTGCAAAAAGATGTTAGCATTAGCAAAAAATTCAAGGAAACCCTAAAAATCACTACCTAGATTAGATGCACAACTTCAGAGACTGAATGCATAGAAACAGATCTTAGAAGTGCCGCAGTACATATGCGCTAAGACAAAGGCCAAAAGCACAGGAAAATAGTGTATATGTGCCAAACTGACATATGTACCGTATCAAAGGATAAATGCACTGTAACAAAGTCTGTATGCACTGAAAGAATGTATGCGTTGAAACTGATAGTATATCCATCAGATCAGAGACTATATGCACCGAAGGAACGTATGCACCGTAATAGATAACAGATGCATGTTAGGATGTATTAAATGCATGATTTCCTCCTGTGTATGACTTTCTAAAACACAAAACTTAGTTTTTGGCTTAAATTGGGGCTAGGCCCCATGGTGGGCACCAAAAATGTTAAGGGAAAATTGGATTCAAATGAATAATCAATATATCAGTATCAAAATACCCAAAACTCAACGAAATATAAAAACAAAGAGATCAATCAAACAAAAGAACTTCAAAAACCTTTGCAAACCTCAAAGCTTCATAGCTTCCATTGGTTGCCCATCTCAATCAATCTTGCATGTATGAATAAGGCCCTCAGAGAGTGCACTTCCTTGCTATTCCACGATTGTTAATGGAAAATGGCTATGATAGTTTTGCCATGAAGATGAGCTTCACAACAATGATAGTCGTATGATAATGAGTGTGATCACAAGTAATGCAAGAATTGGTGCCAAAGGTGTGCTGTAGTTCCTGCAGAGTAATGATACTTAAAGCTTGGATGAATGAAATGGAGGAATAGGGTTCAATTTATAGACTTGGGAGAAAGAAGATCGATGGTATAGAGAGAATGAGAAGATCAATGGTATAGAAGACTTGAGAGAACATGCATGAATAAGAAGAAGACATGTGTCTTGCTCCATTTTGCATGAGAGGAATTAAAGAAATAGAAGAATGAGTTAACTGAAGAGATAAATCAATTAAAAAAATAGATCAATCAGTTAAGAGAATAGAAATTGCATGAGGATGAAAAGATATTTTAACTCAATTAAATATTTAGAATATTCAATTACATGTGCACAAGGATTGAATTATATTTAGAGATAACTCAATTTAGAAGAAATAGAAAACTTAAATAAATATTTGATTTATTTAAATTTAGAGAAGATATTATTGGAAGAAATAATTAAATAATTGGTATTATTTAATTTAGAACGATTTTGGAAGAATAAATAAAATATTTTATTATATTTTATTTTTAGAGATTGAGAGGATTTAAATAAATTTGATTGATTTATTTAAATTTGGAAGAATGATTTGATTTAATTAAATAATTGAGATTTACTTAGTTGTTTGGAAGAATTTAATTAAATAAAGGATTTTATTTAATTTTGATTTTAGAAGAGGTAATTAAATATTTTGATATTTAATTAATTTAGAGGAATATGAATAAGATAAATAAATTGATTTATTTATTTATTGATAGAAGAATTAGAAGGGAATAAATATTAGGAATATTTATTTAGACCAAGTTGTGTCATTTTAAGGCATATACACAAAGGATATTCTCAAATTGAAGGAATAGATTTTGAAGAGACTTTTGCTCTAGTGGCCAGGATTGAAGCAATCAGAATATTTTTGGCATTTACAGCTCACAAAGATTTCAAAGTGTATCAAATGGATGTGAAGTCTACATTCTTAAATGGTGAATTGGAAGGGGAAGTTTACATTGAGCAACTGGAATAATTTCAGCTATCAAACCAAGGTGAGATGGTATGTAGGTTGAAGAAAGCCCTGTATGGACTGAAGCAAGCCCCCAGAGCTTGGTATGCAAGGTTAGACAAGTATTTTCTGCAATTAGGGTTTAGTAAAGGCACTGCTGACAGTAATCTCTATTTCAAAATCAATGATAATCAAATCCTGATTATTGTAGTTTTTGTTGATGACATTATCTTTGGAGGAAATGAAGGTATGTGCATGAAGTTTGCAGGAGAAATGCAAAATAAATTTGAGATGTCTATGTTTGGTGGAATGAATTTGTTTCTAGGTCTGCAAATTAATCAATTAGATAAAGGAAACTTCATTTTTCAGTCTAGGTATGTGAAAGAGTTGTTGAAGAAGTTTGGGATGGAGGACTCCAAACTAGTATGCACTCCCATGGTGACTAGTTGCAAGTTGAGCAAAACTAATGAATCAGCTAAGATTGATCAGAAAAAGTACATATCTATGATTGGAGGATTACTTTATCAAACTCAAACCAAACTTGATATAATGCATGCAGTATGTATTGTGGAAAGATTTCAAGAAGATCCTAGGGAGTCACATGTGATGGTAGTCAAGAGAATCTTGAGGTATTTGAAAGGCACATCAGATCATGACTTATGGTATCCAAAAGATAATGATTTCACTCTTAGTGCTTCTATAGATACGGATTGGGCCAGAGATGTTGATGATAGAAAAAGTACATGTGGAGATGCTTTCTTCTTGGGAAGTAGATTGGTTTCATGCCTAAGCAAGAAGCAAGATTCAATCTCCTTGTCTACTGCAGAAGAAGAGTATATTTATAGCAACATGTTCTTGCACTCAAGTGTTGTGGATGAAGCAGACTTTGAAGGACATAAGAGTTGTGTATGAAGATCCAATTGCAATCTTTTGCGATAATATAAGTGCTATAAACATTTAAAAGAATCTAGTGATGCACTCAAGAACAAAGTATATATCAATAAGGTATCACTTTTTGAGAGAGAAGGTGATAGATAATGAAGTAAAGATGGAATATGTGTCCACAAAAGATCAGATTGCAGATATTTTCACTAAGCCTCTGCCTAAGGACACCTTTGAGTATCTCAGAGAAAAATTAGGGGTTATTACCCCTCTTGCTCTAAACTAAGATGCATATAAATGCATAGTCCAGTGGTGTCCAAAGCCTCATCTTTTGATCTAGATTGATACTTTGAGAGCTACCTTTCAAGGGGAGTAGAAAGTGTTTCTAATATGTGTTCTTGACAAAGAACAGTAATTATTAATGAAAGAGCAATTTGATCAGAGCAGTAGAGTGCAAGTATGTGCTCTTTGCCATTGATGTCAAAGGGGGAGAGAAATCATGTGAAAAAATTAGGGGGAGAAAGAGTGCAGATGTGTAAAAAGAAAGGGGGAGTATCTTATCTTGATGGTCATCACAATTTTTCACATCATATGTTGCCATCAATGACAAAGCGGGAGATCGTTGCAAGTATGTGCCTAACCAGTGTTGGCATTGGTGTCAATTGTTCTCTTGTTTTGATGCTTTCTTGTAATGAGTTAGATGTTTTGCACTGGCTTATATAAGTGTTGGAGATAATGAGTAAGTGATCTTGATATTGAGTTTCCAAGTGCTTTTGGGAAAATTTTATCCTCCAGTGGAGACAGTGTATAGAAGAGTATCTTTGTTTACAACAGAACAGTCTAGTAGATTGCTTCGTATTTCTTGTAGAATGAATAAATTTTTCTATAGATTGGATGTTGTTTATAGGCATATATAAAGATCTTATGTTCCAAGTTTGAGCCTCCAGTTTGAAGATTTGAGTGAGTTATGTTCACCAAAGTGAAAACTATTTTTTCTGAGTATTCACTAGTGACAGGGAGAATGTATTTTGCTCCACATTCCTCCACATTGAAGTATTATGATCTGTGGTTCATGAGTTAAGTCTAAAATAATGATAAGTGCCTTCAACTCCAATGGTTTATGATTTGGTGGTCCGCAAACTATCTTTTCTCTATGACAGTAGCTGACAGTGTTGTTTATGTGCTTTGGTTTAAAGAATCTTCTTGGCAGAGTGCTTAGAGATTGTACGATTGTTCCTAGTGATTACAATGTGCTTATGGATGTCTCCTGATAGTGTTCCTACCTTTGGATTGGTCCACAAAGAGAAATTTGGATTGTGGATGAAGACTGTTCTTAGAAGACTTAGTGTTAACACTAGTCTTGGCCGACTTGGTTGTTTTTCACTTCTTGTGGAGATACATCGAAGATTGTGGAATCATGTCGTGGCATGGAAGATTGCATTTGAGTCCCAGCTAAGGCATAACATGATCTACATACATCTTTTCCTTAGCTAATTTTTTTTAGGTCTAGACCTATTTCCATATATGTTTGTAATGTCGACCTTGGAGATTATTCCAATGGTTGATGAATATAATGCTAACCTTGATGTATTCCAAGTGATGAATTGTATAAAAGCATGTAATGTAGTTGCAAAAAAGATGTCCTTGTGCGAAAATGAAAAGATAAGTGTTTAGGTGTAAGAAGAGCAGAGTAGAGGAATTATACTATGCTTCAATGGAACTAAACTTAGACATGAAGTAGATGCTATCAAATCAGTTCACCAACTCTTGGTAGTGAGCCACCCCTTGGTAGTGAACGATCTTGGTAGTGAGCTCTAACATTTGCAATGAGCATTTTGGGCAGTGAGCCTCTATTTTTTGATATTGCTATAACATATTTATTTCTTTGGACTAACACCCACTGTGGTTTTTCCCTTATAGGGTTTTCCACAAAAAAAATCTGGTGTCTCATGTGATTGGATGTGTTTTGTGTTAAGCTTCTTGTTTCATGTTTTCATGGTTAACTATTAATAATAGTAATAGAGAATTTGATGTGTTGATGTTCATAAGTGATTAAAAGTTTTGAAGACAACTAATTACCCCCCTCTTAGTTGTCTTATGCATTTCAATGTTAGTCACCTTACCTAGTTGTTTTCTAATGTTGAAACCTGTGAAAACCTCATCCAAATTGATTTTGATTTCAAATCCCCCTTGTGATAGACCAGTAAAATATCTACTTGGGTGTATTTAATTTATCTCTTGTGTAATTTTGCATATGCTAGGGATGTGTGAAATGATTCATGGTGTTTTGTAAATCGTTGATTTTTGTTGTGTATTCCTTGTTTGGAGGAAAGCATTTAAATGATTTGTATTGTGTTTTAGAAGATATTTAATTGGAAAGGCATTTTATTTTAAGTTGCTAGGTGCTCGGAAATAGATTTAAATCCTATTAGATAGAATTTTTAATTTAAATAATTTTGGTATTAAGTGTTTGTCTTTGGGAAAGAAAGAATTAGGGTAAGTGCAAGAAGATGGGTTCACTTTTTGACCAAAAAGTGGAAGCATTTTTCCTATTTTTCAAATTTTGTCATAATTGGAGTGACAATTTGAAGCACTTGCACATAAAATATTAATATGATGGAAAAATAAGAAATGTGGGATTTTGTTTCTAGTTTTCAAATATGTATTTTTTTCTAATACCTAGATGATGAAAGTTGGTTTTTATTGGATTTACAAAATGTGGCTTTTAAAAGTCCCCTATCTTTTTGCAAATGCATGCATGTGTACGGCCAACATAATTTGACCTAAATGAAGGTATTTTTCTAATTCTTTTTGTGGAAAGATGCACAAGATGTTGAATTTTGATCAGGGTATCTTTTAGTAATTTTTTGAAATATTTTTTTATTAATTTTTTAATGGCCCTAATTAGTTCTTTTTCAAACCCCTCATGTATGGCCAACATAATTTGATCTAAACTAATCAATTCACTAAGAAAAAAATTAATCATGTAGAGAATGATATCTAGATTGATTAGACATAAATTTTTTTCAAGAAATTTTTAAAATCAAAATTTATAAAAAAATAGTAACATATGTTATTTCAAGTTTATGAGTCTATTTGTTTAGAAAATAATTAATATATAGAAAATTATGTCCAATACTAGAAAAATTACATATTTGAAAACTAGAGTTTCATATATACAGGGGGTTTTAATTTCGTTAAAATATTCTGAAAAAAAAGTCATTAGCCATAGTGGTGAAACTAGTTTTTTCTCTTATTGTTTTCATGGTCTCCTAGTTGCAGGTCCAAGGCTAAGGCTTGGGTTTCCAATCCTTTACCAAGCCTAGAACTAATGCAAATTGGTAGGTTTGAAATTTGAAATTCTTAAAAATGGGTGCTCGTTACAAATGGGTGCTCATTACAAACAGGTACCTGCTTATAAATGGGTGCCCATTCATAATAGGTGCTCGTTACAAATGGGTACCTATTTTAAAAATAGCAGGTACTCGATTATAAATGGTCCCAATTCTAATTTAGCCATTATTTATTTTTTCATAAATCCATAGTATGACAAATACTCTACAACATTCCTTTTACTAGTACTGCTGACAACAATGAATTCTATGATTTTTTTATATGCAAGGTGTCAATTCAAGCTCTCAACAGGACATATTTTATGCAATTTTTATAGGGATTCAATCATAAGGAGCATTTTTAGATGGAATGAAGTGGAAGATCTAATTTTTACATGGTTTCAATTTTTTAGAGAGATCAAACAAATATCAAGCAAATATCATATTGAACAAAGGATCTACATCTACTTGTATTTCATAAATTTTAAGAAGGGATCCAACTCTAAGTATAATACAATATTATTTGTTGATTTTATCAACACATTTTGGTAATCATGGGATCAAATAAATGTCAACAAAAAAAGAAGAGGAAAGTTATGACACTTGAAGAAATTGAAGCATATCAAGAGAAAGAGGCAAAATGATAAAGAGATAGGAGAGGGGATTAAAAAAATGAAGAATGATGTAGCATCCAATTTGATGACTATTGAAGAGGTGAACATTGAAGAGGAGAACATTGAAGAGACCAATATGGATAAACTGAATGTAGAATATACAAATGTGGAAGAGGTTAAGAATATGGAAAATGCAAATATAAGAATGAATCTAGTTATGTCTTCAAATCTCTTGAATGATAATGACATAAATTATTTAAAGCAAGTTGGATATAACATTGTTGAGATAAATTCTTCTATTACAAAAAAAACAATAAAAAATGAAAATGAAAACCCTTGTATGAGTGAAAATGAAATTTTTTTTTTTAAAAAAAAATGAAAGTAATGTTTTGAAGGATCTTTGTGGTAAGATATTTGGAGACAAATTCAAAACCATGCAAATAGATTGTACAAGCAATTTTTTTATAGAAAAACTCTTGGATTTCAATGTCAACTTGTATTACAATTGATGAGAATGTCAAAAATGAGAAAAGTAATGAAAAAATTAGGCATATTTGTAAAACCCAAAAAGGTGGATGAATCAATGGAATAAGTTATTTCTAGTGTTGCTAATTGATGCAGAGGCATCCACACTAAAACCTTGACATACAGCATGTATGTCTAACACCCTTCATCATCATCATCATATTTGCTGTTAACATTGTCAGCATCATCATATTTTCTCTTGCCGACCGATATCCTCCTGCAGACAAACCCTCGCGCTTTCGCCTGTCAGCAGCATCATCATATTCGACTATCGGCAGCATCATCACATTCGGCAAGCGCAAACATCCTCCTGACGTTCACTGTTCATCTTACCGCCAAACTCTATCTTCAGCATCATGATGTTCAACATCATGTTCATCAGCAGGATATAAAATATCTGATTCCTCCCATATATCCTGATGATGATACTCAACTTCACGCACCTTTCCTTCGATGCTTACGTCACCCTGATATCCTGATGATGATTATCCTAATGACGATGACGTCACATGCAGCTCCTTCAATATCCTGCTGCCCCGATATCCTGATGACGATTATCCTGATGACGATGACGTCACATGCAGTTCCTTCAATATCCTGCTATCGGCCAGACTTAACATTATCGGCCCGCGATGGTTTTATCAACCCGATCTTCTACCTTATGCCGATACGCTCCTCCTCGGCAACACCTGATGATGATCACCCCAATGCACATTCACCTTATGCAAACAATTGCATCATGCTCATCTCCACCTATTCGGATGATGCCCGAAGTAACTGTAGGATATACACAGAAATATCCTGATGATGCCGTTTTGACGAATTTCCAACCTTAGCGAATACTGATCGACCGAACCTCCTGAGGTGACCCGATCTGCTTCCTAGATAACTTTCCAGACTCGAACTACCAGCACGACCTAGCACATGCCCATGCTAGGGTTCTCAACACATCTCGACTGCGATCCTGCAAACATACATGCAAATGAACAGAAAAGGCAAACTACACCCTAAACTATGGTACACAGCCATTCCACCGATTCGACGAATCAATCGGTGGAATGGATCAGCGAATCCATGAAACCACCAAATCAGTAACTCGATTTCACAAATGGAGATCAAACAGAAAATGAACACAAACAGGATCTCTTTATTGATTTCAAAAGATGCAAGTACAATACTCTGTCTCACTCTCTATCACTCTCTTCTGCAATGCAATACTCTACTATATCTAAAACCAACCGATCCTCATACATAAATAGGATCTCTTGCGAGTACTACTGACCCAATTCCCAGCGGCTGGGAGGAGATCCAACCGAACTAACAACCTAAACAGCTGTCCAAACTACCTAAAAATAGTAAAGTATGGTCAACATGACCTTATTACATTGCATTGGTCTTATAAGACCTTCTTGGAAACATTAACCAGACCTATAACAAACTAACTGCCTCATGGAGGCCAGCTGTCAGGTAGGTGCTCCTGCACCATACTCCCCAACAGAAAAGAACTCATGTCCCATGAGTTTGGTTGTGGAAATACTCCACCTTTACACTTTGCCTTTGCAGTGTCTTGACCTGTTCCAGCTTTATCCTCTACTGTCTCTTGGCTGCTCCAAGACTTCTGAACTGTAACTTGCTTTCTTGCAAGTAAATCCTCATGCCTGTCAATGTAGGCCCTTCTCTCACATACCTTGTGTTTGTCAGGTTGTCTGACCAGAACCTCTATCTGAACTGCCTCTTGAACTTCTGTAATGTTCAACTCTGTCTTTCTTTCAACCTTTATAGGACAAACAATAGTCCCAACTATGACAACATCCTTGTCATTCCTCTCAACTGGTTGCTGTTTGCAAACCTGTTTCTGAACCTGCTACTGACCTCTGTCAGTCAAAACTGAAACTGTCTTCAAACTGTTGTCCTTAACAACTTCTTTCCCTGCAATGTCCTCAACTGCCTTTATGCCTGCTCCTATAGGCTTCTGCACAAATTTCTTCTTTCCCACTAAAATGATTTGGGCTGCCTTCTGTGCTACAGCTGCTTCCTGTAATGGCATCAACATAATAGTTTTCCCATCTTTCTTGATGGTGTAGGTATTAGCATACCCATCATACAGTACCCTCCTATCAAATTGCCATGGTCTACCCAACAGTAGGTGATAACATTCCATGGGCAAAATGTCACACAAAACTCTATCATGATATGCTCCAATCTGAAAATCAACATATGCCTGTTCATAGACAAAAAGTGATTGACTATCACTCACCCAAGATGCCTTGTAAGGGTGTTGATGTGGAATCTTTTCCAAATGCAGTTTATCCACCATTTCCTGAGATACCATGTTGTCTGTTGAACCAGTATCAATGACAACCTTACATACTTTACCTTTGCTCTTGCATGTGGTCTTGAAAAGAGCTCTTCTTTGCATCATATCCTTTGATGCCTGCAAACTAATTCTCCTCAACATCGATGCTTCTCCCTCCTCAGGATACCCATAACCGTCAGGAACTCTATCTTCATAAGTGTTTAAACTTCGCACACTTTGCTCTACTTTCTCTTATTGCACAAGTTGTACTTTCTTGTCATTCGTTCTATCATTTCTGGATGATGAACCTTTGCTTTCTGGACATTTGAAAAATGGATGACCAAACTCACCACAGGTGTAACACTTTCCTGAAAATGTAGTAGAACCTCTATCACTTCCAAATCTGCCTCTATTACCTTTCCATCCACCTCTGAAATCAGACTGTCCCTGTCCTTTACCAGTGTCTTCTTGACCCTCATTGGTTTGCCTTGTTGTAGGGGCTAATCCTCTTCCCCTCATATTGCTGCCTCTTCCTCTCATGGACTTATCTTGTCTCCTATTCATCTTTTCTTCAATCTTGATTGCCATTTGGTAACAATCTTCCACACTCTTAGGGTTAGCTAAAACTAACTCATCCTGTATGTTCAATCTCAAACCAGCCAAGTACCTAGCCACCTTTTCTACCTCATTCTCATAATGACCAGATCTCATACTCAACTTATAAAACTCCTCAGTATATGCCTTCACATCCATTTCCTTCTGCCTTAAAAATTACAGCTTCTTAAACATCTGAATCTCATAATCCTTGGGCAAGAATTTACCTTTTATCCTTGCTACCATCTTATCCCATGAAGTGATCTTTGACCTTCCTTGTTTCCTTCTCTCGGATTGTACATAATCCCACCATACCAAAGCATGACCTCCTAACTTGGTCTTTGCAATCTTTACCTTCTGATCCTCAGCAACATCTTCACATTCAAAGTGATTATCAAGTGCAGCAATCCAATCTAGTAACTCATCTTCATTCAAACTTCCATTATACTTGGAAACATCAACCTTTACCTTAGGTTTATCACTCTGCACTGCCTTTAACAGTTTTGCAAATCTCTAGTCTTCAGCATCCAGTTCTTCAGCTACCTCTTCATACTCTTCAACAGCATCTTCATCTTCTTCAAACTCACTGTCTTCCACTTCCCTCTTTTTGTTCTTTTCCAGGGCTACAAGCCTGGCTTGAAGTGCTTCAGCAAGCTCCTTCATCTTCCTCATCTCTCTGGCATGTTTTTCCTTCATCTCCTGCAATTCCCTTGCAGTACCATTACCTTTTGGAGGCATTTTGTCAACCTCTCACTTCTCTACCTCTGTCCTTTCAGTGACAGAATCAACTCTACCTCTGCCCTTTCGGTGACAGAATCAACACACAACAGCCCAGATCTTTTGCTGAGCTCTGATACCACTATGATGCAGAGGCATCCACACTAAAAACTTGACATACAGCATGTATGTCTAACACCCTTCATCATCATCATCATATTTGCTGTTAACATTATCAGCATCATCATATTTTCTCTTGCCGACCGATATCCTCCTGCAGACAAACCCTCGCGCTTTCGCCTGTCAGCAGCATCATCATATTCGACTATCGGCAGCATCATCACATTCGGCAAGTGCAAACATCCTCCTGACGTTCACTGTTCATCTTACCGCCAAACTCTATCTTCAGCATCATGATGTTCAACATCATGTTCATCAGCAGGATATAAAATATCCAGTTCCTCCCATATATCCTGATGATGATACTCAACTTCACGCACCTTTCCTTCGATGCTTACGTCACCCTGATATCCTGATGACGATTATCCTGATGACGATGACATCACATGCAGCTCCTTCAATATCCTGCTGCCCCGATATCCTGATGATGATTATCCTGATGACGATGACGTCACATGCAGTTCCTTCAATATCCTGCTGTCGGCCAGACTTAACATTATCGGCCCGCGATGGTTTTATCAACCCGATCTTCTACCTTATGCCGATACGCTCCTCCTCGGCAACACCTGATGATGATCACCCCAATGCACATTCACCTTATGAAAACAATTGCATCATGCTCATCTCCACCTATTCGGATGACGCCCGAAGTAACTGCAGGATATACACAGAAATATCCTGATGATGTCGTTTTGACGAATTTCTAACCTTAGCGAATACTGATCCGCCGAACCTCCTGAGGTGACCCGATCTGCTTCCTGGACAACTTTCCAGACTCGAACTACCAGCACGACCTAGCACATGCCCATGCTAGGGTTCTCAACACATCTCGACTGCGATCCTGCAAACATACATGCAAATGAACAGAAAAGGCAAACTACACCCTAAACTATGGTACACAGCCATTCCACCGATTCGACGAATCAACTGGTGGAATGGATCAGCGAATCCATGAAACCACCAGATCAGTAACTCGATTTCACAAATGGAGATCAAACAGAAAATGAACACAAACAGGATCTCTTTATTGATTTCAAAAGATGCAAGTACAATACTCTGTCTCACTCTCTGTCACTCTCTTCTACAATGCAATACTCTACTATATCTAAAACCAACCGATCCTCATACATAAATAGGATCTCTTGCGAGTACTACCGACCCGATTCCCAGTGGCTGGGAGCTTCCAAGCGGCTGGGAGGAGATCCAACCGAACTAACAACCTAAACAGCTGTCCAAACTACCTAAAAATAGTAAAGTATGGTCAACATGACCTTATTACATTGCATTGGTCTTATAAGACCTTCTTGGAAACATTAACCAGACCTATAACAAACTAACTGCCTCATGGAGGCCAGCTGTCAGGTAGGTGCTCCTGCACCACTAATTCTATTTGTTCTATTGGAATAACTAGTCGATCTAAGGATAAGAATGCAACACGTCAAGCAATAACAACTTCTTTAGTTGATAAATTAGTTGTGAGAAAAAGAATGATAAGTAAGACTAGTGGATATTTAAATGTGCATGCTATAACTTTAAGAAGAGCATTAAAGAGAAGAGTAAGTATTGAAGATGATCCAATTAACCAATGTTGGACTTTTAGTGGTTGGAATTTTTGTCATGATAATACAAGGGTTTCATCAAATGCTAGAGATCTTTTGAAATTAAGGGTGGGGTCAAAAAGTTACAATCCTCATCCAAAACATCTTTTAGACATGCCTCAAACAAAATTATATAGAAAATTTTTAGATGATTCAGTTATAGAAAATTTTAGCATAAGTCAAAGATCATTTGAGAAATATAAACCTTGGTATGTCAAGATTGATAAGCAACGAATATCTTGTTGTTGCAAAACTCATGTGCAATTTCATTATTATTATGATGTTCTTTTATATTTACATTTTACTTTGCATACTAATCAAATTATGCATGAATGTGGTATTAATATGCCACCTACAATAGTTAAGGAGTTTATAACAAGTTTACTTTGTGAAACAACTGATGGGCAATTCTTTTTTTCAAAACCATGTTTTTCCGGACAATACAATAGATGTGGTAATCTTCATTGTTATGAGAATGTATGCATGAAAGTAGTTCACATGATTTTGGACAATAATTAGTTGATGTGAAGAGGTTCAACAATGTTCAATATCCATTAAAGGATGGAAAAATTGGAAAGTGTTTTGACTTAGTCACAGAACAAAGTAGTGTACATGCATTCATCACAGAGTTAAAGAATAAGATTGTGTATAAATATGTGAAGCACTCTCAATATGCTCGGTGGCTTGATGAACAATTTTGCAGATGTAAGAATACATTTCCAATTGGAACTATACTTTCAATGGTTGACTTTGCAGAAAACTATACCCTTGCTCCATAAGAGGAGATTCAGTCACAATATTATAGCTCAATACAGGTGGACATCTTTTTTCATATTGTATACAGACATGCAATTGATAGTATGGAAGATTACAGGAAAATTTTGAGGGAGTACCATTTCTATGTGAGTGATAACAGGTTACATTCATCAGAGTTGTGCAGTATTGTTTCAAAGTATTTAATGACAATTTAAAAGAAAGATAAATTTAGATGACATAACATCTCATATGGTCAGACAATTATATAGGAAAATTTTAAAATGCTTGAATGTTTTATTGGTTAAGTAGGCCCATAAAGAAAACAATATCCAACATATGTGGAGTTTCTTTAAAGCTAGACATGGTAGAGGAGAACATGATGGAGCTGGAGCATGTTGGAAAAGGGCTCTTGCTAGTGGGCAACTAAAATTTAGTGATGCAATAAAGTTTAAAGATGCATGTGCAATTATGGATTGATGTAATGAAAATTTGACTACATGATCAAGTGAAAACTCTAAAGTTTTATTTTTTTGGTTGGTTGAAGAAGAAAACATTCCTCCCCAATATGATTGTGATACAATTAGTGGATCAATGAAATGGCATTCATTTAAGAGTTCAAATGCAAGAACATGGACTATATGGACTAGGGAGTTCACATATTTTTGTCAGTTTTCTATTGGAGGTGAGTGGGAAGCATGTGAAAATATAGATTGGGTTGAAGGATGGAAACAAACATCCCTAACACCTTTATAAACACATGATCAAAATGAGATAACATTTGAAGAGGATAACCATTTGCAAGCATCAAATGACTATGATCGTATTTCAAACCTTCTACAAGAAGGTACATTAATTTAATATTTAGTTTCAATATAATTTTTATAATCAATATTTACTTGTATACATGCATGTATATTTTTGTGACTTATTGAATTTGAAATTTTTTTGTAGGACATGTGTATGATGTTGCACCTGAGGGTAATAAAGAGGAAACAGAGTATTGGTTGGCTCAGTCTATTGAGGAAAAACACAAGTTGTTGTAGCTTAGAGTAGATGATGATAACTTTGAGTTTCTAACAGGTTTTGTGGTTGTTGTTGGCACTTGGCTACATAAATATATCTAATAAGGAGGAATGCTATATCTACATTTGAAGATTATGAAAGACATAAATTTTTTTGCACTAGTTGCATCTAGTTGTGGAAACAAATATGAAATTAGTGAGATATAAAGGGAGACTTGTCAAAAACGATTTACGGACACTTTCTATGGAAGAGCATGAGGCAATCATAGATGCATTACAAAAAAGAGACGATGTAGATAGTACAATGAAGTAAATGTTTTAAATGGTTAACAAGTATGTAGATATTTTTTAAACTTTTAATCTTTATTTTTGACTAATGTATAGTTGTATACATATTTACTTGATAGCACTAATTCATTTACTTTCATGCTCTAAGAAAATTATTAAGTGATTTCATGTCCTTTTAATCCATCCTCTTAACTCCCCTTATGCCATTTTCTAGCTAAGCTTCATAAATTAAGTAATTACGAATTAGTTTAATAGATTTAGAATTGTTCTAGGATGTGATTTTAGGATTAATATGATTGATAGTTAATTGATTGCACCTCCCCTTAAGCATCCTCTTAAGTCCCCTTAAGCCATCCCCTAACTATGTTCTGTTGATGGTATTTTTATGACATAGCAATGCAGATGAAATATAAGATACCTCACCTCTCTTGAAAGGTATCCTATCCTAGATAAGACTACCCTAAGGTTTATACAACTAGGTCTTAGCTTTGTAGGAATAACTTTAGTGGAATGTATCAACTATTCCAACAAGGGGACTTACATGCAATGTTAGGGTTTGATGCAACTATCATAGCAAAGTGTGCAATACCCTATGATATTCTAAGAAGATTTGTAAATGTGATTGTTGATTATAACCTAAATCCAACAAATCTTGGTTAAATAAAATGCAAAAGGTAAAGGGTTGAGAGAGAATGTGAAATCATAAGTGATAATCACAATAAAGGAAGATACTGTAGATAGTTAAATCCCTTTCAATGAAACCACCTCTTACTTTACCAGGCTACAAAACCACAATGCTACTAAGAGATGATGTAATCTTCAATGGAAACTAATGATTTTCAAATCACATTCACTCATTAAACACCCAGATTATGGTGTAGTTTAATTTGTAAAATGTAATTGAACTAAATTCAACAATAAGGCCCAAGCTAACTATACACAGCAACTTACAATCAACAAGCACTAATAGTATGGACCAAAGCACTCATTGAATATATTTAGCATTCATACAACATTGCAAAGTACATTTAACTAATTATAGATTGATGTGAACCATGAAAAGCAAAAGAGATAACACAATGGACAAATTTCTAACAATCTTGCAAAATCTATTTGTATTGATCACTTCAGCAGTCTCAGCAATTTGCCATCAAAGATCTGTTACAATAAGACAAACAGATGGCCCTTTTATAGATAAAGCACCATACTAAGTTTTTCATGGATGGTGGAGATTAACTCAACACCAAGGGTCCAGATCTACATAGCATTGAATGAGGTACAACAATTAGTTACATTTTTGTATTTTTTTTTGTCTTGATAGAAAAAGACAAAATACAACCTTTAAATACATTGAATTCAAACAAAATGAGTACCCATTTGGATGTACATGACAAAGAGCCAATTTCCAAGGCAAAAGAAAGTCAAAATAAAGTCACATGACACTTGAAAATATGGGCTGATGTGGCTTGACAGGATTTCATATGTTGATTAGATCATTCTACCGCTCATCACTTTTGAGTTGTCTAAAAATTATTTTCCAATGATTTGAATAGTCAAGAAGAGTATGTTGCACATTTTTTAAGAAGTCATATCCAACTGGATGCTTGCTAGATCAATATTTGATGATTGGGCTGCTGGAACAAGTGTAGGCAGTTGTGAACAAGTCCTGGACATTGAGCCGGATTTGTTGGAACAACAATGAAGTAGACTTGATCTCCCATGTCTTCAAGCTCCTCATACTTATCTCCATCATCTTAGATATCATACTGACTTCCTTTTGTCAGTGTAGCAGCAATTTGGTTGACAAAATGATAATTCTGCATATCTGGATTAGCACTACATCTATGTGTATTCATCCTTCCAAGACAGCTCCAATAGGCTCTTGTGTCTGCTTAGACCTATAATTCACAATTTCAAGAATCAATTTCATCTTAGCAAGTCATTTTCCATCAATTTGAATCAAAATATGTCCATTTGCAGCCATGGATCACTCAGGGACAACTCATTGTCAATGTTGCTTTTTATGAACAACCTCATAAATTTAGTGATTTTCACATGATTTTCTATGTTTTTTGCCATTTTCAAGTACCCATTTGGCATATATAATGATCTGGGAAGTTTTTATACTCATTAGGATCCATTTGGAGGCTTTTATTTCATGTTTTTAAACCATTTTTTGGAAAAAAGTAGGATTTTTGGGGGTCACTGGATATTCAGGTGCAGTGGCATTAATTAATGTAAGACATGCTTAAAATTTACATAAAATTGATAAAAAATGTTCATCATGATGTAATAGAAGGATATGCAATTCAAATTCATCAGAAAAACCAAGTTTGATGCCTTAAAAATGAGTCTTTTAAGCCAAATTGGCAAAAAGCAGGGATTTTAGCCCTCACTGGATATATCACATGACATGCAATACTAGCACTAACACCTTCAGTAGGGATTTGGGTCATCACCAGATCTACAAGATTTTATGTCACAACCAGATATGTCTGGTGAAGGCTCTTTTTAGTGCATATCCTATAGGCTTCAATTTTAGTACTAGGTCTCAACGAAGGTTTGCAACGGGGTTTTACTCTGCATCGTGTCGGCAGAGATTTTGGTGACCATGGGATATGTCTGGTAAGGACTAAATTTAGTGTCAATCCTATGCAGTGGGAAATGCCTTCTTTTCTTTCAAATTGCTTTAGCAGAGTTTTTTAAGACAAGTGGATATATCCTGTGAGCGCACTTTTTAGCAACAATCCTGTGAAGTGGGTTTTTAGTGCTTATCCTGTGCAGTGGCTTTTCAGCAAAATGTCTGGTAGAGGAGATTTTTCCTACTAGATTTTGAATGTGTACTAGGTGATAATATATTTAAAACATATTTAAGTATATCTAAGTTGGATGTGTTTTAGAGACAATTGATTCACCCCCCCTCTCAGTTGTCTTGTGCATTTCAACATAGTGTATATCCTATAAGCTTCAATTTTAGGGCTAGGTCTCAATAGAGGTCTACATCAGGGTTTTTACTCTACATTGAACTAGCGGGGATTTTGGCAACCATGGGATATGTCCAATAAGGACCAGATTTAGTGTCGATCCTAAGTAGTGGGAAATGCCCGCTTTTCTTTCAAATTGCTTCAGTGGAGTTTTTTAAGACAAGCGGATATATCCTATGAGTGCATTTTTAGCACTGATCTTGTGAAGTGAGTTTTTAGCACTTATACTGTGTAGTGGCTTTTCAGTGCAATGTTCGGTAGAGGCAATTTTTCCCACAAACTATAGTAGAGGTCAATTTTCCCGCTAGATTTTGAAAGTGTCCTGGGTGATAGTATATTGAAAGTTATATTTAAGTATAGTATAATTTGGATATTTAATTTCTTATACTTTAAATATTTTTAATTATACTATTAGGATGTTTGAGATAGGTCCTGGATCCATGGGATTTAACATGCAGATTCTAGATTTTGGAGGATCCACAAGATTTTAGGCTTAGTCATTTTTTTAGGGTTTTAGGACATCAGACTTAGCCAATTTTAGGGTTTCGGGACTATGCATCAGGATGAAAGTATATGGACCCCTTAGTGAAAGCTTGTGGAATTTTGACGTGATGTTGCAACTCTAAAGTATGGAAACTAGGAATTCCAACAAGACATCTCCTACAGTAGCAATTTCAAGCACTATGCCAGTGACATGCAGTTTTAGTGCAAACTTTAGTAACACCCAATTTCAGCACAAAATGCAACAAATGGCTATTTCTAAAGTACAAACCCAATCAAGACTCCTCCAAATCAGTCATGAAAGACATCTAATAACATCAAACATACCAGATACTCAAATTTGGAACAAATCCTACATTTTAAGCACTATTTCACCTTCTCATCCTCATAAGGAAGAAAGGTTGAGACTCCAAGCTAAAGCAAAGGAGGGGGTCTCCGTTTGGCAAAATGGGTTATGTGTGCAAGGTACAACAAATGGTGACTCTACTGGGGAAATGCTCCAGAACATTTCTAAGATAAATGATAGTTTTGAACCCAGAATATCTGTGTTTCCAACTTATCAAACTGGACAACATGATACAGGATCAAAAGTAGTAGAGATCACTAAATCAGTACAACTATCCATATCTTGCAAGTCTAAGTGTGTGTAGTTGCATTCATTCCCATCCTTTTGTAACCAAGATCATCAAGGCTTACTTGCATTAATCTATGTAAAGATATACACCTTTTGAACTACCTTGGACATTGTGTCTCTCCCAGCAAGTGTCTATAGCCCTGACGAAGTTGTCTCTATGATTTCCTCAAGCATTTCTCTACTAGTATTTAGGTGTCCATAGCTCCTGATAGAGTTACTTGACTCCTCCAACTAATTGAACATTTTGGCAAGGAAATTAGGAAGTATTGATTTAGTAGAGCATTTATTTGATAATGCATTGAGCTTAGCTCTTGATATGAGTACTAAAAAGCACCGCCTTGCAACACATGATAAATATCACATGGGTTATGAATTGGTTCAACTTAGCCTAGGCTAGGAATCATAGTGGCAGCAAAGGTGAGCCTATAGATTTTTCACTTAACCCAAGATCACCAAGATTCCTTCAGAAGCTTTAGGAATTTTTAAAAGTGAGAGATATTGGACCAAAACATACTTCAAGTGAACCAAACTAATGACTTCTTTCCCATGAACAAGCATCACACCATCTACGAATAACAATAGAACCCATAGGAAGACCTGAGTGGAAAACCAAAATTTCTCAAAGAAATCTCCAGATTACTTTCCCAAAGAGGACCTTTTGCAGGACTACACAGCTGCCACCTTATTCAAGAAATGGAGAACCTCAACAAAGCAAGCGCAAAAAGCAAAAGCAAAGAAAGTAAAGGAACTAACCTAAACAAAGCAAACTACTCTAACCAAAGCAAAATGAAAGTAATGACTAACAACTAACAACAACTAACAACTAAGGAAAACCTAAAATAGAAAGCAAAAACTAAACTAAAACAATAGGCAACTAACTAAAACTAGAAACAAGCAAGACTATGTACAAAGACTTCAGACCACAAGTATCCACACTTCCTCGTGATTTGTTTCTTAGGACATGTAGGAGTAACAAGGTGCAAATTAATGTCCTAATCCTGGAAAATTCATCTTTATACTCTGAAATGTAAAGTATGGGCATGCTAGGTTCATGTTTAGGGTACCAGTCGTATAAAATCAGCAATTGGGGCAATTCCTTAGGACCATGATCAATCCAAATGCAATTTGTCTTACCCATATTTCCAAAATCAAATTGATTACTCTTGAAACTAAGTGAAGAGAAGGAAAATACAACCTAATTTATAGTACCATCGATTAGAGATGTAAGTTCATCACCTTGCTGCATCATACCACCTACTTTTGTGCCTGCAGATGATTTCAGCTCGTGCTAGGTCATATCATGTGCATCAGGTATACCTCTAGATCACTAAATGTTGTAGCAACCTCCCAAGCAAACAAAAAATTTGGACAACCTTCTTTAGAATGTGGATCATTTGGATGAATTTGACATGAATCAACCAAAGCAAAGTCTATCATGTGTGGTGAATTTGCATGCAGTAGCATATCCTTGCTTATTGTTGATACAAACTTGATGATGTGATCAAGTGATTGACATGAAAAAACTTCCAAGCCATCACTTTGCATGACTGTTTGAATTTCATTCTAAGATTGTATATGTCTTCCCCCATTTGTCATCAATAGGTCAACATCAATCAGATGAGAGTCTCCTTTATTAGAGGTGTAAATAGGATCAGCTTGATGAATATATGATATACTTGAATTTACTTCATCCATATAAGTCACATGTGATAAAACTTCCTCTATATCAATCAACAACCCTCATGTTTGGACTGCCCATCCATTGTCTGCAGCAACAACAAGGTTTGATTCTTCTTGCATAACTTGATCCATGATGTCAATGTTTCCTTGAAGTGATGTCTCATCTTTTTCTTCTTCATCTGACTCATCTGGTGATTCTGTTGGAGTAACTACATCAGCTTGATATAACTAGTCAAGATGATATGTTGGGATGATACAGTCAAGACCTTGATCACTTTTCTCTAGAAAATCTGATTGTTGCTCAAATATGTCAACTGGAAATGCTTCCTACATTTCTATCAATGATTTTTCTTCATTTGAGTGACTGATTTCTTCTTGTTCTTACACATGTCTGATCTAATTAAGCTGTTGTTCAAACTCAAAATTATCAACCAACTAAAATGAACTACTATTCTCCACCTCTACAGCAATAAACTCAAGTTTAGAACTTGACATCTATGAAGCATCTGGTTGTTGGTCAACATTCTTAACATTATTATTTATGAGGTCTAATTCATTGTTCATATTTTCTATAGCCTTAGTAGTAGAAATGTGACCTTGTATATTGCTCTATTTGTTTTCATATGACTGAGAATATGATTTTATCCAAGCTAGGACAGCATGTCCTGTGATCAATTGGTCTAAATCCAGTGGTTGAAAACCAAGCTTTAACTAGGTAGGGATCTCATATTCATTTGTTGCGTGACCTGCAGCCCACATGCATTATTTGGCATCATCATCTGGGCATGTATTTTGATGAACAACTTCATTTTTTTCTATATGCAGACTACCCTTTTGACTGTGATCACTTATGAATGGTGGATTTACAACTCCCGCAGCCTCAACTCTTTGGGTATTCTCAAATGAGACATGACCACATGCATATGCATCCATCTGTACTATAGCTCCTTGCAAGGTCTTCTTCTGAATATGTTTGTCATACTTGTATCCCACTTTAGGCTTGTACACCTCAAAAATAGGAAGTAATCCATTTAAATGCAAATCCAATCTTTGGAGAAAAGTTAAATAGTCAATTTTGTCATGCAGCTCTCCAAGATGTATAGTACAGACCTGAGCTGAACTAAAATCATGCAACGTCAGTGGAGGATACTTCACCTTGATCTGCCTATCTAATACTGCTTTGAAAAGTGGGATATCTACTTTGAAGTTCTCTTCATGATATGATTGATGAGCTAGACCTCTGAAGAATGAAGGGATCTCATGATTGAAACCCTTATCTGTATCCATTGGAGTTGAATCTCCTAAATATTTAATTCATTTCAGCATGTACAATAAAACAACAAACTGAAAACTTGCATAAAAATCTTCGTCCTACCCTCCTAGCACTGATTTTGTTGATGGTGTTTTTAGCACACAGCAATGCAGATGAAATACAAGGTGCCTCACCTCTCTTGAAAGGTATCCTATCCTAGATAAGACTATGTTGGTAAACAGATTTGTTGCTTTAAAATAATCTTCTTGAGTAACTCTGTTTGCCCTTGGATTAGCAACAACATGCTCACAACAGTTGAACAATCGTAGGTCTATGTCGATTGCTCTCTGCATTTAAGAGGGGCAGCTCCCTCGTATGATAGGGGTATTTAGATTTTCTAGAATTATAAGAACAAAAACAAAGAAATAACAAACACTAATGATGAAATAAGAGTTAAAATCATGAATTTAAGTTCCATGCATCCATGTAGAGATACCAAAACTTGATGCGAAATATCTTTCTCACAATGCAACTTTGAAAGGAAAGCACACGATCATTATTGATTAAACATACGAATACCAATAACAACACATGAAATTGAGTTGAACACACATTCAAAACATTTCTTTATTTCTTTCAAACTTGAATAACACTATTCGAGTCTTTCATACACTGTCATGTGAAAAAGTGGAACCTCCCTTTGATTGAAATACAATGAAGTATATATAGATGAGGTTAGTAACCACCTAGGGTAACTACCTCAACCACTTTTTATAACTACTTGGAGTAACCTACTCCCTTTTTAAGTGCATTGATTTTGAATAACTAACTTTCTTTTACAAAGCTAGTTGCTTAGAATAACTACCTCACTTAGGCACTTAAAAGAATTATCATGTGAGAAATAGTTAGGATGAACCTAACTTTACAATCAAAAGAGAGAAGATCAGACTCGAAAGAGAAGACTCAATCATGATCATTATTTACAAAACAAGCCAAAAATCATGACTTGAGCTACACACAAACACAACAAAAATGAAAACTATACAATATGCAAACTTGCATTTATTCTCTGCTTGTCGATGGCACCATTGACGGAGTGGTGAACTCTAGAAACTGATTTTGCAGACCGGATTCTCTTTCTCTAAACATTCTGAAAAGTTGAATGGACAGGGTGACAGATTTGCCCTAAGGAATCAGGTGTTTTCTATCCTCATCTTCCAAGTTTTTAGGCACTTGTGGACATTACTCAATTCTACCACCATGCTTGGTATTTGGGAGATGAAAATCTTCAATGAAGTATAGAGATCGACCAACTTGTCCATTGTGTTCTTGTTGAAAACTTCTCTATTGAAAAGTTGTCGATCAATCATATTCTAAAAATCATCTTGAATTACCTATGATTCTCCCATCAATGATGCATTCAGGAGGATGGCACTGAGCTGATCCTGAAGCTTTGCAAATACTCATTCACAAGTAAGCATTAGCTTTTCCTGTTCTATTGAAACTTGGCCAATAATTACTAATTTCCAACTTATGCTCTCTGTCCAAATTTCCAAGTAATTTTCTTCTATACCAGGTAGGATTTTTTCTGCTACGAGGATATTAACATCAATCTCCATCATTTTCGCAAAATCTTTCAAGATATCCTTCCAAACAGCTTCTTCTTTCCTGATATTTTTCAACTCTTTTTCAATGACCTCCTTTTTGACTAAGGCTTCATCATGCACTACCTTTGCCTTAATAATGAAATCAAATGCAATAGATTTGATTTTGTTCACCCAATTCTTAGTGGTTTTTCCATAAACTTGATATTTCTGTAAACTGTCAATAGTACCTTTTTCAATTTCTCCTCCTTGGCCCCAGATGGTTGACTGATGATCAATGCTAAGTGGCATGGTAGAAGTGTTGACTATGGTCTTCAAGTAAGAAGACAGACTCTATACTTGTTTTAACTAATCTTTCGATTGCTTCTCCCTTTCGGTCCTTTCTACCAGCCTTGTGGCTATGACATTGAAGTTTTGTATGTCGACCTCATGAGTGGATGGGCCCATATCAATCCTTGACACAACAAAGTCTGCCAGAGTGGCTTCATTCACATCTCTTTCAGAAGTGGGTTGAGCTATCTCAAGGCACATGTTTCCTAAATTAGAATCACTTTTTATTCTTGAAGTCACCTTAACCTTCTTCGGCTTCTCAGATCTCTTGAAGAGATCAAAATCTGTATTGAACTCAGGAATCACTAGTTCTTCTACATTCCTTTTCTTCAATAGGCTTTGTTCTAACCATGGTAGTGAAAGATCTTCTGATAGCTCAAGTGCATTGCCTAATAGGAAATCTTTTTTTCAGGTATTGGTGAGGTTACTTTCTCTTTAGGTTTTTCTATTTGATACACTGGATCCTTCAAGGAAGGAGGCTCCATAACTGAAGTAGAATGTGGTACTTCAAGGAGAGGGGATTCAATGAGTATGGAAGAAGATGTGGTCGGTATGGCTTCATCAAACTTTTGATCAAATAGGACTTCTTCTTATTCCTTTTATTATCTTGAAGTAGAACCTATCTCTTTTTCCTTCGACCTTGGTTTCTTCTTCTCCTGCCTGGGTTCATCTCCACATATGTTTTGGAGATTTCTTCTCCTCAGAGGGTCTTCATCTCCACCTCTTCCCTGGGTTCTCTGGTGAGAAAGAATGTCAATAACTAGTGTGTGGGAAGGAACTGATGAAATGGAATTGTCCTGGTCACTTCTTCCCCTTGGTGTCTCTTTCCTACTTACTGGTCTCGTTGCGGTCATCTGAGATATCTTCTTCTTGATCTAGGCTTCTGACTTCTTGATCACGAAACTGGTTCTTTCTCTGACATCTCTAACCTCTGGATCTACCCAATTAAGAGCAGGAAGAGGTTGAGCCTGGATTTCTTTAAAATAGAAGGGATCAATCAGATTTGATTCATCATCTTCAATGCCTTCAACGACCCATTCCATCTTGAAATCTTGAATCTACTTCAGAGTAAACCTTGTCCAGTCTCTTTCTCTGACTTCAAACTCGTCTTCACAATCTTCCCAAAAGTCTTCAAGATTGGTGAAATGAAGGTATCTAGGACCAAGCTTCAAATTATTCTTGACATATCCATTGCTGTCGAAGGGGAATCTCATCTGGTATATATACAAGTTAATCATGGCTAGGGCCTTCTCCATATTTTCAGCCCTCGAGATGGATTCACACTTGTAGTGATTGAGACAAATAGGGAATGCCACTCCCTTGTTCTTCCTATCTTGACATTTCTTTTGAACTAATACCAGTTGTCTGCAAAGCTCAACCAAAACAAGCTTGTCATCCACATACCTTGGCAATTTAGAAGGGTAACCATCAAATCCTCCAACTCAAAGATAGGCAAACCTTGGAAACTGAATGAAGTAGCTACCATACTTCTTTATCAATAATGATGCTTCTTTTGAAATTCTGAGCGCTGTATTTCCTTAAAGTAACCTTACTGCAAGCATTGTGAAAGCATCATTCACTCATCTGAAACATACAAAGCTTTGTTCTAACTGCAACTGCCTGTAGTAATCATAAACTTGTGTTTCCTAATTAAGGATACCTGTGGTAGTCAAACCAAGCCATGATCTCAAATTGGAAATTGCATATACCAAGTAGCATGACATGTTGAATCGTTGACTGGTCTTGAAGTGAATTAGCTGGTCATGTATGCAGTCACTGATAAGGTGGCCCCAATCAATAAATTATTTTCCTGCTGATATGACAATGATGAAGAGATACATCCACATTTCAAACTCGGTTGAGTCTGGGTTCACTATAGTCAGTTGTGTTTGCTTGGAAGTTTATGAAGTCTTTTCAACAAAACCATTTTATGCATAACTCGTGGTCATTGCATTTTCTGAGAAGACATTTATTTGAGGCATTCTTGTGCATTCACATTTTGCATGTATGTCTCCCAGAGCATTTCAAACTGTAGTAGTATCTAATAAAAATCCACCTTCCATTACGCTTTGCTGGGTGTCCATACCTTATTCCACAACTCCTCTTTTGGCATAATCTGAGAGAATGCTAGAAAACATTGTGAAACTGTCTCTTACACCTACCAAGCATATTTGCTTGAAAGATTCTAAAGCATTTTCCATAAATCCATTTTGTAGTATCCTGTAATAGTTGTATTCCATGAAGAGATATTTCTGTTGAGGTGCCTTCAAAACAGTCTGAATGTCTTCAAAGGAGTTTACATGCATCCATTTTATACTGCCATTTCTTTAGGTGGCCTAGAAAGCATTTCAAATGCCATGTTTATGCTTCTATATTTACAGCAAAAACACATTCAAAGCCCCCATTTTGGAAAGTAGGGCAAGAGATGGTATTAAGGGTTATGAAACAATTTATGTGCCAGTTTATTGCATCTACTTCAAGGTTTTTGAGACCTTTTCAATGAAACCATTTCTCGCATATCCTCCAATCATTGCATTCTAATTGGTGACATCTCTTTGAAGTATATTCTTTGCAAGGGTCTATGGATTTTGTCTTTTGTTTCCTATTCTAAAAATGTGTTCATCAAAGTAGTTCAAACTTAAAACACTTAAGCACGATATTCCCCTTCAATAGAGCGGGTTGTGGAATGCAGCTTCACACCTGACGATTGTATTTACTTGAAAGTTTCTAAATCTTTCTCAACAGATCCATTGTTCATCCTACTTCAAAATCTCCCATCTTTGCATAGGCTACATGGAGATGCTAGCGATGGTCATGAAGTTCCAGAACCGCTCCTAAATAAAGACTTGGAAAGCCTTTCCCACCAGTCTGTATAACCATTTCCTCACATACCGAATATCAGGCATCATGTGTGAAATGAAGTGTTTGGATGTTTGTTTAAGTTATGACGAGACACTTCTTCAAAAAGTTCTCAGGGATTGTTAGTGGTTATGAAACGAATGACAACACCTGACGATTAAAACAATGGGTTCATTCATCAGTAGTAAATGTTAGTTTAATTATTGATAAAACTTGCCAATGGAAACATGAGGCCAACAGACTACACCAAGTTTTATACATCTAGGTCTTAGCTTTATAGGAATAACCTCAGTGGAATGTATCAACTGTTCCAACAAGGGGACTTACATGCAATGATAGGGTTTGATGAAACTATCACAATAAAGTGTGTAGAACCCTATGATTCTTAGAAAATTTGTAAATGTGGTTACTACTTATAACTTAAATCCAACAAATCTTGGCTAAATAAAATGCAAAAGTTAAAGGGTTGAGAGAGAATTTGAAATCCTAAGTGACAATCATAATGAAGGAAGATACTGCAGATAGACAAATGCCTTTCATTGAAACCACAATGCTACTAAGAGATGATGCAATCTTCAATGGAAACTAATGATTTTCAAATCACATTCACTCATTAAACACCTAGATTATAGCATGGTTTAATTTGTAAAATGCAATTGAACTGAATTCAACAATAAGGCCCAGGCTAACTATACTCAGCAACTTACAATTAGCAAGCACTAATAGTATGGACCAAAGCACTCATTGAATATCTTTAGCATTCATCCAACATTGCAAAGCACATTTAACTAATTCTAGATTGATGTGAACCATGAAAAGAAAAAGAGATAACACAATGGACAAATTTCCAGCAATCCTGCAAAATCTATTTGTATTGATCACTTCAACAGAGTCTCAACAATTCACCATCAAAGATCTGTTACAATAAGAGAAAAGGATGGCCTTTTTATAGACAAGGCACCATACTAAGTTTTTCATGGATGGTGGAGATTAATTCAACACCAAAGGCCTAGATCTACATAGCATTAAATGAGGTACAACAATTAGTTACATTTTCAGATTTGTCTTTTTGTCTTGACAGAAAAAGACAAACTACAGCCTTAAAATACATTGAATTTGGAAAAAATGAGTACCCATTTGGATGTAGATGACAAAGAGCTAATTTTCAATGCAAAAGAAAGTCAAAATGAAGTCACATGACACTTGAAAATATGGGCTTATGTGGCTTGACAAGATTTCATATTTTCATTGGATCATTCTATCGCTCATCACTTTTGAGTTATCTAAAAAATCTTTTCCAATGAGTTGAATAGTCAAGAAGAGTATGTGGTACATTTTTTATGAAGTCATATCCAACTAGATGCTTGTTGGATCAACATTTGATGACGACAGATTGCTGGAACAAGTGTAGGCAACTGTGAACAAGTCTCAGACATTGAGTTGGATTTGCAAGAATAGCAGTGAAGTAGACTTGATCTCCTATTTCTTCAAGCTCCTAATACTTATCTCCATCATCTTAGATATCATAATGACTTCCTTTTGCATGTGTAGCAACAATTTAGTTGACAAAATGATAATTCTGCATATTTAGATCAGCACTACATCTCTATGTGTTCATCCTTCCAAGACAACTCCAGTAGGCTCCTATGTCTACTCAGACCTATAATTCACAATTCCAAGCATCAATTTCATCTTAGCAAGTCATTTTCCATCATTTTGAATTAAAATATGTCCATTTACAACCATGGATGACTTAGGAACAACTCATTGTCAATGTTGCTTTCTTATGAACAACCTCATAAATTTAGTGGTATTCATATGATTTTTAGTGTTTTCCACCATTTTCAAGTACCCATTTGGCATATATAATGATCTGGGAATTTTTTATACTCATTAGGATCCATTTGGTGGCTTTATTTCACATTTTTAGACCCTTTTTTGCAAAAAAGTGAGATTTTTGGGGGTCACTAGATATTCAGGTGTATTGGCATTAATTAATGTAAAACATGCTCAAAATCCACATAAAATTAATAAAAAAGATTCATCATGATGTAATAGAAGGACATGCAATTCAAATTCATCAAAAAAACCAAGTTTCATGCCTTAAAAATGAGTTTTTTAAGCCAAATTAGTAAAAAGCGGGGATTTTAGCCCTCATTGGATATATCACGTGACATGCAATACTAGTGCTAACACCTTCAGCGGGGATTTGGGTCATCACCTGATCTACTAGCTTTTATGTCCATACTAGATATGTCCAGTGAAGGTTCCTTTTAGTGTGTTGCAAGTATGTGCCTAACCGGTGTTGTCATTGGTGTCAACTGTGCTCTTGTTTTGATGCTTGCTTATAACGAGTTAAGTATTAAAGATAATAAGTATTCTTGATACAGTAGAACAGTCGAGTAGATTGCTCCGCATTTCTTGTAGAATGAATATCTTTATCTATGGATTGGAAGTTAGTTAGAGACATGTCTGAAGATGCTATGTTCCAAGTTTGAGCCTTCGGTATGAAGATTTGAGTGAGTTATGATCACTAGAGTGAAAACTATTTTTTCTGTATATTTGGTGGTGATAGGGAGAATGTATTATGCTCCACATTCCTCCACATTTGAGTATTTTAGTCTGTGGTTCTAGAATCAAGTTTTTAATGATGATAAGTGCCTTCAACTCGAATGGTTCATGATTTGGTGGTCCACAAGCAATCTTTTCTTTATGACAGTAGCTGACAGTGTTTTTTATGTGCTCCAGTTTGAAGAATCTTCTTGATAGAGTGGTTAGAGATTGTGCAGTTGTTCCTAGTGATTACAATGTGCTTGTGGATGTCTCCTGATTATGTTCCTACCTTTGGATTGGTTAACAACTTGAGAAATTTAGATCATGGATGAAGACTGTTCTTAGAATATTTAATGTTAACACCAGTCTTGGACGACTTGGTTGTTCTTATTAATTGTAGAGATACATCGAAGATTGTAGAAGCATGTCATGGTATGGAAGATTACATTTGAGTCCCAGTTAAGGCATAACATGATCTGCATACATCCTTCCCTTAGCTAATTTTGTCTAGGTCGAGACTTATGTCTATGTATGTTTGTAATGCCAAACTTGGAGATGGTTCCAATGGTTGATGAATGTAATGCCAACCTTGATGTACATTCCAAGGTTGATGAAGTGTATAAAAACATGTTAATGAAGTTACGAAAAAGATGTCCTTGTGAGAAAATACGAAAATAAGTGCGAAGGTGTAAGAAGATTAGAGCAGAGGAGTTATATTGTGCTTCAATGGAATTGAACCCAAGCATGGAGTAGATGCTATTAAATCGGTTCACCAATCCTTAGCAGTGAGCCACCACTTGGCAGTGAGCTGATCTTGGCAGTGAGCCCTAACCTTTGCAGTGAACATTTTGGGAAGTGAGCCTCTATTTTTTGGTACTGCTATAACATATTTATATCTGTGGACTAACACCCACTGTGGTTTTTCCCTTATAGGGTTTTCCACATAAAAATCAGGTGTTGCATCTGTTGAATGTGTTATTGTGTTAAGCCTCTTGTTTCATGTTTTCATGGTTAAATCTTAATAATAGTAATTGAGCATTTGATGTGTTTTAGAGACAATTAATTCAGCCCCCCTCTCAATTATCTTGTGCATTTCAACAATTGGTATCAGAGCAAGGTTCCTTGGAAGTAAGCCTAACAGTTTGAGGTCGATCTAGGATGTCTTATAAGAAAGAAGCTCCTTAGTTCAATGGGACGAATTATGCTTTATGAAAGGTATGAATGAAAATCCATCTCCTCTGTCTTGGTTATAGAATATGGAAAGCGACAGAGACAAAGTAAACCATGCCTCATAATGGTTTAACAACTGAAGATGAGATCAAAGAATACGAGTTAAATATAAAAGATAGAGATACTATGTTAGGTGCCTTGTAGGACACTTAGTTGATAAAGGTCATGGATCTGGAAACTACTCATGAAGTCTGGGAAAAGATGAAAATCTGTATGAAGGAGATGAGTCTATTAAAAGTGCCAAATTGCAAGGTCTGAAAGCTTAATATGAGGGTTTAAAGATGAGAGAAGATGGGAACATAATAGCCTACATGCAAAAAGTTGATTGAATTGTCAGTGGAATAAAAGGTATGGGAGGAACTATTGAAGAGAAGGAAGTTGTGATGAAAATTCTTAGGTCATAACCTAAATCCTACAGTCACAAGGTAGCTGCAATTGAAGAAGTAATGACTATGAAAGATGTCACCAAGGATCAGTTTCTAGGAAAGCTTATAGCTTTTGAGATGAGAGAGCTTGGTGATGCTCTGTCGAAGATTTAGACTCCTTTCAAAGCTAGTACTTCAGAGAAGATCTCCAGAGCTGAAAAGTAGAAGGTGGAACCTGATGATGAGCTTGATGAAACTGAGGCAAATTTTGTTGACATATTGCAAAGAGGTTTTGGTAAGTTTAAAGGAAAATTACCTTTCAAATTTTTTACATGTGGTAAGGTTGGTCACTATGCTTCTAGATGTCCTAAGAGAATTGAAAGGAATAGAAAAAGATTTGAGAATAGACCTAGGGTTCCAAAGAAATGCTACTATGTTAGAGATCTTGATGATGAAGGTGTGACAGATGATGAATCTGATGATGCTAGTACTAGTACAAATGCGTGCTTGTTTATTGCAATTAAAGAAGAACCTATGTCTACTAATCCTGCTAGTTGTGTGAAGGAAGAAAAACTAGTAGAAGAAAGTTCTTTGGTTGTTTAGGTTGAGAAAGATAAGGATAAATGGATTATTGATAGTGGATGCTCACATCACATGACCAGTGACAAAAGTAAGTTTGTGATTTTGGAAAAGTATGATGGAGTACTAGTTAGGTTTGGAGATAATGAAGCTGGTAAGATTTGTGGAAAAGGGTGTATTTCTTTTGATGGAAAGCACAAAACTGATAATGTCCTATATGTGAAAGGTTTAAAGCATAATCTCTTGAGTGTTGGACAGATGTGTGACAAAGGTTATGATCTAAGATTCAAAGGTAATGGGTGCAAGATCATGGAAAGCTCAGGAATAGTGATTGCTACCAGTAAGAAGACCAGAGGTAACATTTACCAATTAAGAGGAACTAATGATTATTGTTTATTGGCTCAAATAGATGAGAGTTGATTGTGGCATAGAAGGATGTGTCATATCAATTTTGACAATTTGGTGAAGATAAGCTCTACACATGCTATAAGAGATCTACCTAAACTTGTGAAGCCTACCAACACCATTTACAAGGAGTGTCAATTTGGAAAATAAACAAGAACAAGTTTCAAACGTAAAAAATAATTTTCTGCTAGATTGTTGGAGCTAGTACATACAGATTTGTATGGTCCTACAAGAACAAGAAGTCTACAAGGTAACAAGTATTTTATATTACTTATTGATGATTATTCTAGAATCACTTGGGTCACTTTTCTAAAAGAAAAATATGAAGCCCTAGACAAGTTCAAGGTTTTCAAGGCAATGGTTGAGAATGAGTTAGAATTGAGGATCAAATGCTTAAGGTATGATAGAGGAGTTGAGTTCACATCAAATGAATTCAATACTTTCTATAAAGAACAAGGGATAAGGATACAGTTGTCTGTACCTTGGACTCCTTAGTAGAATGGAGTTGTTGAAAGAAAGAACAAGATAATTCAAGAGGCTACTAGTACTATGTTAAAGGAAGATGACCTAACGGAAGTTTACTGGAGAGAAGCCATACATATTGTTGTGTACATCCTAAATAGAGTTCAAGTCAAAGGTAACAGCTCTAAAACTACTTTTAAATTATGGTATGGAAGAGTTCCTATAGTGAAGTATTTCAATTTTTTTGGTAATAAGTGTTATATCAGAAGAGAAGAACTAGGCAAGTTTGTTGCTAGATGTGATGAAGGGATTTTTCTTGGTTACTCTACCAAGAGTAAGGCCTACCGGTGCTACAATAAGAGACTAAAGAAGATTGTTGAGAGTGCTAATGTGAAGGTGGATGAAGACAAGGAAAGAATATCATATCTGATTTGCTATGAATCAGATCAACCTATGGCTATAGTGAATGAAGAAAAAATTAAACAAGGAGACAATCAAGATGAAGAAGAGGCTCTGGAGAGTGTTGTTAAGACTCCCAGGTATGTAAGGATTAATCGTTCTAAAGATCAAATTATAGGTGACAAAAACAAAGGGGTGTTGACAAGGAAAAGAACTGCAGAAGAACAAGTGAATTACTGTTTGCCTTCAAAAGTTGAACCAAAAACTATGAATGAAGCTTGCAATGATGAAAATTGGGTAAAAGCCATGAACGAAGAGCTGATGCATATAGAGAAGAATTAAACTTGGGAATTGGTTCCTAGACCTGCTGATAAGAATGTCATTGGAACTAAATGGTTTTTCAGAAACAAGCTGAATGAAAATGAAGAAGTTGTAAGAAAAAAGCAAGGATTGTGTTCAAAGGATCTTCTCAAATTGAAGGAATAGATTTTAAAGAGACTTTTACTTCAGTGGCTAGGATTGAAGCAATCAGAATATTTCTAGCATTTATAGCTCACAAAGATTTCAAAGTGTATTAGATGGATGTGAAGTCTATATTCTTGAATGGTGAGTTGGAAGACATTGAGCAACCCAAAGGATTTCATCTATCAAACCAAGGTGATATGTTATGTAGATTGAACAAATCCCTATATGGACTGAAGCAAGCCCCCAGAGCCTGGTATGCAATGTTAGACAAGTATTTGCTGCAATTAGGCTTAAGTAAGGGCATTGCTGACAACAATCTCTATTTCAAAATCATTGATAATCAAATCCTAATTGTTGTATTTTTTTTTATGACATTATCTTTAGAGGAAATGAAGGTATGTACGTGAAGTTTGCAGAAGTATACAAAATTAATTTGAGATGTCTATGTTTGGTGAAATGAATTTCTTTCTAGGTCTGCAAATTACTCAATCAGATAAATGAATCTTCATTTCTCAGTCTAAGTATGTGAAAGAGTTGTTGAAGAAGTTTGGGATGGAGGACTCCAATCCAGTATGCACTTCCATGGTGACTAGTTACAAGTTGATCAAAACTGATGAATCACCTAAGACTAATAAGAAAAGGTACAGATCTATTATTGGAGTATTACTTTATTTAACTCAAACTAGACATGATATAATGCCTGTAGTATGTATTGTGGAAAGATTTCAAGAAGATCCTAGAGAGTCACATGTAATGGCAGTCAAGAGAATCTTGAGGTATTTGAAAGGCACATCAAATCATGGCTTATGGTATCCAAAAGAAAATGATTTCACTCTCAGTTCTTATATAGATGCAAATTGGGCTGGAGATGTTGATGACAGAAAAAGTACAAGTGGAGGCACTTTCTTCTTGGGAAATAGATCAGTTTCATGGTTGAGCAAGAAGTGAGATTCAATCTCCTTATCTACTATAGAATCATAGTGTATTGTAGCAACATGTTGTTGCACTCAAGTGTTGTGGATGAAGCAAACTTTGAAGGATATAAGAGTTGTGTATGAAGATCCAATTGCAATCTTTTGTGAAAATACAACTGCCATAAACATTTCAAAGAATCTAGTGATGCACTCAAGAATAAAGCATATATCAATAAGTTATCACTTTTTGAGAGAAAAGGTGATAGAGAATGAAGTAAAGATGGAATATGTGTCCACAAAGGATCAAATTGCAGATATTTTCACTAAGCCTCTCTCTAAGGATATCTTTGAGTATCTCAGAGAAAAGTTAGGGGTTATTACCCCTCCTACTCTGAACTAAGATGCATAAGAATGCATCAGTCTAGTGGTGTCCAAAGCCTCATTCTTTGATCTCGATTGATGTTTTGAGAGCTACCTCTCAGGGGGAGTAGCAAGTGTTTCTAATATGTGTTCCTGACAAAGAATAGTAAGTGTTACAATATTTATGAAAGAGAAATTTGATCAGAGCAACAGAGTACAAGTATGTGCTCTTTGCCATTGATGTCAAAGGGGGAGAGAAATCATGTGAAAAACTCAAGGGGAGAAAGAGTGCAGATGTATAAAAAGAAAGGGGGAGTATCTTGTCTTCATGGTCTTTCCAATTTTTCACATCATATGTTGCCATCAATGACAAAGGGGGATATTGTTGCAAGTATGTGCCTAATCGGTGTTGTCATTGATGTCAACATATCTATGTTTTCATTGGTGTCAATTGTACTCTTGTTTTGATGCTTGCTTGTAATGAGTTAAGTATTTTAGATAATACGTATTCCTGATACAGCAGAACAGTCTAGTAGATTGCTTCACATTTCTTGTAGAATAAATATCTTTGTCTACGGATTGGAAGTTAGTTAGAGACATGTTTGAAGATGCTATGTTCCAAGTTTGAGCCTCTGGTATGGAGATTTGAGTGAGTTATGATCACCAGAGTGAAAACTACTTTTTCTATATATTTGGTGGTGACAGGGAGAATGTATTATGCTCCACATTCCTTTGTATTTAAGTATTTCAATCTGTGGTTCTAGAATTAAGTTTGTAATTATGATAAGTGCCTTCAACTTGAATGGTTCGTGATTTGGTGGTTCGCAAGTGATCTTTTCTTTATGATAGTAGCTGACATTGTTGTTTATGTGATCTAGTTTGAAGAATCTTCTTGATAGAGTGGTTAGATATTGTGTACTTGTTCCTAGTGATTACAATGTGCTTGTGGGTGTCTCTTGATCATGTTCCTACCTTTGGATTGATCCACAAAGAGAAATTTGGATCATGGATGAAGACTATTCTTAGAAGACTTAATGTTAACACCCGTCTTGGCCGACTTGGTTGTTCTTACTACTTGCGGAGATACATCAAAGATTGTGGAAGCATGTTGTGGCGTGGAAGATTGCATTTGAGTCCCAACTAAGGCATAACGTGATCCACATACATCCTTCCCTTAGCTAATTTTGTTTAGGTTGAGACCTATGTATATGTATGTTTGTAATACCGACCTTGGAGATTGTTACAATGGTTGATGAATGTAATGCTAACCTTGATGTTCATTCCAAGGTTGTTGAATTGTATAAAAACATGTAAATGAAGTTGCAAAAAAGATGTCCTTGTGAGAAAATGTGAAGATAAGTGTGAACGTGTAATAAGAGCAGAGCAGTGGAGTTATACTGTGCTTCAATGGAACTGAACCCAGGCATGGAGTAGATGATATTAAATCAGTTCATCAATCCTTGGTAGTGAGCCCTAACATTTGCAATGAGCATTTTGGGTACTGAGCCTTTGTTTTTTGATATTGCTATAACATATATTATATATTTGGGCTAACACCCACCATGTTTTTTCCTTTATAGGGTTTTCCACGTAAAAATCTGGTGTCTCATGTGTTGAATGTGTTATTGTGTTGAGTCTCTTGTTTCATGTTTTCATGGTTAAATCTTAATAACAGTAATTGAGCATTTGATGTGTTTTAGAGACAACTGATTCACCACCTCTCTCTCAGTTGTCTTGTGCATTTCAACGTAGCACATATCCTATAAGATTCAATTTTAGCGCTAGGTCTCAACAGAGGTCTACAGCAGGGTTTTTACTCTGCACCGGACCGATGGGGATTTTGGCAACAATGGGATATGTCTAGTAAGGACCAGATTTAATGTTTATCATATGTAGTGGGAATTGTTCTCTTTTCTTTCAAATTACTTCAATAGAGTTTTTAAGACAAGAAGATATATCCTATGAGTGCATTTTTAGCGCCGATCCTGTGAAGTGGGTTTTTAGCACTTATCTTGTGCAGTGGCTTTTCAGCGCAATGTCTAGTAGAGGTTATTTTTCCTGCAAATTGTAGTAGAGGTCAATTTTCCCATTAGATTTTGAAAGTGTCCTGAGTGATAGTATATTGAAAGTTATATTTAAGTATAGTATAAGTTGGATATTTAATTTCTTATACTTTAAATATTTTTAAATATACTATCAAGATGTTTGAGATAGGTCCCAGATCGATGGGATTTAACATGTAGATTCTAGATTTTTGAGGATCCACCAGATTTCAGACTTAATTTTTTAGGGTTTCAGGACATCAGACTTAGCTAATTTCAGGGTTTCGGGACTTTGCATCAAGATGAAAGTATATGGACCCCTTAATGAAACCTTGTGGAATTTTAACATGATTTTGCAACTCTAAAGCATGGAAACTAGGAATTCCAACAAGACACCTCCTGCAATAGCAATTTCAAGCACTATGTCCAGTGACATGCAATTTTATCGCAAACTTCAGTAACACCCAATTTCAGCACAAAATGCAACAAATGGTTGTTTCTAAAGTACAAACCCAATCAAGACTCCTCCAAATCAATCATGAAAGACATATAATGACATCCAACATACCAGATACTCAAATTTATAACCAATCCTACATTCTAAGCACTATTTTACCTTCTCATCATCATAAGGAAGAAAGGTTGAGACTCCAAGCCAAAGCGAAAGAGGGGGTCTCCATTTGGCAAAATGGGGCATGTGTGCAAGGCACAACATGTTCCATAAGTTAGGTAAACTTAGGATTTAGTTTAATAACTTCAATATAGTTAACTGATATAAGTTAGCACACCTTTACCAAAATACTAGAGTTGATTTGATCTCCCCTTAAGACATTCTCTTAACTCCCCTTAAGCCATCCCCTAGCTATGTTCCATAAGTTAGGTAAACTTAGGATTTAGTTTAATAACTTCAATATAGTTAATTGATTCCATCTCCCCTTGAGAAATCCTCTTAACTCCCCTTAAGCCATCCACTTAACTCCTCTTAAGTCATCCCCTAGCTATGTTCCATAAGTTAGGTAAACTTAGGATTTAGTTTAATAACTTCAATATAATTAAATGCTATAAGTTAGCACACCCTTACCAAAATACTAGAGTTGATTCCATCTCCCCTTAAGACATCCTCTTAAATCCCCTTAACCCATCCTCTTAACTCCCCTTAAGCCATCCCCTAGCTATGTTCCATAAGCTAGGTAAGTACGATTTAGTGTAATTAGGTAGTTCTTAGAATGTGAGTTTTGGATTAAGTATATTTATACGTAATTGATTTACTAGTGTGCATCTCTGCTAATTGATTGCATCTCCCCTTAAGCCATCCCCTACCTAAGTTTCAAAAATTAGGTAATTTTAATTTACTTTAATAGTAACTGTTGGATTTGATTTAGTTTAATGTATTTCAGGTCTCCAATAACTAGTTGGAATGATTATCACTAAGACAGTGCATTCAACATTTGACATTCATATTGGATTTCCTATGCTACTACATATCATTTCAATGTATGGAGTTTCTATCATAATTTTGCAACTTTATTTTATATAATTTTCTCACCTGACTTATAGTTGTATTTATAGTTTTAATTTATTTATTTATAGTTTTAATTAATTTATCACAGATCTGTTTTAGGTAGATCCTACAACTAGATGACATAATTGTCATCATTTGTACATTCTATGCAAGTGAGATATGACATCCCTTCAAATCAAAGAAATTAAATTATATTTTATAATTTACTATATCTAGGAGTCCAAAACCTTGAAATAGGACTCATATAATTGTAATTTTGACTATATATTTTGACTTAGAATTATTCCAAATTTTTGTGGTTGTAAATTAACCTTTTTTGGATATATATCCTATTTAAATAGTCAATAAAAAAATTTATACTTGAGGATTGAAGACTTGACTATGGAATAGATTTTTTCAATTTTGGAGTTGCTTTCAAGTTATTTTCTTAGTTTTTAATCTTCTCCAAAAAAATATGCTATGTTTCTTTGAACTATATTTTCTACTTGATTCACCTAAGATATATAGAATTTATGCATCCTTTTAGAAGAAGTTGAAATATCGATGAAAGCTTTTCCTTAACCCTTTGATCTAGAAGAAGAAGGAAGTTGATTAACATTAACTTGAGTAGTAGGAGAGGGTAGCATTTCCACCTTCATATTAATATTCTTGATTCTCCTAGATCACTTCCTAATAAGCTACAAACCTGACTCATCCTATCATATATATGCAAATTAGATTGAGAGGGATTTAGCATAGCATACTGGGTGACACCAATATTACAACTCCCTATTTAATAAAAAAAGTGAAGCTAGATAATCTCATGACCCCATGAGTGACAAGTAAAAGAAGATTACAATCCTAGAAAAGTGCATCTCTTTCCTATTCCAACTTGGAGGTTAAGGGTGAATTCACCTCGCCTCAAAATTCAATTACTATATAAATTGTTCACTACATTTTCACTTGAATTATGTAAAACATGACCATTATATAAATAAATATGAACTTTTCATTATGAGATGAATGTACAAACTATAAATGTATTTCAATATTTTTTATTATATATTATTTCCAATATATTACTTCATCTTATTACCTATTTTACCTAATATGTTATGCTTCACCACATAATAAATTCTCTTTGATAACATGTTTATAGGTAAATTTTGTGTATATTATTTGTTCTTGTGGGAATTTATATTTCTTGTTACTATTTAGTAGGGTCATCAAATGATTGATATTCATATATGTTGAATAATATTGTATAATACTACTATTGGGCTCTAATGGCATGCATGTGTAGGTATTCTATACAGACCCACGGTCTGTAGTAGGCAGCAGTCCGCATGTCCCCAATCCTCTTTTTCATGTTATTTTTGGTTGCAGATTGGGCTCTGGTGTGTAGATTCTAGCATGGGGAGGGGTGTGACAACTTGTGGGGGATCTATTACTTATTCTCTTTCATTTCTTCTATGTTTGTTCTTTGTTCGGTGCTAATGTTGGGTGCTAAGATTTGAGGAGATCAAAGGGGTCTCCATCTGCCATTTTCTTTTGTTCATGGACTCAAATGAGGCATTTAGCATCATTTATAATATGGACTTTTGAGCCTCCTTACATGTGAGCTCTTTGTCTTCATCCAAGCGTGGTGCTAGGAACAAGTTTTTGTTTAATGATGTGGGGAACATTGCATTGGCTCCATTTGGGGGCCCTTGGATCTTGAAAATCAATTGGTATTTGAAGCGGTGCTTGGATAGGCCTATTCTAGTTATTCAACTAGAATTTATTGCTAAAGATGTTGATTACTTCACTAATCATACTTTGATCTACAAATTCATGGGGATGCGGGTCTCACTTTCGTTCTTGGACTCGTGGGTTAGGACTTGGAACCATGAAGGTGAAATAGAGGTGATGTTGTTGGCTAACAGTTTTTTATGGTTATTTTTAATTGCATGGCTAATTGATATAGGGTTTTTGAAGGAGGTCCATATTTTCACAATTAGATTGGTTTGTTTTTGAATTCATGGCACACTAGCTTTAATCCTTTGGAGGAGCTCCCAAATCGGGTCCTGGTGTGAGTGCACCTTCCTTGGTTTCTAGTGGAATACTGGAGAACTGATATCTTGCACATGGTCATATTGCTACTGGGAAAACTGGTGGGTCCTTCACAACAAATGTAGGATTGAAGGGTAATGACCTTTGCTCACATCTATGTGGAAATAGATTTGAGCAACCCTCTTCCATATTCTTTGGAAATTCAGGTGGGCTCATCTTCTTAGGTGCAGCAGCTGGACTATGAGGCTCTTCCTTTCCATTGTTGGTTGTTTCATGAATATGGTCATTTGCAGTGTAGATGTCCAAAGTTTCATTCTTCTAAGCCTCATCCTTCTCCACCACCTTGTAAGCTTGCTAAGGAGGACAAGGGTAAGTCCCATATTCTGGGTGCAAGGACTGATAATGAGGGTTTTATTCTTGCTAAGACTCACAATAGAAACCATGGAATGAAAAGAACTTTCAAGGAGAGATAGGAAGTGGAAAATTTCAATTGCTTTGATGTGTTGGATGACCTTAGCCAGTAGGAGATGAACCCTGGTATGATGGCCTTTGATTCAAGTGGTTTGGGGGCAGTACAGGAGGGTCCTACTCCTATTGATCCACCTTGCATTTTGGAAGGTGGATTATCTCTTGCTCAAATGGATATGGATCAAAGCCTTTTGGACGCGGGGGTTCTTGTGGCTCCTGGTGCTTTAGCTAAGACTGAGGTGGAATCTTATCCTCCTATGGAGTAGATGGTGGCAAGTGTAGGTAAAGGTAATAGGGCTTCCCCTTCTTTAGGGCTTCATCAGAAAAATCCCAAGAAAGGGGTTTTGGAGAAACCCTCCAAAGTTGGAAGTAAGAAGGATTTGGAGAAAATCAAGATCATGAGGGAAACTTTGGTGGAATCAGGTTCCATTAAGAATCTTGACTCCCATTTTTCCTAATCCCAGAAATGATCATCCTCTCATGGAATGTAAGGGGTTTGAACTGTAGCCCTCGACAAAAAGTTGTTCAGGATTTGGTTCATAAGCATTCTCCTGATGTGCTCTTCATCCAGGAAACTAAGCTTTCAGTTGAGAATATGTGTGGTGTGGTGCCTAAACTTTGGGGGAATGGTTAGTGCTAGTGCATTGGTGCCCAAGTTAAGTCTAGGGGTCTAGCATGTTTATGGAATCCTCTAAAGTTTTGCCTTCTTTGGTGGATGTCTTGTAAGTCTTCTATTTCGATGGTTACCTTGAGCTTGGAAATTGGAGAAACTGATCTTCTTTCCAATATTTATGCTCCTACAAATTTGCATGGTAAGTAGTGCCTTTGGTCCCATATTTGGTTCATTTGAAGTACTGTTCCTCTTTTTCCATAGATTATAGCTAGTGATTTTAATACTATTACTGATCTGGGTGAAAAGAGGGGAGGTGTTCCAATATTGGAGCCTTCTACTTTTCTTTTCTGGGATAATATTTATGTCTTAAACCTTGTGGATATCAAGCCTAGTAAAGGTTAGTTTACATGGAACAATAGACAATTAGGGGAGGAATGTATTATTGAGAGGCTTGATAGGTTTCTAGTCTCTTTCTTCTGGATTGGTGATTCTTGGTCTACTAGCTCTGAGATTCTAGATTGGAAGGTTTCTCATCATTGGCCAATCAAGCTTTCTACTTCATTGTCTTGGGTTGATCGTTATCCCTCTTTCAAGTTTCAACTTATGTGGTTGTGAGACCCCTCTCTACAAGAGCTCATGGCTGAATGGTGGCACAGTGGCAGACCTGCTTTTGGCACTGCAATGTTTTCTTTTGTTAGGAAATTGTAGTATGTGAAATACCAGCTCAAAAGGTGGAATAAGAAGTGTTTTGGTAACATCTTCCAGGCTAAGAGTATCACTCAAGTACATTTGGATGCTATTACTCGGGAGATCAAAGAGTCTACTCTTTTTGAGGAGTCTCTTTTAGAGGAGGGTCAGGTACTAAAATCCCTAGAGGAGTGTGAGTTGCAGGAGGAGATCTATTGGAAACAAAAGGCATGAGTTGATTGGTTGTAGGAGGGAGGCAGAAACACCACCTTTTTCTTCAACTCAATGAAAGCCAGGAGACATGGAAACTCTATCCCTTTCCTTATGAATGCTAGGGGTGAGCATGTGTCTTCTTTGGGAGAAATTTCCAAGGAGGCTTCTCTTTACTTTGCCTCCTTGTTCAGAGAGGATTCTTCAGATGTGAAGGGGGAAGGAAATCATATTCTGTCTTGTATCTCTTCTTTGGTTTCTAGGGAAATGAATGGGCATCTCCTACACTACATTTCCCTAGAGGAGTTAGAGGCCACTATTTTTCAGATGAAGAAGGGGAAAGCCCCTGGTCCTGACAACTTTCCAATTGAGGTTTTTTAGGAATTTTGGGACATTATAAATTTGGATTTGTTAGAGGTGGTGTGTGAAATTTAGAGGAACAAGTAGATTTTGAGGGCTATGAATTCCACTTTCCTTGCACTCATCCCTAAATGTGATGGTACTGATAGATTGAGTATGTTTCGACCCATTACTCTTTGTAATGTGGTCTATAAGATTTTGTCTAAATTGATTACTAAGAGACTAAAGAAGTGGATAAGCTTGCTTGTGTTGGAGGAACAAGGAGGCTTTATGGTGGATAGGTAAGTCTTGGATGGTGTTATTATTGCTACTAAAACTATTCACTATATGGCGACCTCGAAAGAAAAGGCTATGTTCATCAAACTTGATATGGCAAAGGCTTATGATAGATTTAAGTGGTCCTTCTTATGAAAAGTGCTTATTGCTTTTGGTTTTCTCAAAGAATGGGTGGTGTGGGTTATGAGTTGTGTTTTGACCACTTGTTTCTTGGTTTTAGTTAATGGGGGACTGTCTTCTTTATTTGGAGCTTCTAGAGGTCTTCAATAGGGGGATCCTCTCTCCTTATCTTTTTATTCTTCTAGATGAAGGTCTAGGAAGGCTTATTAAGAGCCATGTTGGTTAAGGTCTAATTCAAGGTTGCGTGTGGGGCAATGGATTGCCTCCTTAGTCTCACATGCAATTTGTTGATGATTCAGCTCTAATGGGTATGGCCAAGGTTTGTGAGCCCAGTAATTTTTGTAAGGCTTTGGACATCTATCTTACTGCTTCTGGTTGGCTGATTAATGAGGATAAATCCTCCATTTTCTTCTTTAATACCCCTGTGCTCATTCAATAGCGGATTGCCCATATTCTGAGATTTTAAATTGGTCACTTGCCTTTGACTTATCTCGGCATTCCTATCTCTACTGGTACTTTGCCTAGGGGTTCTTGGCAAAATATTTTGGACACGTTTCTCATGGAAGTGGACCATTGGACTCATAGATGATTGTCCTTCGCTAATCAGGTGCAACTTCTTAAGTTGGTGGTGTAGGCTCTTCCCAATTATAGGTGTATGCTTCAGGTGGCCTCTGTTGGTTTTATTAAGGATTTGGACTCTTTGGCCAACCAATTTTTATGGGTTGGTTGTTTGATGTCTTCAAAGTGGAGTCTGATGATTTGGGAAATTGTCTGTAGGCCTAAACATCTTGGTGGTTTTGGGCTTTGGTAGTCCACTTTGGCTTGTTTTTATTTGTCTACAAAATTGTATTGAATATGGTGTATTGAACAGGATCATTTCTGGACCAAGGTTATTAATCACAAATACCTACGTAGCATTCCAAAGGTTGAGATTCCTCAGTTTTCTCTTGTGGGGAAAGGTTAGATGATTTGGGACAATCTTAAAAAGGAGCTAAGTTGATCAAGGATGGCTTGTTTTGGATCTGTAATAGGGGGTTGAGGTTGTATTATGTCTTGACTCTTGGGATGGGTCCCCTCCAATCATATGTAAGTATCCCAATCTGTAGAATCTTTTTCAATGCTTTCTAGGGGTTGGCTGGTCACACGCAGTGGATTTCAAAACTACTTATCTTTGTGGGCATGTGGAAGTATCTAGATGGAAGGATCCTAGTGAGTGTCCTGTTGGTGGATTAGAGGAGGATTGCATGGAGCTAAGGAACATTCTTGCAAGTAAAGAATGCAGCTCTCTTAGGGAGAGGGATGCCTTGGCTTGGAGTTCAGACCCTAAGGGGGTGTTCACGGTGGCTAGTGGATATCAAGAGATGATCTTCCAATAGTATGTGGGAATGGAAGTTCCTTGGTGTAGACATGTTTGGAACAAATTTTCCTGGACTAAGTGTAATTATTTTTTGTGGACTTTAGCTTGGAACAGGTGCCTAACTTGGGATAATCTTTAGAAGTGAGGATTCCTGGGCCCTTTTGTTTGTATTATCTATGGTTGTAGTGAAGAGGATTCCTCTCACCTATTCTTTTGGTGTCCTTTCTCTATGCTTCTTTGGCATTTTTGGTGGGGTATTTGGAGACACCCTTGTGTTCATGCTTCTTCTCTATTTTATTTCTGGAATAGTTTGGGGAGACCTCTGACTCAGGCTTCTTTCCTCCAGATTGTGTGGGGTATTGGTCCTGCTTTCATCCTATGGCAAATTTGGCTTGAAAGGAATTGCAAGATTTTTCATGGTGAAAATTTGATGATCCAACAAGTTTGGCAGAGAATTGTTGGTATGATTCAGGAGACTATGGAAGCCAAATGTGAGGTGTATTTTCCTTTGGATAGGGGTGACAAGGAGATTATGAATATTTTGGGCCTTCGTAGTCTTTCCTTTGATTCTTTTTGTGTGCAAAAAGGTAGAATTGATGAAAAGAAGGTTTAGAGAGTTGGGGGCTAGTCACCTCCTTCGAAGGATGTTTTGAAGATCAACATTGATGGCTCTTCTAGAGTTAATCCTAGGCCTGCTGGGATAGGTGGGGCTGGGAGAGATAGCTTTGGTTATGTTATTTTCCTATTTTCCATTCATAAAGGGTAGCAAACCAATAATCTTATGGAGGGTTTAGCCATTCTTTGGGCTATTGAGTGTGCCTGTGCTCTTGGTTGGCGTAAGATTATCTATGAATCAAACTCTCAGATCATTGTTAATTTATTGAATGAGCATAATTTGTAGGGGGTTAATTAGCAGCTTGTTTTGGTTGTTTGGCATATTTTGTGGCTTTGTTCCATGCTGGAGGTAGTGTCTTTTACTCACATCCCTTGAGAATGGAATAGGGTTGCTGACTATTTGGTCAAATGGGCTTCTAAGCATGCTAGTGACTGGAAGATTGAGGGATGGGAATAGTTATCCCCAGAGTATTGCCATGTTTTAGTGAAGATTATTTTAGAGGACATGGTTAGTTTTTGTTGGCTGGTGGTTGGTTTGGTTGTGGGATTGAGTCTTGGTTGGGTGTTTGATGGTTTGGTGATCCTACTTCTCTTTGGGTACCTTTGTGGACCCTGATTTCTTTGTATTTCTGACTTTCTGATATTAATAAATTTTTACCCTCTTTTTATTAGAAAAAAGAATATTGAATATATATTTTTTCAATTACAACAATTTTAATTAGTGTTATGTGGTGCAAATTAGAGGGAATGATAGTATGTATAAACTAAATCAATCCTCCTTTTTCACTTACACTCAACATTAGGAGATAGGAACTGAGCTTATTCACTATGAAGGATCAAGCTACTAATTTCTATTCCTTTTTATGCTCTTGTAGATGAATGGATGCTCCAATTAGGTTTTCACAAGATTTAGGTAACCTTATTACATGAAACCCTAATTGTAAAGAATGCCAAAATAGACTGATTTCTGAAACAGAGGCTGGAAAACAAACTATAGAAATGTGGATCAGAAGTGTCAGTGATTGTGTACCTAGACATTGGAGGCATGTTAGACTAGGGCACCCGCCCCATAGTCTAGAAAGACTTCCGATGATGAAACTTTTTACAACAAGTATCAAAGTCTCTGAAAAGGGTTGTAGATCATGGGTTTGAAGCCCTATTAGACTAGGGCATCCGCCCCATAGTTCAAAACTTCTCTGATGATGAAACTAAAAGTTCTACAACAATTGTACTTGCAATACCTATTCTTCCTCTGGTCCTTCCTACCAAATCTTTCTGAATGTAACATGCACATACAAAAGAAGGATAAGGATGGTTGTGGCTATATAGGAGCTTGCCTCACTCAAACCCTATCTTTGGTATTTCTATCTCAACAATACCCAATGATAAAGTATGCAGATGTGTGTGCTTAGAAATCAAGTGTGTAAGAATAAATGCAAGATCATAAATGACTCAAACATCAAAGATAGATCCACACAATGTTTCACTCAAGGAAACAACTTCACCTCAAGAAGACAATAGTGATGAAGACTTGTAGAATAAGAAGGTGAGACACTCATATCCACGGAGAATTCCAAAACTCAAGTTGGAGGCTTCAACCCTTCTCTTGATAATACAAAGGGATTGATAAAACCCTAGGAAGAGCAAGATAGACTCATGATCTTGATTCCTAATCTTCTTCAAACATCTCCATGATAGCAAATATCAATATCTTCAAAGAGCTTCAACAAAGTGCAGATCTTCAATAGCAGCAGTAGTAGAATTTTGGCATAATAATCTTACATGAGAGTTGTGTTTGATAAAATGGTTTTCAATTCTCTTTAAATACCTAACCTTAGAAATGAAAACACTCGCAATAAGACACCAACATCATGTGAAATCCAAAATTTGAATTCAGAATCCTAAGGTGCGCGGAACAAGTTGACACCCCTCAAGAAATAGGACCCAAAAATTTAGGGCTGGACTAGGGCAAGGGTGCCCAAGTCCAAGACCAAAATTTCACTTAAGGTCTAGCTTAAGGGGGTCCAGAACATTTGGAATCTAAGGTTTGTTTTTAGGTTTTGTCAGTTATTGCTTCGAAATGTGACATTTCCTCAATAGGGTACATGTTAATGAGGGTTTAGGTAGGTCCAAGAACAAAAAGGGTAAGAGGACACCAAAGGAGAGGAGCTAAACTATATGAAATTGTGTTAATCCATGCAGAATTATAATTTTTGACATAACATTTAGTCCCCACTTTAGTGGCCATATGGCACTACGTGCATATGCAACTAAAGGAAAGTAAATACTTCAATCATGAAAAGGATACCCAAAAGGATATTGTAGAGGAAGTTGAATTGTTTCCATGAAAGAGGAAGAAGCCCCCAGGCTATAATCATGTAAGATCACAAAGTGAGTGACCACATCCTGCAAAGAAACACTTGTCAAATAATCCAAATCATATCATCCTGCAAACAACAAATGAATGGGTCATTCATAAGCACTAAGGGGATTGAGTGATGAGATAAGATAAGGGTGGAAATTGAGGGAGATATATGCCCCCCTATTTTTTCTACTTGCTTAGTCTAAAAAGGAGAAACAAGGTGGTAGTCTTCGCACATAGATTTCAGGGAAAGATGATGAGAAATGTTTTGTGAGGGTCATTTTTGTAAACAACACCAATGAACTAAGCATTAGGCTAGATGGAGGGTGGAATCAAGAATCCAACATAAATAGTGTGAAAATCCAAGTTTGGCAACCCAAGATAGAGTCATATTAGTAAAACTGTAGATTATTGCACCTAGATAGTGATAGGAATTCTTACCCTTTTACTATAAGTAAAGGTAGTTTTGACTTTCTCACTATTCAGTCTTGTTTTCTTGTTGTAGAGAAGAAAATGAGAAGGTGAAAGAGATCAACCATGCCGACTTGATGCTCATACCAACTTTCGAGGATAGAGGTGCTCTATTCTCAGGTTGTAGACAGGTGGATTGAGCTAGAGGTAGGGCTCTAAACTTCACTTCTGTCATAGTTCTTTCATGTTTTTGTGATTTTTGTTATTTTTTGTGCCATGTAGAATGATCTAAATAGGGTTCTGGTGTAGTCACAGTTAGGAGGGTCCACAAAGTGAACAGTCTAGACTGTGTAGCAAGAGTAAACACAACAAAAGAAACTCAATTATAGAATGCAGATTTAGTCATCAGTATATCATTTATTCAAAATACAAACATGCCGGCAACATGTGGGCTTACAGATTAGGGCTCATAGGCCTAATTACAATATATGAGCAAGATATGGCTTTGAAGTGCCTTATAGAAGAAAATCTAACTTATGATCTATCTATTACTGACTAACTACTTTCCTATGCATCTATTACATGATTATATATCATCTCCAGATCACAAGATTCCTCTGCATCGGCCAAACAAATTATAAACTCCAATGAAAGAGATGTAACATGTGTACATAGATAGGTTAGACCTAAACATATGGAAATCCTCTGCAAGGGAATGAAACAACATGTGGATCTCAAGGAAGGTCGGCCAAGACCCAAACTATCTTGAATGATATGTCATTTAGCTCCACAAGTCATAGAAGTGCTCTGTAAGTCTTCTCGTTTAGCTATTTATCTGAGACTATCTAAATGCTCTGCTCTGAGAAAATAGTTGATCTTCTGATAGTGATATCTTTCATGAAACTGACCCAAATGATCTAAATTTTGGATATGATGTGCATGAAGATGTCTAGATGCTAAGTCTAGCTCCACAAGGTCTGAAATGATACTGCAGTAGAATGCAGGCCAAAATATAGAAATTGCTACTGACTATACTAAATTGGGAAAATGAAAGAATAAAATGAATGAAAATATTTTTTTGGTTGATGCAAGATTGCTTTTGAACCAGGGATGCTCCTACATCAGACACCCGGGGTTGGATAAAAAAGTGAGTCCCTCACTTTGTTGGGGCTAGAGGGAAACTAACATGGTCCACCTCAACCTGAGAAATCCAAGATGAGTCTTCTTCTGGTCTACCTTTTCACTTCACCAAATATTTCTTTTATTGATTGCCTCTAGTGCTCCATCCAACTCTATTGTCCAAGATGTCTTCAATCTGCTCAAGTGCTTGTTATGGTAACTGCTTCTTCAAGTCCTCTTCAATGTTGTAACTAAACTCTGCTTCATGATACTGATATAGGTCTGCAATGTTGAAAATAGGTGATATACCCAATGTCTCTGGTAGCTCCACTTCATATGCATTTCCTGAATCAAACTTTCTGAGTATCCTACATGGTCCAAACTTCTTCATCTTCAACTTGTTATATGTCCCAACTGAAAATGTTTATTTTCTCAGATATACCATTACCTCATCTCCCACTAAAAATTCTTTGTCTTCTCCTCTCATTTGCTTGTTCCTTATACTTATTGTTCATCTCCTCCAAATGTTTCTTAACCTAATTATGCATTGTCTCCATGTGTCCTACAAATTATTTTGCTTCTGCACTCCTCTTTTCTTCCATGCTGGTATCTCTCAATTATGCTACTCCTCTAGGGTTAGATCCTATTATAATCTCAAATGGTGTCTTGTTGGTGCTCCTATTCACTAAATTATTATATGCAAACTCTGCTTGTGATAGAATTAAATCCCAATTTCCTACCTTCTCTCCAACCAAGCATCTCAACAAGTTACCCAAACTCCTATTTACTACCTCTGTCTATCCATCAGTCTATGGATGAAATGTTGAACTAAACTTCAAGTCTATCTTCATCTTCTTCCAAAGTGTCCTCCAAAAATATCCAATGAATCTTGTATCTATGTCTGAAATTATGCTCTTAGGTAATCTATGCAATCTCACAATCTCCTTGAAAATAGGTCAGTCACATGCACTGCATCAGTTGTCTTCTTACAAGGTATGAAATGTGTCATTTTTTAAAATATATCCACCACTACAAATATTGAATCATGTCCACTCTGTTTCTTCAGCAATCCCAATATGAAATCCATGCTTATGTCTTCCCAAGGTCTCTCTGATACTGTCAAAGATTTGTACAACCTAGTATTTTGACTACTCCCTTTTGCAACTTGGCATACTCTACAACTTTGGACAAACTTCCTAACATCCTTATTTATCTGAGGCTAAAAGTAATTTTCACTTACCAAAGACACTATCTTATCAATTCCAAAATGTCCTATCAATCCATCATTATGCCTCTCTTTTATCAAATTATCTCTCATTGAACTCCTAGGTATGCATAACCGATTTCGTTTGAACAACATATCCTCCTGAATGAAATAATACAACCACTTATTTCTATCTATCACAACAAGTTCCTTACATGCTTTCCAAGGTTCTGTAAAATCAAGATCTTCCTCATACATGTTCTTCAATTAAATTAAAATCCTAACACTTCATTTTTCATCTCTGTCAGCAAGTTTCATCTCATACTCAATGCATTTGCAACTTTGTTTGATTTCCCACTCCTATGCTTCAGAACAAAAGTATAACTCTGCATGGACTCTACCCACATCATATGTCTTTGATTCAACTTTCTTTGACTATTCAAATACTACAAAGCTTGATGATCTGTATACAATACAAACTCCTTAGGCAACAAATAATGTCTCCACTTCTTCAAGGCTTGAATTATGGCATGGAACTCTTGGTCATAAATTGAATATCTTTGCCTTGCATCATTCAACTTCTCACTAAAATATTCTATAGGTCTACCTTCTTGACTTAACACTGCTCCTATTGCATTTCCACTTGCATCACAATCTACTTGAAATACTTTTTTGAAATCCAGTAATTCCAACACAAGCTGCTCTATCACTTTCTGCTTCCACAATTCAAAAGTTTTATTTTCTCTTGATGTCCACTTAAAGTCCTTTCTGTCACCTCTCATTGTCTCTGTCATAGGATTACATACTGAACTAAATTTTTTGATGAACTTCTGGTAGAAACTATCTAATCCATGAAATGATCTGACTTCTCCAATACTCTCAGATGTAGGCCACTCAACAATTTCTCTTTCTCAGGGTCCATCTTCAATCCTTCTATAGAAATCACAAATCCCAAGTATACCAGTTCTTGCATCATGAAACTACACTTAATATTTATCATCAATTTATCTTCTCTTAGTCTCTGTAATACTTGTCTCAGGTGCCACAAATGTTCTTCTTTTGTCTTACTAAAAATTAGAATATCATCCAAATATAAAATAACAAACTTACCCAAGAAATTCTTCAAAACTTCATTCATTAATCTCATGAAAGTACTCAGTGCATTAGTCAATCCAAAAGGCATTACTAACCACTCATATAGTCCTTCATTTGTCTTAAAAGAAATCTTCCATTCATCTCTTGCTCTGATTCTAATCTGATGGTATGCACTCTTCAAGTCTATCTATGTAAAATATTTTGCTCCACTCAAACAATCCATAATGTCATCCATCCTAGGCAATGGAAATCTATACTTAACTATGATCTTGTTGATTGCTATAGAGTCTGTACACATTCTCCATTCTCCACCCTTCTTCAATGCTAGCACTGCAGGTACTGTACAAAGACTCAAACTTTCTCTGATCAAACTTTTCCTCAACAATTCATGTATCTATTTATTCAGTTCTTCATTCTCTATTGGTGTCATTTTGTCTGTTGCTTTGTTAGGCAAACTAGCTCTAGGTATAAGATCCATATGATGATTGATACTCCTAATTGGTGGCAATCCTTCAGGTACATTATTTGATATGATGTCTTCATACTCTGTTAGCAATTCAATTATCTCTTCCAGTTGTGATTCTTTAGTCTCTGTCTTTAGGTTTTCAGGCTTCTTAGGAATCAAAGCATAACACATATTCTCATGTCTCAAACCATCCATAAATTTCCTTCCATCTACCAAACAGATTCTAGCATTCCCACACACTTCATTCTTAGGTTCATCTTCCAAAGGAATCAAAGTAATTCTCTTTCCATTTGATGTTATAGTATAGGTGTTCTTTCTCCCTCATGTATAGCTTGTCTACCCAACAATATATGACATACATCCATAGGCATAATATCACATAATACTTCATCATGATAAGATCCAATATGAAGTTTCACCAAACATTGTTCACTCACCAATACCTTATGATCATCTTGAATCCATGCTATCTGATATGGCTTAAGGTGTTTCAATCTTTTCAACTTCAGCTTAATCACCATCTCCTTTGAAACCAAGTTATCAGAACTACCACTATCAATTACAACTTTACAACATTTACCTCCTAATTTTCATCTAGTCCGGAACAAACTTTTCCTCTGTGGTGGTTCCTCATTTGTCTATGCTTAAAATAGTACTCTCCTCATGACAAGTAGTTCTCCTTTCTCAAGTTTACCAACTGAACTAGGTGATCCAACATGTTCTTCTACATAAGCTTCTCTTCCATTGTTCTTTGTCTTCTTACTTGTACTTCCTTGATGACATTCAAATTCTCTATGTCCTTCACCTCTACACTTAAAACAGGTTCCTCTAAATGTTCTCTTATCAAATACTCTTCCATCTCTTATGCGTCCTTCACTCTAGTATGAATTAGGGTTTCTGCTATGGTAGAAAGTTCTATCATCTCTCCGGTATGCATTATTTTCTCTGTCTTCCTTCTTGAATGTGCTATCTTGTTTGTTTTGCTCTACAAATGATCTTTCTCCTCCAAAAAATGTTCTACCTCTCTAAAATTTATCTCCTCTACCTCTCTATCTTTGCTCATGCTTCTTATTCAACTTTTCTTCAACTTTCAGGGCAAACTGACATGGTTCTTCCAATGTTGTCCTCCTTACCAAACTCAACTATTCTTGAATGTTCAATCTCAATCCATTGATGTATATTGCCACTTTCTCTTTGCTTGCTTCACTATGTCCTATCCTTATAATCATCTTATGAATTTCTTTAGTATATTCCTTCATAGATTTCTCCTTTTGCCTTAGGTTCTTCAATCTCTTCAACAGTTCCAACTTATAGTCAGCAAGTATAAACTAATTCTTCAACTTTGTCACCATTCTATCTCACTTTGTAATCTTTTGTTTTCCTCTCCTGTTTCTATCCAACTAAATTTCTTTCCACCAAATAGCACCATGTCCTTTCAACATAGTCTTTGTAAATCTCACCTTCTCTGGATCTTCAATTTCTTCATATTCAAAGTATTCTTCTAGGTCATTTATCTAATCAATCAATTCCTTAGGATTCAAATTGGTAGTGTAATTTGGTACATCCACTCTAGGTCTTTTCCTAATCTTTGAAATAGCTCGCAACATCTTCACTTGATCTGATTCTTCTTCTTCTCCTAGGGTTTCTTCATTTTGATCGGTAAATTAAAATTTTTCATCATCATCACTTTCAACATTAGGTCTAGATGCAAGTCCTCTTCTTCAATCTTGTTCAACAACATCCAAGTGAACTCACATTGTCTTCATCATTTCCATCATCTCATCCATTCTTCTAGCCATAGTACCAACAACAGGTATTCTCCTTAGTGACATCTCTTCCTAGGATCAAGTGTAACTACCTCAAATTTGGTGATCGGGCTACAAGGTGACAATTGCCTCACAATTGGTGATTGGTTGACAATGTGAGTAGTCTACCTCAGATTTGGTGATCTGTCCACAGCAAGATCTTATGGAATGCCTTCACAAACTTTTCTCAACTTCACTCCCACACATTTAAACTTCACTTTGCTTCACTCCCAACAGATTCTAACTTCACTCTGCTTCACTCCCAAAGGATTCTAACTTCGCTCTGCTTTGCTCCCAAAGGATTCTAACTTTGCTCTGATACCACTTGGTGTAGTCACAGTTAGGAGGGTCCACAAAGTGAATAGTCTAGACTATGCAACAAGAGTAAACACAATGAAAGAAAATCAATTATAGAATGCAAATTCAGTCATTCAGTATATCAGAGATTCAAAATACAAACATGCCAACAACATGTGGGCTTATAGATTAGGGCTCATAGACCTGATTACAATATATGCGCAAGATATGGCTTTGAAGTGCCTTACAAAAGAAAATATAACTTATGATCTATCTATTACTAATTAACTACTTTCCTATGCATCTATTACATGATTATATATCGCTGGATCACAAGATTCCTCCACGTTGACCAAATAGATTACAAACTCTAATGAAAGAGATGTAACATGTGTACATGGATAGGTCAGACCTAAACATATGGAAATCCTTTGCAAGTGATGAAACAATGTGTGGATCGCAAGGAAGGTTGGCCAAGACCCAAACTATCTTGAATGATGTGTCATTTAGCTCTACAAGTCATTAAAGTGCTCCGCAAGTCTTCTCCTTTAGCTGTTTATCTGAGACTGTCTGAATGCTCTGATATGAGAAAATAGTTGATCTTTGGATAGCGACATTTTTCCAAAAAATGACCCAAATGATTTGAATTTTAGATATGGTGTGCATGAAGATGTCTATATGCTAAGTCCATCTCTGCAAGGTCTGAAATGATACTGCAATAGAATGTGGATCAAAATACAAAAACTTCTATTGATTGAATTGCTTGTACTGAATTGGGAAAATGAAAGAAAACAAAATGAATGCAAATATTTTTTTGGTTGATGCAAGATTGATTTTGAACCATGGATACTCCTACATTAGGGTCCCTACTGGGGAGCCCAAGTCTAGCCAGGGCACCCAAGTTCCATCTAGGTGCCTAGGTACTCTTGGGGCACCCAAGTCTTCTTGGGGTGCCCATGTCTAGAGAGGACATGGGCCATAGAGATAGGGCATAGATAGAGGAGTTAGATGCTTGTTGATGATTTGGTGATAAAAATTGATTAGAAATTATTTGTCTGATGTACAGGATGTTCCTGAGATATAAGAGCACACAGGTGGCCAACTCATGATGATGTTATAGAGCCATATAGGTGTTGCAAATATGTGCCTAATCGTTGTTGTCATTGATGTCAATATATCCTTGTTGTCATTGGTGTCAACTATATCTTATTCTATTACTTGTTTAGAAGATTTGTATGTTGAGGATATTGAGAAAATTAGCCTCTTCGGAAGAAACAAGTGATCTCTTTGTCATAAATAGTGAAGATAGTGCAGTTCAGTAAAGTAGATTGCTCTGCATTTCCAGTGAGAAGAAGATCATATTCTATGGACTAAAGGGCTTTGTAGAGGATTGTCTAAAGTTGCTCCAGTTAAGATTTGAGAGGTCCACATGGAGAATTGGTGAAGTTATGGCCATCTGAGTAGAACCAAGTTTTACAGTTGTTTAGAGGTAACAAAGTGATAGGAATTTGGTCTGGATTGCTCTGCATTGGAATATTATGGTCTGCAGATCTAGAGGTATGTTTGGGATGTTGGTGTGTGTCCTCAACACAAGGGGTTCGTGGTTTGGAGGTCCACAAGCAATCTTTCTAGTGTGACAGTCATGACAGTTAGTGTTATTAAGTTCTTAGATGAAGATGCAAGTGTTTCTGATGATTTGAGGTGGTGTGATTGTTCTTGTTGATTTCATTGTGCTTGTGGTGGTCTTTGGATCGTGTGCCTATTTTGTTGGTGGTCCACATTGAGGATTGAGCTCATGGTTGAAGATTTCTCCTTGGGTGCTGTTGTTCTTTCCAGTCTTAGCTGACTAGATGCTTGGTGCATGTTGCGGATGATCTAAGAAAAGTTCTATGGAGCGTGGCGTATTGTTTGAGGAAGGTTTGAGTCCCAACTATGATTGGCTGACAGAGGAGTGGTTCACATGTAGCATTTTGTATTAAATCAAGTCTTGTGATTATAATTGCTTGTAATACCTATCTTGTAGAATGTTCCAGATAGATGATTGTTTGGTCGACATTGATGTCCATTCCAAAGTTGATGACATGTATAAATAAGTGTTGTGAAGTGGTGAGCGAAGATGCGGATGTAGCGAGGAAGTAAGTGGGCGCAGAGTAGAGGTGTTGTGCACTTCAATGGAACTGAACCTTACATGAAGAAGATGTCATTTCTTAGTTCAACCTTTTAGTGTTAACATTGTGAATGTTCTTATAGGTAGTGAGCCTCCTTTGAGCAGTGATCTCTAGGTAGTGCACTTGAAGGCAAGTGCCTTCCCATTTGTCTATTCTTTTAACAAAGAATAAATCTTGTGGGTTAACCCCCACCATGGTTTTTCCCTTAACTGGGTTTCCACATAAAAATCCTAGTGTTATGTGTGTTGATTATGTTTTTGCTAATGTGTTGTTGATTCATACTTTCATGGTTATTTCATTAATCTGATAATAAGTGGTAAAGAAGATAAAATGCAGCAAAAGATAACAGTTTTGTGACAACTGATTCACCCCCCCTCTCAGTTGTCTACCCTAATATCAACAATTGGTATCAGAGCCAGTTCCTCTAAAAGAAGCTTGATCGCTTGAGGAGATCTAGGATGTCAACATACAAGAAGGACAATTTGAGATTTAATGGAACAAATTACTCTCTTTGGAAGAATCAGATGGAATGTCATTTTCAGTGCATGGGTGATCCTTATTGATTGATAACTAAGGATGAGTATAAGCCTTCGGAGAAAGACCCTTCAACTCTAGATGAACTCAAAGAAGCTGAATATAACATTCAAGCTAAAGAAGCCTTGTTTAGTGCCCTGACTGATATAGAAATGACAAATGTCCTGGAATTGAAAACTGCTCATGAAATCTGGAAGAAGTTGGAAACTCTGTATGAAGGTGATAAATATGTCAAATGTGCCAAGTTACAGAGCCTAAAGGGTAGATACAAATGTTTGAGGATGAGTGAAGATGAAAACATCACTTCCTATATGCAGAAGGTGAATGAACTTGTGAGCAGTATCAGGAGTGTTGGTGGAATACTGGAAAAATCAAAGATTGTTCCCAAGGTACTCAGATCCTTACCTTCTTCATACAAGCATAAAGTTGTTGCTATTGAGGAGATTAGGACTATGACAACTATTACAAGGGATCAGTTGGTTAGCAAGCTTTCAGCATTTGAAATGAGTGAGTTTGGTGATTCTCTTCCTAAATCAGAATCTTCTTTTAAGGCCAGTGTTTCTGGAAAGCAAAGATTTGATCTAGGTGAAATCTCTTCAAGAAGACTTACCAGATATGAGAAGGCAAGGAAGGAACTTGAAGAAGATGAATTGGAGCTTGAAGAACTTGAAGCCCTTTTTGCCAAAAGACTACCAAGAGGATCCAGTAAGTATGAAGGAAAGTTGCCTTTCAAATGTTTTTCTTGTAATAAGATTGGTCATTTTGCTTCAAGATGTCTGGAGAGGGTTTCAAAGCCAAACCCTAACAGACCTAGGTTTCAGAAGAAATGCTACTATGTCCAAGAAGCTGCTAATGAAGGAGTTATAGATGATGAATCTGATAAGGGAAGTACCTCTGGAAATGAATCCTACTGAATCTGCTAGTTGTGTGAATGTGGAAAGTGCCTTGGCTGCTCAGGTAGAAGAAAAGGGTGAATGGGTGATTGATAGTGGATGTTCTCATCATATGACAGGTGATAAGAGTAAGTTTGTAAGTATGGAAAGATATGAAGGTGGAATTATGAAGTTTGGAGACAATTCAACTAGTAGAATTCATGGTAGAGGATCCATCTCTCTTGATGGTAAGAATAACACTAATGATGTTTTGTATGTAGAAGGATTGAAGCATAATCTTCTTAGTGTTGGACATTTGGTTGACAAAGGGTATGATCTCCAATTCAAGGATGGAAAATGCATAATTTTGGAAAGCTCCGGAACTAAGATTGCATCTGGTACACAAACTAGAGGTAATATCTTTCATTTAAGTGGTACTAATAAAAGTTGTTTGATTGCTCAGATTGATCAGAGTTGGTTATGGCATAGAAGAATGTGTCATGTAAACTTTGATAATATTGTCAAGATAAGTACTACTTAGGCTGTGAGAGATCTTCCAAATCTTGTAAAAATTGCTAATAGCATGTGTAAGGAATGCTAGTTGGGCAAACATAGTAGAACTACATTCAAAAGTAAAGAACAATTTTCAAGTGGATTGTTGGAACTTGTGCACACTAATTTGTGTGGTCTTGCTAGAGTTAGGAGTTTGCAAGGAGATATATACTTTATGTTGCTAATTGATGATTACTCCTGAATGATGTGGGTCACTTTCTTGAGAGAGAAATCAAAGGCTCTTGACAGACTCAAGGTATTCAAGGCTAGGGTGGAGAATGAGATTGGTGTGAAGATAAAGTGTTTGAGATCTGAGAGAGGTAGAGAGTTTACCTCCGATGAGTTTAATGTATTTTGTGAAAAGCATGGAATAAGAAGATAGTTATCTGCTCCTAGGACTCCTCAGTAGAATGGAGTTGTGGAAAGGAAGAACTGGACTATTCAAGAGGCTGCTAGAACCATGATGATGGAAGAAAATGTTCCACATGTCCATTGGAGAGAGGCTGTGAGTACTACTACCTACACTCTTAACTAGGTGCAAATCAAAGGTAATATTGGTAAAACTCCTTATGAACTATGGTTTGGTAATGCTTCTACTATGAAATACTTTAGAGTTTTTCATATTATATGCTATATCAAAAGAGATGAAGACCTAGGCATGTTGCTGCAAGATGTGATGAAGGAATATTTCTAGGTTATTCTAACCAAAACAAGGCATATTGGTGCTTTAACAAGAGATTGAAAAGGATTGTTGAAAGTGTTAATATCAAGGCTGATGAAAGCAAGGAGAGACCTTCCAAGTCTTGTGGATATGAATTAGATGATGAAAATGAAGGTCCAATTAAAGGAAAGCAAGTTCAAACTCAAACTCAAATTCAGATTGCTCTGGAGAATCTAGTGACTCAAGAATCTAGTGCCAATGTTGAGGAACAAGCTCAAGAATCAAAAGTTCAAGAATATCCCAAAACTCCCAGGTATGTGAGATTGAATCATTCTAAAGATTAGATTATAGGAGATAGAAATAAAAGTGTTCAAACTAGAAGAAAAATTGCTGAAGAATAAGAAGAGTATTGTTTAATTTCAAAGGTTGAACCAAAATTAGTGAATGAAGCTTGTAATGATGAAAGTTGGGTAAAAGAAATGGAAGAAGAATTAATGAAAATTGAAAAGAATCATACTTGGGATCTTGTTCCTAGACCTAAAAACAAAAATGTAATTGGAACTAAATGGGTCTTCCAGAATAAATTGAATGAAAATGGTGAAGTTGTGAGAAATAAAGCAAGATTGGTGTGCAAAGGATATTCTCAGGTAGAGGGAATTGATTTTGAAGAAACTTTTTCCTTGGTGGTAAGAATCAAAGGAGTCAGATTATTTCCTACCTTTGCTACTTACAAAGATTTCAAAGTTAACCAGATGGATGTCAAGTCAGCATTCCTAAATGGAGATTTGGAAGAAGAAGTCTACATTAAACAACCAGAAGGATTCTAGTTGTCTGATCAAGGAGACATGATCTGTAGGTTGAGGAAAGCATTGTATAGACTTAAGAAAGCCCCAAGAGCTTGGTGTGCAAGATTAGATGAGTATCTGCTAAAGTTAGGTTTTAGCAAAGGCACAGTTGATAGTAATCTTTATTTCAAAATTGATCATGAACACATATTGATTGTTGAGGTATTTGTTGATGATATCATCTTTGGTGGAAATGAGAGCATGTACAAAAAAATTGTTGTTAAGATGCAAAGTGAATTTGAGATGTCTATGCTTGGTGAAATGAATTTCTGTCTGCAAATCACTCAGTCAGATAAGGGCATCTGCATATCTCAGTCTAAGTATGTGAAAGAGTTGAAAAAGTTTGGAATGGAGGATTCAAAACCAATGACTACTCCTATCATAACCGGATGCAAGTTGAATAAAGATGATGATTCCTCTAAGGCAGATCAGAAAAGGTATAGATCAATGATTGGAGAACTACTTTATCTGACTCGTACCAGACCTGATATTATGAATATAGTTGGCCTTGTTGCTAGGTTTCAAGTTGATCCTAGAGAATCTCATGTTGTAGCAGTCAAAAGAATTTTTAGATATCTGAAGGGAACATCTGATTATGGCTTATGGTATCCTAAGGATGATAATTTCAATCTTCATGTATATACAGATGTTGATTGGGCATGAGATATGGATGAGAAGAAGAGTACTAATGGTGTTGCATTTTTCTTGGGAAAAAGATTGGTTTCTTGGTTGAGCAAAAAGTAGGAGATAATATCTCTGTCTACTACAGAGACAGAGTATATAGCAGCAACAAGAAATTGTACTCAAGTTTTGTGGATGAAGCAAATGTTGAAGAATATCAAAATTGTGTTTGAAGAGCCTATTACAATCTTCTATGATAATTCAAGTGCAATAAACATTTCAAAAAATCTGGTGTTGCATTCAAAGACAAAGCACATATCCATCAAGTTTCACTTTTTGATAGAGAAGGTAAATGAGAATGAAGTCAGATTGGAGTTTGTTCCTTCAAAGGATCAGATTGCAAATATCTTCACTAAGCCTCTACCTAAGGACACTTTTGAGTATCTCAGAGGGAAGCTAGGGGTGATTACCCCTCCTATTTAGAACTAAGGTGCACTAGTGTGCATCAGTCTAGTGGAACTCACAGTCATATCTTGTGATCCAGATTGATGGTAAGGGGATGCTACTCAGGGGGAGTATCAGTATGTTCAATTTGGTCTTGTCTGAGAAACAAAAAGGGTGAGAGATGATTGGAAATATGTGCCCTTTGCCATTGATGTCAAGGGGGGAGAGAAGTCATGTGAAAAACTTGGAAGTAAGTACTTTCTAGTGAAAGGGGGAGCAGTGTAGAGAGTGGTTGCAGTTGTGATAAGAGAAATGGGGAGAAGTTCTTGTCTTGATGGTTGAAACAATTTTTCACATCCTATGTTGCCATCAATGACAAAGGGGGAGATTGCTGCAAATATGTGTCTAATCAATGTTGTTATTGATGTCAACATATCCTTCTTGTCATTGGTGTCAACCATATCTTATTCTATTACTTGTTTAGAAGATTTGTATGTTGAGGATATTGATAAAATTAGCCTCTTCAGAAGAAACAAGTGATCTCTTTGTCAGAAACAATGAAGACAGTGCAGTTCAGTAAAGTAGATTGCTCCGCATTTCCTATGAGAAGAAGATCAGAGTCTGCAGACTAAAGAGCTTTGTAGAGGATTGTCTAAAGTTGCTCCAGTTAAGATTTGAGAGGACCACATGGAGAATTGGTGAAGTTATGGCCATCTGAGTAGAACCGGGTTTTGTAGTTGTTTAGAGGTGATAGAGTGACATGAATTTGGTCCAGATTGCTCCGCACTAGAATTTTATGGTCTGCAGATCTAGAGGTATGTTTGGGATGTTTGTGTGTGTCCTTAATGCAAGGGGTTCATGGTTTGGAGGTCCGCAAGCAACTTTCTATTGTGACAGTCATGACAGTTAGTGTTAAGTTCTCGGATGAAGATGCAAGTGTTTCTGATGATTTAAGGTGGTACAGTTGTTCTTGTTGATTTCATTATTCTTGTGGTGGTCTCTGGATCATGTGCCTATTGTGCTAGTGGTCTACATTGAGGATTGAGCTCGTGGTTGAAGATTTCTCCTTGGGTGTTGCTATTCTTTCCAGTCTTGGCTGACTGGATGCTTGGTACATGTTGCAAATGATCTAAGAAGAGTTCTATGGAGCGTGGTGTATTGTTCAAGGAAGATTTGAGTCCTAGCTATGATTAGCCTATAGAGGAGTGGTTTTCATGTAGCATTTTGTATTAAGTCAAGTCTTGTGATTGTAATTGCTTGTAATACCTATCTTGGAGAATGTTCTAGATAGATGATTGTTTGACCAACTTTGATGTTCATTCCAAAGTCAATGACATGTATAAATAAGTATTGTGAAGTCATGGAAATGTGAAGTGGTGAGTGAAGATGTGGATGTAGTGAGGAAGTAAGTGGGGGTAGAGCAGAGGTGTTTTGTGCTTCAATGGAATTAAACCTTGCATGAAGAAGATGTTGTTTCTCAGTTCAACCTTTCAGTGTTAACATTGTGAATGTTCTTGTAGGTAGTGAGCCTCTTTTGAGCAATGAGCTCTGGGTAGTGTGCCCAAAGGCAAGTGCCTTCCCATTTTTCTATTCTTTTAACAGAGAATAAATCTTGTGGGATAACCGCCACCATGGTTTTTCCCTTAATCAGGTTTCCATGTAAAAATCCTAGTGTTATGTGTGTTGATTATGTTTCTGCTCATGTGTTGTTGATTCATGCTTTCATGGTTATATCATTAATCTGATAATAAGTGGTAAAGAAGATAAAATGTAGCAAAAGATAAAATTTTTGAGAAAACTGATTCACCCCCCCTCTTAGTTGTCTGCCCTAATATCAATAGTAGGTACTATCTTCGATGAGGATCAAGGCTTTTTGCAGGCAATAGGCCTGTGGTGGTTGTTTATCATGTCCACTATGAGATTTCATTGTAGTATGGTGATGGCATTGATGGAGAGGTGGAATGCAGATACTTCTACATTCCATTTTCCCATAGGTGAGATGAGGGTGACACTAGAGGATGTATACCGTATTTTATGACTTCTAGTTCGAGGACAAATAGTGCACATTGTGGAGAAACATTTAGTAGAGTACACTTGAGAGAGTCACCTTTACTGCCTAGGTTGTGTTGTCACTCCAACTGGGTGGGGACATATCATGCTTCAATAGTTGGAGTAGGGCTACGTGGATATACCCTTAGTGTGTCACATTATGATCACAAACATTGCCTTAGCAGTTGCACAAGATAGACGGGGCATGCACCTACATGGGGGCCTCATACATACAATCAGGGCGATGGAGGAGTAAAGGATGGTCTACACATGGGGCCGTAGTATGCTTGTGCACCTCTACCAAGACTTAGGGTGGTATGTTCATTATGAGGTGCAGAGCTTGATGGTGTGTACTTTATTATAGGTATAGATGTTCAAGCACATCAATTGCACATAGCCTGTAGGATTTCCCAGAGAGCCAACATAGACACATCCACATGCACATGTATATCCACTCATTAGGTGTTGGGGATATGGCAATTTACTATATTATAGAGTGGTGTTTGATAGACTATGGCACAATGATATCATCTAGAGACCATATCGCGGCCAGAGGCCATGGATGGAGCAACACAGTTAGCTAGCAAGGATGTAGTGAGATTGGCTATTAGCTGATCATTTGGATCACATCTTTGTCTAGTTTTACTTTGATAGAGTCACTCGATAGTTCAGATGCAGGTAGGATGTGCCTAAGATGCATTCAAGCTATGTATGCTCAGTACATAGTGTAGTCAGGGTGAATGACACCCCATAGCTGACGATAGTTGAGGTTGGTGATAGTGATGATGATGGAGTAGCAGATATAGAGTAAGTGTTAGATTCAGATGACGTCAATACTACTCGAGCTTACATGACTTGGTGGGAGACAATACGACCTGCTCTGATCTTCCCTACCATTCATCCCACAAGCAATCCGTAACCATGGGTAGGTCATGGGGCTGACACAAGAGTAGAGGATGATGTTAGTGACTTCACTAGGTACCATGATCTTGATGATGAAGAGGAGGAGGAGAAGGATATCCTGACGCAGTACATCTTCAGAGTGAGACCATGGTGAGATCAGTAGGAGGTGGATAGCGACGAGGAGACCGAGGAGAGGCCTAGGTCGAGAGATCATGGTCCAGCCCCTACTAGTGTGAGGAGATTAAGTTAGATCAAGCGAGGGGAAGCAAGTAGCTCCATGCCCCCAGCTATGAAGATGACTGCATATTTTGTTATACCAGAAGTAGTTTGAGATCCTGCTTGGCAGGATGGTGATCCTGGTGATATATATATATATATATCTTGCATTTCTCTTGATAGTCGGTACACAAGGATGGCATGACTTTGTGAATCATGTCATAGCCAGCATGGTTCTAGTTGATGCAATAGAGTAGTGAGTGTTGATGGGGTACTCACCACAGTACCTAGCAAGTTAGCATGTGGAGATGTTCATGCCTTTTATGAGATATAGAGTGGCTATGGAGGCCACTTTAGATCATTCTATAGAGGAGAGGGATCATGTGAACTAGAGAACAGAGTGCGTGGAGGTCGAGCTCTGAGCACAGGAAGATTAGGCTACAGCACTACCTCCATCCAATATGGGTCTTGTCATGACTCAGATCTTACATTCCAAGTTGGATCAGGTGAGAGTTGAGAGGGACAAGGCTTAGTCAAAGAGAGGTAGAGAACTATCATACAAAGAGATTATAGTCAGAAAGAAATCGGTTCCAGTTGTACATGGAGTCACAGGGTGAGGCAATGGGGTTTAGAGGTGAGCTCAGGGGTCTATGGTCGTGGAGTGCCTCTAGGAGTCATTTGCAGTCAGTGGCCACTCATGGGCAGCCCTCTATCACATGCACACCACCAAGTCCTAAGGGTTTTGGTGACCAAGGTTCAGTTATGTGATAGATATCATATGTACTATATTACAACATCCCATTTTGATGTACGGGATAATCGATTTTGATTTGTATGTTTGACCTCTTTTATATACCTATATTAATTTTCTATGAATACTATGATGTTATTGATGTATCACATGTGATTTATGATAATGCAACATGTGATAATTTTAATGATCATGTGGAAAATGTATTTAATTCCATTGTAATTTAGTCTAATCAATCTTTGCAGAATCTTCAATAAATAGAACAATGATTAAAGAATTTTACACATGAAGGAAAAAGAATATGCTATTTTCAATTAATGAAAATGTGATCTTAATAAAACATGTTTTAACTAGACACAACAATGATTAATTGAAAAAGGATCTTATGTGAAAGGAATTAAGACAAAATATTCTATCTTGAAGCTAAACTAACAAATTTGCTTTATGAAGTAACCTCTAACATAGAATCCTAAGAATAGAATTTTCTTAGATGCATAGCATTAATAGGTTCTTTAAGCGGTGTACCTTGTTCATAGACTAATTTATATGCTCCTAATCCATAAGCTTTAGTAACAACATATGGTCCAAGCCAATTAGGGCTGAATTTCCCTTTTTTACCAGGGAGTGCATTCACATTACATTGATTTTCATCTAGTACCAAGTTACCAACATTGAATGAATGATGTATGACATGTTCATTGTACGATCATTGGATTCTTTTCTAATGTGCCTTAAGGTGGTCAAGAGGATTGATATGTTGTTCATCGAGCATCTCAAGTTATTGTAATCTCTTCTCTCATTCCATGTTGTCATCGAGAATGTTCTTTAAGGAAACTCGTAATGAAGGAATTTTGAGCTCTAGAGGCATTATCGCATCGACACCATAGACAAAGTTATACGTTGTATTTCCTATAATCATATGGACACTTGTTCTATAGGCCCATAATGCATATGAGAGTTGAGTATGCTAGTCTTTTTGATGTTTATTAATAGTTTTCCATAGAATTTTCCCAATAATTTTATTTGAAGCTTCTGCTTGGCCATTTGATTAAGGATAATATGGCATAGAGAAGCGATGTTGGATATGATAGTTTTCAAGAAATTTCTTCACGTCCTTGTTCTTGAATGGTGTACCATTATCAGAAACCAAGGAGGAAGGTATACCAACTCGATATATTATGTTATCTTGTATGAAATGGAAAATTACCTCAGTCATCATGGATCGTAATGAAACAACTACGACCCACTTTGTAAAATAATCCGTAGCGGTTATGATAAAGTATGTCCTTGAGAGGAGGGTGGAAAGATTTTACCAATCAAATCCAAGCCCCATATGGAAAATGGCCAAGGTGAGACTTGGGCTCAAAGTTCCTGGGTAGGTACTCAAATTAGATTCTCGTGTTGTTGACATTCCAGGCATTTCTTGACATATGTGAAGGAGTCTTGTTCCATGCATTGCCAATAGAACTCCATACTTAGTAACTTTTGTACTAAATATTTTCCTCCAAAGTACCCCCCACAAGCATCAGAATGAGATTCTCCTAAAGAAATTAGGATCTCTGAATTGTTAAGACACTAGAGAAGAGCACCATTATAGCTTTGTCGATATAGGACACTAGATAGAATGATATAATGTGTCACAAGTTTTCATAGGTGAACCTAAGTGTTTTTACATGTTGAATTAGGATTAGTACCATCACGCAAATAATGGAATATATGGGAGTACCATTCATCAGAGGTAAATATCTGAAGGTGTGACTTCATCTATTGCTAGTGATTTGAGATTATGAATGATGAATTTATAATCTTCAGGGGAATCATCATGGGATATAAGAGAAGTTGTGCTTCACATTGCATCCACATGTCAATTATCTTTTTCTCAGAATGGTGTCAATCTTATAAGAGGAGAATTGTTTTAGTAGGGGTAAGGAAAGATTATGGTAATGAGATAATTTGTCTTGTTTAGCTTGATAAGATCCCGTAATTTATCTTAAAATTAATTGCGAATCACCGTAGATGGTGATGTTTTAATGTTGAGATCCAAAGCAACATGAATTCCTACAATGAGAGCTTCGTACTCAATGATGTTGTTTGTACATGAGAAGTTTAGATGGTTAGAATGAGGAATCAGCTTACCATCTAAGGAGGTACTAGTATGATACCAGCACTAGAGCTAGTTCTACATCGTGAACCATCAAAATACAATTCCCATTTATCATCTACATTTATAGTTATAATTTGATCATCAGGAAAGATTTCTTGATTTTGGATGGAAAATGGTGAAGGTGCTTCAGCTAAATGGTCGGTTAAGGCTTGTCCTTTTATCACTTTTTGAGAGATAAACTTGAGATCAAATTCTGTTAACAACATAATCCACTTAGCGAGGTGACCCAAAAGATCTATTTTAGAAAAGATATTTTCAAAGGATCAAATTTTACCATGACATGAACTTCAGTGTTTAAGAGATAATGTGTAAGCTTTTGTGTTGCAAATATAAGAGCTAAGCACTACTTCTCGATAACAGTATGTCGCACTTCATACTCGAGCAAAGTTCATCTTATATAGTATACAACCCATTCTTTGCCTTCGTCATCATGTTGTGCTAATAAAGTTGTGAGAGCATTAGTAGAAGCTGAGGTGTAAAGAAGAAAAGGTTTATTTGCGGTGGTAAGCTGTAAAACAGGAGATTCGGCTAAATAGATTTTTAAGTCTTCAAAAGATTTTTGACAATCAGAATTCCATTAGAATTTCAATTCTTTCTTCAGTATTTGAGTGAAAGGGTGAGTCCTATCTGTGAGTTGTGAGACAAATCAGTGAATGGCATGTATCTTGCATTGTAAACTACGAAGTTGAGATATGTTTTTAGGTGGTGGCATGTTAACAATTGTGTCAATTTTCTTTGTGTCTACTTCAATGCTACTATGTGATACTATAAATCCCAATGGTTTACCACTATCTATGCAAAATACACACTTACAAGGATTTAAGCGTATGATATATTTCTGTATTCACTCAAAGATTTGAGGAAGGATTGTGACGTGATCCTAGCGATGAATAGACTTCGCAAGAATGTCGTAGACATAATCCTCTAAGATGTTATGCATGTAACCATGAAAGATAAGAGTCATAGCACGTGGGTAAGTTGCTCTAGCATTCTTTAATCCAAATGACATGACGACCCAACAAAATGTTCCCGACGGGGTGACCTTGTACTGATCTTGAGGATTGATAAAGATTTGATTATAACCCAAGAAACCATCCATGAAGGAAAGTAATTCATGGCCAGCAATTGAATCAATAATCATATCAATATTTGGAAGAGGAAAATCATATTTCAAAGAAGAAAGTTTTAAATATCAAAAATCAGTGCACATCTGAATATGGTTATCAAGTTTAGAAATAGCCACAATATTCAAGATCCAAGGTGAATAATCAACAAGGAAGATAAAACTAGCTTGTAGAAGCTTTTCTATCTCAGCCTTGACTAATAATACAACCTTAGGATTCATTTTACAAATCTTCTGTTTAAATGGCTTAGCATCAAGTTGTAATCCAATATTATGTGTTACAATATTAGGATCAATGTTAGGCATATCTAAATAGAACTCCAAGCAAATAATTCTGAAAACTGATGTAAAAATTTGGTCGTATCTTCTTTTTCTTCTGTACTTAAACAATCACCTATAGGAATAATCTTTTAAAGATTATCTTTCTCCATGAAGACATCAACAGTCTTACCATTAAGAAAAGTACTATGGTCTGGGAGGCTAGGTAATTGTAATGATTCTGTAGACTCTTCATTAGAAGTTAAGTAGCATTTACCAAACAAGTGGATTTTCCAAAGTATGCATCAGAATTTAAATAGTAACGTAATCCACGTTTATGATGATAATGGGGAACATTGTCATAAGCTCCCATGAATTCAATTATTGCTTCATCTGTTGAAAAGGTATCCAAAGGGATATCTCTTGGAGGACAATTCATGTCTATCATCTTAGGATATATTAAATTAAGTGTTGATATTGTGTTAACATTAATATTAGGACGTTTGTAGGCCTTGGTTGTCTCAAAAGGATTATATCCAATACCATTTGAGTAGTGATGTGAAGTGGCCTCTATAGGTACTTGAATTCCTTGTTGATTTATACCACAACCATTGCCTATGTAGTCACAATTCTTATAAAGGATTTGAAATCATTGACCATAAAGATAAGTTATCTCCCTAGATGAAAGTGGAGCCTCATAGTCTGTAGTGTAAGAGTGTTGTTTGTGTTTGTCACTAAAGAATTTATAGGCTCTTTAGGTATCTTCATAGATTTCTTTGATGAAATCGATGCAACATTTGATGTTTCAGGATCAAAGTTGTTAAGTTTATATTCTCCCATAAAGGTAGGAGTAAAATCTAATGAATCCCAATCATTTTTTAGGAATGCATTCGATTGTTTAGAATCTTGTACAACATTTTTGTGGAAAGAGGAATTGATGAATCAACCTTTAAGTTGTTTAAAATTTTATGATTAATAACTTGCTTTTGCGTTTCAATTTGTAAACAACTATTTGGTTCAGAATCAGCTTCAATGGTGTGAAGTTTATTTCCATAAATAAACTTGATTGATCGATGGAGGGTAGATGGAACTACCCCCAAGGCATGAATCCATGGTCTACCAAGAATCATATTGTATGATAATGAACTGGGCATGACATGAATGAGGTTAGACAATGTCACAGGTCCAACCTGTACAGGTAAAATTATAGTTCCTATAGATTGTCTTCCAACATTATCAAAGCCATGAATGTTAAGTCTATCTAGTTTGATTAAAGATGTGTCAATCTTGATCTTATGTAACAAGTTGATACCACAAACATTAAGAGTTGATCTGCTATCAATCATACCTCGCTTAATCAATTTCTTGTTTATTGTAACAAAGATGATTAGAGGATCATATTGATTTTGAACTTCAATAGAGGGTAACTCATGTTGTTGAAACAAAACATTTTTTTTTATCACGTGCATACAATCTAATAGAGATGCTACATCATTCGGCTTGAAAGTGCATGGTGCAATCACCTTTTGCAAAGCTTCCTGGTATGTAGGTGATGTTTGTATGAGTTCCTAAAAAAAAATCTTGTCTAGAATAGCAAGAAGCTGCTCAACAAGATCATAATCTTGACCAACTTTATAAGTAAGACGAGGTGATTGAGGAAGCATAGGTTGAGAAGTTGGTAAAGATATAGGAATGTTTGATTGTTTCTTATTTTGTTTGTTATTTTGTGTATTATATGTGTGAGCAACCATAGTATGACTAGGTTGTTGTAATCCCTCTTGTTGGATTCGATGTGTTATTTCTTTCGCATAATTATAGATGTAATCAGGAGGTCAAGAAGAATGTGGAAGACCTCTAATAGTGAACACCAGTTTGGGTTGTGTCTAAGTCACATCTGAACACATGTTGACCACTATTTTCAGCTTCAAAAGTTCTTCTTGAGGTTTAGGAACATAGATTACAATTATTATTCTTTGAAAGAATGACGGTTTAGGAGTCATAGTGGAATATTCAATCAAGATAAAGTCCTCAAAGGATTCATCTAACATATTGAAGTCTCACAACTAAATGGATCATTATACACATTAAAGTCTTGTAAAAAGAAAACTGACATTATAACATGTTCTATTTCCAACAAGAAAAGTGTACTTTGCAAAAAGGAAAATGAAATCTCTATGCAAGGCTAACTTTAATACTTTTTTCAATGTGAAGATAATTGTGACATTCAAAATATAATGCATACACTATGAATGTAATGAAAATGTAATCTAAATCTGATTTGGAACAGCAAATTAAGTTAGATATGAGAATAAAGGATGCTAATTATTTCAACATGGGTTCACCAAAATGTTATGTGGTGAAAAATAGAGGGAATGATAACATCTATAAACTGAATCAAGCCTCCCTTTTCACTTACACTCAACATTAGGAGATAGGAACCGAGCTTGTTCACTATGAAAGATCAAGATATTGATTTCTATTCCTTTTTATGTTGTTGTAGATGAATGGATGCTCCAATTAGGTTTTCACAAGCTTTAGGTAACCTTATTACATGAAACCCTAATTGTAAAGAATGCTAAAACAAACTGATTTCCAAAACAGAGACTATCAAATAAACTATAGAAGTGTAGATCAGAAGTGTCAATGACTGTGTACCTAGAAACTGGAGGCCTATCAGACTAGGGCACCCACCCTGTAGTCTAAAAACTTTTATGATGATGAAACTTTCTACACCAGGTATCAGTCTTTGAAAAGGGTTCCAGATCTTGGATTTGAAGCCCTGTTAGACTAGGGTGTCCACCCAGTAGGATCTAAAAATTTTCTGATGAGGAAATTGAAAGTTCTACGATGACTATACGTACAATACCTATTCTTCCTCCACTCCTTCCTACCAGATCTTTCTGAATGAAACCTACACATCCAAAAGAAGGATAAGGATGGTTGTGGCTATATAGGAGCTTGCCTCATTCAAACCTCGTCTTTGGTATTTCTACCTCAACAATAGTAATGATAAAGTATGCAGATGTGTGCATAGAAATCAATTGTGTAAGCATAAATGCAAGATCCTAACTGACTCAAGCATCAAGGATAGATCCACACAATGTTTCACTCAAGGAAAGAATAACAACTTCACCTCAAGAAGATGATAGTGATGAAGACTTGTAGAATAAGAAGGTGAGGTAGCCGTATCTATGGAGGATTCCAAAACTCAAGTTGGAGGCTTCAACCCTTCTCCTGATCATACAAAGGGCTTGATAAAACCCTAGGAAGAGCAAGATAGACTCAAGATCTTGATTTCTAATCTCCTTCAAATATCTCCATGATAGAAAATATTAATATCTTCAAAGAGATTCAACAAAGTGCAGATCTTCAATAGTAGTAGTAGCAAAATTTTGGCATAATAATATTGCATGAGAGTTGTGTCTAATAAAATGATTTTTAATTCTCTTTAAATACCTAACCTTAGAAATGCAAACACTTGAAATAATATGTCGACATCACATGAAAACCACAATTTGAATTTAGAATCCCGAGGTGCATGAAATAAGTTGACACCCCTCCAAAAATTAAGACCCAAAAAACTAGGGTTGGACTACGGTGTGGGCACTCAAGTCCAGGACCCAAATTTCACTTAAGGTCTAGCTTAAGGGGGTCCAAAACATCTAGAATCCAAGGTCTATTTTTAGGTTTTTTCAATTATTGCTTTGAAATGTGACATTTTGATGAAGGGGGTAAATCATAAAACACACAATAGAAATTGCACATAGAAAAAAGAATTTTCTTTTATTGATTTGGAAAACTCATTACATTACATAAGCTCAAATATAATCAAAGGATGAATCCTCCACAAGCTGCAACACATTCCAACTTCCAATCTCAAGACTCTAGAATCTTCTACCTTCTGTAACCCCAAATCGGCTAGGGTTTATGTTTTCTTGCCTAGTCTTGACTCTACACTTTCCCCCTTATCTCTACTACTACCCAGGGTTCCCAAAAATAGTCATAAATAGCCATTTTGGCAGCCTCCAGCCAAAATTTTGAAATTTGCAACTCCCTCCAAAAATAAGTCAACTTCCAAGAAGCATAACTTTTGATCTAGGTGTTCGATTGACGAACCATTTGAAGCACCAGAAATTTGACGAAGTGAACTATGACACTGGAAATCTATAAACAAATTTATATAAAATTTTTGGGTTGTTATGGGATGTTTTAGTGCCTCATATCTGATTTTAGAACTTTTCAAGGGACCTCACAAATTTGAAACTTTAATATCTTGAAATCCAGACATGATCTTGAGCTAAAATTTACCAAGAATGCTTATTTGACTATTCTGAAGCTTTGGGGAAATTTTTGGGCTTAACCGCTTCTCTAATAAAGACTTACTAAAAATAGTAAATTCTAGTATCCTTAGCCCTATTGGAAACTTTGAAGGTTTTGAATCATTATTCAAGCAAATGGGTATCCAAAAACAAAATTTTTGAAAATAAATGAAAACAAAGACATCAATTTTGAATCAACATTATTTTTGAGTGATGCAAGATTGCCCTTACACCTCTGGATGCTCCTGCATCAGACACCTAGGGTAGTTTTGAGAAGTGACCCTGTCATGTCTCTGGAGTTAGAGAAAAACTATGATGGTTAACCTCAGCCTTAGATAACCAGGATGAATCTTCAACATGCCTTCTTCTCCATTTAACCAGATACTCTTCATATTGCCTATTTCTTGTACTTGTACCCACACGGTTATCCAAAATTTCTTTTATCTCCTCCTTTTCTGAAGTAGATACCAGAATACTCCACTGTTCTTCTGTTGGTCCATCCTTTATTCCACCTTCATGATATTCTATTAAATCAGCAATGTTGAACACAGGGAAAATTTTGATCCCACTCAGCAACTCTAACTCATATGCATTTCCTGAATCATGCTTCTTTAGAATCCTTCATGGTCCAAATTTCTTCATTTTCAACTTATTATATGCTCCAAATGGAAACCTCTCTTTTCTCAAGTGAACCATGACATCATCTCCTACCTAAAATTCCTTATATCTCCTCTTCTGATCTGCCTTAGCCTTGTACTAAATATTCATCTTATTAATGTGTTGTCTCACCTCTTCCTGCAAATTCTTTAGGTGTTCTGCAAATTCTTAGCTTCAGCACTTGTCTTTTCTCCTTTCTTCATCTTACTTCACTCTGAAGCATTTCTTTCTAGACTACTCCCATATACAATCTGGAATGGTGATTTACCTATACTCCTATTGACAGAATTGTTGTAAACAAATTCTGCCTATGGTAAAATCAAATCCCATCCCTTGGGCTTATCTCCTACTAGGCATCGTAGAAGGTTACCCAAACTCCTATTCACCACTTTTGTTTGTCCACCAATCTATGGATGGTGTGCAGAACTGAACTTCAAATTTGTCTTCAACTTCTTCCACAATGTCCTCCAAAAATAACCAACAAACTTGGTATCTCAATCCGAAACTATGCCCTTAGGTAGACCATGTAGTCTCACCAGCTCTCTAAAAATAACTTTACAATATGAATAGCATCATTAGTCTTCTTACAGGGAATAAAATGTGCCATCTTTGATAATATGTTTGCCACCACAAAAATGGAATCATGTCCTCTTTGTGTCCTTGGTAAACCAAGAACAAAAATCCATACTAATATCATCCCATGGCTTCTCTAGTACAAGTAATGGTTGATATAGACATGTATTCTGACTTGTTCCTTTTGCCATTTGACAAACTCTGCAACTCTGCACAAATTTCCTCACATCTTGCTGCAACTGTGGCTAATAATAATGCTCACCAATAATAGCAATGGTCTTATCTTAACTAAAGTGTCCAGCTAATCCCCCACTATGCTTCTCCTTAATCAAGTTCTCTCTCATGGAACTCCTCAGAATGGACAACTGGCTTCCTCTAAATAGCATGCCATCTTAGATTATGAAATCCAACCATTTTGTCATGTCCAAAGTAACATGTTCCAAACAAGCTTTTCAAGCCTCTACAAAATCTGGATCTTCAGGATACAAACTGTTGAGCTCATTGAACCCAACAACCTCTATCTTAATTTCTATCAACAAATTTTGCCTTCTGCTCAAGGCATCTACAACTTTGTTGGACTTCCCACTTTTGTGCTTCAAAATAAAAGTATAACTCTACAAAAACTCAACCCATTTTAAGTGCCTTTGATTTAACTTTCCTTGACTATTAAGATACTGCAAAGCCTGGTGATCAGTATATAAAACAAACTCTTTCAGAAACAAATAATGTCTCCATTTCTTCAGAGTCTAAACTATAGCATAAAACTCCTGATCATAAATAAAATAATTTTTCTTGGCATCATTAAGCTTCTCACTAAAATAGGCAATGAGCTTACCTTCTTGACTCAAAATAGCTCATATAGCACTGCCACTAGCATCACAATCTACCTGAAATACCTTATTGAAATCTGGAAGTGCCAAAATAGGTTGCTCTGTGACTTTTTGCTTCAATGTATCAAAGCTCTTGGTTGCTCCTGTAGTCCATCTAAAATATTTTCTATCCCTTCTCATTGTCTTTGTTAGGGGTGCATAAATGCTACTAAAATTCCTAATAAACTTTCTGTAAAAACTTGCCAAACCATGAAAAAATCATACCTCTGTAGCACTCCTTGGCATTGGCCATTCGATGATAGCCCTTACCTTTTCTGAGTCCATCTTAAGACCTTCCTCTGAGATAACAAATCCCAGGTATACCAACTCCTTCTTTGCAAAAATAAATTTCTTTAGATTAATCAGCAACTTCTCCTCCCTCAGCTTCTCTAAAACTCTTCTGATATGCATCAAATGCTCTTCCCATGTTTTATGGAAAATCAAAATGTCATCTAAATAAACAATAACAAAACTTACCAAAAATTCTTTCAATATCTCGTTCATGAGCCGCATGAATGTGCTCGGTGTATTGGTTAGCCCAAATGGCATGACTAACCACTCATACAAACCTTCCTTTGTCTTGAAGGTTGTCTTCCATTCATCTCCTTCTTTGATTTGGATCTGGTGATACCCACTCTTTAGGTCAATCTTTGTGAAGTACTTTGCTCCACTCAAACAATCCATTATGTCATCCATTCTAGGTAATGTAAATCTATACTTGATCATGATCTTGTTGATGGCTCAGGAGTCTGTACACCATCCTCCACTCTCCATCTTTCTTTAGTGCTAGTACTACAAGTACCGCACATGGACTTAGGCTCTTCTTTATCAGTCCCTTCCTCAACAACTCCTGAACTTGTCTGTTCATCTCTTCATTCTTTGCAAGGGTCATTTTGTGAGCTACCTTATTTAGCAAACTAGCTCTTAGTATCAAATTCATTTGATGACTTATCTTCCTCACCAGTGGTAAACCTTTTGGTACATTATTAGAGACAATGTCCTAAAATTCTTCCAACAAATCTAAGACTTCTGCTGGTACATCTTCACATTTCTCTTGACTGATCTTAGGAATCAATGCAAGGCAATGACACTCATGCTTCATACCCTCCAAAAATTTTCTACTATCTACCAAGCAAATTCTGGCAGTACTACATACCTTTTCTTCCACCTCCTTCAAGGGCTTCAACTTATGATGAACTCCATCCTTTGTTAGGGAATATGTGTTTGCATGGCCATCATGGACAGTGCACCTATCATACTACCATGGCCTTCCCAATAACATATAACATGCATCCATTGGTATAATGTCACACAACACCTCATCATGGTAGTCACCAATCTTGAACTTGACTAAACACCATTCATTGACCAAAGCTTTATGGTCCTTCTGCAACCATGCAATCTGATATAGATGTGGATGCTTTATTCTTGTTAACCATCTCCTCTAAAACAAGATTGTTAGTGCTTCCATTGTCAATAATAATATCATAGCACTTACCTTCACATTTGCACTTGGTGCAGAATAAGCTCATCCTCTGATCTGGTTATTTCTCCTCATTCAACAAGGTACTTTTGACAAATAGGGTTTCTCCCCTTTCAACATCTTTAGAATGCTCAGACTGTGCATCTTCATCTACATGTGCAACTCATGCATTACCTTCAGGTTTTCTATTTTTCTTTCCTTGATGTTGCGGGCATATGTATGCTCAATATCCTTCTTCTCCACATTGGAAACAGGTTCCATTGAAACCTCCTCTTCCAGGTCCTTGCCCAAGTCATCCTCTTCCTCTTTGCTCACCATTATTTTGGTCATGAGGGCAGTAGGCATTATCTCCTCTTTGATTTCAACCAGTGCCAGCTTCTTCACTTTTCTTTTAATCATCATTACGGCCTCCATAGGATCTTCCACCAGTTCTTCCAACTTGACCTCTTCCCTTTGCTTGTTATCGAATCTTTTATTCAGCTTCTTTTCCACCTTCAGGGAAAACTGGTATGCATCTTCTATGGTGGTCATTCTGACCAGGCTCATCTCTTCTGAAATACTTGGCCTCAACCCATTAATGTAACGAGCTACCTTCTCCTTGTTGGCCTCTACATGGCCTATCCTAATAGTAATCTTATAAAACTCTTCTGTATACTCCTTGATAGACTTGTTACCTTGCTTCAATCCTTGTAGCTTCTTCAGCAACTACATCTCATAGTCCACAGGAATGAACTGCTTCTTTAGTTTTCCACCATCTGATCTCATCTAGTAATCTTTCCTTTTACTCTTCTATTCCTCTCTAACTGGACCTCCTTCCACCAAATACTAGCATGGCCCTTCAACTTTGTTTTTGTAAACTTGACCCGATCTGGGTCCCCCACATCTTCATACTCGAAATATTCTTCCATGTCATTGATCCAATCAATAAGTTGTTCTGGATTCAAATCTCTAGAATAGGAAGAAACTTCGATCCTAAGCCTCTTTCCAATATTTGAAATGGCCCTCAACAACCTAACTTTTGTAGGATCTCCTATAACTTCTTGTCCTTCCTCAGATAGATCTTCTTCAACTTCATCTTTGCTTTCTTTGCTTATTCTCGGCTCAAACCCTGTTCGCAACTCCTCTTGCAATGCATCGATTTTCTTTTGCATGGCTCTAAAACCCTCTTTCAACAAAGCATTTTTTCCAACACAGTTTCTTCATGGAGGCATCTTGATCTCCGCAGAAAACTCACAACCTCAGGTCCTGGTGCAAACTACCTCACGGTCAGCAATCTGTCTACACACTCAGGAACCCTTGCTCTAATACCACTTGATGAAGGGGGTAAATCATAAAACACACAACAATAGAAATTGTACACAAAAAATAGAATGTTCTTTTATTGAATTAGACAACTCATTACATTACAGAAGCTCAAACATAATCAAAGGATGAATCCTCCATAGGTTGCAACACATTACAACTTCCAATCTAAAGACTCTAGAATCTTCTGCCTTCTATAACCCCAAATTAGCTAGGGTTTCTATTTTCCCACCTATTCTTGACTCTACACTTTCCCCTTTATCTCTACTACTGCCTAAGGTTCCCAAAAATAGTCATAAATAGCCATTTTGGTGGCCTCCAGCCAAAATTTTGAAATTTGTAACTCCCTCCAAAAATAGGTCAACTTCTAGGAAGCATAACTTTTGATCCAGGTGTTTGATTGATGAACTGTTTGAAGCATCAAAAAGATTGCAAAGTGAACTATCAGACCAAAAATCCATAAATGGATTTCCATAAACTTTTTATGGTGTTATGGGATGTTTTAGTGCCTCATATCTGATTTTGGAACTTTTCAGGGGACCTCACGAAATTGAAACTTTAATATCTTGAAATCCAGACATGATCTTGATTTGAAATTTACAAAGAATGCATATTTGACTATTCTGAAGATTTGGGGAAAATTTTGGGCTCAACTACTTCTCTGATAAAGACTTATTAAAAATAGTATATTTTGGTATCCTTAGCCTTGTTGGAAACTTTGAAGGTTTTGAATCATTATTCAAGCAAATGGGTATCTAGAAACACAAATTTTGAAAAGAAATGAAAACAAAGACATCAATTTTGAATCAACATTGTTTTTGGGTGATGCAAGATTGCCCTTACACCTTTGGATGTTTCTGCATTACATTTCCTCAATAAGGTGCATGTCAATCAGGGTTTAAGTAGGTCCAAAAATAAAAAGCGTAAGAGGACACCAAAGGAGAGGAGATAAACTATGTGAAATTGTGCTAATCCATGCAAGGACCGTACAATTTTTGACATAATAATTAGTATGTAGATCATTGAAAATTTTAAATTTTAAAATATATTGTGATTTTAATAAATGTATGCTATTTTGGATTGTCGACCTATCCTTTATAATCTAGAATTTGTATTCTTCCTCCAATGTTAAATTATAGGAAAATTTTAACTCCAATATGGAAATTAGAATTATCAGGACTAGCAATTACAATTTTTATTAGGACTAGCAATTACAATTTTGACATGTAATTAGAATCAATTACAATTTTGACTAGCAATCACAATTACAATTAAACACATGATAATTTTAAGTATTAATACTATCAATAACAATCACAATTAATAATTTTGACTAACAATTAGAATCAATTACAATTTTGACTAACAATCACAATTACAATTAAACACGTGATAATTTTTAGTATTAAGACTATATCAGTTACAATCACAATCAATCTTGATCACAACTACAATTTTGACTAGAAATTAGAATTGGGACTTGCAAATTTTTGTGATTTAATGTATAAATTTTCCTCTTATCTAATTAGAATTAGTAGTTTGCAATTTTACAATTAAACACATGATAATTTGAAGTATTAAATATGAGATATGAAATAAAAGTTTGAATATAGATGCATATAGTGGACATTCAATAAATAGTAAAATAGTCTATGAAATAGATGAAATAGGCTATGAGATAAATACTGACATAATAACAGTCCATGTGAAAAATTGTGAAATAGTCACAGTTTATGTCTAGTCAATACTGAAATAGTCATAAAATCCACATGAAATAAACACTCTAATACACATGTATGTAGTCTGAACATGAAATAAATATAACAAATTACATTTCGTGCACTAAGTTTTATCATCATCCATTTCATGACGCCTTTTGGTTCCACGTGACTCAGAGGGTGGCTCATGCTGTGTATAAGAAAAAAGAAGCTTCAAATCAATTTTAATGTCAAAACTACATGTAAATGATTTAAATCAAATATTTAAAACCAAACCATCAAATTAAATTTTTAAATCTAAACTTGAAAACATCTAAGCATACCACAATGGGCTCATCATCTCTCCTGTCATGCTCGTGTGCAACAAATACTGATTCTGGTAGAGTAAAGGTTTGTGTCACCAATTCCTATATTTCAATAAAACATGAATTAGGGTAGAGTATAAATACAAAATGCAAGGTTGAATGATATAAAAAACTTTGAAATGACATAGATTTTAACTATAGGACCTAGAATATGGCAAATGACTCATGCATCTCTATAGGCTCATCAATTCTAGGATTAATTAAGCTTGCACCTATACTAATCTCATCCTACATATATATGTACATGTATATATATAAATTCAACTTGAAAGAAGAATTTAACATCATGAAATTATACTGGAAATTCAAATTTAAACTAAAAATGTACAATTTTAAGCTACAAACCAAGGAATATGAAGTAGGCTCCTACATAGATGATGGTGGTGGACCTGGATGGCTTGGTTGGTTTGACACAAAAGTGCCAGGACCTCCCATCTACTTTAAAATAAAAAAAGGTTCATCACATTTTCATATTATTTTATAATTATTAAAATAGATATATCCAATTAAATAATCTCTAGAGACTAATTTGTATATCTCGACTATATAAGGTCTACCCATCTCTATAGTCGTTGCCACTAAATGGTCCAACCGCGATGAAGTGCTAGTAGCTGATGGAGTCATTTGTACCTATCAACATGTTTATGTTATGGAGTAAAAAGTTTCCCTATGCCTTTTTACCTCCTAGTTTAGTTCCTAGGTCTTCGTGTTAACACTTTACAAGTTAAATACTTATCACGGAGCAATTTCCCTCGAAACCCATGTCAAATGGGACTAAGGGGCCCATTTTAATCCTTAAGCATGACCAAAAAGGGCCTTGGGACTTGGGCACCTATGCCCAAGTCCAACCTGATTTGTCAGGATGAAAATTAAAGCATGGTGGTTTGGGCCCTCTCAAAAGGTTTCCCTTTGTCATCTCTCTTGATTTAATTTATGAATGTTAGCAGGAAAGCATATTTAAATAGGTTTATGTATTCATTTGTGGAAGCGATGGATAACGCGAACTTGTGATATTGAGCAAAGAGCATTCAAATCCTTCATTGTATTTCAGAGCAGAATTATGTTTTTATTGTGTTTGTTTGTTGCATATTTGGTTTCATCAATCCATATCCTCATGGTTTGAAAGATCTTCATCTCCATGAGGCCTTCACCTCTAAGGTGACATCAATTTCTATTTCAATCATTTCATTTCATCATTGGATTTGGCCTCTGCCCTCTTTGGGCATGCACTCTATCTAACAAAGGTGTTGGAAGACTTGAATGTCCTTTCAGGGCTTGATCGATGCAAGCTCCTAAACACCACAATCCCAAAACATATTTATTTGTGTGTGTAGGTTACAGGTGTGGAAGTTGGAAAAGTACATATGCAAAGAAGTAGTTTGAACGATAAGGTTTTAGGATCTAAAAGAATCTTGCAAATATCCCTCCTTCCTGGACTACGACACCCGCCCCATAGTCCTCCTAACAAGTTTGGCTCTGGACTCAGGATCAGGATACAGTCTACTACACCTCTCTACTTGGAATCTCCATAAATTCTTCCCTATTAGACTTGGGTGCCAGCCTCGTAGTCTGCTAGGGTTTCATTTCTAGAAACTCAACCTCTGGTATGTTTCTAATCCTTCCTGAGTACTTTCCTGTCTATTTTTCAGTAGCATTCTATTTGTTTATAACCGATTGTACTATAATTAGGCTTTAAGGCCTATTTGACATAGAGTTGGGTAAATCTCTCAATCTAAGCTATTCTTTTCATATCATTCTTGAGCACAAAATCAATAGTTAAGTCCTCATCCATCTTGCATTGACTTGGCTTAGTTTTGTCCTTGAATGTTATTGTGAGGAGGGTTTGATTTGATACACTTTAACTTCATTCATCCCCTCTTCTCTTTTTCACATATAACAATTTAATATATTTAAAATTTATTAAATAGATTAATAATTGATAATTGGATCTATATTAATTTATATTAAATTTAATTTTATTAAATGTGGCATACAAATCAAGTCCATAGGGGCGAATAATGTAGCCAAAAAGGACTCCTCCGAAGTAGATGTAGGACCAAAATATGGATGATTACAATTATGACAAAAATGTGGTGTGGGCCACAATGGTGTCAATGGTTGTGAGTTGCTAGGACCACCACCAGATGCTCCTCTAGGCTCTATAGGCTCTCCAAGATTGATTTCATCTACCAAGTGGGTAGCTTGGTTAGTTAAGTTTCCTAAGAGCACCGATAATACTCGGTGTGCCAAGACAACTGTGCACTGGTGAAATGGCATAGGAACAGAGGGCGGAGAAGGAACAATAGGTATAGGGGACAAATGTTGATTTGGATCGACATGTGCCCTTGTTCTATGTTGTGGCATTCCACCACCCACGCCCTGAAATGATCTCATATCAAAATAATTGGGCTTTAAGCCCATCACAAACTCAGTCCATAATTTTTTCAAAAAATAAAAGGGAACCTCATAATTAGCATGTGATGGATGGTCAAAGACCATCCACAACTTCTCCCAAAAGTTATCAACTATCTATTGATGTGTGCACCACCTTATTAGATTTCTCTTTTTATTTGGTGGTATTTGTTGACCTATGGAGGGATCAATAAAAAATGGGGCAATCATATTATTTCTAATATGTAGATCATTGATCTCTTTATATGAGAGACCATCCTCGTAAAATTGCCTCCTCTCTTCCCCCCATGAGAAAAATGTGTCTAGATCGGTGTAAATAGCTCTCACCGAATCAATAATACTTTGCATCATAGATGCAAACCATGAAATGTGTGGTGGAGTTTGGATTTAGTTTTGCAAAAAAATGATTTTTTCTTGCAATGTTTATATATTCTCATCAATCATTGCTTGCACGCAATCCTCATTGGGTGGTGGTGGTGGTGGTCAGGCAGGGAGGGGTTGAGGTGGGGGGTCCCGGGGGGATCAGCCATGTGTACAAATTGGGTCTAGAAGTAGAGATGCAATTACAAAAAAATAATTAAAATTGAATTGGGAATTGAAAAAATATATATTAAATTACATGTACAATGTGTTTAAATACATGTATAAATTGAAAACTTAGAAATATATAAATTTACATGGTTTAAACAATACATTAAAACATTTAATTTTACATAATAATGTACATATATACATGCATTCAACCAAATGACCTTTTCCAAGAAAAATTTAAAAGTTAGAAAAAGTAAATCAAACTTTATATTTATTTCCATAAATATATCTTTGCCTATTTTTATAGGCAGTGAATGTGAGAATCATGCATGACTAAAACATGGTATAGGGATTTAAGAATAAAGTAATCAATAAAGGAATGCATGACAACTTAACATGAAAGAATGTGTAAGAATCATGACATGAATTAAACCATTTTTTAGCTCTATCAATCAAAGTATCACTAAATTCATCATGTATGTAAGTATAATATAATTTGTAATTTACATATACCCTTACTAAACTTTTGTTTCCGTTTTATACCTTTCCCCATGTGTGTGCTTTACATGTCATTTTGACCCTTTTTGCAAAAAAACATAGCTTAAATGTCATTCCATAGCCATGTTACCATTTCCTATTTTGTTCCTAATCCATGTTTATCCTTCGTAAGTATTTTATTTTATTCAATCTTTGAGCCAATCCTATGTACTCAAAATTATTTTATTTTTTCCATTGTTGTTGTCCCCTTTACCCCTTTGTTAAGACTCAAGTTGTCATAGATCTAGCCTTGTTTTGTTGGAAACCCTTCATCACCACTCTTAATTCTTATTTAGGTTTGAACTTGTGACTTCTAGGTTTTAGGTTTAGGTTTAATAAATCATTTGGGTTAGGTCTACAAAAAGATATTAGGACTATCGTATCTAATTTTTAGGTTTTTAGCTTCATGAAAAGAGTTTTACAAATGGTTAAATTAGGACTATGAGACTCATTAGAAACATTGAAAGCCATGAAGATTAGAAGAACATACCTATAGTGTATAACTAGTTCAAGGTCTATATAGACAATTTCAAATGATTTTGAAATATCATTACTAAAATTTTATTGTTAAGCCTATATAAAAGAAACCCTAGAAGTTCTATGAAACCCTAGTTCGTGGAGGGATTGTCATGTGGCCATAACTCTTTACAAATATTATATAGATGGATATGTTTAAATTAAATATTTAAACATAATAAAGTGACTTCTAGGTTTTAGGTTTAGTTTTAATAAGCCATTTAGGTTAGGTCTACAAAAAAATATTAGGATTGTCATGTCTAATTTGTAAGTTCTTAGCTTCATGAAAAGAGTTTTACAAATGGTTAAAAGTTAGGACTGTGAGACTCATCAAGATTCTACATAGTTTGGAGATAGGATTACAACATGACCAAAATATTGTTTTTGTAGGATACATATCATTGTCTTTCCATTATATGGTTGAAATGTTTGTCCCTTGGAAGGGGTAGATCTAGCAGTGTGATGGGATTGTCGTTGACTATAGAACTGAGATAGGTTCTCCAATGACTCTCCTCTCATTGCTATAGGTTCTTAAATGTGTAAATAATAGGATAGTGTAATGACTAAGATGACAACTAACTATCCATTAACAAGCTCATGGCAACCATAATTAATGATAGTCACTTGATTGTTAATTTTCTTCTTTTCTTAGTTTAGGATGATTGCCCTCTCTTAAATTGTGAACACAACTATATCCTTATTGTGGTAGTCCTATGATCCTTTTCTTCTAGTGACAACTCCTCTAGATGTTCATGCATAATAGTCCATAACAAGGACAAGAGATTAGATTTGCAAGATGTGACAATCCTTCTAGGTCATATAACTATTGAGATAGTGTTAAGATTTAGATGATGGTGTAGTGAACTTTGTTAGGACCTTGATGACTACCTTATCATGTTATGACTATCTTCTTTATTCCCCATCCTAATGACAATCCTATTAGATGATTTGGATCTTGACATTGGTTAAGTGATCCTAATTGACCTTAGATAACAACCCTCTAGGTTATCAAGTGACATGAGTTAGTTGTTTTCCTAGGGTAACTTTGACATTCTTAGTGGTTTTTATGATAATCCTTAAACTTGATAAAATTCTATCAAGTGACATGAGTTAGTTGTTGTCCTAGGGTAACTTTGACATTCTTAGTGGTTGGTATGATGATCCTTAAAACTTGATAAGATTCTATTATACCTTATAAGTCATATAAATGAGGACATTCTCATAGCTCCCTAACTCTTTGTCCCATAGGACCAACCTATGACAATTATCAAAATTTTATATGCTTACACAAGTGTCCATCGAATTTAATATATAGAAGGTGTTTGTATGTTCCAAGCCCTCATGAAAAGAGTTTTACAAATAGATTTAGGACTATGTGACTCATCAAGAACATTGAAATCCATGAAGATTAAGAACATGCCTATAGTGTATAATTAGTTCTTGAGGTCTATATAGATAATTTCAAATGATTTTGAAATATCATTGCTAGGGGTTTATTGTTAAGATTATATAAAAGAAATCCTAGAAGTTCTATAAAACCCTAGTTTATGAATTAGGGTTTATGGCTTAGTGTTTATGAATTAGGGTTTAGTGTTTATGAATTAGGGTTTAGTGTTTATGAATTAGGGCTTACGGTTTATGAATTAGGATTTAGTGTTTTTAGTTTAGGGTTTAACATTTATAGTTTAAGATTGTGAAAAACAACTAAATTTCTATCTAAACTGTACCTATGGTTTCAAATGAAAGAACAATAAAAATAACAAAAACAAAACAAAGAAAATGAAAAATAACAAAAAATGATAGACAACCAACCTGGCATAGCTGATAGCTGGTCTAGAGGAGGTGGGGAGGTTCTGGAGGTGGGCGGTGGGGTTAGGCAATGCAGGTACCCATTTTGTGGCATCTTCTTTCTTGTTATTTCATGACATGTGGCTGTTAAATGAAGCCACATGACTATTTTTAAAAATATATATACTTTTCAAAAATAGGTACCTATTTTAAAATGGGTACCCGTTCCTTTTATGAGTGCTCATTTCATTATAGGTGCCCATTTGGCTTTGGGTGCCTAATCCTAAATTGGAGCCCGTTTCTTAACAGGGACCCATTTAGGCTTGGGCTCTCATTCCTAAATGGGCACCTATTATTTTCAAAACAGGTGCCCCTTCCAAGTGACATTTTCCTTGCGTGGAAGACTTCCATGAAATCTATACTCATCTTCTTGCTTTCACCCATTAGTTTAACCTAATTCTAAAAAAGGCTTTATTTCATTTTAATTATGGATTGTTTGATATTTTGGAGAGAAAATTTGGAGAAAAGACTCATTTTCAAACCTTCTTTCAAAGAATTTTAATTTTCCATGCTTGGATTTTCCAAAAATTGAAAGCTAACTAAAGAGGAAGTGCTTTCTGGTGGATTTAGAATCCATTGAGGTAATCTTTTTCTTGTTTGAATTTAATTTGAAAAATTTATTTAAATTTTTGAATTGTAGGAAATTACGAATTTTTGAAAACCATTTTTTCAACAAAGGTCATGTCAAAATTGTTCAAAATAAAAAAATTATTTGAAAAGAGTATTGTTAGGTAGATTAGGCATTGGAGGGTATGCCTACATTTTCAATTTTTACATTTCTTGAAAAATGTGAAAAATATGTGATTTTTCTTGTTTTACCTTGCCTGAACTTGTCAAAAAAAATTTATGTGATGTGAAAAGTGTGATGTTGGGCTAAATTGCATCAAGACGTTAACTTGGTATGGTTTTGGGAAGGATGCTCCAAGATCCATTAATGGTAGACCCTAGCCATTTCAAAAATTATTTTAGTTTATTAGAATTTGAATTTTTTGAATGTTGCATGATATGTGGAATAATTGATTTCCCTATTTTGTATGTGCCTTGGGATGAATGTTTTCTAGGAAAACCACTCCTTTCCTATTCTTGGGCTCCTAAAAAGTTGACCCTTAAATTTTATAGCATAGGGGATATTCATAGGAGGCTAGGGGTGGCCAAATCCCAATTAAGTGTGTGTTGTCACTTGGGAAGTAACCCTATACCTATAGATGAGGTGTATTTTTGGGTAAAATGATGTGTCTTGCAAGAGGATCCCAACTAGCTAGGGTATGTTTATGGGCCTTACAATTGATCCCCTTACCTGAGGTAAGCATTAGTGTGTCTTGCAATCGATCTCATTACTTACGATAACCGTGTGCATCTTGCAATCGATCCTCATTACCTCTGAAAAATATTCACTAGGTGAGTGTTTACTTGAGACCTTTGTGGCCTTTATGATTTCTATCTTGGTTATGGAGAACCAAGGTGAAGCCCACCCTAGTGTCTTAGCTACCATCCCCTATTCCTTATTTGGTTGGGTCATGAGTATTAGACGATGTGTTGTGACAACCCTTATTTTTAAAGATAGTCACGCAAAATGGGGATGCTATCCTAGATCCATTTTTTTGCCTATTCTAGTGTTGATTTATTCTAGATGACTCGTGTAAGTGAGATGGTGTTTTGGAAAATTTGTGTTTGTGTTAGTGTGACTTGATGGTGGTGTATCCATGATCTTCTTCTTCATACCTTGGGGGTTTCCTAGAGTGGCATAGACATCTATTGCACTTGATGAAGGTAATATGGTAGGGATGTGAGTAACATTCCCCTATTGGTCCTTGAGTAGATCTTCTAGGAGTTAGATGGTTCTTTGTTCATTCTTGGCATTTTAAGCATATTGTATTATGTGCCTATTGGATCACCTTGGAGGTGGCTTATTATGATGTATATTTATGCTTTGATTAACTTATTTATTGCATTGTGATTATTCCATGTATAGAAAGTAGTCTCTATCATGTTATTTTATGATGTCATTTGGTTGGAAAATGAATCATGTCTTGGATGTAATTTATCATGTAGCATTATCTCATGTGATGGGAATGGTTAAATGAATATGTTGGAGACCTCCATTTTATATGTTATGTGTATATTATACTATGTTTATTGATTGGGTTTTATTATGTCCACATTATGATTGAGATTTTCTGTGTTTGTATTTGGCCATCTTGATGTTGGTGTTGAATGAGCATGGCATTTCATTTGGAATTTCTCTTATTTGGCAGGTATGTTGTGAATTGGAAAATGATTATATTTCTCTATTTGATGGTTATCCAAGTTTTGAAATTAGATAGCATGTTTGTTATGGTTTTTTTGGATGCCTTGTGATTTAGATTCTTGTGGATGTGTCATCCTTGTGAGGTAACATGTTTGATCTTTTGTTCATCTTGTTGGTTGATTGTCGATGTTATTTAGCGTGTGGGCCATATGTCATCATTGGCTTGGATTGTTTAGATTCTTTTTCTTTGTTGAGAGAGGTATGTCCTTGGTTATCACCTTCTCTCTAGTGCCTTGGTTCATGCACTTAGCTTTCTTGTTGATCTCCATCCTTGTATTTTTTTAATATTTTAACCTATTGATTTTCTCATCATGTGGCTCACAGGAGGGGTAAAAAAACATTAGATAAATGTATTTAAGATATCTATACTCATAAATATATATTTACATTTCACAATATCTTTAACTATTTTTATAATGTACTGGACATATACATCTCTCACTATTACAACTAAATTATCCTCCATTTTCTACCAATTAAAAAACTTAAATCTTTCCTTTTCTACATATTTGTTTTTAACATGTTTAAGAGTGTACATGTGGTTCTTAGCCTTCCTAAGTAATAGTTGAAAAACAAAATTATAAAAATCCTACAACTAATATATACTCTATGTAAGAGAATATTTATCATTGGTTAGGCATTTAAAGGCAATGACACCTTAAAAAGGGTCAATTTCTATTCAACATGAATGCACATTTTACTAAAATAATTATTAATTTGTTAAATTTAATATATTATTGTTTTTAAATTTTAATTAATTATTATTTTGGCAGAAGAAATATCCATTAATAAGCAATGTAGAATAAAAAACTAAATTTTATAATCCTATTGAAAATGTTGAAATATATTTATCTCTCTGTTGTTTTCTCCTATTTGATTATTTGTTTATTTTTTCCTATTGTTATCTTGATTTTTATATTTCTTTCATTGTAATTTTTTTATAATATAAATTACACTTTTTCATTGTTATTACTTCTAAGATAATCACCCCAAGTGCAGGTTTCTCTTTGGCAGCTGGGGTTTTCAAATTGCACCGTTGGTTTAATAGATCACTTTTGAAAAAGTCATCAATGACAGCATAATTTCTACACTTGAAAATAAGGCTTCACATCGAATCTAGTTTTTTTATTTTCTCTAAGAGAGGAACACAAAACTTACAAGAACCGAGATAACTAAAATTTCTCGACCTTCTAAAATGACATTTGCTAGGCATACCATTGTCAACAGATGAATGGCAATAAGAGGAAGCTGCCAAGAATGTCCTGCACTTCCTGGCACATAAAAAGAAGCACCATACAAGTTGCGGGATAAAGTGGGCATTTTTCTTATTTGAAAAACAGGAGGAGGAGATGTCGTCAAATTAGGTAATAATAAATAGTATATATTGGCACCCATTTATCGTGTTAAACAAGTTGATGTTGGCGGCATATTGGAGATCCCTTTCTTCTGAAGCTCTGTCATCACGCTTTCCAACGAGGGTGCCTTTAGTCCAATCGGTAGCGGCGTCCACGGGTCATTCAGAACTTCATTAATTGCTGCATCTACCGTTTCTTGTGGCTGTTGCAATATAATATGCTTCTCCTTAGAGACTGACATGACAAAATTGAAACAAAATGGAACTGCAAGATTAACAAATATGTTTGTTGTTTAGTATGGTCATTACCGGATGCAAATTTGCTGGCTTAACATCAATATTTACAGGATGTATAGCAGCAGAATCTTCTGGCCTGTAGTGATCTCCGTTAAAAACAGGAGGACTGTAATGTGGAACTCCTGGAACTGGTGAGAGAGGAAGCCTCTGTAAAACAAAATGATGTGGGAGATTTTGATTAAAATATTGCAGAAATCAAAGTAGCTGATTGAAAGTAGACATAGATCCAGAGTGAAAATTCAAACAAAGATAGAAAAACAAGAGAAAATTAGAAAAAAGATTTTAGCCCTATGTTCTGAAAGTTTTGATTTTTTTTCAAACTGCTATGTATCAAGATTCTACGCTAGATAAAGTGCATACTCGATGGCATTAAAGGGAATGAGACTTTGCAGTTTGCATTCTAGGTTGATATGTTTTCTTAGTGGTTTAAGATTATGGGCATGATGTTGTGAGCAATGCAGATTAAAGGATTTGTTTACGAACGTTGCCCAAAAACAATTCGTTATTGTAATGAAGCATTGAAGATTGGACTGCCACTATGTTTAAAATTTAATATGGAAACTGTTTCAGTTGTCCACTAAAATATTTTTTTTTAAAAAAGAGTTTTAAAAAAACGGAAAATTGTTCAGGGCTCAACATTGATCAGTCTACAAAGCTTCATTCTGTTGATGTGTCAGTGCAGTGTTCACAGAATTGGTTGCAGCATACAGACCACAGTGATGTTTCTTGCAATCTGTGATTATTGTCATGGTTTCGGTTCCTATGTTTGGTATTATGTGTTTTTTAACAGTTCCTTTGAGGACTGTTTCTACTCTTCCTTGTATTATTGCATTTCTTCAATAAAAAACATTGATATTTACCTAAAAACCAAAAGAATAAGAAAAGAAGCTTTTGAAAGCAGTAAAGGTGTTCATCCTCTCCAGCAGTTGTTTCTTCCTATAATAATTATTCGCTTGCAATGATATTTTTCTTTAGCTGCGTAGATTGATTAGACTCCAAAGTGTTGAGTCTCTTTACTGAATCCCTCACCAGCAGGAAAACATATCCAAGCTAATTCTAACAAAACACGAATATATATATGTATTTTTTAATCATTGACATTAGTGTTGTTTATAAATAATAATACACTCTATTTAAATATCATCCATTTCAAGGGGACCACAATCAATAGCAATTTTACACTTTATTCACAAGAAAAAGTGGTAAATATTTGTCCTATTTTTATTGGCCAAAATTAACCCTCCACTGTTGAAATCAATAATATTTAAGAATAACCATAATAATATATCTTCAATATTTTGATAAGTGCCCGGATGAAAAGATTAAAGAACAAATATAATTTTTAAAAATACGCTCATTCTATACAATGTGTTGGCCTCGTGGACGTTATAGAACCTTTCATTCTTCATATTTTTTTAACTGAATGTACGAAACTATCCAAGACAATGAAAGAGAATGATACAATGCAGTCTTGTCTCTTTTTCTTTGAAGTTTATTTGTCGTTAAGTTTATTGCCAAATTAATTTTATTAAGGAAATTCATACAACTAATAGCTATTAATTAAGATGACAAGACCTAGTACTTACCATTAGCGGCTGTGGATAGCAAGGTGTTCCAGGAGCAGGAGCACTGTGACCCCAAGTCTCTGCACATGCCTGCAAAAGCAGAATTGATCACAGCACTGTTCACTGAAATGACAAGACAGATAGAGATGGATTTAGCTAAACTAATGGGGAGGCAAGAACATAACATACAGGTGCAGCAGGCTGGTGGTGCTGCCAAAATGTGCCATCCGCTGCAGGCCAAGGTGCAGGAGGAAAGTGTTGCTTCTGCCACATGTGAACCATAGAGTGGTCCATAGTAGGATGTCCCCACACGTGCAAGGCTCTGAACGGAGGAGGGGGTTGAGTTGCAGGTGGATATACCATTGGGGGACGAGGCTGAATTAAAGTATTCCCACCGTTAGCAATCCAAGGACTCACTTCTCTAGTTCTTGGCCTCGTCCCTGGCGTTGCATACAGTTGCCTTCTGTGATTCCAACTCGCTGCTTCTGCTTCCCTTGCAAGGAGGTGTTTTCTATGTGACCTATACTTCTGCAACCAATTGTGTATGTATAATGAGGAAAATTTGATGTATTGCATTATATAAGTTTAAGGGTGAATTTGTGTTTGATTGAACTGAAATTACAACATTGTTTGCATGAGAGAATCCTATGCTTGAATTATAACTTTTTCGTCTTGTACCTGCAGATGACTTGCAATGTTATGGCGAGTCAAACAGTTAACACCCATTAGCTCCAAGATTCTTGATGGGACGGCTTTCTCAATCCCAAGTTGCTCTACAGCCTGAACAAAACGGCGGTGCAAATCTGGTGTCCAGTCTACCTGTTTTCACAAATAAGCTATTGCAGATTTAGTGAAGGAGAACAGCTTTTTTTCTTTTTTGAACTTTTTGGAACTTTGTACATTGTTTCTAACGACATGAAATCTAATTGAAATATCATAATAACTCTACTTAAATAAGCAAAAATAATTGAACCTGCCTTGAGATTATTTAGGAAAGTTATTATTTCATGGAATGCTTATCATTTCATGTCGTAATACGTTTTTTCTTGCAATCCACGTTTTAACAAATGGTTTAATCACAATTTTAAGGATTGAAACATCCTATAATGGTGCCTTTTTTTTCGCAACTGTAACATCTTAAATTTTCACCAGTTATTATGAAAAAATAATATTTTTATAAAAGAATTATAAAAAATCATTTATTTCACATTCATTCATATAATTTTATTATTTTTAAAAATTAAAAACATCTTGCTTTTATTGTTATTTGCGAAAAAAAAATGTTGTTGAACATCTTAGAATGGCTGATTAAGAAAACAGTGAAGAATTTTATATTTATTTTGTGTAGTCTTGCTTTAAAGAGCTAACATTATAAAAAAAACAAGTTCAGGCAGGGTAGCTATCGAACTGAAAATTCAGGTATATATTTTTTCTGAATAAAAGAATAAGACTTGAAAGGCGGCGAAGAACTAACCTCAACCTGCCAAATCGTTTGGTACATAAAAATCTAATTTTACAGATTCAATACAAATATGAAATCAGTAGTCTAATTGCTATGTAAATTTATTTGAACAGAATTCTCAGATATAGGATTTTCGTAATGAAGAAAAATTCTGAATCAATAATGAAAAATTCTGAAAAGCAGTTAATTGCCTCAAAAGTTGTTAAATCTATAGAAAGTTTTGTATAAACTTGCAGTAAATCAACATCTTACCTTTACCTTTCTTTTGCCATGGTGAGTTTTGGACGTTATCTTTACGAATTCGGCCTCCATTGTTCTTTTATCATCCGCTAAAACTTCACCTTTGAAAGTGGAATCTAAACAATTGCTGGAATGTTCAGGGGTATTTGCAATGAGTTGCTCTTTCTCAGCTTTGGAGACTTCAGCGAGCAGCAAGGCCTCCTCTTCTGCAAGATCTTTCTCGTGCACTTCACAGAGATCAAGACAATAGAGATCCATATCAAGCTCTCCGTGCTTTTCCAGTGAAAAATCTGCAAGCATATCCGAATCCATTTCGAGGTCTGAAAGATTAAGATCTCCATCGCCCAAGCAGAAGTCGTCAAAATCAAGCCCCATTTTGTCAAAGTAGTTGAAGTCCGCATTTGCAGCATTTTCTGGGGATGTCTGCAAATCACTACTCGAAATGTCTTTTTGCGCTTCATCTATGCTGCTGCAGCTGCCGCCATCTGAGAATTGTGTATCCTCGCTTTGAATTTGGACACAATTCATTAACGTCTCAGAACCGGAGGAATCTTCAGCATTACTTTCTTGTCTAGTGTTAAGTATATCTGCAGGTCCTTGTTGAGGAGTGGAAGGAGCAGAAATTTTTTCAGGAGGCTTTGCTTCTGCCATGAAGCTTGCATCTCCCTTGTCTTCGCTTAGTACCTCCTCGTCGCCTGCAATTTGATCTGAAATTGACTCAGATAACGCTTCTATCTGTGTCGTTTCTAAGAATTCAGAAGATTGTGGAAGTGTCTTTTCTCCCGTTGCTAGAGCCTGCAAAATTTAATTCAAAGCAGACCACGGTAAAGCTGAGCCCAAAGGTAACCTAAATAAATAAAGTTTGTTTTGATGAATCTATTCACAGACCTTGCGGACGGCATGTTGCCAGACATTTTTCAGTTTTTCATCTGATAGCGGTTTCTGCAAAAATTCAACTGCTCCAAGCTGCAAGGATTGTGATTTTGAAGTTCAGATTTTAAAACAAAAATCACTTCTTTAATATCGTATTTACAACGTCTCATGACTTACAGCAAATGCTTTTAGCATGACTTCTCTGTTTTCCTCGTCGGACATCACTGCAAAGACAAATAAATTTTTTAGTAAAATCCTTCTTCTAATTCATTTTACCGTGAAATCCATTTTTTTAATCTGTTGAAACTATTTAGACCTTGGATAGTTTTCTTGCAGACTAGTTTTTCTGTTGAAACTTTAGACCTTGGATAATTTTCTTACAGAATAGACTTTAAGTAACTTGCTTACAGTGGCTATCAAATGTTTCTTCGGTAGTTGAAGTGAAGGAACAGCAGAACAAGGGAAGTAATAGTTTTGGACTCACTTATTATCGGTATATTGTTGTGTTTTTTGGCACTAAGGACGCTGAATCCATCCAGTCCTTCGCCAATGGCTGCCTGAACAAGCAAATATTTCCAAAATCGACCGAGCTCAGTATATCAGATTCAATAATTCCACTGTCCATCAACATTATAAATAATGATAAGACAAATAACTCTGTTGTAGTAGTTTCTTTGAATTTCGAAGAAAATAGTAGTACCTCTACCAAGGCTACATGAAACGAGCTTTTCGGATTTCCCAGCGCTGATACGGCATCCTCGCTTCGCTCAAACGCAGTCACTGTAAAATATCCATCGCATTGAAGGATCATAAAAGAATTCTCTCTAAACATGAAAATATTTTAATTTTGAAAACCTAAATTGTCTCTTTAGTTTAGCATTGCTGTATTGAACCTTTAGACAACTCGTTGACACGAGAAAATCGCAGATAGAAAATAACTTTGATTCAAGATCCGGTTCGCTTCAGCAGTTACTTTATCTTCGGCAACATACTCGTGGAAAAATTAAATTGCAAAAATTCAAGTCATTTAACGATAAATCAACAGGATTTGCCTTACCTTCGTATTTACATTCTTCCAATTTTGTTTTGATGTCGTTGAGCGCTTGTGCGTCCTTATCCACAACAAGAACATGTAAGCCTTTAGGAAAATCCTTCCACAGGTTGCAGTCTTCGAGTAAATGCATCATCGCCATGGCTGCACAGAACATAAATATAAATTTCACAGGCACCACAAATAAATACAAAAGGAAAAAACTCCCGATCCATATCCAACAAATCCTCCAGATATTTTTATATTTTAATCTAAAAATGTTCACTTGAATCTGTGCAAGGACCATATTCGTACATTAAAACAAGAAAGCTCTGTATTTTCCAGACGATTTAATCTTGTGACCTGGTACCCGAGGCGAAAGAAGCAACTTATACGACTAAAGCATTTGCTGTCTCTGCATAACCTTTTCCTCGTACCCAGCAACGAGGAAAACAAGATCTTTATAAAATTGCTAGCCCGGCTCTCATGATTTCGGCTCTCTCACCGTACCAAACAAATGCCAAGTTAAATTACGACACATCAAAGCCAAAGCTTTAAAAGCTCTTCAGCTCATACTCCCACTGTTTTCTCTTAAATCTGGCAAATCTCTTAACACTTGAAATGAAAATGCGTGTTACCTACATAGATCCTCTACCTAAAAGACTTCAACTTCACCAGATCGTAGACGATTTCTATTCTAAACAACATAACAACAATCCACAAACTGCTTAAACTTTGCGCCGCTTCCATTTTCAGGAAAAAACTAACCTGACATCAAATTCAATTTCCACGAGCCGTACGAATCGCAGAATCATATACAGTACTTCCCCAGATTTTCTTGCAGATTTCCGCCATTAACGCAGACACAGACACACGAGCAAACATACACCGTTATGCGAATCTGCTTGCTCGTGCTAATTCTTTATCTATGACTGCTAACCCCGCTTCACTTAACTGCGGTTAAAATCCAAAGGATATTCCCGGTAGCATCGGGTGGTTTGTCGGCTTGTATTTCCAACAGCGACTTGCAGGGCCCCAATGTTTTCCTTACCGCGCCATACAACACCCGGCATCGGGACATTTTCCCCCGTTATACCGCTTTCCGGTTCCGGTTTTCACACAGTATATCCAATGTATTATGCGAATTACAATTTTTAACTTTTCATAATTTGCAATATGGAGTGAAAGATTATTTAGTTAAGTTTATTCACATTTCATAGTGTAATAGTGGAAATCGCACACCCATACCCTTTTTGTTTAGGGTTCAAGATGATTATGTCATTTTATTTTTGGTGTAATTTATATGGAAGTTGGTAAATGACATCATCTTACCACTATTCTATATCACTCATTTTTATAAGTCATTCCCAATTTTTAAATTTACTATACACTATTTTGGTCAAGTCCCTCAAAACAAAATTAATCACGCATGTCGATCTAAACTATGAAGTTCAAAATTCAAATCTTTGCCACCTTCTGAAATAGGTTTAAGTTGCTTCTTTTAAAACTCAACTACCTAAATCTTTAGATAGAATTAAAAACACAGAAATGTAGCTTAAAATACATATATTAACAAAGTGTATCGACATGTCTATATGTATTTCACCTTGTTACAGGAAAATGTGGAATAATATCAATGATTAATAATAACCCAATAACTCAATAGAAATTGCAATAATCAAGGTTCAACACAAAGAAAGATACCTTGCAAACCTTATTACTTCATGGCTTCCATTGGTCGCTTAATCTCAAATTGATCTATCGTGTGAATGAAGTCCTCAGAAAGCGCACTTCCTTGCTTTTTTCTTCAAGATGACAATAGAGAAATGGCTATGATGGTTCTTGTAATTAAGAGGATCTTCAATATAATAAAAATGGTGATCGCAAGCTATGGAATGGTGTTGGGTGCCAAAGGCGTGCTGTGAATTCTGCAGAGTAAGTTTACTAAAAGCTTGGATGATTGAAATGGAGGAATAGGGGTTGTATTTATAGGTTTGAGAGAGAGAAGATCAACGGTTGAGAATGAATAAGAAGATCAATAGTTGAGGAATGTTGAGAGATGTGCGCTAATAGGAAGAGGACAAGTAGAGGAGTTAACAGAAATAGATTGAGGAGTTAACTGAGTGGATTGGTCAGTTAACAAAATAGACTAAAAAGTTAAGTGAATTGATTGATTAGTTAACTGATTGGAATTAGAGGATAAATAGGACATGTGTGTGAGGATAAATGCTAATTAAATATTAAAATATTTAATTACATGTGCACGTGGATTTGCATGGATTAATTTTGGTGTTAATCCATTTTAAGAGGAAATAGATTTAATCTAAATAAATGTTTTGATTTTTTTAAATATAGAGGATGTTAAGTTTAGAAGAACTCAATTAAATAATTAGACATTAGTTAATTTAGAATGACTTTAGAATTTAGAAGAGGTAATTAAATAATTGGACATTATTTAATTTAGAGGAATTTTGGAAGAATTAATTAAACAATTTGATATTATTTAATTTGCAAGAACTTGGAGGATTTTAATGAATTTATTTAATTTGGAGGAATATAGATCAGGTAAATAAATTGATTTGTTTATTTATTGATAGAGGAATTAAACTGAAATAAATATTAAGAATATTTATTTGGATAGAGTTGTGTCATTTTTATACACCTAAATAAAAGCTACATTCATTTCTTAGACAAAATACTATGGTTTGCTTTTGAAATACCATGCAAACACTAATGCACTTCTTGGATGACAATGCACCTACAATAGTATCTAATCATGTTGTGGTCCTTTGTATACAAAAACACCAAGTCCATGCAACAAGATAAAAAAATTCTAAACAATGGAAATTATAACCAAAGATAGAAAAAATAATAGAAACATAGTACTATAGTAAAATAATCTGAATTCTTCAACACAAAAGAAAATGATATACAAAATAACTATTTTCACTAACTGAAATGCAATGAGACAGAAAGATAGAAAAGTGTAGTGTGAATAAGACCTAGTAGCTGGGAGATTAACTAGATAAGTAAAAACACTTTTCACACTAACACATGGACCTTAAATGATACTTAGGGAGAAAGCTAACCATTGAAAAATTCAAAGACGCATGGATGGGTCTTGGCAACAAGGCCTAATGAGATACCCATGTATAAATTATCTCTCACAAATTGAGAAAAGGAGAAAACCCTGTGGGAAAAAATTGTCACCAAAAGAGAGAACGATAAGGGCAAATAAACCTCCTCAAAGTTGTCCTTGAAATATAGGAATGTGAAGAAATCTTTAAGCATGTAGAAGTTGTAAACTCTGTTGAAGAAGAACTAGTGTCTACTGGAATCAAAGAACACTCTAATGAATGTAGGTTAGAATAAGTGAGACACAAAACTCTGCATGAGTGCCCTTAATAACGTGCTACTTAACCATATATGCATAGATGGCACAAAGGCAAAATAATCTGTCAAGTGGAAACTCAAGCATATATGAACAAATGGCACAAAGGAAACACAATTTGTGAAGTTGAAAAAGTAGATGGTACAATGATCAAAGAGACACCAAAACACTACACAAGTGACCCCATCAACACTACTAAAATGTGCAAGTGGTGCTCTAAAAAGATACCAAACCAAAGTCTCATGAATACTGATCAACTAAAAAAGGTAGAAGGTCACCTCCATAAATAAGAATGCAAGAGTGTCTATATAGTATGTGTTCCATCTCACTAAAATACATGAGTAACTAACTACTGCATTTGCCTAACATATAGGAATACAAACTATATACAGAGCTCACTCCAAAGCAAAACCAAGGAAGCAATAGCATAACCATGTGATGATACCCCCCATAATGTTGACAAGGGAGAGTTATCAAAATATCACCTAAAATATTGCATAAATATGTACAAAGGGATATGTTGATGACTGTTTTGATGCAATCATAACAATAAGTTAAAATTCACATGACATGAACTAAAACTATACTTGAAAGACAAGAAGGAATCATTTAGTGATTCGACTAATCCCAAGTCTACAATGGTTCGGTTGGTCAAGTTCAGTTGGTCAATGTGAAGCTGTAATGTTCAAGGGGCCTTACGTAGTTTAGGTTTATTTTGTGGTTTACTGGACTAAGAATATGCAAAGAGGTCATGAGATTTCAACAATGTATTCTGTTCATTTGCATACAAGTGATACTGGGCTGCAAGTTTTAGAGGGTTTTCTTGGATTTTGCAGCTTTCTTCTTTATGTACTTATGAAAACTGTCTATTTAGACTCTGTTATGCATGCTTCTTCAGATTTGAGACAATTTCCTTTGGATTTCTACGTTTTCAGCTAGATATTTCAGATGGGTTGGGAAAAGTTAGAGAGATCTAATCTACACTTCATCTAATCTACAGAAGGATCTAAGTGTTTCTGTTATCCACTATGTAAATACCACAGTAATTTGATCAAATCCACAGTAAAAACCCTAAATGTAAGTTCTGAGCATTTTCACAAACATACATTTAAAATTGCAAGCTCTCAAAGAAGATATTTCAAAATACAAAGAAGGGCAGGAGAACACTCAGAAGATAGATGCAGAACTCCAGATTCTATTGTATTAGAAACGAATAGCCATACATGATTTACAATGTAAGAATGACTCTTAGTTTCATTGATCATACTACAGAGAACTTACAAGCTTTACAGATACAGTAAGACAGCCAGACATTCCACGCACATCTTACTGCAGACAAACAGGCGACCTCCTTCTTCTACTTCTAAACTATGCTAACTTGCTGTCTTTTCCTAAAATCTCTGTTGTGTAGCCCCTTTTGTAAAGTATTACAGTGTAGAGAGGCACAATATAAAGACATTTTGATTGTCCTCACTACAGCAAAAACCTAACAGAACCCCTGGTTCAAACCCCTAGTTACAGCAATAAATGCAGGTGAACCAGTTCTCAAAAATATCTCTGAGCAATGGTCAAATCTGGGCGAAGTATTGCCCCCTCTGAGAAGTTCCAGCAGCTGGGTAATAACTTCTGTTTGTCTTTTGTGATAATACCTTCAGCTGCAACCTTCTTCTTTACTTGAATGGCCTTGACCTTTTGCATTTCATCTCTATCCTCTTGCTCCTGAGATCAGATCTTCTGCCTCCATGAAGTCACTGCATTGACTTTCCAGCTGCTTCCTCAACTGCAAGCCTGCAAGACAAGACCAGCAATAAGTTTCACATTTATCACATAAAAACAGCAAGAAATAGAATAAGCGTTTAAACCCAGGTGACTGCGCAAGATCGTGGAAATCAGATCCAAAATCCGCTCAAAACGCGTGAAAATGCGCCCAAGCTGCTCAAAATTGATTAGGTCAACCACCGCTGACTGAAAAAATGCCAGAGGCGCCAAAAAAAAAACACTTTAAAACTCCACCGCTTCATTTCCCGCCCATTGGCATGATCGTCCTTGTCGGTGCGTTAAAAAACAAGTTAGTCGATATACCTCATCATCATGATATTCTGGAAATAGGATGCTCTTGCTTCTGAAGGTCCAGATGATGTCGTCATGATATTCGGGCTCTGCATACTGGAGAAAAGAACAACATCATCATCATCTTCATGTTTAAGAAGAATAGGAGGATATGAATATAATCATGCTGCCGAGGAAAGGAAGATGATGGTGACGTCATCATGATATTCGGGCTTCATTGAAATGCTAAGGATGACGTCATCGTCATATCCGGTTAAGATCAGGGGGCTAACTGTGATATCGGGTTACTTGAAGAGCATGATCAGGATGATGAAGTGAATATGACCCTTTTGCGGCCAAGGTAACCCTCTCGAGAAAAATCAGCATGATGAAGATCATCATCATATTTGCGGCTTGTGTTGAACTTGGAATAGGACTTCATCATGATAATCGGGAACCGGATCATGCCTGGAAAATATATCCTGTTGAAAGAAAAAATGATGATGCTGATCATCAGGATATTAACTTTCGTTATAAGATCGGGATGACGTCATCATCATATTCGGAGCCTTCGTTAAACTTGAACATGACGTCATCATGATAATTCACCAACCGGATCATGTTTGAGAAATATCCTGCCGAAGGGAAAATATGATCATGATGAGGATCATCAGGATACTTGCAAAAGGTTGTATTTCATCGGCAGGAGGACTTGGCGAAATATCGGGCGCACAAACAAGATCATGATGATGATGTTGTTAACAGGACAGGATAAAAAAAGATGATGATGACCCTCGTCATCGATTATCATGATGACGTCATCATGATATTTTGTCTTCGAAGCACAAGGATGAGTTAAGGTCATCATGATATTCGGGCCAGGGTGATATTACAAAATATGATGATGCTGTTTGAGAAATGTAATATCGGCTTCTTCTTTAAAAGATAGGGTGATCATCATGATATTCGCTAAAGAAGATCAGGAGGATATGAAGATGATCCTCCTTCGAATATCATGATGATGTCTTCATTACTTAGTGAATTTCAGCGAATGTCCTGTGAAAGATCAAGATGATAGGGAGTCGTCATCATCATAATTCGAAGTTCAGCAAATATCATGATGATGACCTTGCGATAGGTTTTGAACGTGCGCATGCAAATATGCCGAAGGTGATTTTGTTAAGTCAGGGTGATCTTATACCATCAGCATAATATTTTAAGATCAGGCAATGCAAGGATATCATGATGATGCTGGTGATACTAAGACCGCTTCGACGGGGGAACTCACCTTGACTTAAAGCCGATGTCATCATGATATTTCGGACCTCAGGATATTATCGGGGGGGTGCGTTTAAATATGATGATGATGATGTTTATACAGCAAAACCGAGTTTGTAAAATATGACGCTCCTAAGAAAATCATGATGCTGCATAATGCGCCTAAGGCCCTTTGACGGGTAAAAAGCTTTACCACCTAAAATTGACGTCCGGATGTTGCGACTGCATAATTTTTAGCGGATGATAGACCAAGATCATGATGATCCTGTCAACATGACTTAGGATATAAAAAATATGATGATCCTCCTGCGAATATCAGGTTTGACCAAGACTTTGACCATGCATAACTTTCACATATGGACGAATTTTCAAGTGAAGTAAAAGGCAAACCTGCATGGAATTTCGAGCTCTTTCAAAATATGAGGTCACAGAAACAAAATACGAACTTTGACAAATAGACCTCATGATGATGACCTACCTTATGCAATATCATGATGATGATGCACCTGACCATCATTTTTACCAGACCGCTAGAAAGCAGAAAAAACACAAGTAGAAGCAAAAAGCAAGACATCAGCAGGGGTCCTCGTTTTGCTAAGGAGCAAAATGGGGCGTGTTGTGAACATCACAACAGGATACAATATCATGTCTAATATGATGTACAAGAAACTAGAAAGAGTGTGCAAGAACAAGGCACACATGCATGAGAAGACAAAGTTGTGATTACAAAAACAAGGTGCACACAACAAACCCCCCATGGCACTTTGTAAAATAGTGTGAGTACAAAAGAGGCACACTATGATGTACAAGAATTCCTCCAAAAAAGGAACACAAAATTAATTTTGACACTTTATGTTAGTGCATTTACAAACAATTATGTTGTTGTAGAGTTCTTACAAGTTGTTCAAAATGGGATGATTTAGTTTATGTCATGAGGTGCCTATAAGAAGACATTTACATGCATGCCTTACAAACCTCAAAAAAATGACAAAAACTAGAAAATTAAACCCCCTAAAATAACTAATGTTGTAAAATATGTTCCCCAAGAAAAATTACAAGTTTGGAGTACAATTTGTGTAGTTTGGAAGCTTAAATCAACTTTTTATAACACACAGCGATTTTACAATTTTATGGAAAAATAGACTATTCAAGGTAAAAATTTACATGTCCCATTAAATTCCTTGTATTTTTCTAATAATTGTTTTTAAAAATGTCAACTTTTAACATCGTGGGCAAAAGTTATGCCTTGTCAAAAAAAGTGTACAAAACTGAGTTTAGAGGTAAATCCTAGAAAAATATAGAAAACTAGGAAAAAATAATTAAATCATGGTGAAGTTCTTAGAAAGATTTTTCCAACTCCTATAAGAAGTCAAAAATTTGACTTCATATGCTCAAGTTATGCCAAAATGAAAAATCCCCCTTTCAAGAGGACAAATTAGGGCCTGATGGTCCCTTGATGTACACAATGGGTGACACCACCTATGGTAGTAGGGTGGAGGTGGCATTGGAGTCATGTAGATAGTGGAGTAGTATGGACTAGACAGCATTGGCAATTGGGTGGTAGTAGGGCGGCAAGGAGGTGAGTCTAGTAGAGGCTATGGTGGAGATGGTGAACATGTTGAAACTGTGGTGCTAATGGTATAAAGGTCACGTGCCACTGGAGAGAACCACTTAGGAAATGGTATTCAACTGGAAAAGGTGGGGCGACACTAGAAACAAGCCCCCATAGGCTAGTAAGACTAGGGGCTGGTGGCCTATATGACCTCACTTGAGTGTACTATGCCCTTGCACTAGAGACAATTAGATGCAAAACAAGTTTGTTAGATACAAATTATTGTAGGCATCCACTAGCGTATGGGAATATCTCCATGAATATTCCTTTATTGCAATCTCACCTACACTCACTACCCCTCCAAAGGTGTGACACATGTGGGCTCACTTGGGAAAAGTCTCTCTAAGTGAGTTTAAGTGTAGTGTAAATAGGACCTAGTAGCTAGGAAATTAACTAGATAGATAAAAAAAATTCACACTAATAAGGTGGTCTTATTTTTATCACTAAAATATAACGTAGCATTGTGCGCAACCCACTCCCTTCTTCCCCCCTAGCATTTTTTGTTTCATTAAGTATTTTTTTAAAACCAGTTTGGTGGAAAAATAGTTGAGAGAATGTAGTACAAGTTATATATTTTTATATATTTTATTGAATTTTTTTTGTGATTTTTCTAAACGGATTCATCTTGAAAATTTGATCACTAAGTGTACATGTCACCTAACTTCCACAAAAACAATTAAAATTACAAAATTGTTTTTTATCAATGTGTATAGAATGAAGCACAGATCAATCTTATATTATGTTTTCAAATTTAGATGAGTGGTTCAAAAAAATTGTAGAAAAAGTAATAAATGTGTTTTTACAACATATGATGTTATTATTAAAAGTAAATAAAGATTAAATCTTAGTTTATTTAGATTATGGAAAAAGAATATCATTAGAACGATAACAATAGCTTGATGTTACAAGGGTGTTTTTATAGAATCTTGTGATGAAATATGTAATTAAAATTTGACATTTTTATGCTAATTTTGGCCACTTTTCAAATGGTCCCCATCTCCATGAACATACCACTCCAACTCATGAGAATGGTTAAATTAACCAAAGTATAGTCAAGAGAAGGGGTTGGCATGTGACTTGTTCATTGTGTATTGTGGGAAGGAAAGAATTGGAGAGAAAAGGGAAGAAGAGCTTTGAAGGAACAGGGTCCAAAGAGGAAACCTTGTAGGAAGGTTGGATTTGAAAGATCTTGGAGGAATTGGTATTACATCCTTTATAGCTCAAGCAATTGTGGAGAAGAGATAGATTATCAACTACATTTAGCTCTCCTTAAAGATTTAGGAATAAATGACTTATGTTTGAAATGAAATGTGAAATAAGGAATCACCTTGTGTTTATAATGCATTGGTAATAGGTGTGTATAGACTCCATTAATGGAGTATGAACTTGTTGAGTTTATTGCCTTCTTGTAATGCCTTCATAATGCCTTAAAAAACATCTTATGCTTGGAAAATGAAGAAGTTTATAATGATGTTTTTAATGGTTTATGTTGCATTCTATGTTTTCATGTCTCATGGCCTTTTGTGTGGCTTAAATGGGCTTGAAAATTCCTTCTTTTTTTTTGGCTTTGTAAAATTATAGAAACCCCTTCATTCCATATAATATTGAAATTAGAGCACTTATTATTACTTATTTGAGTGATTTTAATGTTGAAATACTTCGGTTTTATTGTGGCAAAGAAAGGAATGAAACCTTTGTTGATTGTTGAAACATCTAGTCATTCATCCTCTATTTTAGTTTTACCTTGAGAGCTTCATTTATGGATATTTTGAAAGAGGATATGGTGTTGTAAACTTTCATGTTCCCCCTTGGATTTAATGTTGTATGTTGGGTAATTTCTCTCTTATTGTTGAAGTGGCTAGGAGCCTTTCTATGGAAAGAGGTCAAACCTAGCATGTCTAGGTTGGTTGTAGGTGTGTAAGTAAAGGGTTATTATACCTATTAAAATCATGAAAAATACGACATGAAGAAAATGATAACAAATGCAAATCAAACGAATGCAAACCTCATATCGACTCACGATCCATTGATAAGGTGGAGAGTGCCACACCCAGAGCACTCTCGCTTTACCCAAAGAGATGAATATTGGTTGCTTGATTCAATAGCATAACGATGATATGGAGATTGATAGATGAATGGATGGATGATGATAGATGCAAGATAGATGGATTATGGATTGAGAGGAAATTTTGGCAGAGTAAGGATGCTAGATGAAGATTCGTTGCAAATGGCTCAAGAGAGGCTACCTTTATAGAAAAAGGCAAATTCGAATGGATGGTTGTGATTGAGAGTTATTTTGAATGATATGGATGGTTGAGATCGATTAGGGTTGGATTAGGGTTTCCCACTCAAAGAGGGATTGTAGTCACATGACAAGTGTGCAATGGAGAATGAAAGGAATCTAATTCAAATATTTTATTTGAATTATCTTGCACATGTGAAGGGGTATTAAGTGGGAGATGAGACATGTGACATGTGTCGCAATGTTATGAGAGGTGAGGGAATAATTCAAATTTTTAATTTGAATTATGTGAGACATGTGACTAGGTGCAATTAATTAAATAAATGGGATTTATTTAATCAATTGGGAATGTTCAATCGAGTGGGATTAATTAAATAAAGTGGGTTTATTTAATTAATCAAGAAGGTGATTAAGTTGGACCAATGTGATTAAGATGAACTAGGACCTAGGGATAAATGGGACTAAGTGGGATGAGGTTAGATGAACTAGGATGAACTAGGACCTAGGGGAACATATACAAGTTCATGTCGACAATGTGTTGTGTCGAGACATGGACATTTTTTAGTGTCTACATTTGCCCCTCTTTGAGATGATGTTGTGAGATGATAAGATTTGTGTCGAATAACATCATTTCAAAGAAGTTAAGGGAACGGATAAAAGAAAAGGATAGGGTGATGATGGCCCCTCAAGAGGATAGGCGGGTTGGACAAACACGGGTATGCTCTCAAAATGAAAGGGATTGGTCAAAGGAAGAAAGGTAAAGGAAATAGATAGAAGAAAGGGAAGGATACGTTATGCTGCAATGAAAATGAGAAACCATGATGTTTGATATAGCACGATACATTATACACCAAGGTATAAGGACCAAGGTGACGATATGTCTCATGCCCCAACATAATACAACCTTGTCTAGATACAAGATATGAATGCTAGCTAGGTTGGATTCAGATTCAAATGCAAGTTCAAAATGATAACACACACAAGCAAGCATGCACAAATGATACAAAAATAAACAAGGTATTGCCCCTGTCAAGCTGTAAACCAATGATTAATTGATTGATTGATGATAGTATTGCCATTGCGGGGAACAATATATCCCTAGATCAACACAAGGATGTGAGAATGATATATCCCATGGATGATGATGATGATTGATTGATTGAGTTGGCTTACAACAAGATTAGGATCAAAGACAAAGATCGCAATTTGATAACTTGGCAAGATTGATTGACTTGATTTGTATGGATAAATGATGAATTGCATTTGGATCACTGCTTGGATTGGATTGATTGGATGATGAATTGATGATTGGATTTGTTTTGATTTTGATGATGTGATTGAAGAATTGATTGATGAAGTGATGAAGATAGATGATAGAAGAATAATGAAAGAAGAAAGAGGAATTTCATCTTGTGCTTGAATCTAGGCACTTCCTTCATATCCTAGATTGCCTACATACCTTGTATCCATGAGATCAAGGCACTTAACGATAAAGATGAGATGTAGTTCTAATTTTTGTTTTATTGATGTGATTTTGATTGATTGGGATTGACTGAATGATGATAGTAGTTGATGAGATGATGTGGATTGGATTGATGTGATTTGTTTGATTGATAGATTGGCTTGATTTGATGATTTGTTTTGATGGATTTGATGTGATTTTTTTATTTGATAGATGATTGATCTTATTATTTGTATTTTTATTTTTGATTTTTTTGTGTTTTGGGAATATTTGATTTTTTGGGGGTTTTTGAAATATTTGATTTTTTTGAATTTTTGAAATATTTTGATTTTTTTGTGTTTTGTATTTTTGAACGTCAATGGATTTACAATTGGGGTAGCCTTTGTGCTAGATACCAATGACAAGGGGAACCAAGTCTAAGTGCAAGGGAATGACTAGGATTGGACAAAAGGATGGACGATAGTCGATGGATGAAAGGATTATGATAAATGGATGGATAAAAGGATATATGATAGTGGATAGGATGAAAAACTCACAATAGATGTATGCATAAGGATGTGATCTCCAAAGGCTATGTTGTATAGGAATAACATCCCCAGTCTAGGTAGTAAACTTAGGATTTTTCAAGATAATGCTTTAGGCAATAGGATGATAGGATTTGACATGACAAAGCTTATGAATTGGATGATAGGGTTTGTTTGGAAAGGATGAAAAATGGGTAATGGAAAGAGGGTAACGATAGGATGGGTTGGATGGGATGAGGTACATCAAGAGATATCCAAAACACTTATCAATAGTTGCCCCCAATCTTTGTCAAGATCAAAAGAGGAAGGGAGGATGAATGGACTTGATATGATAGGTACATGGGTGTAATGGATAGGATATGAAAACGATATGATAGTTTGGAAAAGGATGAGAAAAGGTGCCCCCAAGTGTAAGTGACATAGGAGATCAACCTACACATGATTCCTGTTTACCAAGTTTTCATCATGGTACTTATCCAAGGTGCCTATTTACCAGGTTTTTACCATTGGATGAAAGGATTTCTCTTTACTTTTTTGATTTTTTGATTTTTTATTTTTTGTGACTATTTGGATGGAAGAAGGTGGATAAGGACGAGAGGCACTCAAGTGTCTAGTGCCATGAAAGATGATAGTCCCATGAGAGAGGAATGTCACATGGACCATGTCAAATGTGCTCGTTGATGTTGATAGGGAGATGGCATGAAAGTGAGATGGATCAGGTAAATAGTGGATTATGTAGGGATCGAAAGTGGATTATGATGTGGATTATGTAGGGGTGAAAGTGGATTATGATGTGGATTATAGTGGACTTATGAAAAAGCATGGACCATAGGAAGGGGATGGGGGAAATATGTAGGATAATGAGTGAATGGAGTGATGGAGGTATGGAAAGGAATAATGACCAATAGTTGCACACACCGTGTTAAACATGGAAGCTTTTGATTGGATGGTGGTGTAGGAAGCAATGGTGATGTTTGCTTAGGAGATGGATGATTTAGGACTTTTGGAACCCACATGGACTTAGTATTTTTCTGATTATTTCTTTTCATGTGGGATGTTTGAAATGTTTGAATGGAATGGCATTTTTGAATGGAGGGGGATGGTTGGAATTTTTGAGAGGTGGATGCCTCATTTGACTTGATGATTTTTGTTTAGGGACCCTATCATTTTAGTTTTTGACTTTGCTTTTGGAGGTATGGGCTTGGATGGATTTTTGAATGTACCTTGCTTGGAATTTTTGGATTGATTTCCTAAGGCATTAGGACCCTTAGGATTTGTGGCTTTTTGAACAGAGGCATCCAAATGTTTATTTTTGAATCCCATGTGGCGGATAAAATGAGTGGAAGCTTCATTTTTATACAATGTGTGCATTTGTTGGTCATGATTAGGATATTTAGGGTATTTATGAATGATTGGGTAAGGGGGTGTTGGTACCAATGGTGGCAAAGCGAATGGAGGGATATCAGGAGTTGGAAGGAGTGGAGGTAAAGTGGATGGTGGAAGGTGAATGGTCACATGCTTTTGACATTTGTAGGATGAGGAAGGTGGAATGGCACATATGTTTTAGGAATATGATGGAAGGAAGTGGATTTAGGAAGTGTGGAGGAAGTACCAACATTGTTAAATTGTTGACCTTGGGGTGTATATCCAAGGCCAAATGAGCGAGGAGGGACCTTGACATGGATTGGCTCCAAAATTCCTTGTTCATGTGGGCCTAAACCTTTACCTTGGTAGTGCATGTTTTGGAGCATGCGATTGACTATAGGACTAGGTGTAGTTTGGACACTAGACTTGAGTTGATTATTGGATGGAGAAGGTAAAGTGGACAATGGTTGTTGGTGTTCTAAGGAGGAACACTCATGAATGAATGCGGATAGACTAGTAGGATATGGTAAATTTGAAATGGGATCAATGGTGGATGTGGAAGGATCATTAGGATCTTTCTTATGTTCATTGGGATCCAAATTATTTGTTTGATATTCTATGTTTGCTTTGGAGGCACATGTCTCATCATGACAAGTGGAAGGTGTAGGATCATGGATTGGGCTAGATGGAGGATGACTAGGAGCAATTTGGATATCTTGCTCATGGATGGAAATAGGATTATGGATAGGATCAAGGGGCTCATGGATAGCTTCTTCATAGGTATCATCTTGATCATAAAGAAGGTACATGTTATGGATAGATTGGATGGGGATGATTTGATCTTGATTAGATTTAGGGGCTATTATTTCTTCATGCTTAGGATCGTGCCCTTGACATAACTCTTAGTTTTCTTGAATGGAAGTGGAAGGCTCTTTAATAAGCTTGATAGCTTGTAGATCACATGATGGGGTTAGAAGACTAGACAAAGTGTTTAAGGACTTGTGGGGAGGCTCAAGAATAGGTGTTTGATGACATGACAATGTTTTATTCCTTGCTAGTAGCCAATAGATCACATCCTTTGCAAGGGTATGGGTGAATGGGCAATATAGTGGATGGATGATAATAGTGGAAGTTGAAGGCTTAAGATTGGGATTTGTTGGATGGATAATGGGATTAGGATTTGGGCTAGATGGAAAGATAATGGAATTAGAGGGATTGGTCTTATCCAAGACAATCTTATCACAATCTTCTAGGTTCTTGACCAATATTTGAAATTAGACACAAGTGGATATGGTATGGCCCCTATACCTATGGTATGCACAATAATGGTTTTCATTATACCCTCTAGGTTTAATCATAAATGGAGAATATGCTTTGAATGGGTATAGCTCAATCAAATTTTCTTGGACCAATATCTCTAAAAGTATCTCCATGGAATATTTTAACAAAGGATTAGTGGAACATGGGGATGAAGGTGATGAAGGCGATGAAGGGCTTGATAAAGGTGTTGGGATGGGACTAGTTGGCTCATGTATTGGCATATGATTGGATGGTGAAGGTGACTTAAAGGAGGCACTTTCTAGGTTGGTTTCTCCCTTGTCAAAGGATTTTAGGTCTTGCATAAGATGACTTGGACTTTCTTGATTTATGTACATAGGACCAATTAGACTTGCATGTTGTTCTTTTAATGACATTTGATTGCCATGTGGATAGGTTTGGTGATGAGGTGGCATGATAGGACTTGTAGGTGAAAGGTTTTGTAAGGTGGATTATTGTGGACATTGGGTGATGTTGGAAGTTTGTTGAGAAAGCAGTTGAGATATGATGGCAATGGAGTTAGGATCATTGGATGGTAGACTTATGGAAGTACTTGCATTTGGGGTGTTGCTAGGAATAGTGAGGGTGATTTGTGGTATGGATGTGGCGGCATTAGTGTTTGGATTATGTGCTTGTTGGGCTTGTGATGGAATGTGGGAGCATTGATATTGGCCTAGGACTTGATGTTGTGGTGACACAAGGTCTTCTTCCTTTCTATACAACCACCTAAGTTGACTAAGTTGATTAAGCATTCTTTTAGTGTCATAAGGATCATTCTCATAGGTGTTGTTTAGAAATGCCCTGTCCATGTTTACAAGTGGTAGATGTGGAGAATTGATTGGATAAAGATTTGATGATGTGTAATGGCCAAAAATGATTAAGGGTTTTACTTGGATGATGAGGACTATGGTGATGATGATTAGGATGTCGAAGCTGACTAGGATGGTGAGATTAGATGACTTGAAGGAATTAGGATGAATGATGGTGAAATTATTAGGGTAGGTGACTAGGATGATTTAGGATAATGGTAAGGGTGATGTGGGATAACAAGTGGGATGACTTGGATTGAGGTGATTAGGATGAATGGATTGGGATGAAATTGGCTTAAATGAGAAATGTAGGTGATGATGTGGAGTGATTGGGATCAAATTTCAAGACCTTAGGATGATTTGATTTGTTTTGTTTTTAATGGATGGCTCTCTATGCTTGAGATAGACTAATGATCTCAAGTAAGAGGGTTGATTGGATTGATTCTCTATACTTAAGGTAGACTAATGACACTTAAGTAATAGAGGGTTGATTGGATTGATTCGATTGGTTGACTTACTTAAGATAGACTAATAATCTCAAGCAAGTTTGGATAACAGTTGATAATGATCAACTAAAGTCTTGATTTTTGATTGGGTTGATTTAGATTGGGATGAAAGTAGTTGGGATGTGATTTGGCTTGGGATGATTGGATGATGCGTAATGACTAGGATGATTAGGATGATGTTGATGTGATGGGCTGATGACTTGGATATGATTAGGGTTTGATATGGAAGAATTAGGGATGATTAGGATGATTAGGGTTTGACTTATGGTGACTTGGATATAATTAGGAATGAAGTGGCTAAAAATGGGTGGTTAGGATGAATGTGATTGGATTTGAATGTGTTGGCAGAATGAGTTAAATGACTTATCTTGATGTGTTTGGTGTTTAGCTTGAATTGGCAATGTTCAATCAAATGATCACACATGTACAATCATAAATCACTCATGTAAGACACATAAGCAATTTTGAATTTTGAATTTGAAGAATATGATGATGATTAAACAAGCACACGTGGAAGACACATCAACAAGCCCTATGACTAGTCAAGTGGGGTATGGCCAATTAGGTCCTAGGCTATGTTTACACGAGGTTGACTAAGGAATTGAAATTGAAATCCTGCCACACAGCCAGGAGAAAGGGGTAACCCACCCTTCACCTTCACTTCCCAAAGGTATAAATTTATTTGGGGCTTAGCCAAGAGTGACAAGATTCCAACTCCCAATGAGGGTGTCTTTCGATTCATCCTCGATTGAGGTCGTCCCTTGGAGTGGTGTGTCTCCAAGCAGGCTTCCTAAGAAGGGTAAACAAAAGTGAACCAAGTGAGGTGTTTTTGATCTCCAAGATCACCTTACGGTGTGAGGAGAGAGCATACACATGCACACTTGATTCACACTCGCACCTATAAATTAACCCTTAAGATATCAAAATGTGAGGTGTGCAAATTGAATGGATAAGAGGTGTTTTTTATTCTCAAGATCGCACGAAGTGCATGAGAAGAGCATACACACCCCTAATCGCATGCAAATTCACCAAACAATTCAATCACTGGTTCATTTTATAGCCCAAGTCCAAATGTGTGATGAAGACACTTGTTAATTTTATGCCCAAGTTTTTTGACGTGATTGCTAAAGCAATATTCGTTTTAAGCCCAAATTGAAATGTGTGATGCAAACAAGATTGATTGATCAAATGAAAGAGATGAATGATGAAATGGATACCCCTGATTATTTCGCTATCCCAAGCTGCTATGTATGTTGATCCTGATGTTGTTTCAACCCTGTAAGGTCACCTGCAAGCAACAAAATTGAGAAAGAGGCAAGTAGACTAACCAAGAAGACCGTTATGTGAAAATCAAGAATCTAATAAAATCTGACAAAAATGAGCTGATACAGAAAAATGGACTAGATGAATAGATTCTAGACAAAATTCTATGTAATTTAAAAAAAACATTTGCTAAAAACCGATCAAAAATGCTCAAGATATGCTCAATTGAAGTTTAAAAGAAAGTTTGACTTTGACTGATAAAAAGGATGGAAAATGGTACAATCACCTAAAAATTTCTTTACCACTACATAGTTCACTCTCCTAGCTTTCCAACGAGTCTAATTTTGTGCAATTTCGCCTCTGTATGTGAAAGTTATGAAAATTTGAAAAAAACAGCCTCCTTTGGCATGTAGGAGGCACAAGAGGCTAACTGTTTGGTTGTGACCACTAGTGGTTTGGCAAGTTTCTAATCACATGGACATGGTTAAAGCTGGCGGTTAGAATTGGTAGTCAGTATCTAGATAGCCTCCTGGTCACCCATGTGACCAGGGACCAAAGGCGAGGAAAAATTTAAAAAAATAAATAAAAAGAAGAAAGGGGCTAAGAGCCCACGTAGTGATCACAAGGGTGACCAAAGCCAAACCTCAAAAGGGGGCTTGAAAGCCCAGTAGCGTATGTGGCTTTTAGGGCTTAAAACCCTAATGGTGATAGTTAGAGTTAGTTGCGATCTGGATTAGTGGCGACTGGTGCTTTAAACTACGACTAAAGCTTATCTCGGTGGTGACTAAATTTCAAAGTGGAGGCGACGAGAATGTTTGAAGATGAAGCGGCGGCAAAGGTCGGGGGATGGATTTTTAGCAGAGGTGACTGAGGGGTCCGTAACAGGCAGCGACAAGGAAGTATGGAGGTCGAGCGGTGGTAATCGGATGAAGATCGATGGTTGGCTGAGTTAGGGTTTAGAGGGTGGTAGAAACCCTAGGTGGATGGATAAGGTGGTGGGAGAAGGAAGTGACCAATGCATGGGGGCCGCGTTTGGGAGGTGACCAAGGTGGAACTGCAGTGAATAGGTTGTGACAGCGAATAGAAAGAGGTCAACAGTATTAAGCAGGTGGGGGTTGAATTTTTGGAGGGCGGTGATTAGCCAGAGCGACGCCAAGGATAGGAACTGACTTGGCAGAGGTCGGCAGACAGAGGAACCGATGGGTGTAAGAGGTGTTTAGGAGCAAATTTTAGGGGTTTAAAACCTATAACCACAAAATCAAACCTGCAACCCAATAATATTATACCTGCACACAAACATTGACCGAGATCAACAACCAATAGGGGGTCTACAGATTCTGTACGGTACGGATCCATATTGTATGGATTTGTAGGTCCTAAAAAAATTTTAAATTTATTTAAAAAATTTTAGTCATTGAAACCATCAAGTTTACAGTCAAAAAACTCAGAAACAGCGTCCTGATCGCGATGGTGGGGTCAGTTTTCATCCAGGATGTAACCTACAATAACTCACCCCCAAAACTTGTAAATTTTGACAACCTAGAGTTAGAAAAAATAAAATTTTGACAACAAAATCTGCAAATAACTCACGATTAGATCCGAGACCGGGCGTGCCAAATGAAATCATGAAAAATACAACATGAAGAAAACGATAACAAATGCAAATCAAATGAATGCAAACCTCATATCGAATCACGATCCATTGATAAGGTGGAGAGTGCCGCACCCGAAGCACTCTAGCTTTACCCAAAGAGATGAATATTGGTTGCTTGATTCAACAACATAACGATGATATGGAGATTGATAGATGAATGGATGGATGATGATAGATGCAAGATAGGTGGATTATGGATTGAGAGGAAATTTCGGCAGAGTAAGGATGCTAGAAGAAGATTCGTTGCAAATGGCTCAAGAGAGGCTACCTTTATAGAAAAAGGCAAATTTGAATGGATGGTTGTGATTGAGAGTTGTTTTGAGTAATATGGACAGTTGAGATCGATTAGGGTTAGATTAGGGTTTTCCACTCAAAGGGGGATTGTAGTCACATGACAAGTGTGTGATGGAGAATGAAAGGAATCTAATTCAAATATTTTATTTGAATTATCTTGCACATGTGAAGGGGTATTAAGTGGGAGATGAGACATGTGACATGTGTCACAATGTTATGAGAGGTGAGGGAATAATTCAAATTTTTAATTTGAATTATGTGAGACATGTGACTAGGTGCAATTAATTAAATAAATGGGATTTATTTAATCAATTGGGAATGTGATCAAGTGGGATTAATTAAATAAAGTGGGTTTATTTAATTAATCAAGAAGGTGATTAAGTTGGACCAATGTGATTAAGATGAACTAATACCTAGGGATAAATGGGACTAAGTGGGATGAGGTTAGATGAACTAGGATGAACTAGGACCTAGGGGAACATATACAAGTTCATGTCGACAATGTGTTGTGTCGAGACATGGACATTTTTTAGTGTCTACACCTATCCTTTGGGGTATGGAAACTCATTAAGAGCTATTATACGTTCCTTTGTGGTATGGATGCCATGAAAGGGTTATTTTATTTAATGAAGATATAAGGAGGGTTTATATTATTATTGTTCTAGTTAGAGCTTTAGGAGATAGAATGGGTATGTTTAAAGACAAATCAAGTTAATCCTCATGGAGGAATGTGCTAATGTAGCACTATCTCTACCATACCCTTTGCCTTGACCACTATCAATCGGATTCCATGTTGTGTATGAGATATGAACCATACTTTTGTTTGAAGTGTGTTTGTGTAACCTAACTTGCATGATTGCTTGAGTGTTCTTGTGGATTCACTTGCTCTCTCTCAACAAATTGGGGTAACACCCTTGTGTTCTTGTGATTTTTGCATTGGTTGGGTGGTAGATATTACACCCTTGGCTTATTAGAGCTGGATATTGCATCCCTACTTAGAAGTGGTTTCATTCCTTTTGATTGAATTCATTAATATGGTTCTAGTGGAAAAGTGTTGTATTAATAGTTTTAGCGTGAACATGTTCTTTTGTAATCCCTAAATATGAGGGTTTTGTATGCAACCACCTCACCTCTATAACTCATGTAAATGTATGGAAAAGATCTAGGAACTTGATCATTCATCTTTGGTTTTGCATACATGTACTTTATGACAGTCATGACTTCAACATTCAACAAAATTCCAGTTATCTTTTCACTTGCCAATTGCATTTCTTAAAAATCTCTATGGCATTATCAACAAGACGATCTCAAGTGTATTTGTACATCTTAGAATTTTTGGTCAAGCAATTCACCCGTAGCATGCCTTCCAATATTTCATGTACATCTATAAGGATTGAAAATGCTACGGTGCATTAATTTTGGTTTTTTCGTTGCTGGAATATGAGGGATTTCATAGGAATTTATATTGTCTTCGACAGTTGGGCAGGTTGGGTGCCATAAAACCACTATGATGGAGCAGCTATAGGGCGTCATGCTTGCATTGTTTCTTGAAGAATTTTTACCAAATGGTTTGTAGGCCTTCTTTTTAGTCTTTCTGTGTTGGGAATTTGGGTGCCATTATTGGTAGGTTAGAATTACATCAATATTAGGGCACCATGGTTGCCCTTTTCCCTTGGAAACACATTGTCAAATGGTTAGCGCCTTGCTGCATACTTCCACTTCCACTTGCATTATTTATCCTTTATACATTTTGTTAAACAGTTCTCATGCCTTGTGTAAATTCGCCATTTCAAATTTAATTGTCATTCAGGCTTATTTTCAACAAAAGTTCATCATGGCATTCTATCAAACAATTATTGTGCCACTGCATACTTCCATATTTTTTATTTTATTTCTTTCCAGCGTTTTTACATATAGTTTGCATGCCTAGTGCGTGTTTCCACTTTTCACATTAATTTCATTTGGGGTATTCCATCAAACAGTCCGCTACTTTTGTGTGATTTCCCATTTCAAATAAAGTTTCATTATAGCATTCTATCAAATAGTTAGCATTAATTTGTGTTATCCCACAATTTTGCATTCATGTTTAATGGCATTTTGATCTACAATTAATGGAAAGTAATGTGTTCTATGAAATAGAAATTAATGTCTCATATGGAACTAAGTTAATGTTTCATTTAAAATTTAACTAATATTTTATAAAAGTATATTGATGTTTGATATGAGATTGAATTAAGTGTTTATTTTACACTCCCCCCTCTCTACTTACATGTCTGTCATTGGTTTAATGAATATGTTTAAAGTTTAGAGTTGTATTCTAGTTTTTTAGCTTAGTTGAGATGTTTCACTTAAATTTTAAGACTAAGGATATTATACTTGTATAAACCTTTTTTTAAGGTTTTCAAGATTAACACTATCACTCTCTTTCTCTTATTATCCTTTGAATTAGAAGGAATGAAAGCTTTAGAAATGTCTTGTATTGAACTCTTAGTAAATGGTCATTTTATAGTATGAACTTAATAGCTCTAAAGAAGAAAATCATGCCTTGTAACCTAGTCTAGTATGGGGATTATTAGTACCTTACCCTAAGACTGATATATTATCTCTTCTATGGCTTTGAATTGTTACTCTGTTTCCTATTAGAATATTAAATTTATGCTTAATGTTTTGTGCTTTATGTAGATAAGACAACATAAATTTCTTACATCTCCTAATTGAAGTATCACTAGTATATATGATCTTATATCCATTAACTAATTATTCTTCATAGCTTTTCTTACCATAGAAAGAATCTCTTTGAATATGTTAGCAAAGGTAGCCAAGTATAGTGAATGAGTTCTCACTTTCCCTCAAATCAATTTTGATATTGTAATTAGAATGGGTTTTGGAGTTAAGGGTTAATTAGGACTAGATTGGTCTTAATGGAATTTAATGCATTCACATTTTTCTATCTTATTACTACATGGGTTTGCCTATACTTGGTGGTAGTGGGAAGAGTGGAAGGTCTATGTGGATATTGATATAGTGACTTGGGAGCTCATCATAGAATGCTTCATGATACACTCTCTATCTAATCACTTCAGGAAGTGTTGTATATACGAGTTTCATGATCTTGAGCAGGGATTTATGATAGTTTCTTAGTATGAGAACCACTTTTTGAGTTTTCATGGTAGGGTGGATGCATGACCATGATCCCAGGACAAATAGTGGCGATAGAAAAATAATCCTATTGGGTGGAAAAGTGCTAACATTTGGATTTATATTTAGATCTGGATTAAAAAGTGTTAACATTTCTAGCTAAAATTGTTAATCCCTCCACAAATGCCTTGAGAATATCTTGGATTTAGGTAAGTGGGTGTCCCAAAACTTGCCAAAAAACTTACAAAAGCATGTGCTTGGTGTTATCTTAAAATTTTCCATGACTTCAACCTCAAAGTTGACAAACATTTTTTAACCAAATTTAATAAAATAAAAAAAGGGTTTGTAGAAGAAGCTCTCAAGATTCTAAAAATGTAATTTATTTCTCATTATAACTTTAATATTTATTTATTATTTATTCTATAAATATATAGTCATAACTTTTAAACTGTGTATAGTTTTTAAAATCTAAAAGTTGTGTTACACTATAGGCTTTGTCAACTATAGGTTTTTAATGAAATTACATTTCATATTTTTTTAACCAAGTAAGGATGGCTAGAAAATCATTTTTAGTGTTTCTAAAAAGTCACACTAAAAGGTTAATAAATAATTAGTGATTTATAAAAAAGCACAAAAATATACATCATATCTGCCCATCTATCCTTTATTTATATACAACTTAGTTTAATGAAAAATATTATTTTTTACTTTAAATTAAGTTAGCTAGAATGAAACCTACTTATTTTAAAAAAAAATTTAATAGCATCTCTTTGGAATATTTAATTTTCACCAAATTAATTTGAAATTACTCAAAAAAACATTTGTAGTTCATAAATATATTCAATTTCCTACAACTTATATTTTACCTTTATTTCATATTTTGTAGACTAGTCGTTTGATTTGTTATATGAAGTTACTTACCTGTATATTTTTAGCATTTTCATTGCTACTTAAGGGTTATGATCTTGCACTCACCTAGCATGTATATTATCCTAGATTAGAAGATTATCATCCATTGTCACTTCATGTGAGAGGTCTTATTCTAGCCTTGTTATGACATGTATAGTTGTTAGGTCAAGAGACATTGGATGTTGTTGTGGCAAAAGCCAAGGTTCAAAACAAGGCTCGAGTAAGAGACATGGTAATGTGAGATAGACCTTTCCCTAGTGCACCATTTTATTTGGGTCTTAGGTTTTAGTGGTCACAGTCCCCATCTCAAGGTGGATTTATATCTACACATTTACAACCTAGGGCTCCACAGTAGCCTTGACAACAACACCATTAGTAGTAATAACAAACTCAAAATCCCAAGTCTCGACAAGGGTCATAGGGAAATAAAGGATCATAGACTTGGCATGCTCTTAGAGATCAAAGGTGAGCATTCTTAAGGTAGGAGTATGCCACATCAATAGCATTCCTTCAATGGAGGTCAGGCTAGTGTTAGTGGGTCTACCTTTCAACAATCATGTAGACCACCACCATAGAGAGATTTTCAAAGTGGTAGTTATTTCACATGTGGTGTGGTGGGTCATTCGAGAGATTATCCTTGAGGTGCTATACTGCCAATAGGTAGTACAAAAATAACAATATCTAAATTAATTGTTGGTGATGTAGGTAGATCTCACAATGTATGTAGTGGTCGAGAACCACTAGGTTAAGCACTAGGTTATAGTTATTGAGGCTATAAGTATGATAGAGGATGTTCAAGTTTTAGTATAGTTTGATTCATGAGCTTAAAAATCCTTAATTTCACCTTCTTTAAAGGAGCAAGGTAAGCTAGTGGCATCTAGGAAATAGGATACTTAGTAGGTAGAGTTGGCCACATGTGCTAAGATGGTCAATGCTTCTTTTATGTGTGGATGTTTCCTAGGACTTGGAGCCTTCACCACCATGGTTGATCTATGTATCATACCTATAGGATCAAATGAGATCGTATTAGGTATGGATTGTCTCAATGCTCATCGAGATAGGATTGATTGTCACCAAAATGGAATTGAGTGTTATGACAATATTGGTGAGCATGCAAATATTTTAGGAGTTCATTGGATTATTTCCCTTCACGTGATTGATGCTATGTAGCTAAAATGGAGTATGCATAAGGGTTCCATATGTTTACCATCACAATTAATGTTTGGTTAGATAACAAGGCACAAGAACTGTTAGTTCATGATCATCCTATCTTGTGTGAGAATGTAAATATATTTTTGAGTGTGATTCAGAGTAAGTAGGTGTAATTTTAACTATGATTGGGGTAGATGTACACTACACCACTACATAGTCAATGGAAGAAGTTGTAGATCACTTGTCTATGGTGAGAGCCAACTCCATACATCATGCTAGTTAGTATAAGGATCTATATATATTTTGCAAATCACTAGATGAACATTAGATAATTAGCATTGGCAACTAAGCTTTGAGCACAAGGGAATGTGCTTAATTCTATTCTAAGCAGAATGACACACTAGAGATTTAGATGAACATGCATAGAATGTGTAGGAAGAGAAGAAAGAAAGTGGCAAAGTGATAGCCTTATTTGAAGCTATATTGACATGTGGAGATGCTCATGACTTGACAAATTGACATAATTTTAAATAATAATGATGACTCAATAATGACAATATGTACACCATAATACAACTAACAAAGAAGTGAGAAAATGACCCAAATGTACTTTGGAAACAAAAAAAAGCATTACGATGGGACATAATTTCTATCAAGAAATGTAGTCAAGGTAATGTCAAGTTTTTTCATCAATGCTAGAGATGCACAATAACTAATGTGAGGTGTTTGAAAAATCTTTAAGGGGAAATTTTCTTGTCAAATTTACCAAACGCTCAAACTTTCTACATAAGTGAAACCCTACCTAAAATCTCATAGTGTGTTACAACATTAGAAGTGCATTACAAAGAAAAGAACAAGTGAAGAGTTGGAAATCTATTATAGAGGACAATAATGGCACCCTAAAGACAAGTCATTTACGCATCAAAACTAGACACCTTAGTAAGACAATGTAGTAGAAGAGCTATTAAAATGGTGCAAGAGAACATTAGTAGGATGGTCAATCTAGAAGGTGCACTTACTACATGTACAAACATGGAAATAATGTAACTTCCAAAGTCTAAGTAATACCAGTGGAAAGGGGACCTAGGACACTTATTCACATTCAAAGCTGGGGAAGAAAACAATAAATCTTCAAGCTTGCCAACCAAAGCACCACATAAAAGGTTGGTCTATGATGTTCAGAAGGAGGACATCACAAAAATATGTGAATGGACTACACAAGGAAGATCCTTGGTAAAAATCAGTCTTTAAATTGAGGAAGTTGCCCTATTTTGGCAATGTTGAAGCATTGTTACAATTATCGGTCTGCCAATTCCATGATGACATTTTGTATCTAAGGGAAGATACATAGATTGTAATGAGCCCTAAAGCAATTTTTGAGTTGGCCACTCTCAATTACATTAATATGTAAAACCCTAATGAAGAACCCTCTAAACACCTAAAGCAAGTAATGAAGAATCCACCCAAGGGAAACAAGGTCTAATAGCTAGTTGGGAGTCAAAAGGGTATGAGAGGGTTGGTAGTAAATGACATGACGTACCCTAAGATAAGGATGAAATAGCTATTAGTTGATTCTTTTATAATTTTAGCTCCAACTAAGCTAATTCCATAGATAAGACTAATGTACAAAATCTTTCATAATTTTAGTTTTAACTAAACTAATTCCATAGATAAGACCAATGTACAAATCACATAATTTGAGCTAGATACATTAGTGACATACTTGATCCTATCAAAATATATTTAGCCTACATAAAGTATGTTGTTCTTTCTAGATGAAAAATACTTGATCCTATCAAAATATATTTAGCCTACATAAAGTATGTTCTTCTTTCTAGATGAAAAATACTTGATCCTATCAAAATATATTTAGCCTACATAAAGTATGTTGTTATTCCTAGATGAAAATACTATACTTTGCTTCACGATAAAGAATATAGGAGAAACAGGCCCATTCCACTCTACTTAAATATCATCCATTTTAATGGTAAAACAATCAATAGCAATTTTATGCCTCCTCCACAACAAAAAGTGGTAAATATTTGTCATACTTTTATTGGCCAAAATTGACCTTTGACTATTAAAATGGACGATGTTTAAGAAGAATCGTGGCACATAAAGAACCTAATAAATGAGTTGAGAAAGGAAAGTAGAATGTAGAATAAGAACGAGAAAGGCACTGTAGGTTAGATGACAGCATGCATCTCAAGAAAATAACTTGTTTCCTAGATGACAATGCTACAACAGCACATATAGCACAAATCATCACCGCCCACCACGGACCACCAAGACTATCATTTTCACATACTTTTTGTCACGTACAATATGAATCCAATCCTCCCAATTAAATTCACTTCACTAAATCGAATCTAGCTGCCTCTAACAATATAACATAATCTGATAAATGACGGTAAATTTGCCTAATGCTGGGGGTCGTCCCGTCACCCTTGGCGCCAGACAACGACCCCGTTTGTCCGAGGGCTTTATGAATGTTGCCGCAACAACCAATGATGAAGACAACGAACGATGGACAGCTCCGCTTTACACCAACTGGTAAAATAGATATAATAGACCGCTGGCCAGCAGGCAATGGTAAAAGACCACGTGGACGCCCAACTGCCACTTAATAAAAAATCGTGGCGTAGTCACGTGTTATTGGAGGATAATTTGTGGTCGTAGGCGTCGCTTATTTATTCTTTTGAGAGGATCCAGCGTGGCTTCCATAATATTTATCCATACTCCTGCGAAACGACAATCAAGGAAAACGACTCTGCTCTTCTATCCCGGGACATGAGAATTAACAAGGACTATTATACTCACCTTTTCAAACTGTTTAAAGTCAGCGTCATGTCTTTTCAAATTCCTCTCAAAACTTGTTACCGTTGTCAAACTTTTTTCAAGCTTTTAATTTGTTGATTGTCATCTTCTTAAGTTCTTACCATTTTCTTTATGCTTTTTTTTTTTTCTTCTTTTTGACTGTGATTGCCTTTTAAATCCTAACTCTACACATTTCTCAAATGTTGTAGCAATAGCGATATATAGTATTTTCATCTGAAAGGAACCGTGATTATATCATTTGCATTTTATTCTTCTTTTTTCTGTTTTTTAAAATATTGAACAAAGCTAAGGGTTGAAAATGATATATCAGAAATAAACAGAAATTAACCTAAATCATTTAATTTCTTAAATAACAAACACCGCCGTATGGCTGTATTTAGGCATTTTTGCCCTAGAATACAATCAAAATTTTAAAAAGATTGTATCATATGAAAGGAGAGATTTTGGATAGTGTCAAAATTTATATAGAATTGTGATATATATATAGGATTTATATATAATTTTACTTATATTAAAGTATGTCATAGTATTTTAAGAACACTTTTGAATGGATAACTGTCATAAAAAAATTGCTTGGCCTTCCAATTCAGGCCCTGCCCCCAACCTTTCAAAAAAAAAAAAAAGCAATCTCTCAATTTTATTCATGCAAAAATATATGTAAATATCCCTTCAAAAAAAAAAATTAAAAGACACATGACAGTAGTATAAGAAGTAACTTATTAGAGGTGATAGTATGTATTCCTAATAGTAGTATTTTAGGTATGAAAAGTAGCTTATTTGGCTTATTAGTAGTTGTATTTTTTTCTTACGGTGACATCAACATAGTACATTAAAAAATCTAAAACACAGCTAACACAACTAACACAATCAACATATATTTTTAAAAAAATAATAAAAAATTATTAAATAATTCTTAAATAAATATATACATAGTTTATTTGATTTTCTCATTTTTTTTCTGCCATTGTTTTTATTTTTTTCAATTTTTTTTGGTTTGATATTTTTGGTGATTTAAAAAGAAATTGATAATAAGAAAATCACAAAAACTATGGAACCAAAAATAAATTGGAAAAAATAAAAAATAAAAAATAAAAACTAAAAAAAATTGAAAAAAATAAAAAATAAAAACTAAAAAAGAAATTGGAAAAAATAAAAAATAAAAAACAAAAAAAATTGAAAATAAAAAAATAAAAAAAAACTATGGAAGTCAAAAAGAAATTGGAAAAAAAAAATTAAAAACCCAAAATGAAATTTGGAAAAAATAAAAAGTAAAAAAGAAATTGGAAAAAATAAAAAATAAAAACAAAAAAGAAATTGAAAATAAGAAAATCATGAAAAAAAAGAAATTGGACAAAATAAAAAATAAAAACCAAATTTTAATTTTTTTTTTGTTTTGTTTTTAGATTGGAATCTTTTTATTTTTTAAAATTTTTTTAGATTGGAATCTTATTAAATTATATGGAATCGGAATCTTTGAGCTCTTCAACTCCTTCACCCTACTGTGAATGACACCTCTCCACATAATTATACTTTAAATAAATAAAAATAAAATCATTTTAAAATAATTCTAATGTAAAATAAAATATCTCTTAAGTAAATAAATAGTTAAAATTAATTTTAATGTTAACTATAATATAAATTTATTTAAAATTAAATACTTAAAATATTTAAACAAATCCATAATAAAACTTTTTAAAAATAATTTGATATTATTCTCAAAATATTAATTTCAAGGTGCAAGTAAAAAATAATAAGAAGTTTTTGAACATCAAAACTAATATCTATTTAAGAGGTTCCATAAATTCCAATAATCCAAAAGATTTTTTTTTAATTAAAATAAGTTTAAAAATACAAATCAAAGAACATTTCCAAATAAAGATCAATCCTTTAAGATGCGAATATTATTCCAATTCCAAGTTTAAAGGAAATATTTAAATATAAAGAAACAAGAATCAAAGACAAATAGATATGAGGATTTCTACCTTCTTAATAAAACTATTTAATATTTCATAATTTTTTTTTATTTAAAATGCCTTTTGATATCCCATAAAATATATAAAGTTTTCTCTCCCCATACTAAAAATAGTTAGTATCCCCAAGTTCTTTTTCTTTACCAAGTTTGTTCCTTCTTTTATATACCTAATATATTGCTCATTTTCTCCTTTGATCAAGAGCCTTCCCTTTATATTAGTCTCTTCACCTCATTACTCATGGGATATGAATGCCTTCTCTGTGTAATAAATTTGGCACGTGTATGCATTGCTAAACTCTATCTTGACAAAGGAGTTGAGGATGTAAAGTACTATTGTTATCATCTAATATGTAATAGATGAAGATTATTTCTTTTAGTATACAAAGAGAAAATATAATACTTTATATCTCTATAATAATTAGAGTTTTGTATGTGTAATTGATTTGATTGCATTGTAGATACATGTTTCAATGTGCACAATGTTTGGATGGAGCAACTCTTCAATGGGGATGTAGTGTTTGACTTTCCTTATGAGCTCATTTCCATGCAAATAGTGTATACGTTCACTTTATTTAACAATGAGTCTATTATACTTTATTTTCTACTACCACACACTAATTAATAAGATATTTAGTTGCATCTTACTAATACATACTAAAACAAGATAAACTTTAAGAAAATAGATTCTTGAATAAATATAAAAATATTAATTGTACAGCATGATAGAGCAAATCTATGCTAAATAATGTTTATCATGTAATAACAAACAAATAATTATATTTTTTAATATTTAAGTTGATTATATTAATTATAAAATATCATTTAAAATTAAAATAGAAACAATTAGAATTTATATATGTTTTTGTTATTTTTAAAATTTTAATAATCAAATAAAATAATTAAAACAAAAAAAATAAATTTGTGTTTATATTTAATCTCATTTAATTATTAATGCGAGAGACATTCTAGAATGAGAGTAAGGGGTAGAGTATAATGGCTTGTATGTTTTATGACATGGGTTAACCCCCTCTCATGGATCTTAACTCTGACTATTGTAGCAGAGATTAATGCCTGTGGGTTTTGGTCTAATGGCAATCGTGGTCCAACAAATTGGTATCAAAGTTAGGAGATCATTGGCATTGGTGCATCCAATGCTCCCCGTCATGTTCGTAGACATGGGTTAACCCCCTTATTAATGTCTGTGGGAAGCAACATAAAATTGTTTATAATCATCATTCTTCTCCTTAAACTCAAGAAAATGGAACATCATCATTCTTCTCCTTATACTCAAGAAAATGGTTGGAAAATGGAACATCATCATTCTTCTCCTTAAACTCAAGAAAAATGTTGGAAAATAGAACATTGTTTTGTATAATATTAAATGAAAGGAAAGGCTGTGGCTCTTAATTGATTTGTTAGTTTGAGATTTTTTAATTTGTTAATTATAGTTGAAAAATTTAAGGATTAGGGTTGAGTGAAGATATAGACTTTAAATAATTAAATAATTAACTAAACAAAAAATATAGAACAAACACAAATAAAATTTTAAAATTAAACTATAATTTTTAACATATCAAATTGAATACACATAAACAATATTTGTATACAATTTATGTGTCCTTTTATATAGTAAATAAAATAGTTTTAATGTAAAATAAAATAACTCATAAGTAAATAAAATAGCTTAAAATAAATCTCATTGATTTATTAGTTTGAGATTTTTAATTTGTTAATTATAGTTGAAAATTTGAGGGATTAGGGTTGAGTGAAGATATAGACTTTAAATAATTAAATAATTAACCAAACAAAAATATAGAACAAACACAAATAAATTTTTAAAATTAAACTATATTTTTTACATATCAAATTCAATACACATAAATAATATTTGTATACAATTTATGTGTCCTTTTATATAGTAAATAAAATAGTTTTAATGTAAAATAAAATAACTCACAAGTAAATAAAATAGCTTAAAATAAATCTCTTGACTTTTTTTAAATACATGTATTGAAGATATCTATAGTAGTAGAACAAATCCATACTAAAAAATATTTATCATATAATAAAAAAACAAATAACTATATTTTTAATATTTAAGTTAATTATATTAATTACAAAATATTATTTAAAATTAAAAAACAATTTAAATACTAATATTTAAAATTTATATATGTTTGTTATTTTGTAATGGGTTGGGCACCCTTGGTTTGCCTTTTATCTTAAAAAAAACATTCAACATAAAATAATTAAAACCACAAAATAAAGTTAAAAAGGCGGAATTTTAATGTTTAGAATTTCATTACAAAATCCTTAAGAAGTACATATCGAGACTAAAAAATACCAACATAAAATAATTAAAACCACAAAAATAAAGTTAAAAGAAGCCAAATCTTGATACTTAGCATTTCGTTCTGAAATCTTTAAGAAGTGCATATTGGGACTAAAAAAATCCTCATCATCCCATTGGTTTGCTTTGATTTCATATATTTCAAGATATGTTGTGTTTAAGAGTTGTTATAACCATATAAATAATAATTGAAGAAAAATGTGATTAATGACGATTAATCAAAATCACTATTGATCATGATTTTTTTTAAAAATATATTTTTTTATAGAAATCATTAATCATTAGTTAGACTATTTTTTGATATTTAATCACAATAAAACTATCTAATACATGACTTAAAAATATTGATTGATTTTCAAATCTTTTTTCATCTCCCCACATTTTTTTTGTTAGGAGTTTTCAAGTGTTATATTCAGGTATTTGGAGGAATTTTGTAATGTTTCTCTTACATTTTCAAGGCACATTTCAAATGATTTAGAGCATTTTACCTTGTAATTACATGGTCTTTGACATTTCACTATGACTTCAAGTTTTGACTGTGGTGATGGATGACACATTTGCATATATTTACATTCACATTTTTATCACCGCTTATAAAAAAGGATAAGGTAATCATAGACATCTTTCAACAAAATCTTACATTTTGACTACTCCCTATCAAAAAGCATGAAATACGATGAAAATTTAGTCTATAATATTAAGTCATTTCTAGCTCCATCAAGCAATGGGTTACATGAGAAAAATGCAATCCCACTATATAATAGGCCCAAGACTTGGTGTTGAACACTAACCCAACTAAATAAGCCTAAGAAGCTACTTCTCATACATACTATCATCTCTAATTTTTAAAAGCTCAAGTTTTTAAATGAGAGATTGTTATTTCTTTAGTGTAGTTTGCATGTTATGTTTGTCTATCTCCTAGTTTAAGTGTCTAGTTTGTTATTTTACTAGATTTTTCAATTATTATTAGAGGATAGTTGTTTTTAGTTCTCCTTGTAGCTAGCCTAACACTAACTAGATGCTAGCTATTTTTGGAACACCCTTTTTACCTCTATTAACATGGTGCTCTTTAATCAACCAAAAAAAATTATGCAACATAGACTATCCAAACTTCAAAGTACCAACTAAAGTCTCAGTCTATTAAAATTAAGCTTGGAATTGCTTTTACATGGAATTAATTTTCAAGGTTCTAAAAGGACCAAGGTGAGTTTTCTTTAAATCTAAAATAATTGGACTTTCAAACAAACTCATTATTAATATTAATTTGGTGCCTTATATTTTTTTCATGGTTAAAGTTGACATAATCAATTAATAATAATTTGACATTTTTGTATGTTGAACTTTCAAATAAAACACTTGTGACATGAAGCCTAAGCTTGAGCATTTCATAAAACTCTATGAAGATATTGAAATTTTATTTGGGAAGCTGTTGGAGAATATTGATAACAAATGATCAAGATGTTAAAAAAAATGAACATGCAACAAAAGAAATGCATCGGAAGACACTCTCATTTAGGGATATAAGTTGACTTCACTTGGATAAAAGGGCTATGGAATGACTTTTTCTTTTGATAAATGTTGTTGGGCAACATGTAAAAATTAGTCTATAATACTTCATGTATTTTGTTGGTGGTTTGTACAACTTATAACATACAACAATTATTTGATCTTACAACAAAACTATATGTACATGGATTGAACATTTGGTTTTAAGATTGAGTATGATAATTAATTTAGTATATCCTAGCACTATGTATTTTAATCAGTTTGTAAACTCAAAAGAAATCATGATTTAGTTGGGAAAACAAAGTTAATTTTAAGCTCTCCATCGAATTTACATTGTTGTCATGTTATTGAAAACCTATTTAACCTATACATGTTCAATTTTTTTATTGTAAAACACTAATGCTTACAGGGAGTCCATATATGTAGCTAAAAAATTGTCCTTAAGCCCATCTATAGTGCACCAAACATAGTATTTGGAAAGATTACCTCTCATACCTTGGGAAGTGATGCCTCAAAGTTATATTTGAGGGCTATAATGGTTGGAGTGGTAAGAAGACTATAGATACTTTTCCTTGTAGTTATCTTCTCTTACATTTCTTTTGTTCTTATCTCTCTTTTTCCTTTTAATGATTTGTCATTATATTGTAAATCTAGTGCAGGGAGTGACAATGTCAAATGGGTAACTGTGTCTATGTTCTCTAGACTATCCCTTGTGAGCATGTATGCCATTAGATAGACCCAAGACCTTTCACATGCCATTTCTTAGCATGCCACTATACTCTCACATATATCCCTCTTCCACATAGGTGAGGTATATCAGAAGGTTCAAGGTATATTGAGAGATTTTGTATATTGAGATAATTGCTCTTCTGTACCATCACTTTAGTATAATAGATAGTTTGGCATTGGAGATCTACATATATCGAAAGCCAAGAGTGATAAGGGTTTCTTCTAGGAGTGATAAGGCAAAACTTATAACCTCAAAACATATGAAAGGCTATTTATTTAGATTTTTTTATAGATTTGATCATCATGCCATGTTAGAGAGAATTTGCATGGGTATATTGCATGTAAGTATCAGGTATAGATAAGGTCAAATGTAATTTTTGCTTGAGTGATATTAATGGAGACATATATTGCTTCAAATGGAATTTAGCAAAGGATCCAAGACATGCCACCACTAATTGCCCAAAGTGCTCTATAGATATCACATATTAGGCACAACATGCTCTTTAAGAAAGGCAAATGGTGCACAACAATTTTTGAGGGAGTCTCAATTCGCACCTACTTCTACAACATATGACCCAAACACAAATAGAGGAAACATTAATTCTTTCTTTACACCTCGTACTTCACCAAGATTGCAAACCACTTAAGAGAGTATATGATGGAGGAAGAACATCCATGAATAGGAAAAGAAAGCAATTACAATTTTCTAGTTCTACTCTAGCTTATTGTTCCATGTTGCGAGGTCTCCACACTAGGATGCTATTGTAATTGTAAGTCCTGAGTTTAAAGCCTCATCATTTGAGACATTGAGGGTTAATATGCTCAATGATGTAATATAAGATGTTAAGAATGTTATTAACGAACATCAATTCTAGGGTGGGCAAAGACTAGATGCACCATAATATTGGATGGATGCATAGAAGGAACTAAACTCTCATCAACTTCCTTGTCTCTTGTGATATTGACACGATCTTTTTTAAATCCATGGATGTGTTAGGATAGGATCAAATGTTGGATAATGAAACATTGTGTAAACAGATGATTAGTTACTTGTTATGGATAGTTGTAGAATTCAGTTTTGATAATTAGTTGTATTTCAATTATATATGTACATTCCATTGGACAATCAATATAAATGAAGATTTCCGGTTCAGTCTTCTATTTTGTATAATATTTTTCTGCTTCTCCAATATCCTTCAATTGGTATCAGAGCATGGGTTGTTAGGGGTCTTGTGTTTTTCAAGTTGATCTTGTGAAGAAAATCCCAGGGAGAAGAGTGAGTGAGAATTGAAAGAGGAAAAGATCAGCAGATCGTGAAAATGATTTGAGTCAGCAGACTTGGTGTTCTTCCCAATGTTCATTATGGGGGAGAATGTTGGAGAATCACAATTGTTGAGCTATAGCTCATATGGACCAACTAGGACTCGAACCTAGGACCTTCCATTTGCTGCTAGAATGCTCTACCAACTGAGCTACTGGCCCCTTGTGGCCAGCCCATCTTCGGTCCGAGTGTGGCTTACTTCCAACACCCCCCCTTAAGCCACACTGCGGGTGCTTGGGGCTCCTAGCTTGGCTCTGATACCACTTGTTGAGCTACAACTCATATGGACCAGCCAGGACTCGAACCTAAGACCTTCCATTTGTTGCTGGAGTGCTCTACCAACTGAGCTATTGGCCCCTTGTGGCCAGCCCATCTTCGGTCCGGGTGTGGCTTACTTCCAACATCAAATCCATGACTACACTATTTGAATTGTTTAACAAGGTGGTCATGAATGTAAAGCCATCAAATGTGGTTCAATTTATTATAGACAATACTACTACTTGTGTTGATGTTGGGAGATACCTACGAATAAATATCCCTTTATTTTTTTATGTTGTGCATAGAACATTTTCTTCATCTAACCTTAGAGAATATTGGAAAACTTGAATGGATTAAAGAGGTATTGTAAAAAGACCAATCAAATGCATGGTCAAATAGTGGCAAAGTATTTTTTTCTTAAGTTTTTGGGATGCCGATATTTTCCCCAAAATTCTACGATCTTATGAGTGTTATTACGGAGTTTAAAAAAACAGCTTTCAAATTTTCCCTCCACGTCAAGTGAAAATTTAATTATATTACTGGGAAAACACATGGGATGGCAGGGCCCCAATTGTTTATTTGTATGAAAACAAATAATGTCAAGTGCCTTTCGGTGTCCCCACCAAATGAGAAAACGACAAATAATTTTATCATAAATAATGATGAGATTATATATGTACATTATCCACATTAATCTCTCCTAGTTTTCGTACTAAAAATGAGAGCATACGCCAAAACTTCACTACCTTTTCATGCGTTTGTCTTATTAGAGGTGTTGAAAGATTGACAAGGGAAAACAGACACATTTTTGTTAGACAATAGTCAACCAACCCTTATGATTGATTTAGGCCTTTCGTTGAAAAGACCACGGCAAGATAAGGTTTAAGGCATTAGGTACCTAAAATAGAATGGATAAATTACTAGTTACATGGGTCGTAATCCCATGGTTGGTTTTTTTTTCTTATAAAATTTCAAATCCAAGATTTGATTTGATTTTGGAGGGTTTTTAAGTCAAATTTAGATTATTTTTGTAGTTCGATTTAAGCGTATAAGTTTAACTTTATTTTTTTTGGTGGAATAGATAATCCTCCCCCTTGTTCTCAGTGAACAGTGTAAGTTTAAGTTGATATTTTTTTGGTAGAATGGATAACCCTCCGCTCTTGTTCTCAGTGAATAGTATAAGTTTAAGTTGATATTTTTTTGATGGAATGGATAACCCTCCGCCCTTGGTTCTCAGTGGAAGAGGTGTCAACCTAAGGCTCATGCTCCCTTATTGGGTAGCTAAACAATTTTGTAGGTGTGGATTTTGTAGGTGTAGATTTGATATATATATATATACACACACATGCAAGATATCATTCTCCTCTAAATTATTTTATTTTACTTTACAACTATCTAAAAAATATTTTATTTTATTTAAATTGTTTAAGCTATTTTTATTTACTCCATATCTTAATTATATCAATAGTGCCAAAGTTTTGTGAAAACAAATTATTTTATTTTCTAAAATACACAACTTTTTCTATTATTTATTATTACTTGAAGAGTTATTTTCTATAGTTTTGAAAAAGAAATGAAAACAAAACAAATTATTTACTTTAACCATTTTTAAAAATAAGAGATGTATTAATTTAAACTAATTACTAAATAGATGAAAAAAAACACAAAGGGTAAAATCATTATCAAAGAAGAATATTTCAATTTAAACCCCAACTTGTTGATAATCCGCCACATTTTTTATAAAGATAGGTACATGCTATTATTATGTTTATTATTAAAAATTAATACTTTGAAGTGTAAATGGTTGTCAAATTTAAGGTAAAAGGTAAGAGTTTTTGTTAACAAGCACATGCCATTACACTCCACCCTTGCTGCCATTAGAATTGCCTCTTGACATAATTAAGAAAGACCTACATGCCATTATTATAAAAGAGAGATCAAGGGTGTTCATTTGAATCCTAATCAAATCTTACAACAAGATTAACATCTTATAACTACGTAGTTAAATTATACTTATTCATAGTCTCATAAAAATATATAGTTAAATTATACTTATTCATAGTCTCATAAAAACTTAACCTATAATATTAGATGCATGTGTAGTTTGGTATTGTCTATCTTAGATGCACATTTGGTCTTATTTATTAATTAATTGAAATTTATAATATAACATGATTTTGAATTTCAATTAATTAACAAATACAATCAAATGTGCTTCTAGAATGCTAGATAGATGTTCATATGTAGTTTGGTGATAAACAATCTATAATACCCCAAAAAATTTGGATGCAATTTATAGTAAGTGAGAAATCATAATTATATATTAAGATTATACAAGTTATTTAGTATTTATAAATATGGGCCTCTTTAATTTTCTAATAGTTTAACGAGAAGGTTATGGTGGATTTATTCACCAAGGGATGGTAAATTTTATATATTAGTTTTATAAAAATTTAAACAATCACTACATTGTGATTGTTTTCATGGGTTATTAGTTTACTTTTCATCTTTTACATATCTATTGGGCGAGGGCCTTTTTCTTTGATTAATTTATAAAAAACAAACAATTGATTCTCTATTAAGGTTGAGTAATAGTTTTTTATAAAGATAAGTCAGCAAACAAGGCGTTGAACCCTTTACAAACTAGAGCCCCAAGGGCCTGGCAAAGCAGGCCAACTTAGGGCACAACCAGAATAGAAACATAATAGGAACAACAGACAAACAACTGTCAAATAGCAGACATGAACTAGACAACACCAGAACCTGAGGGAACAAATCTGACTCCCTTAACCCTAGGCCATGAGGTAGTGACATAATGGGGGAGTCCCTTCTTCTTTCTTTGCATGATCGACCAAGAAGACTCTGGGTCTAGGTCCACCGAGCGAGGTGAGAGGAGCTAACCCTCAATAGCCACCACAGGGAAGGAATCACCATGCACCGAGGGAGTCAGCAGCGTAGAAGAAGAGTCAGGGGCAATCGAAAGACTAACATAGGAAATCATTGAGGATCAGGTAGGCTCGACTTGAGCATCAACAGTAGTTTGAGGCACCAAAGGTTCCATTGAAGGGATAGCCAATAGAGGATCTTAGGGAGACATGGTCTCTTGGGACGAATCAGCCAAGGCAGGAACGTCCTCCCTGGAGGAACCATCCGAAGAGGGAGTGCCCACTATCAAATGATCAGAGAGAGCATTCTTCCACTAGGTAGCCGCGCCCTTGCGGTGAGTGATAGGGCATCCAGAGGCAATATGACCAGTGGAGAAACATCTCCTGCACTGAAAAGGAAGACCCTCATAATCTAGCAGCTACGTCCATGGTCTGTCCTCCACCATCAAGACCACATCTCCATGGAGTGGTTTAGAGATGTCCAAATCTACTAAAATACGAGCCATCATAGTATGCCCAAGATCCCAGTTCATAGAGTCCACCTTCAAAAAGTGTCCAATGGTATTTGCCAATGGCTTCATAACATGAATCCTCCCAAAACTGGAGAGGGAGATTCATAAGTCAGACCTAAATAGGTCTGGTATTCAACAGCTCCATAAGAGGATTGGAGGAGTGAGCCCAAGGGTTGATGGACAATGAATGATTACCCCACATCCATCCCTTGTCTAGCACTAGGTCTCACTCCTTGGAGGAAGCAAAGGTCGCTATGAAGAACCCCCTAGCGCTAGGAAAGAGTTCAATCTACCGAGGGACTAGAGGCTTCCAGGAGTCCAGAACCCAGCCATGGAGATCAGGGAGGGAGAGCCACAAGCCATTGAACATGTAGACCACACCATGTTTTAAATAGAAGCCCTCATTTTCAGCAATCTCGGGACCACAGATCACAATAGGGGAAGCACGGGCACAAGGCATAGGCCTAACCCTAGCCTATGAAGGGATTGACTGAGCACGAGTATTAGTAACAACATCAGAAAAGGTTTTCTGAGTATGAGCATTAACAACATTAGAAAATGATTTATAATGGCAGTCTGAAGTGGCCCTAATAGTGCCAGGACTAGCATTAATTGAAGACACACCATCACCAGGCAGATGGATGCCTCCACAAGTTGACACAGAAGACTTCAGCACATTGTTCATGAGTGTAGAGGGACCCAAAACCCCAACAATAGCACCCTCAAAGGAATCCTGAACAATAGGAGCACAGTGCTCTGCAACAGCGTTAACACTAGAAGAGACTGTCCCAGGAAAGAAGGCTTGTAGATCTGGAGGGAAAGAAGGCAACAAATAGACCTCCAAACCCTACTTGTTCTCGCCTGAGATTTCCCACTTGACGCCATTCAAAATGGAAGTTCTCCCGTTCGACACCATTCGAAGGATGAGTAATAGTTCTCAAAATTAAACATGACAAATTTTAAGAGTCCTAAGAATTATCTCAAAAATTTTAAACTAAAAAATTCTTAATATCAATATTACATCAATTATTGACCAAATAGGATATAAATACACCTTATAATGATTGTAGTTCAATACTTCAGGAGTTAACTATGTTTAAGTTTTTACAGTTAACTCCTGAAGTATTGAACTACAATCATTATGGATTGTGGAAATTTGATGTCTCTTATTAATACACCTTATAACTGAATTGCATAATGACATTAGAAAATACTAAATTGAAATACAAAAAAGTCTTATAAATTGATTATTAAAATGGGTAAGGATCATTTTGAGGTTTAAACTTGGGTTAATTTTGGGAGAATTAAGTAGTGGGTTGGTAAGATGAGTGTATTTTGAGTTTGATTGTGAAATAAATAATTAAGAATATAAATTATTAAATTTGATAAAATTAAAAAAAATATTTACAAAATTTGACAATAAAAGTGTCATTTAATTATCATTAAGAAAGTTGCCTTTATATCTTTTAATTTTTACATTAATTATTAAATATAAATTAAAATTTTAAAAAGTTAAATTTGATTAATTACAATTAATTGATTAATGATATCTTTTATTATTGTCTTAAACTATTATTTTGATTAAAGTTATTTTTATTGATAAATCTTATTCTTAATATTTGAGTTTTTCTTAATTATTTTTCAATAGGATTAGCTTATTTAATTATCCTTAAATATTAATATAATATTTTTCATTTTTTAGATAAAGTAGTGGGGGTTTTATAGGGTCCCTCCATGAAATTTGAAAGCACAATATACTAGCATGGATATCTTAAATAAATCTATCTAAAAGATGCACGATATACTAGCACATATATCTTAAATAAATCTATCTAAAGATAGATGTATTTAAGATATCTATGCTAGTTTTAATATATTATTGATTTGATTGATTACATATGGTATATTTACATAGGTTTTTGCTAAATATGTTGCTTTTCTATGCAATAAATATTAGATAAATATATAAATAGAGTAATAATATCTTTTATATAGATTTTCCTATAATAAATGTGGTAGTTCTACACCATTTATCTAGATTTTTAAATTTTTAACTAAAAATATTAAATAATAAAATGCTTTACAATTTTGTTATTATTTGAAATTCTTATAACTAAGTACACTTCAAATTTACATCATTATAGGTTTTTATTTTTCCCCTTTTATTTTACTCGTAGTATATAAAGGAGTCAATATTCTCAAAACACTTTGCTCAACAAAATATAAGCCTTCTAAATATTGACTAGAATACATAGGTTAGAGACATTAATATTAATTTAACTCATGTTCAATCATTATTGTGCTACCATTTTGTCTTCTCTTCTAAAAGAATTTTTAAGTATAATTTACTTTCTTTTCAAAATTTATAAAGATAAATTTTTATATTAATATTTATACCTAATTTCTAAGGTTTTAGTTTTACATCAGTTAATTGTAATTTTATTATTATTTAGAGGATCTAGGATTTTATAGATTAAATAGAGCATATTTCCTTTAAAAAAAATCCATACAACCTTATTATGCAATCCTATATTAAAAATGAATAGTAGGCTATTGTCGAGAAGTTAAAAATGTGTTATAATTTTCATTAAAAAAAACTATTTTGTAGTATGATACAAAAATTTCAGCAAACTATTTTGGAGTATAATAGAAAATGTCAACAAATAGAATATGGGGTAGTGGAAATTATAATGAAAATTATCTAAATTTTTTTTACAATTTAAAATATATTTTTAATGTGATGATATCATGAAAGTTCATATATTAAATACATACTTATAAAAATTTGCATGTGCATAAGTTTAAATATGAGTTGTAGCTCAATTGGTTGACCACAATTGGTGAGAATGATGGTATGTGTTGATAGTGCCGTGACTTTGATGGATGGGATCCCCTTACTCATGGCTCCTTAACCGAAGGATGACTTCTGGTTTAGATGTATGCTTAGTCATCATGTTCTAATCCCCTTGTTCATAAAATGATAGAGATACTGATATCTATGTAATCATTTCCATAGAAAAATATAAGTTGTAGATTTATTAATACACAAATATAGTTATGCCTTTATATAGTGTAATGTGCATAATTTTAAATATAAGTTGTAGAACATAAATCTATTGTACCCTTACTTTTAAAATAGTTATATGATTAAATATGCATAAATTAGTCTTTTCAAAATTTAGAAAACTAAAGTATCTTAAATAAATTAAAATTCATGTATATGTAGTAAATAAAACAATTATAAAGTAAAATAAAATAACTCTCAATTAAATAAAAATATAAACAATGTAAATAAAATAAAATAACTCTAGATTGATTTCTATAGAAGTATTTAAGATATTTAAATATTAATATGTTGACATGTAAGTGGCAGTCAAATAAAATAATAAGCATTAAAAATGTATACAAGTAGAAAACAAAAGCGCAATAAATCTAAAACTAAAAAGTCTCATCTACTTGCCCCAATACACCATAATAACACATATTTTTCAAATATAACTATCCAAAACACTACTATGTAGCACCACTACATAGAACTCAATATTTTCTTTTTAAATGTGATCTCAACACATTATTTAATGGTGCTTTATTTTTGGATTTATATTTTCAATTTTTAACCATTGTCCATTCACTATTTTTAGGCAAGGAAGAAATGATTATTCTACTACTCCAATCTTGATATTTGCTCCAACTTCTAATGTGAAATTTTCTTTAGATGAAAATAATTCTTGTTCTAAACTCCCTAGTAACTTTGAACATTCTTCTAAATTAGCATACAAGAGAGCAAAAAGATATAAAATTTTCTCTATTCATTTCACAACTACCTAACTTCTATTCCCTTAAGTCTTAGGGTGCTTTACATCCTACTAACTAACTTCAACCTAATTCCTTCCCATTATTCCTTTATACCTCCCCCACCCTTAAATTAAATTCAAACTAATTCCTTCACATTATTCCTTTATACCTCTAATGCAGGAGCCTCCAGGTCCACGAGCAATCCTCATCAACCAAAAAGAATTCTTTTCATTCTTTCTTGTTTGTTTTTCTTCTTGTTTTGCTATAGGAGTTGATGATCAAATTTTTAGAGAATTTCCTATGAATTCTTGACCAAGTGTTGACTTGATCTTGAAGAATATTCAAATGGGTGCTCACATTTCAATTTTAGTGAAGATCCAAGCTAGATTGGACAAGTTATGCAAAAATAGAACTTTCAGTGTCAATAGGATATGTGGGACTTTCCTTGCCATTAGGATATATGCAGATGACCCTTGAAATCCTACAAAAAAAATCAAGTGATGATGTAATCTTGTTAAAAAGCCAAATGGGTGTCTAAAATTCCAAGTTGTTCAAGATTCTGAGCAAAATTGAGCAAGTTATGCTTAAGTGGAACTTTGTTCTGCAACAGGGTATGCCACACTTTTGTCTGCAATAGGATATATCTAGTAGACCCCAGAATCCCTACAATATCCAGTAGACCCCAAAATCCCCATAATGTGTCGTAGACCCCAAATTTCCCTCATTATCCAGCAGGGTCGCTTTTTCCTACTATGTCTAGTAGGGTCACTTTTTCCCGCAATGTCCAACAAGGTCACTTTTTCTCATAATGTCTAGCAAGGTCACTTTTTCCCACAATGTCCAGTAGGGTCACTTTTTCCTGCAATGTCCAATAGGGTCACTTTTTCTGGCTTTTCACTCGAAAGTGCTCGGAAAGTGACAAAATAGTTTCTGATCGCTTGTATGGCCGATCCAAGAGCCATTTAATGACTGACAGGTGTTCTATTCACGTGATAAGTGTGGTGGCTGCCTCAAATGCCAATAAATAGGGGAATTTCACACTAAAAGAGGTTGACTTCTCCATAGTGAGTTTTTTTGGCTTCGGCTGGAGGATTGTTTTGGGTTTTCATAGGAAAGCTAGGTTAGTCTTCTCTAATTACTGAAATGATTGTGAGGCTTAGTCCAAGGCATGTATGAAAACCATTATACTCCTTCTGTAACATTTTCTATTGCATATGAATAAAGAGTTATTTGTTTCATTGTTGTGTGTTGTTCATTTTGCTGCCTGGTTTAGTAGCTTGTCAAAGCCCTTAGACCTTGATCTACATTAACCTCCCTCACCCTTAAACCCCAACACACTAGATAGTTTCTCCTTAAAGGTTTGTGTACCTTTCATCTTTTCTATTTCTTCTTCTTTTGGGCTATATTGAGATAAATAAAATGAACAATTGACTAGATGGTACTAGTTCCTAGAGAAACTTCCTTCCACTGGATCTTGAACACCTTGAATGCCTTTTTTAATTATTGCATTCCTCAACCTTATGCCTCACCTAAAAATATTTCCACCAACATAATTTATGATTTTCATAATCTGTAGGCTTCTTCTAAATATCTTAAAAATTCCTATTTTCATATTGATTCTTGTAAAAGGCCATTGGATATATCCATTTCAATGAGAATCCTTGCTATAGTTGTTAGCATATGCCTATGAATTTCTAGAGATATGGAAATAAACTTGCCTAGAGAATCACCTTTTTTTTCAAAGTGGATAACAACCAAAAATAAAGAGGGATATTCAAAAGTCTTACCCAAATAGGTGAAACCTTAAAATGATTTAAAATGGGTTAAAACTTAGAAAATAAGGATTCAAGTAAAAAGATGCAAAGTGCAAAAACCAAGGGCCTTTCTCTAATATCTTATTCTTGTCATCTAGCAAGTCACATACTACCACAAAAAATCCTTAAGTGTAGGGTTAGATCATGAACAAATCTTCCAGAAAGGGCTTCCATGATTTCAATATTGATTATTTAAGGTTAGGGAGAGAGGGCCAAAAAGAGTTGAATCTACCTATAAATCCCATTTCCTCCATCCATCAAATACCTCCTCAACTAGTTCCAAAATGGACATTTTTTCTACTTTTACTCTTCTAGTCTCTCCTTTATGCTCCAAACCCTAAAAATTTAGCAAATCCTTATTATCCTTGTATTTGTTTTTAATGTATACATAGGAGACCCTTCACAATATTTTTCCAACTATCTCATTGGGTGATGGCCCTTGCTTATTTTCTCCTCCTCCATTTGGTCTATTAGGCATGATAAGCTCAACTTTTCCTCCATCAAGGCTATCCACCTTGAGTACTAGTGGTTCCTCCTTATCTCTACATTGACTAGCCTCATTTCTAGCCATGTTAAATACCTCCTTAGCATGTGTTTCTATTGTCTATGTCTCCTCAACCACAACTAATGAGCTAATAGAACTTCATTAGGGGTTTTCTCCATGCTCTCCATATCATTCAATATTGATAACAAAAGGAAGATATGTCACATCATTTTATTTTTCACATTAATAAAGAACTAAAGTTAAATTTATATAAAAGCACAATTATTTTTACCTTAAATATGTATGAAATATGAGTACTAACAATGGTTATAAACTAACTTATTTATAAATATTAATACATTGAAAAATATATTTTTTTAATTTGGGTAAAAGAAAGGGTTTTGAAAGGGCTCCATAACCTTATATAAAGATAATAGATAACATAGTAAGCACAAAGAAAAAACAAACAAGAGTGTAGGCCTTAAACCACCATAGGCCTAATAGAGACAAATCAAAAGACAACAAAAGTCCAAAAAATAGTAAGCCAAATGACAACAAAAAGATAGGCCAAGAGCCCTAAGCTCACAAGACAGTTAAATCATTCAGGCTTTTTGTAGCCTCCTATTCTTCCTACAAGGATTTCATCTTTAGTGCTAGGGACTCCTCCTCGATATCCTTAGAGTTTCCAACTTGCTTCTTCTTCTAGCCTCTGGTCCTTTTTCTTAGACTATCTTGCATATTTGCACTTTTCTCTTTCTTGCATTAATTGGTTCCTTGTACCAATAGTATCCAAGCAATTATTCATGTCAGTTTCCTCCTAAATTTTCCTTTCACATCTTGTAGCTCTTGCTTTGTACTTCGAACCCTATATTCTAGGATAGTCATAGTCTACTTGAGTTTAGAATTTTCCTAAAAGAGTGCTTCCAAGGCCTCCTTCTCCTTCTTCTCCTTTGACATTTCAAGTTTCGAGTCCTTTAAATTCTTGTCCATCCTTTTATTCTCATTAATTACCCCGTTCATGAGAATCAACTAAGAGTTGAGCATTTTTTCCAAGATCCCATCTTACCAAGAATGTCACTATCTAGATCCCTATGGCTTGAGTAAATAGGGCAAGGTAGAAGAGCTAGTACTAGTATGGGGGTTATATAAACATCCTAGATAGTAATTACTACCTCTACAATAGGACTTAGAGAATTAAAATGAATTATTATAAATATACAATAAATGGTGTGATAAAATTAAATAAACCATTGTCTCTCTCTGTAGTTCCCCTCCATTCTCATCTTGTTGTTTTGTTGAGGCCTTGAGTCCCTCTTGTGGTCTCTAGTGCTTTAAAAGAAAGAAGCATGGTTACTGTTAGTGCATGTAATTAGGAGTGTGGTATTTGCGCCCTCTAGTGATGTGAATATCCTATACCCAGTCTATGTGGGGTGATGTGAAAGGCTAGTGGTGTTTTGTGTTCCCTGGTTTGGTGAAGTAATCATACTTGGGGGTTATGTTTAGCTATGGGTGTAGAAGCACCATACTGCCTTTATGTTAATTGTATTATTTTTGTATATGTGTAAGTATTGGAATGATTTAATTATTCGGTGGCATCATGCATCGCGAGTCATGTGGTTATGTGGTGTTGTCGTGTGTGGGGTATCTTTACATGGTTGATTGATAATATGATATCTATCTCCTAGTTGGTCATGACCTCATGACGAAGTTCTGTTGTGATTTATGAAAGTTAACATTGTGTATGCCTATCTAAGAATCGTGTGCAGGAGATCAAATTGGAGCTTGTGTTAGACCCATGAGATCATGAATGTGATACTATAAGTCAATTAGAGTTTTGAATTACTCATGTGTGGCATCATACATATCCTCTGTAAATATCTTCTTGCATAAGGAAGTAATTGTATATGTTCATAGCTTGGTAAAAATGAAATTGTATTGCATTTTAAAAATAGAAATTTTTTGTATATAAGTAGAGACTATGTTGCCTTAAATTCATGTATAAAAGCTGTTTAGATATGAAGATGTAGAAAACTTAGTTGTCCGTGTGTTTGGTGTACATTCTCTAACGCATTCTAGACTTTGAGTCCTGGGGTGTTGTGTAGTGGATACTCCCTTTTGTGGCTTAAACTAGTGAACATCGTGATGCAGATTTGTTTGTAATTTGGTTGTTTTGGAATTTTGATAGTGGTTTCATGTGTTGTTGGTGGGCTAATAGTGAATTTGTTTTCTTAGTATGATAGAAATATTCACCAAAACTCTTTTCTTATACTTGAATTATTGTTGAAAATTGCCGGCATTTTGTGACTTGAGATTGAATTTGATTATTTCCCCACTTGGGTTTGCATTTTATTTAATTTCTATGGTGGCTATTTTGAATATTCATTTTTGTTGGCTTCGTTTCATGTTAAGTGTCATTTCTATCATGTTCATTTTGAACCTCTGATAGTGTGTTCAAGGGAGGGCTCCGCGGAGGATTGTACTTTGCATGTTTAGTAATTAGTTGGAACCATAGTGGAAATAAGAGATGAGATATTTTTTCCTTGTTAATATGTGAATGCAATTCCCTAAATCATTTGAAATTCTCAAAATATGTGCGATTGTTTATAAGTAGGTCATATGATACACCTTAAAGGTAAGGAATTGATGTTCTTCTTGTCCTTATTGAATGATTGAGCTTGTCTTATGAACAATTGCTTAATATGGATGCGTATGTTGGTAATAGAAAATTGCAATACTAATATGTTATGTTTCCACCCTAGTCTGTGACTTCCAGGAGTAAGTCAAGTTTTAGGGGGGGAGGATGTAGTGGCCCTCCATTCTCATCTTGGATGTGCAGATAGTCTGGCTAAGGAGCATTAAGATGAAGGTAAAATAATAGGAATACTTAGGGTATGTTAGACATTTGAGGTTATACATTATATGATGTTGGTAGATGCTACATTCATGTTGGTGACATTCTTGATTATCCTCATGTGTGGTTTCATATGATAGTTAGCATGTTTTATTGATAATCCTTATTGCAACACTGATAATTCATATGCTTTGACATTGTTTTACATTTAGGTGATTATGATGTTGATCTTACTATGATTGTCATAAGTTAGAATTAATTTTTATGTGACTGATTTTATGTTAGAGGATGATCTGATTATTGTGTGGTGTGAAAAGAGACAATGTAGTACCACTCATTTGTGAGCATCCGGTGACGTTGCGATTCTTTTTCACTCCATGACCGTTTGATATTTATTATACTTGTGCATAGACCATGTTGTGTTTTCCTCTGGGTTCCTTGGTGGGGCGTTACACTCTCTATCGTCCTCTCCTCCTCCTCCACATTCTTTCTTTCTAATTGTATTGTCAAAAATATGATCTATAAAAGGATTAGGTGACTTGAAAAGAAAAGTGGAACACAATTCAAAAGATGAAGTAGAGTGTAGACATCAAAAGATGGAAATATGGTGGAAAATTAAGTATTGTAGGAAAAATTGTTGAGTTCACTAGGTACTGATTATGTAACCACCACAATGGTTATAGAACTACTATAGTGATTATATGTGTAATTTTGTAAAGCATCAATTTTTTTCATTACATGAAACAACATTTTCACCACATGTCTAGAAATGATGAGGTGAAAGCATAAAGTTGTGTCATTCTTTTATAAAGAAAAGGGGCAACACAAATTTAGTTTTAACTTGAAGCACTTAAAATTGATATATATATATATATATTGAAATGATGTATACTAATGAAATATAAATATTTTAGTGTAGTTTATGACTATTTAAAAATAAATAAAAAATTAGTTTGGTATCTAGTTTTTTAAAGTAAAAATTATCATTCCTATTTAATTGTTGAAAAAAGATCATAAAGCGAGGTTTATGCCCAAGGAATTCACTTAGTAAACTTATCCTATATCACCTTTAATCATGGAATCTTAAATAATGCCCCTTGATTTTGTTTCTATCTCTACATCTTGAAATTTTTATACTCCCTCCTAGTACAAAATTCCTATTAAAATATCCTCCTTTTACCATATATTTTTGGTACACATTTTTTAAATATTTTTATACCCCTATTTACTTATACCCCTCATACATGTGTTCAAATGAAGACATCATTTCTATCACTATCACACCCAACTCCCAATGAAAAATATTTTAGAATGAATTTTGATAGGAGATTATGAAAATTAAATATATTAAAAATATTCTTGTATTATAATTTTTAGCATTGATCCCTTATGAAAAATATAATTGAAAAAATATGGCTAACTATTTTATGTGAATATGCGATCATTCTTGACTTCCTTTGCTTGATTAGATCAAGAAAATAAATTAATCCTTGTACATAAGGTAAATCACAAGAAACTAGAAATATAATTATTCTCTCATCTCATATCTACCCATCAAAACTAAAAATTCATATTTAACATTATCATGTTGAAATTCTTTAAATAAGGTATCTATTAACATATAAAACATATAAAAATGGTGAAAAAAGGTAAAAGAAAAAAATATCGTTGCCATGTGAGACACTAATTTGATGTTTATGACCCTCTTGATGGATACCCACATGGAGAGTGATTTGTTATTTACCTTATATATTGTCCCTCAAGGTGTACGCGAGTCAAATCCCTCTTTTTAGATCAAACTTATATCTCCTCTATGGTCTACAAACACCGCCATAATTTCACCCACCTAGGACCAAACAAATTTGTATGTGCAATCCCTACATAAATATCATAATCAATTCTTCTTTGTGGCAAGTAATGAAAGCCAAAAGTAAAGATAAATTTATGTTTATATTTTTTACCCAACTTCCTATCCCTTAGAATCCACCCCCAATCCATTCCACTCTATTACCCCCAAAACCTAATAAAAAATATTAATATAATTACCCCTTCTACTCCTAATAACTAGTGATAAATCTATCTATTTTTTCCAATATTAAACACCCATTATGAACTAATATGCTATGATACTACCTATCTAGCAAAACATCTAGGGATTTATGGGACATAAGTTATTTGTAGCATTTTTTTCCTTTTGTTCATATTGTGAAATTGAAAATTTTAGTATAGTGATTTTTAAAAAATTTGATACTTTTTGTAATAAATGTTTAAAGTCACATGTCTTGAAAATGTTCAACACTTTTATGGGATGCCAAAGATGACTATTTATCAAAAAGAAACTATAGGTTTACTAAGATTCTCTCATCTACTGCAATGAATATTTTCAAATTTTTTATAAATTTAATTATTTTTTGGTGATTAGAATCAACTTTAACTTCTAAGGCTAAGGACTTTCTTCTTGAGATTTAAAAAAAAAATAATGGGCCAATTAAAATAAATAAAATATATATTTAATTACATGATGTTTCCACAGTCCATGATAATAGTGTATAGAGTTTCTGGAAGAGATTATGTGTTGCTTTTTTGGATCGACGTTTCGGATCACACTCCGTGATCCATCATCGGGATGAAAAGAAGACAATGAGTGAGTTGTAATTGCAGATAAAGTTCCTTAAAAAGAGAGAGAGGGAGGAGTGGGCACAGAGTTTAACCTCAAGAGAAGAAAACAAGAGAGGGATTAAAAAAACAACTAAATCAAAAGATAAAGATAAACATCCTAAGAGTAGACAGAGAGAAGCATTAAGGAAAGGAGGTTAAGGATAGTGAAGAGAGGAAATTAGAATGAGAACATAACACATAATTACATGAGAGAGTCATAAGGGAAGAAAAAATTTAAAAGGGGGAACCAAATATGAAGAAAGAATACAAATAGAACAAAGAGACAAATATATAAAGATAATAAAAATCAAATTAAGTACATAGATAGGATATATATAAGATTGGCCCATAAATATATATAAAAATACATTATGTAAGAGGTAGAGATATTTAAAAGAGAAAGACACATATAAATTTATATGAATAATATATAAATAAGTTAGATATAAAGGATAGATATGTTTATGTACTTAAATAAGTTAGATATTAAGATCTATAAAAGGATATTTTTTATTTTTTTAAAAGTCTTATATACAGAGTGGAATTGACAAGAACATTAATTTCTCTAATTTTTTTTTAAAGTTTGTACATTTCACTAAAGTGATGTCACATATGTGTCTAGTAGATACTTGTGACTAGAAATGTCTTGGCTGGAACAAATCTAGCTAACACATTTGTGGCTAGAAATAACATTTTAGTTGAAAATGCTTAAAGTCAAGTGTGCTAAAAATCTATGTAAAAATGTGACATAGCTTTGTGTTTCTATTTGATGTAAATATGTGGTCATTCTTGACTTCCTTTGCATGATTGGATCAACAAAATAAATTAATCCTTGTACATAAGGTAAACCACAAGAAACTAAAAATATAATTATTCTCTCATCTTATATCTACCCATCAAAACAAAAAAAATCATATTTAACGTTATCATGTTGCAATCCTATAAATAAGGTATCTATTAACATCTAAAATATATATTTAAAATGGTTAAAAACAGTAAAAGAAAAAAATATCGTTGCTATGTAAGACAATAATTTGATGTCTATGACCCTCTCGATGTATACTCACATGGATAGTCATTTCCTATTTACCTTATATATTGTCCTTCAAGGTGTACACAAGTCAAATCCCTCTTTTTAGATCAAACTTATATCTCCTCTATGGTCTACAAATACCACCCTAGGACTAAACAAATTTGTATGTGCAATCCTTATATAAATAGAATAATTAATTCTTCTTTGTGGCCTAATGAAATCCAAAAGTAAAGATAAATTTATATTAATAATTTTTACCTAGCTTCCTATCCCTTAAACTCAACCCCCAACCCATTCCACTCTATTACCCCAAATGCATGTAATAAAAAATATTAATATAATTACCCCTTCTACTCCTAATACCTAGTGGTATATCTATCTATTTTTTCCAATATTAAATACCCATTAAGAACTAATATGATATGATACTACCTATCTAGTGTAACCTCTGGGGGTTTATGGGACATAATTTATTTGTAGCATTTTTTTTCCTTTTATTCATATTGTGAAAGTGAAATTTTAGTGTAGTGAAAAAGAATTAATTTTGATACTTTTTGTAATAAATGTTTATTTACATGCCTTGAAAATGTTCAATACTTTTATGGGAAGTCAAAGATGACTATTTATCCAAAAATAAATACTATGATGTTGATCGGGATTCTCTCCTCTACTGCAACAAATATTTTTAAAGTTTTTATAAATTTTACTATTTTTTTGTGAATGGAATGAACTTTAACTTCTAAGGCTAAGGACTTGCTTGTGAATTTTTTTAAAAAATAGTGGGGCCAATTAAAATAAATAAAAAATATATTTTGAAAATTTGCACATTAAGGTCTACAAAAGGTTTTTTTTTTAATTTTTCAAAAAATCTTATTTACATGACTACAATTGGCAAGAATATTAATTTCTCTATTTAAAAAAAAAAATTGTACATTTCACCAAAGTGATGTCACATATGTGTCTAGTAGATACTTGTGACTAGAAATGTCTTGGCTAGAATGAAATATAATTATTCTCTCGTCTCATATCTACCGATCAAAACTAAAAATTCATATTTAATGTTATCATGTTGCAATCCTTTAAATAAGGTATCTATTAACATCTAAAATATATATTTAAAAATGGTGAAAAAAGGTAAAAGAAAAAATATCATTGCCATGTGAGACACTAATTTGATGTCTATGACCCTCTTGATGGATACCCACATGGAGAGTCATTTCCTATTTACCTTATAGATTGTCCTTCAAGGTGTACATGAGTCAAATCCTTCTTTTTAAATCAAACTTATATCTCCTCCGTGGTCTACAAACACCACCATTATCTCATCCACCTAGGACTAAACAAATTTGTATGTGCAATCCCTACATAAATAGCATAATCAATTCTTCTTTGTGGCCTAATGAAAGCCAAAAGTAAAGATAAATTTATATTTATAAGTTTTACCCAACTTCATGTCCCTTAGACTCAACCTCCAACCCATTCCACTTTATTACCCCCAATACCTAATAAAAATAATTAATATAATTGCCCCTTGTACTCTTAATACCTAGTGATATCTCTATCTATTTTTTAATATTAAATACCCAATGAACTAATATGATATGATACTACCTATCTAATGAAACCTCTAGGGGTTGATGGGACATAAGTTATTTGTAGCAATTTTTTTCCTTTTATTCATATTAAAAGTCGCATGTCTTGAAAATGTTCAACACTTTTATGGGATGTCAAAGATGACTAGTATTCAAAAATTAAAAAATACGAGGTTGACCAAGATTCTCTCCTCTACAACAATGAATATTTGCATTTTTAAAATAAATTATACTATTTTTTGGTGAATGGAATCATCTTTAACTTCTAAGGATAAGGACCTACTTGTATTTTTTTTTTTAAATAGTGGGCCAATTAAATTTCAAAATTTGCATATTAAGATCTACAAAAGGATATATATATATATATTTTAAAATCTTAAATATACGTGAGTAGAATTGACAAGAACAATAATTTCTCTAAATTTTTATAAAAATGTTTGTACATTCCACCAAAGTGATGTCACATATGTGTCTAGTAGATACTTGTGACTATAAATGTCTTGGCTAGAACAAATTTGGCTGACACATTTGTGGCTAGAAATAACATTTTAGTTGAAAATTCTTAAAGTCAAGTATGCTAAGAATCTACGTAAAAAGGTGACATAGATTTGTGTTTTCACTGACTAATTTTAGCAAGAATACTTTGAATTCCTCTTCTATTTATCTTTTGATGAGTTTAGAGATCACTAATAGTTTTTTCTAAAATCTATTTAATATTTGAAAAATTCCAAAGAGACATTGTATAAGGATTTTAGATTGAAACTCGAAAAAATGTAGGATAGTTCATAGAATTAATAGACTCTAATAGATAAAAGAGAAAAACTAAAGCATATAACATAATTTTTTTTATTTCTCTTAGGGACTAAAATTAGTTAGTTTCAAGATATTTGTGTACCCAAGAATCTAGAGATTATACTTTGATTTGAAGATGATGAATTAGGGAGTGTTTTACCTCACTTTTGTTAGAGTTTTCTCCTAGAATTTAGGTTCATTTAGATAAATTCTTGTTTCTTTTATTTGTGGTCTTGAATGCTCTTAATTTTATTCATGTTCATAGTTAATATTTTTCTTAGAAGGTACAATTCATTAAATTCTTTATTTTAGAATTGTATGTGATGGTCCTCGTTTATCATATAGCTATCTCTAGTTTATAGATCAAGTTTGGTATCATAGCAAGTTATTTCCTTTGGTGGAAGTTATTGTGAGTGATATTGTAATTCCATGCCCATCAAGTGGGAAAGGCCTATTGCCTTTGCAAAAATACATTGAATCTCACAATTGAAGAAATAACTAAAAAGAATGGCAAGAGATGCCAAAACCCTTGATGAAAAATAAGCTTTGTCAAGCTAGAAAATGATGTCACAATAACATCTTATTCAATGGAGACTATGAAAGGTCTAACGAAAGATCTAATGAAAATTTTATGTCCATTAGAAGACACCAAGAGAAAGGGGGAAGATATATCCAATGAAAAAGAAGAGTCCTCATATGGTGATAATAATCTTCTAAGAACACCTCAATTCAAGGCTAAGGAAAAGATTGAGATTATACTATTCTAAGGAAATGTCTATGTTGAGGAGCTTGACCATTGGTTGGCACAACTAAATGTATATTCTAGTACATGAATACTCTTAGTTTGAAAAAAAGTATTTCCTTTGCTATATTGATAATTGAAAAACATGTTTTAGCTTGGTTTAAAAGTCCCTTATATTCTATAGGTTTAAGAAAAATTAATTCTATTAGTTTGTGAGATGAATTTAATAAATTAATAACAAAAAAATTTACCCAATATATTGTAGAGGAAAATGTATGGAGTGGAAATTTTTGAAACATAAAGAAGGACAAAGTGTGCAAGAGTACACTAGTGATTTTCAAAGAAGGGCTATCCAAATGGACAAGGATGTGTAAGAAGAGGAGGTTTTCACAAAAAAGATCAAAGGTTTGTATTACTCTCAAAGTTGGTGGACATTGATGACACATGTAAACATGCACACTACCTAATCAAGTAGAATCTAGTCTTCCACCCTCTAAAGAAAAAAATAGGCCTAACCAAGACAAAGAATGCAAGTGCTATGAGATATGAGTGTTGGAAAATCTAATAGATCATATGGAACATAAAAATGCAAGTTTTTAAAGGAGAATTCATTTACAAATTTGGTTTTTACTCTATGGAAAATCATTGTTCCCATTGGTAGTAAACTCAAAAATGTTGAGACAATTTTAAAATTGTCAAAGGCAAAAATAAAACCATTGGTCTATTGAAAGTAATGGTTTCAACAAGTTAGTGTTTGACATATTATGGTCTTTCAATTTTTAGTTTTCTCTTTAAATTCTCATCTGGTTTAACTTTTATTTTCTTTGTATTATTATATAAAATATTTGTAGACTTGAATGGATCCTCTTAGTTATATTTGAAGCAAGTTTGAGGGTTGTAGAAGGAGATTTTATAGTTTAATTCTCTATTTTTATGATTGTTGTAAAGTAAAATGCATATGAGTTGTTTTCAGAGAGTTGTAATCATCATTTGAGCCAAGAGTAGAGGTGTTCAAGCTCTATGTAAATCCTACATGGATTAGACTCTTGTAAATTCCATTTGGAGTATTAAAGTGAGATATTACTCACATTGAGTTGGAGTTTTTGCTTGAAGTGGCCCATTTCTCTAGGGTATATCATTCTCATATCTTATTTAGTTTTATTCTCTATTATTTAAATTTCCTTTTTCATTAATTCTTAATAGAATATTGAATCCCATAACTGGAAGTGTGAGCAAAGAAGCATAACATTATAATAAGAGTTTGATGTTAAAAAATGATTCCTCAAGATAGAGGCTAGCATATAAATCCTTTCTCAATCCATGAATTCTATGAAAACCTTAATGGAATTTGTCCAAATAAAGTCAAGGCCAATTCGAATGAAGCAAGAGTCTTCAAAGAGTGAAAAGAGTCTACCAAGTAAATCTCTATTCAAAGTAGAGGCTAAGATTGAAATTCAACCACTCAAAGGTGATCTGAATGTGGAGAAGCTTGGTAATTGGTAATTGATAATTAGTTTGAGAGTCTCTTGTATTCTATGACATGAAAGATACAAGATCCAGTAAGTTCTTGGGATCAATTTAAATAATATATTTTAAGAAATAATTTTATCCCATTTTTCATAGATAGGAAAAAGGTGCAAAATGCTACATGAGGTAAGAAGGTCAATGTAACTAACCTTTGATTGGATCATTGTAGGCTCATTAAGTCTTATAAAACAATAATTATTTCTTCATTTTATCTCCATTTATTTTTCTTATAATACTCATACAAAATATAAGGTATCTTTTGTTTTATATGGAGGTTCCTTGGGTGTCTTAACAATTTAGTATCCAAAGTAAATGACTTAATTCATATAAAGGATTATATGGATCTCTATCAACTTTGACCACTTTTCTCTCATGAACATATTTAATGCATTGCTGCAACAAATAAGGTACCACTTACATGATTTTATCTATAATATACCAAGAAAAAATGAAAATCTATTTGAAGTAGGAATAATATGGCATAATTGAAACACACACTTCTTTCATACCAACTTGTAAATACAAGATACTACAACCCATAGTGACAATTAAAATACCATTGGTCATCTTTAAAGACACCTATAAATGTGCAAACAATTATTGTTGAATGTGATGATTAAATAAAAATCTTCAACACAATGAGTGCATACATTATATTAACCAGTCATATCAATAAGGATACCACTAAGTGTGTTAGATCATAAAAATATAAAAAAATGTACAACAAGACAGTAATTATAATGTGAAATCACACCATATAAAAATACAATCAACATTGTAGCATGAGATGTAAGAAGAATTAGGTTTATACCCTAAACCATACCAAAAATGATGCATGTGAATGATGACAAACATGAGGTTCACTCATAGAATTTATATCCATACGTATATGTTACTATGATATTATAAATCTACACACCACAAAAAGTGAATGAGGTGGACTCAGAATGACACATGCATTTTGTATTACACCCTTGTTGATGGCATGGATTGAATTACTTTTTCTCTTCTAAGAAAATCTAGCTAATCCAAGGAGAATTTGATTGATCACTCTTTTCTCATAGCAAGAGGATCTTGTGGATGGTAGGAATATGGTTTTTGGGATGGAAGCCACGTAAGTAGGATCACTCACTTCATGAGGAAGGAATTCTTGTTGGTGGACTATAGTGTTGATTAGAGGTGTGGAGTGTGGAGTGACTTCTACTTGAACTATAGGGTGCTTAAGTGGTTTCTTTTCAATGCTAATATTGAGAGTCTAGCTTCAATATGTGCAATGGGATCTTCTAATAAAGTGAGTTCCCTTATGTGAGAATCCTCTCTCATCTTCCTTTGTTGTGTTTTCTAATTTTCCTAAGTATCGACATGTTTTCTTGAATTTTGTCAAGGACCACCTCAATCCAATCCTTATTAATCCTAAGACACATTTGGTGTGAAAGACCAAGTGAGGGACAAAGAATTTGAAATAGAGTGATTTCTCAAGTTATTGTTTTATTTGTTAAAGTTAATTTTTTTTTTTTATTAAAGTTGAAAGATTTACTTTATTTACTTTCATGTTTTGCATTTTCAAGTAGTTGAAAGATGTTTTTTGCTTTTGTGTTTTCAAGTCTCGTAAGATTTTTGAGCATTGAAAAATGAAGAAAAGTTAATCTAAGTACATGAAAAAACATAATATGTTCTATATTTTTGTATTTTCTAAAAATGAAATGTGATCTAATTAACTAAATACAACTAACTATGATTTTGTATGCAATTATACTATTTTTTTGGAGTTTTTATGATTTATGACAAGAGCTTTCAAAGAAACTTCTAATCTACTTGCAAGAAAGTAACTTAAATCTAATTTTACCTAAGGAATTTAATTCTAAACTAACGAAGAAACAATAACAAAGTGTTATAGTCCTAAAGAAAATTTTGATGATCTAATTACTAAAGAACATTTAAACAAAGATGATTTTCAAACTCAAAGAACCAATAAGAAGCTTTGAAGCTTAATTTTCAATGCTATAATTACATCCTTAGAGGGTCCAAGTTTTATCTATTTCTTCTCCTCTTCCAACCTTGGGGTACTCCACTTGGTGGAAAGGGAAGATTCTAATTGGGATTGAATTAAGAGGAAGGTTATTAGCTTCTTGCAAGAGTCTAGGTGTTAGGATTTAGGATTTGGCTTTGTAGTGGATCATGTATGCTATAAAGATGGTTGTCGTTGCACCAAAAGATCAACCTGTTAATACCTGATACAACCGCCAGAGTTAATGAATCCACGGGAGGTGGTTAGGCCTTGTCACGAACCTGAGTGTTGCACTGCACAACACAAGGAGACCAAAGGCACACACCTTGCAACAATCTTCTCCCAGCGCAAGCAAGGGGTTTGAACCTGTGACCCAAGCTTTGATACCAATTGTTGCAAAGATGGTTGTTGTTGCACCAAAAGATCAACCTGTTAATGCTCTATACAACTGCTAGAGTGAATGAATCCACGGGAGGCGGTTAAGCCTTGTCATGAGCCTGACCACTGCAATGCACAACACAAGGAGACAAAGGGTGCACACCTTGCAACAATGTAATCTTCTAAGGTGATCTAATGCTTAGGGAATGGATCTTTATCTTTTAGAAAATAATTGTATAGACCTATCCTATTGATCCTATATATCCCATGAAGAGGAAATTTGTAAAAGATTCAATGTGCAAGAGGTGCTTCTCTACTCTCTAAACTTTTCTCATTCAATTTCTCCTCTCTATTTGTATGTGAGAGAAGACTGTAAATAAGAGAAGAGTACAGAATATTAGGGAATAAATAAGATAGAGATAGCCATGTAAGAAAGAAAGAAAGTGGGAAAGAAATCTAGGAAGAAAGCATGAAAAAAAAATGATTAGAAGGGAAAATGGAAGAAAATTAGCCAAAAATAAGTGACTCAGATGAACTTTAAATCATGATAGGGTCACCCATTATACTAGAGAAAGTCACTCAAGTCACCTGGAGGTATCCTCGATGCCCCTATAGCTCAAAGTAGGAAACAACATTTTCAAAAATAAAAAAGGTTAAGCAAGTTAGGAGAATAGAAAAAAGGATGAAGACCACCTGAAGGGAGGGTACTGAGACACTAGGAAAACTTCAATCAAGGTAGAAAAGATTGTGAGGAGAAATAAGCATGCCAAATGGGTTGTTTTATAGACTACCAAATCATTATCAAATATGTAATATTGACCCAATTTAATTTTGGGTGCTTATATATTGTCCCCTCAGGTATGACATTCTATCGAGAAGGTAGGTGTCATTCTTGAGATGGGTGTGTGAGACCCACACTTACTTGTTCTTAATTATTTATCATTGTATCACATCTAAACCTATAAACACATTGGTTAATCACATGTAATACAATAATAAAGAAAGCACAAATGATAAGAGACACGATAACTCAATGTCAATATGAGGTTTAGAATGATACAACCTTTGTTGCATTCCTCAACTTGTGTTAACAACTGTCATTGTGGGGTTTGATGTGCATTAGTGTTACCTTGCTTTTTTGATGATCTATAGTAAAGATGAAGGAAAACACAAAATAAAAGAAAAACCTATGCTATAAAGAAAAAAATGGACAAAAAGGTCATTTTCACTTGGAACTATGGAGAGAGGAGAGGAGAGAAGAGAAGGGAGAAGAGGGAAAACAATCAAATGATGATGGAATCAAGAAAATAGACAATCTATGAAGATTTAAGGATGAGGGGATCGATCTCATGGCAAGTGCTCAAGCTCATAGGTTCCTTAGGTATGAGAAACGAGAAAAACTCTCTCCTTTTCCACTATTTTTCTTTCTCTTGATTTTTGTTTGTTACTTTTGGTTGTCATGATCTAGGTTAGGAATGTTTTCGTTCTTTAGTTTTGTTGATTTCTATCAAAATTTTCATGTTTTTGGGTGCTTAGAGGCTGGGCACTCAGGTGCCCCTATCACTCTTCCAAGGTCACCTAACCTACATTAGGGTCACCCAAGAGAACTTCTTGGTCACCCATGTTGGTTAGGTATAATTAGGAATTTTCTTGTTTCATGTCTTCTTGAAGTCATTTTCTCCAATTACATGTTTGGTTTTGTTATTTTATGATTTAAAAAGAATGAATATCTTTTCAAGTTTTTTGTGTTTAATAATTTTATAACTTTTAAGGTTTTTTGAGCTTAATGAGGTCTTCCTAGTTCTAAGAGATACTTACATTCAATGGAATGTGACTAGGGAACAAACATGGTTTGTAGATGCTATGAACACATTAAGCTAATTAGATTTCATAATTCTTCAGAGGATAGGCTTTGTGAGTGTGCTAGGAATTTTGATTGTTCATCCCTCTTTATAGATCTATTGAGGCCTCCGAGCTTACTAGGATGTAAACTGAAACACCTTCAAGGTTCTAGGAGCTCAAGGTGAGTAGATAATTCCATTGTACAATGTGTACTGCATCTTAGGAATTCTAGTTTAAGGAAAGAGATTGATGTTGCTGAGGCTAAGTCGAAGGATAAAGACTCTCATTACCTACCTTCCTAAGGATTTATCATCTAGGAGATAGGATGGTGATCCAGTTTACTTTGATCCTTCATGTGTTATTTTTCCCCTATAGAAGGTCTTGATTGGTTCGACTATCATAGGAAAGAAGACTCCTATGTTGAGATGGTGCTAGGCATTGATTATTCAAGAGATTGAGTAGGGGAAAGTCTACACCTAGGGATTTGACATATTGGTGTTGGTTCATAGATATCTATATCAGATTGTGATGAGGAGCATTCATCCCTCTCTATTTATTATATGGATTCTAGAGAATAGTTGACCTTATTATCATGAGATTCTATAGTAGAGACCACTAATCTCAAAACTATGAGATAACATAGACTTGGGCCCTTTGATGTGACCACCCAAGCAATAGAAACCCTGGTAGATGTAAATTTTATTGTAGAACTCTATATTGACATGGAGGCAATATGAACTAGAGTTATGGCCATTTGATCTTATTGTCAAGGAGTGCACTCTTTGATAGACACAAATGACTTTGTTGCAATCCATTCTATTCTTTGAGTTCTTTAGTATCTTCACAAGGATTTTCCTATAAACCTATGCCTCCATGCTATTAATCTCTTCAAGAGACAATAGGGACATATCAAGGGATATATTTATGAACCTCAATTTCTCTTGGGACACCTATTAGATGACCACTTTGAGGATAGGTTTAGAGATATCTTTGACCATGTAGGGGTCACTTAGTTTATGATATTAGAGAGTGATTAGGAGGAGGAGGACAATGATGACAACTATGTCCTAGAGGATGAGAGAGGAGGATATACCAAAGGATGAGAAGATATCAAAGGAAGGTATATTTGTGTCTTAGGTTATTCCTTTCATATAGTTGGTAGAGGAGGAGATGAGGATTGATGATCCCTCATGGCATCTAGGAGATCCTTGTGAGTATTTCACTTCTCTTTGTTTTACTTTTCTTATTTTGGCCCCTAACTTGATTGTGCTCTAACACTGAAATGACACTTTTATTGCTTCTTTTGCTCTTTAATAATCCATGCATTATTGATGGTTGGAGGGACCTAATTAGGATTGTATCCCTTCATCTTCTTGGTCTTTCCATCGAGAGAGAGAATGATGCACTCATGGTGGATCCATGGAGGCCTATGATGGTAGGGAGACATACTATGGATTTTCTCCTATATTTCATGCCAGCCATCACATAGTGTCTTAGAGGACTAAAATTGTTTCACTAGAGAGTAAGGTTTTATATAGAGAGGTTTCTAGCATTCAATGATTACATACTTCCTTATAGGATGGGAATCTGAGCCTTTCTTGCACTCAAGTTCTCACACCAAACCTTCTCAAGGACAATCTTAGATGAGTCCTTTATGGTTAAATACAATAGAAGGTAAGAGAAGATTATGGATTAGGAGTCTGAGTGGATCTATGACTCAGAGCCAACATTAAGGCTTTTGTTGACACCTTTTGATCTTAGCTTATTTTCCTCCCTTGCATTGGGATATTTTGTAGTCAATACATACTTCACTTATACTTATGAGACTCCCTTAATGTATCTTATGTACTCAATGTATTCATATTCTCATGTATTTGATGTTACTCTAATTTTTTAGACCTAAGATTGATCTATATATAGGTCATGGTTGACATCTTTACTTTGTGTATCTCTTGTGCAAATGGTTATCTTAGAATTTATGTTTTATTCTATGGATGTATGCAAATATGGATGCCTTGTTTATCATGTTTTGTACTTTTCTATTTTGATGTGTGTATGCAATGTGCAGTATGTATGGATGTATAAGATGGTTTGATGGTTATGTTATAGTGGACTCACATATTATTTATTTTTGTAGATGTCATTTGCTATGAAATTTATTTTATGATATGTAGATGATTTATTTATAGTGTGGTTATTTATAGGATTTTGACTTAGGGGCATTGCAAGTTGAATCAACATAGAATGACTCACTAAGCTTCTAAGATAGATTTGTAGGGGATCAAGTGGGAATGGGGATGTTTGGGGAAATAATTTTATTATGAATTTTATAGAAGTCTATAGACTAATCTTGACCTAGATTGACTACTTCGACTAGTTTTAAATATTTTGACAAGAAATAGATTTTATTGGTACCCTTAAGACTTAGACCAAAAGAGGGCCAATAAGTCAAACTAGGGTAAAGGAAAGGTCCTTAGCAAATATGGGTTTTCAAAGGTAAACTATATTCTTGTGTTTTTCACCTAGTTTGTGTGTGTGTGTGCTTTGCTTATTGATTTCTTCTTCTTTGAATGCTACCCTCGTAGCTTCAACCTTTTGGGTCCCCACTTGAAAGTACTAACATTGTGCAATATCCCAAATGAGATTTGCCCTAAAATTATGAATTTCAAACCTTGAATTCTGCCCTAAAATTTCTGCACTTTTGATTTCTACTAAAAACCCTAATTTCTAGTTTTATTTTCTACTTTTGAACAATTGATCATAGCAAACATAAACATGTCCTAACATAAAAATAATTATAGAAATTGATTCTACAAGTTGATAATCATAATAGGCATGAAAGCCACCATGAAACACACAATGTAATGCATTCAAATTTCACAACCAAGTTTGTGTTGTTATATGGAGCCCAATCAGACTCAGAGGTTAAATTTACCTCACTTTTATCAGCGTAGTTTCCCCCCAAATTCCTACAGGGTCAAGGGGTAGCGTCCCTTTGCAGGGGTTTGGGGGCAGCTCCCCCAAGACGGGGTCAAGGGGTAACACCCCTTGCGGGGTCTAGGGGCAACGCCCCTGGCATGCTCCTTGTCGCGATACAGGGTGGGGTCGAGGGGTAGCACCCTCGGTGGGGCTTGGGGGTAGCGTCCTCGAAACCTCACAGTTTTTTATTATTTTATTAAGGCATTGGGAGTTATTTTTCATTGGCCGACATAAAAAAACCCTATTTTGTAATTGACAAAAGTCATGATAAAAATGGCTAAGGGTTAGGGTTTCTGTTGATGTATTGTAACATTTTGCAGTGGTATTGAGTTGCAAGGATTGCTCATTGTAATCAGTTTGATTTACTGGATAATAATATTGGACTCTATGTTGGTGGATGTAGCCCAAGTTTGGGTGAACTATGTTAAAACTTGTCTTTCGTTGTTATCATTTCTGTGTATTTTTCATTCCTCTATTTAATCTTTATATTGCATTTAATTGATATCTTATATCGGTTAACCCTAACAGTTTGATAAAATCTTGCTATTATAATTGAAAGTTTTGATCTGATTTTTACAATGGATTCAAGGGCACAACAAACAAACAATGCCCATAATTTTTGGAATACAAATTAGACCTACAACATGTGATTGTGCATACTAATTTCGGGTAAATGAATAACCCTAGCTGGGTGGATGATTCAAAACATGGTGTAGTGCCCCCTCGTCATTGGCTTGTGATAGTGGTGGTTTTGCATTGCTCTCTGTCAAATTGGTGATAGTTGTTAGTTGTTCATTGCATTGATTCAGTCTGAGACAGTTGATTAGTAGGTCATGATTTATGTTATTTTGATGAACTATGTTTGACTGGTATAATTAGACAGGTATTATGAGTTTATGATGGCACTACTGTTAGTTTAGTTATGATGCGAATTAATATCATCATGTGTTATTTAAATTGTGGTGGTTGAATTCAGATAAAAGTTGTTATGATATTGTTTCAAGAGCAGAGACGGTGTAGTACTACTCACTTCGAGTACCCTACTACGCCGCGATTCTCTGACTCTCTGTGTGTGTTGGCATATATGTGTTTGATTTTATACAACCAATTGCTTGGATGTAGGCTACAGGTACCGAACCTCGACTCCACCTGATATAGCAGGTTCGAGCGGGTTCTTACACCAATGGGTATTAATGATGGGAGATAATGCGAGGTCTATTCCACTAGGTCGGTCCTTGTCTTCTGTTGTTGTCTCGAGTCGTGGTCTTGCCTTGTTATGTTGGGTATCTCGTGTTGTGATGTATAGTCGAGTCATGTTAATAATGTTTATTTGTGGTTGGAAAAATACTTTTATGATCTATTATTAACTAATAATGCTTCTATTATGATTATTACATAATATTTGATAGAAATTTAATTAATAATTTTAATAGTAATAATAGATAAATTATAAACATTTAATATCATATTAAATGAGTAAATATCCTTTGTTAGATACTATTTTATATTGTATTTATAAGTTTAATTTTATTAATAGTGAGTTGTCGTATGAGTGGTTATAAATTATAAGATTGGAAGAATCTTTCTGGTGGTGGAAAATTTAATGAAATTTAATGTATTTAATTTTTGAGGAAGTGGATTCCAGTGACGGGAGAGTTATGGGATGGAAATTATGGTTTTGGCTATTTTTATGATAGTAGGAATATTTGATGGGATCATAGAAAATTTTAGGGAGAGACAACATTGGGAAAAGGAAAATTTTATAGTGTTGAAGGAAATCTCGTATCTTCAGCCTCTGTACATAGCGGATCATCTATTTGGGAGTTGCTATAATAGGTGCATCTGAACCTATTCTCCATTTCTTAATTTGATTTGTGTGGATATTGTTTCAGGCATAAATTATTTCTTTATCTCTGTTTGTTAATATCTGAGTAAAAGGAATTTTAGTCAACCCAGTCTTGAAGGAATTGAATCTTGTTCTCTGTGGAAGTAATCCTTGTTCTTCATTGTGATTTAAAATCTACAATAAGAAATACCCTTGTGGTTGATATGAATTAAAATATCTCTCTCCCTTATGAGTTATCTACATTTTCCATGCTCGCCTGAGTCTAATGTTTCAACCGTAACTCCTAAACCCTTTCGAATTTGAGAAAACTGCTCACGTTACTACTCAATATGGGCCATTCTGCACAAAACCCATGTCCTAGAATTTTGAGATTCATCTTCATATGTGTGCAGTTTGAGACAGAAGTTGACTGCCTGGAAACTACTGAAAAAAATATGGGTTTGACTATATCTGTGTTAAATATGCATTTTGATCATTCCATAGAAGCATTGAACCTCAGTTTTAAATCTGCATTTTGATCATTCCATAGAAGCATTGAACCTCAGTTTTAAATCTGCATTTTGATCATTCCATAGAAGCATTGAACCTCAGTTTTAAATCTACATTTTGATCATGCTATGGAGGCATCCAGTCTTAGTTTAAACCTGCATGTTAGCAATATTATCAAATCTTTGTGCCATCCACTCATTAAATTTGCCTCTACATGACAATCCATTCTTTTATTTCCTCTGCTTGTCAATGGTATTATACCATAATCTCTATACACTTGCTGGGTGTGAATCTCTATATATAATCTTAATATCATTCTACGAACATAAACTTGTAGATAGAAAAATATTTCTTCTTGCCAGGCAATAATTAGATTTGTATAATGGTAGATGCCTTTGTGAATATTTAGTTATGTTTTAAAATCATCATTTGAGGCATCTCCATTTTAGCTTAAAAGCTTGATTACTTAAGAAAAGTTGCCTTTTCTCTTAACCTACATAGAATTAGGAAAGGTAACATTCTATTATATTTTCCTTACTTTCTTATAAGGGAGTGGAAACTAGTTTAGAGAGAAAATAGAAATATAGTATGTTATCTTTTATATATATATTTCCTTATCTTTTAAGAGATTTCTCTCATTATTATGGAATGTTAATTTGTTTAGTAAATTAATAAAATAAGGTTTTAATTTAGTAAGTTGTTAGAGAGAGAGAGTTGTGGAAATTATGAAGAATACTTAGGGAAGATGTTTTTAGAAATTTAGTTAAACTTCTTATTAGATAAAAGAATTTGGAGATATTTTATTCTTTAAATTTAATTTCTTTTATTATTTAATTGAGTAATGTTAGGGTAACTATTTATTATTCATTAGGTATTGTATTTAATTTTATTTATTTATTTTATCCAAAGTACAATATAGAAATGAATTCAATATTGTGTTTATTTTATTTCATAGTTATTTATGTTATCTGAAATAAGTTAAAATCTCTTAAGTGATGCATAGTAGTATTATCCTTGGTACTCAAGTATTGCTAAGTTCTTGAAATTACATTGTTCATTTGGGTATACAACCTAATGGTGTGTTTTGCTAGATATGGTTAATTATTAGATAAAAGTTATGCTTGGGATATAAGTATATTTGTTGTAGGTGTTTTATGTCAATGGGAGTTTATTTATTTAGTGAATTTGTGGCAGTTGGAAAAGGTAATGGAAGTTGTGCGTTTAGGGAAGTCGTAGATTCATGAAGTCATAGTTGGTTATATATGAATGGAAGTTTTTTCTCTTGGTAACAAAGATATGCATTTCAGTAGGAAATGGTAGATGATATATTATTAGATAGGAAATTAAATTGGAAGTTGGTTTTCTTAGCGAATCTGTTACATATGGATAGTGTGAAATTTATAATTATTTATAGTGTTTTTGATTTGAAATGATATTTGGTAAAAAGGTTAGTTGGGCATCTATGCCTATAGGAAATTGTATAGGTTTATAATGGTTGTTTTATAATGTTTGTAATTGAAGTTGTGATTCGTATAATGGTTTTGGCACGTGATCGTTCTTGTGAAATAGGAATGTAATTTTAAGAAAATCTATTTATGAATGATGTTGTAGAGCTTGTAGTTTAAGCCTGTAAGGGTATATATAAAAGTTTAAATTAGTAGATTGTGGTAAATAGTCTATTGCGATAGTAAATTATGCTTTTAAAGATATTTATCCTATTTTCATGAATGTGCTCGTAGAGTTAGTAGATTGGAAGGTGCTTATTGGAGAAATATTTATGTTATAGTTGTTTTGATTTTGTTTGTAATTGTTTTAACGTCGGAGAAATATTTTGCTTATTGTAAATAAAGTACTTATAGATGTTTATTTAGAAATGATAAGTGGCAGATCTTAAATGGTAAGTTAAATTAATTAGGGTTGTAATGATTTGAAAATTGTAGTAGGGCAATTAGTAGATGGCATGTAAAGGAAATTACGAGTATTGTTGTGGTTCTACAATTGGTAATTGTTAGGAAATGGACTTAAGGGAATGTATTTACTTTTAGTTGTCTTTGGAAATTGTAGAAGTAATTCGTATTAATGTTCCTGATTCTTGAGGTAACAATATTGTGCTTTGGGTATTAATTACCTTGTTAAATATTAATCTTTTGGTCAGGCTTGTAATATTCTATTTCGTGCTTCATGAACAGAGGATATCATCGTATATGTAGTTTCTTCATTTTAGATACTTTTATTTTGGAAATCAAGGAATTGTGTTTTGTTATATTAAGGGTAATTAGAGTGTCTTTGACTTGGGATTGATTTATTAATGGAATTATTTTATGAGCTTTCTTTGACCTTTGTTTAAGTAAGGATGTTCAGTTTATGGTTCACCATTCTTGCCCTATTAACTCCTAAAGTTTTGAAGTTTTGCTATTTGTGATAACTTGATGTAAGTTGATTTCTTTATTGAATCTGGAGTCCTTTGAAACTCTTACTCGATCTCCCCCTTGGTCATAGCTTATGTTTGTATTGGAGTATTATGTTACCTTGGGGTGGAGCTTGGTCTATGTTAGTTTGTTGTGAAGTAGGAATCTTGTGTGATGTCATGGCTGCTTGTTGTCTATGTGGAAGTGTTGACCTTGTCTAATTATGGTTTCTTTATCTTTGGTTGGACCTAACTCCAGAGGTGAGGTGTCTTGATCATTGGTCCAGATAGTGGCATGTCAATGTAATGGGATATCTAGATTTTCATATCTTGTAATGAATGAGAATGGTCTCTTGAATATAGTTCTTGGTTTCTTGATGGTATTGCTTCAAATTTTGATGGGTTTCTTTGGACTTATTGTTGTGGCCTAGTGAATGGTGTAAGTTATGGCTCAGATCTGATTGGTGATTATTACCTGTATGTGTGGTATGTATGTTTGATAAGAGAATGCTAAGGGAGTGGCTTTCATGGTGGGGCCGGTGCCTAGTGAGAGGTCGCCTGGGTAACCCCATGGAAGTTGTAAGCATGTGGAAAACTTAATAACTTAATCAAGAGGGTTGGGGTATTAAAACACTTAACAAGATAAGTAAGAGACCTCACCCATGCCTTGAGTGCTCTCACAGGCTAAGGATGGGATGAGAAGGCCTGGTTGGCAAGGCTTGTTGATGACTGTTTTGATGCAATCATAACAATAAGTTAAAATTCACATATAATGAACTGAAACTATACTTGAAAGATAAGAAAGAATCATTTGAGATTCAACTAATCCCAAGTCTACAATGGTTCGGTTGGTCAAGTTCAGTTGGTCAATGTGAAGCTGTAATGTTCAAGGGGCCTTACGTAGTTTAGGTTTGTTTGGTGGCTTACTGGACTAAGAATATGCAAAGAGGTCATAGATTTCAACAAGTATTCTGTTCATTTGCATAAAAGTGATACTGTGCTGCAAGTTTCAGAGGGTTTTCTTGAATTTGTGCAGCTTTCTTCTTTATCTATTTATGAAAACTGTCTACTTATAGCTCTGTTATGCATGCTTCTTCAAATTTGAGACAATTTCCTTTAGATTTCTACGTTTTCAACTAAATATTTCAGATGGGTTGGAAAAAGTTAGAAAGATCTAATCTATACCTCATTTAATCTACCGAAGGATCTAATTGTTTCTGTTATGCACTATGTAAATACCACAGTAATTTGATCAAATCCACAGTAAAAACCTTAAATGCAAGTTCTGAGCATTTTCACAAACATACATTTAAAATTGCAAGCTCTCAAAGAAAATATTTCAAAACACAAAGAAGGGCAGGAGAACACTCAGAAGATAGATGCAGAACTCCAGATTCTATTGTATTAGAAACGAATAGTCATACACGATTTACAATGTAGGAATGACTCTTAGTTTCATTGATCATACTACAGAGAACTTACAAGCTTTACAGATACAATAAGGCAGCCAGACATTCCACGCGCACCTTACTGCAGACAAACAGGCGACCTCCTTCTTCTACTTCTAAACTATGCTAACTTGCTGTATGCTTCTAAAAGAAAATATCTGTTGTAGCCACTGTTATTTTCCTAAAATCCCTATTGTTTTCCTAAAATCCCTGTTGTAAAGTATTACAGTGTAGAGAGGCACAATATAAAGACATTCTGATGGTCCTTACTACAGCAAAAACCTAACTGAACCCCTGGTTCAAATCCCTGGTTACAGCAATAAATACAGGTGAACCAGCTCTCAAAAATATCTCTGAGCAGTGTCAAATCTGGGCGAAATATTGCCCCTTCTGAGAAGTTCCGGCAGCTGGGTAATAACTTCTGTTTGTCTGTTGCAGTAATACCTTCAGCTGCAACTCTGTCCTTCACTTGAATGGCCTTGACTTTCTCGCACTTCATCCTTATCTTCCTGCTCCTGAGATCGGATTTCCTTCCTCCATGAGGTCACTGTGTTGACTTTCCAGCTGCTTCCTCAACTGCAAGCCTGCAAGACAAGACAAGCAATAAGTATTTCATTTATCACATAAACAGCATGAAATTAAAATAATCGTTTAAACCCAGGTGACTGCGCAAGATTGTGGAAATCGGATCCAGAATACTCCTCAAACGCGCCCGAAATGCGTTCAGACTGCTCAAAATTCATTGGGTCAACTATCGCTGACCGGGAAAATGCCACAGGCGCCAAAAAAACACTTTAAAATTCCACCACCTCATTTCCCGCCCATCGGCATGACTATCGCTATCGGCGTGTCAAAAAAAACATGTTGGTCGACATTCACTTCATCATCATGATATTCTGGAAATATGATGCTCTCCCTTCTGAAGGTCCAGATGATGTCATCAGGATGTTTCGCTTCTGTATATTGGGAAAAAGAACAACATCATCATCATCATCATGTTGAAGAAGAATAGGAGGATATGGAATATAATCCTGCTGCTGAGGAAAGGAAGATGATGGTGACGTCATCGTCATATTCGGGCTTCATTAAAGTACAAAAAATGATGTCATCATCATGTTCAGTTAAGATCAGGGGATAATTATGATATCGGGTCACCTAAGGAGCATGATCAGGATGATGAACATAATATGACCCTTTTTGCGGCCAAGGTAACCCTCTCGAAAGATCAGGATGATGATGATCATCAGGATATTTGGGGCTTCTGTCGAACTTAGAATAAGACGTCATCATCATATTCGTGAACTAGATCGTGCTTTGGAAAATATCCTGCCGAAGGGAAAATGTGATGATGATGATCATCAGGATATTAGCTTCTTTGTTTATCAGATCGGGATGACGTCATCATGATATAAGGAGCCTTCGTTAAACTTAGAACATGATGTCATCATGATATTTCGCTAACCGGATCATGTTTTAGAAAATATCCTGCTGAAGGGAAATCAGGATGATGAGGATCATCAGGATATTTTCAAAAGGTCTTACTTCATCGGCAGGAGGACTTTACGAAATATCAGGTGGACAAACAAGATCATGATGATCTTGACAACAGGACAGGATAAAAATATGATGATCCTCCTCATCGAATCATCATGATGACGTAATCATCATATTTCGTCTTCGGAGCACAAGGATGAGTTGAGGTCATCATGATATTTGCGCTAGGGTGATATTGTAAAATATGATCATGCTGTTGAGGAATGGAATATCACCCTTCCTCAAAAGATAGGGTGATCATCATGATCATGCAAAAGGTGATCAGGAGGATATGAATATGATGATCCTCTTTATCGAATATCATGATGATGTCTCCATCACTTAGCGAATTTCAGCGAATGACCCTCTCGTGAAAGATCAGGATGATGATCATGATCATGCAAAGGAGATTAGGAGGATATGAATATGATGATCCTCTTTATCGAATATCATGATGATGTCTCCATCACTTAGCGAATTTCACCGAATGACCCTCTTGTGAAAGATCAGGATGATGATCATGATCATGCAAAAGGAGATCAGGAGGATATGAAGACGTCATCATCATCTTAGCGAAGTTCAGCAAATATCATGATGATGACCCTCCGATAGGCTTATAACATGCGCATGCAAATATGCCGATGGTGAATTTTCTAAGTCAGGGTGATCTTATAATATCATCATGATATTATAATATTAGGCGATGTAAAAATATCATGATGCTCGCGATACAAAGACCGCTCGACGGGGAAAACTTACCGTGACTTAAAGTTGACGTCATCATGATATCTAGATATTTGAACCTCAGGATATTATCGGGGGGGGGGGTTCAAATATGATGATGATGTCATCATACAGCACAAAACCGAGTTTATAAAATATGACCCTCCTAAAAAAAATCATGATGCTCACGATGCACATAAGGCCTTTTGACGGGTAAAGGGCACTACCACCTAAGATTGACGTCCGGATATTGCGACTGCATGATTTTTATCGGGTGATAGACCAAGATCATGATGACTTTGACAACATGAAAAAATGATGATCACTTGCAATTATCAGGTTTGACCAAAACTTTGACTGTGCATAACTTCCACATATGGACGAATTTTCAAGTGAAGTAAAAGGCAAACCTGCATGGAATTTCAAGCTCTTTCTAAATATGAGGTCACAGAAACAAAAATATGAACTTTGACAAACTGACCTCATGATGATGACCTACCTCATCCAATATCATGATGATGATGCACCTGACCTTCATTTTTACCAAACCGCCAGAAAGTAGAAAAACACAAGCAGAAGCAAAAAGTAAAACATCAGCAGGGGTCCCCATTTTGCTAAGGAGCATAATGGGGCGTGTTGTGAACATCACAACAACTAGCAACCAAAACAAAACAATTAAATTCAAAGTGTTCAAGGAAACTAGATGAAATGAACTCATAACTTCCAACTATCTTTCCTGCAAATTACTATTCAGCTTGAGACTCAAAGTATTCAATAAAGATGCATGAACTTCCATTTTCAGTTTAGTTGTGTGCACGTGATTAATTATCCTCATCTTGAAGATCGGTTGAACAAACCAGTGACTGACATTATTCTACGTAGGTGAGGATATTCCCTCATAGCCGACCAGATAGAGCCTTGCTTCCAGCGAGCGTCTATAGCCCCGGCAAGGTTATCGTTACAATTCTCCTAAGTAGAGCCCCACTGCCAGCGAGCGTCCATAGCCCCGGTAGAGTTACTTAGATGGCTTAATCTAGATTTTCAGTATAATCCGCTTTATTTATTTATTTATTTTTGTTTTCTAATTTTGAAAGATTTCATAAGATATAGCAATTTGTAACTTCATGATGCAAGGAGTGGGCACTTGCTGAAATTAAGCTGAGAATTGTAATGGTAGCAAGGGTGACCTCTGATTTTTCACCTAATATCTACACTGATAAGTTTAACAAACCCAAGGATTTTAGGTGTGTCATCGTGAGAAACCTGCTTCGAATTCTCAATCACATTTATTGAATACAAAACTTCAGAAAATGAACAACTCTCTACATTCATGACAGTGACAAATTATGTGTAAATTACAAATGGTTAACCTGACTATCCTAAATTTTATACTGTTTTGAATGGTTGCTAGTTTTGCTCCTTAGTACTCTAAAGTAAAATAAAGATCCCTGCTGAGGAAACAACAAACAAACCAAACAAACAGGCTGTACAAACAACACAACAAAAGAAAAAATGTACAAACAGAAAGAAACAAAAGCAAAAACAAACAGAAGACAAACTATACAAACAGCCAACCCAAAAGAAAACAGCAAAAGAAGAACTGTACATTATCTACAGCACTTTACATTAAGAAAAAGGGACTGCCCCCCTTTTTACCTCAAGCCTGGAAGTAGTGTTTCAAATGCTGGCCATTAACTAGTAATGGCACATCTTCTCCAGTCAAGGTCTTAAGTCTAAAGGTGTTATCTCCTATTATTTCTGAGATTTGTAATGGACCCAGCCATAATTTATCAAATTTTCCATGGCTTCCTTTCTTTTCATGTGCTTTGTCCCAGCACAACACTAAGTCTGATATCCTAAATGTCTTGACTCTTGCCCTTTTGTCAAACCACCTCTTAACAACTGCTTGGTGTTTGGCAAACTTCTCGAGGGCTTGACCTCTTTTCTCCTCTAGTTGTAACATTTGCACTATTCTGGCTTCCCTATGGTTATCAAAGCCTAGATATTCATTGGCAAACTTCCAGGTTGGTATTCTCAGATTAACCGGAAGTATGGGATCAGTCCCATAAACTAAGTGATAAGGTGTGCTACCTAAAGCTGTTTTAAACTTGGTCCTGTCTACCCATAATGCATATCTTAACAGAGTATTCCACTCTCTAGGACTTTTGGCAATTAACCTCTTGATGATGTCTAATAAAATTTTGTTTGTTGATTCAGCCAGTCCATTACCTTGAGGGTAATAATTCGAAGAAAACCTTAGAATAATCCCATATTCAAATGCCCATTTAGAAAATTTTAAAGAAGAGAAAGCAGGGCCGTTATCACATACCAATGAATAGGGTGTTCCAAACCTGGTGATAATGTTTTCTTCAAGGAACTTGATAACTACCTCAGTTGTGGAAAACTTGCAGCAGGTGGCCTCAGTCCACCTTGTACAATAGTCTGTTACCGTCAATATAAATTTGTGTCCTGCAGAAGATGGGGGATTGATGACTCCGATAAAATCCAAGCCCCATTGTGCAAACGGTCTGGACTCGATCACAGGCTGCAGTGGATTGGCCAGATTTCTTCCTTTGTCTGCTACAGTCTGACAGGTGTGGCAACTTCTGATGTGACTCTTAGTATCTTTGAACATAGTGGGCCAGTAATAGCCCGCCCTCAGTATTTTGTGTGTTGTAGCTAAATGGGAACCATGGCCGGTTCCGTACTTATCATGTAGTTCTGCCAACACTCTATCAGCTTCAGTTCTGTTTATGCATCTCAGATAAATTCCATCATGGTTCTTCCTGAATAGAAGACCTCCTTGCACCATATAATGCTGTGCCTTAATCTTCAAAGCTCTCCTCTGAGAAGCCTTCATCTTGCTTGGGTACTTTCCAGCTATCAGGAAGGTGCTTAAATCATCGTACCAGCCTGATGCGTCTTGCAAATTCAATACATATTGCTGTTTTATCAGATTTGGATCCATGTTTGCTATTGTCTGCACCAACGCCTGCCCTCTGACCATCTTTGCGGGAATGACCTCCATGTCGAATTCTTGCAGTGTGGTGATCCATTTGGCTCTTTTTTCTCCAGGCTCATTTTGCATCAGCAACATTTTTACTGCTGCGTCTGGTACTATGGCTTTAATCTGGCTGCGCAGAATGTAGTGTCTAAATTTTTTCACAGCCTTTACTAATGCGAATGCCTGTCTTTCGATATCTAGATATCTCAGCTGTGCATCCTTCAGAGGCGCACTCATAAATGCTATGGGCCTCTCTTCATTATTTTCACCTTTCTGTGTCAAGGCAGCCGCGATAGAATGAGAAGATGCAAAGGAGTAGATGTAAAATGGGTTTGTGTAGTCTAGACTTGCCAATACAGGGGCATTAGAAATTGCCTCCTTGATATCTTCAAATGCGGCTTTGGCCACTGGCGTCCATTCCATCTGTGCATCTTTCTTTAACATGGCATTCAACGGCTGCAAAACCTGTTATAAACTTCTGAACAAAGTTAATTTTACCAAAAAATGATTTCAATTCTTTCCTACTGTTTGGTATTTGCAAATTTTTTATGGATTCTATTCTATCCGGATCAATTGAAATTCCATTTTTAGAAATGACATGGCCTAATAATTTACCTTCAGTTACGCCAAATATACATTTCTTAGGATTAAGGGAAATCCCATACCTTTCACATCGCTGGAGTACTTTTCTGAGGTCCTTAGCGTGGGTGGATGCATCCTTGGAATACACAGTTAAATCATCCATATACACAACAATGCATTTACCTGATAATCCACAAAAAGCAACGTCCATGGCCCTCTGAAAAGTGGCACCTGCATTAATCAGACCAAAAGGCATTCTTCTATACGCATAATTTCCCCATTTGCAAGTGAAGGTGGTTTTTAGTCTATCTTCTCTGTCAATTAAGACCTGGTTATAACCTGAAAAACCATCTAAAAAAGACATCATCTTTGCGCCATTTACTGCTTGCAGTACTTCGTCTATTGGGGGCAAAGGATAATTATCCTTTTCAGAAGCCTTGTTTAAATTTCTAAAGTCTACGCACAACCTGATGTCTCCATTTTTCTTCCTCACTGGTACTAAGTTAGCTACCCAGACAAAATGTCTGACTGGGAAAATTATTCCAGCGGACAGTAATTTTTTAACTTCCTCAAAGATTAAAGGCTCTAGAATGGCATTTACAGGCCTCTGTTTCTGCCTAAATGGTTTGACTTCTTTTCTTAAAGGTATTATGTGAGTTATGATGGACTCATCAAATGTTTTCAAGTCTTCATAAGTCCATGCTATGACATGTTTATATTCTTTCAGAACGTCCAGAACCTCTTTTCTAATTTTCTCAGAGCAAGCTTTCCCAATTAGTACACTTTGTGGATTTAGCTCAGTCCCTAAGTTATGTAAATCACACTTACCCCCTTCTGTTTTGGGTAAGTCTTTCTGTCTTATTACTCCGTCGAAGTCAAAGATGTGTTCTAATTCAATTACTCCTTTTGGCAAGAAGTTGCTCTTTAAGTTGATCATATCTTCTTCGTCCCATGTTACTTCAAGCCTTTCTTGTTCATCAATGATTTGGGCCTCAAATGCCTCATTACAAGTCAGAAAATTAATAATTTGCTGATCCTCTCCAAATACCTGAAAGTGTGTAACGTTGTCTGGTATACTGGGCACGTTAACTAGCTCAACAGCAAATCGTCTTAATCCTGACAGTGTCAATGGTTCTAATGTACTAGCAGCAACTGCTAACGCATCTGGCCTGTGGTTCAGCTCTCTAGGAATATGCTCTATGTTAAAAGCATCAAACGAATCCATTAAACCCCATACTCTATGTCTATAACTAATCATTTTCTTATAATTGCAGGCATATAGTTTCCTCACTTGTCTGACTACTAATTCAGAGTCTGAAAATACTCTGATGGTTTTTACCCCTTTCTTGATGGCCATGACAAGTCCTAAAATTAGGGCCTCATATTCAGCAATATTGTTAGTGCAGGAAAATTGTAATCTATATGCTGCCAAATGTGATTTACCTTGAGGATTTATGAGTTCAATACCCGCACCTGCGCCCTGTTTTGATTTGGACCCATCACATTTTAACGTCCACATGCCATCTTTACTTTTCTGATCTTTTACCTTGGCATACTTTGTCCCTTTTATTGCCTATGGGGTGTTGTCTTGTTTATTCATGGGTTTTTCCATTTGGTTATCTTGCATATGTGTGTTTTTAGCTTGCAACTCAGAAAGATAACTACCCTTGTCCTCTATTTCTTTTCCTAAATATGGAATCAAGGCCTCTATATTATCCTGAACATATCTCTGTGTCGGATCAGGATTCTCATTTTTCTCTTGTGACTCTACCCTCCCTATGCACTTTTTGTATTCATATTCAATGATGTCTTTGCATATTTCACAATTCTCCTCAGAATGTTGCCTATCATGGACTCTACACCTATTTTTATATAACTTACATTAGACTGGGAGATTGTGTGTAACGCACCCTTCCAGCTCTCGTCTAATGGCACGACCAAATTTGTCTATTGCATTGTTTTCTTCATCTGAAGAATTTCTGTCAGACTCAATGAATAGTGCCGTTCTATTGTTGACACACTTCTTTCTAATGTTTAACATCATAATCTCTTCAATCTGCATCCCATTGTTGGTAATTCTATAGACACCTGGTTCAACAACAGCATATAATATTTCATTAGTTCGATTATACTCTGTTATCATATGTTTCATTCTGGGCTCTGCCTCTATTCTGATCTGGTTTGGGATGCCTCTCCAAGGTAACCACATGTGTGAAAAGTCAGTAGCCATATATCCATTTAATGTCTTGGACCAATCCCTACTTAGCAACATTCCATAATTTACGGGTATATCCACTACTTGAATGTCAATGATTTGGCTTACCCTAGGGTCTGAAGCTAATTGCACTTGAATGTTCATGAGTTCTCCTATCACGCTAACCTCGGTCTTATCTAATTGCGTGACAACCTTGGCAGATTTGGTGGGAGTCAGCCCGAGAGTTTTACATATTCCTAAGGGCATTACGTTGGCTGAAGCACCAGAATCTACCATGCGATTGTGTATATTTTTCCCACACAACCTAACAGTTAACAAGAAAGGTTGAGTATCCCTCTTATCCGCATGTATTACCACATTTGTATTGGAAGGCTGCTCAATTTTCTTACCCTTCTCCTTAGGTGGTGAATCACTACTAGGAACAGTTATATTAGCAGACACTTTGTTCATTATGGATGTATCCAGGGATTTTAAGAAAGCATTTCTGATCCCTGGGGTCTTCAATAATTCATTTAGAGGTATGCTGACCTTAATTTTCTTTATTTCCTCTGATAAGTAATTCATTAATCTTGTTGTCTCTATTGCTTTTGTCTTACCTGTTTGGTCCTTTTGCACTGTTGTTCCGTTATTTGTGTGCTGACTAGCTTTAAGTATGGCAGGATTGTTGCTAGCATTCTGATTTGGGGGTGTATTGATGTTATTCGAGGGAGTGGAAGTGGTGAAAGGTCCTCCCGGCCTAGGGTTGTTCCTCAAATTGTAGGTGTGGCTTTTATTTGTTTGTTGAAAGGCCTGCACCTCTTCTGTTTCATTTAATATCTTGTTTTCAGATTCAAAAGGAAACTAAAAAGCATTTAACACAAAGGCTGATTCAGGATAAAGACTTTCACAACAGTATGGTTCATCCTCTAGCAATTCATCCTCTTTCTCTTCTGCAGTTGCAAAGGTAAACGTTTCTAAGACTAATGCTGTGTCATATTCTGAGGGTACTACCTCATTACCCTTAGGAATGAGAAATTCAGAGGTAGGAGGCTGTACATCTATGTTGAAAATACTAGCTGCCAAGTGGAACTGTGGACAGTCGTGCTCAGCATGGGCATTGGTATTGTGAAATCTGCACCAATTTTTGGGTGCTGTACTGGCCATTTGTATGCTAGCCGTTTGTTTTGCACCATGATTATCTGTATTCTCAAAAGGAGAAGCCAGAGTACCGTTATTGGGCCCAGTGTTCCATGTCTTGGGTGGCCTAGGTTGATTCTAATTTTTGTTATTATTGCCCCAGGTCCTATTAACTATCACTGGCCCCCCTATTTTGCATTGGTTGCCCCTGACTGGGGCCTTGATGCTGATTGTAGCTTTGGTTCTGATTGTACTACTGATTCTGGTTGAGACTATAATTCTGATTTTGGCCTTGGTTGTGATTTTGATGTGGATTGTAGTTTTGGTTGCTTCTTCCATAGAGGTTCTCATTTCTTAGCTGTGTCACTTCGGTTGTTAATCTTTTCAAATGTGCAGTAATCTCTTTGATTTCTTCCCTATCCTCTTGTGCTTTTGCCACAGTTACATCCCTAGGAAGTTGGAAGAAAGGCTGACCATTATTTTGACTGTTATTGGAAGTACTAGCCGTGTAAGGAGTTATAGCTTGGATTGGAGTAGGATTATACATCGGTGTGTAAGAAGGAACCGGATTTACTAGTGGAGCATGTTGCACAGGGATTCCATTCCATGGCTGTGCCTGATTCTGCACCCCAAAATTTCCTCCATTGACAAAAGGACTATAAGTTGTATGTCTCATTTCTTGGTTCACTGAAGCTGCCTCTTTATAGGCTTTGGATATTGAATCAATGTCAGGTTTTCTTTTGACAAACATGGCAGTTAAAGGATCCAAGGCAGCATAGTACATAGCCAACAAGGGAGCATCATCTATGGTATAAGGGGGTACTAGCCTAGAATAGGCCTTTTGAAATCTGTCATTGAAATTATCAATTAGCTCTCCCTCACCTCATTTTATAGCAGCCAATTTATGATACAAAGCGCAAGGATCAATGGGTCCTCTAAATCTTGACAGAAATGCTTCTTCCATAAGTACCCAGGAAGAAATATAACCATTGGGTAAGTTTACGTACCAGCTAGAGGCCTGCTCATTAAAGGTGTAGGGAAACAATCTACACACAACATCCTCGTGCTCTAACATAGCCCTAAAACATGCTTCCTTAAATATTCTAATATGATCTTCTGGGTCTTGATGCAACTGGTATTTGGGACATATCTTTTCCGGATTTTTTGGCATGTCATGATAATCATTGAAGAGTATGGGAGAATTGACATCGAAATAAGCCATTGCAGGTGTTTGAGCTTGACTTGAACCTGTAGGAATACCTGGATTGATTGGTGGATTAGGATTTACAGGAGGATTGAGACCTCCAGGAGTGCCTGAACCAAGATTTAAAGATCTGAACAACGATCTATCAGGACTTACAATACTACGGATGTTAAAAGGTGACCCAGGAGGTGTTCCAGATGAACTTCCCGCTTGCGATATCTTTGGATTCCAAATTAAAGGGCTTTTACTTCGCCTTGTATCAGGTAGTTGCACAAATATATCTCCTGAACTGGACCTAGACCTAGTCACTCTATTACTATCGTTAGCCAGTTTGAAATGAAACCTAACTCAGGAAGGCCCTCCTTCTAGCGCCAGAAAACTGTTGATGACTGTTTTGATGCAATCATAACAATAAGTTAAAATTCACATATAATGAACTGAAACTATACTTGAAAGATAAGAAAGAATCATTTGAGATTCAACTAATCCCAAGTCTACAATGGTTCGGTTGGTCAAGTTCAGTTGGTCAAGTTCAGTTGGTCAATGTGAAGCTGTAATGTTCAAGGGGACTTACGTAGTTTAGGTTTGTTTGGTGGCTTACTGGACTAAGAATATGCAAAGAGGTCATGGATTTCAACAAGTATTCTGTTCATTTGCATAAAAGTGATACTGTGCTGCAAGTTTCAGAGGGTTTTCTTAAATTTGTGCAGCTTTCTTCTTTATCTATTTATGAAAACTGTCTACTTATAGCTCTGTTATGCATGCTTCTTCAAATTTGAGACAATTTCCTTTAGATTTCTATGTTTTCAGCTAAATATTTCAGATGGGTTGGGAAAAGTTAGAAAGATCTAATCTATACCTCATTTAATCTACCGAAGGATCTAATTGTTTATGTTATGGACTATGTAAATACCACAGTAATTTGATCAAATCCACAGTAAAAACCTTAAATGCAAGTTCTGAGCATTTTCACAAACATACATTTAAAATTGCAAGCTCTCAAAGAAAATATTTCAAAACACAAAGAAGGGCAGGAGAACACTCAGAAGATAGATGTAGAACTCTAGATTCTATTGTATTAGAAATGAATAGTCATACACGATTTACAATGTAGGAATGACTCTTAGTTTCATTGATCATACTACAGAGAACTTACAAGCTTTACAGATACAGTAAGGCAGCCAGACATTCCACGCGCACGTTACTGCAGACAAACAGGCGACCTCCTTCTTCTACTTCTAAACTATGCTAACTTGTTGTATGCTTCTAAAAGAAAATATCTGTTGTAGCCACTATTATTTTCCTAAAATCCCTATTGTTTTCCTAAAATCCCTGTTGTAAAGTATTACAGTGTAGAGAGGCACAATATAAAGACATTCTGATGGTCCTTACTACAGCAAAAACCTAACTGAACCCCTGGTTCAAACCCCTGGTTACAGCAATAAATACAGGTGAACCAGCTCTCAAAAATATCTCTGAGCAGTGTCAAATCTGGGCGAAATATTGCCCCTTCTGAGAAGTTCCGGCAGCTGGGTAATAACTTCTGTTTGTCTATTGCAGTAATACCTTCAGCTGCAACTCTGTCCTTCACTTGAATGGCCTTGACTTTCTCACACTTCATCCTTATCTTCCTGCTCCTGAGATCGGATTTCCTTCCTCCATGAGGTCACTGTGTTGACTTTCCAGCTGCTTCCTCAACTGCAAGCCTGCAAGACAAGACAAGCAATAAGTATTTCATTTATCACATAAACAACATGAAATTAAAATAATCATTTAAACCCAGGTGACTGCGCAAGATTGTGGAAATTGGATCCAGAATACTCCTCAAACGCGCCCGAAATGCGTTCAGACTGCTCAAAATTCATCGGGTCAACTATCGCTGACCGGGAAAATGCCACAGGCGCCAAAAAACACTTTAAAATTAAACCACCTCATTTCCCGCCCATCGGCATGACTATCGCTATCGGCGTGTCAAAAAAAACATGTTGGTCGACATTCACTTCATCATCATGATATTCTGGAAATATGATGCTCTCCCTTCTGAAGGTCCAGATGACGTCATCAGGATGTTTCGCTTCTGTATATTGGGAAAAAGAACAACATCATCATCATCATCATGTTGAAGAAGAATAGGAGGATATGGAATATAATCCTGCTGCTGAGGAAAGGAAGATGATGGTGACGTCATCGTCATATTCAGGCTTCATTAAAGTGCAAAAAATGACGTCATCATCATGTTCAGTTAAGATCAGGGGATAATTATGATATCGGGTCACCTAAGGAGCATGATCAGGATGATGAACGTAATATGACCCTTTTTGCGGCCAAGGTAACCCTCTCGAAAGATCAGGATGATGATGATCATCAGGATATTTGGGGCTTCTGTCGAACTTAGAATAAGACGTCATCATCATATTCGTGAACCAGATCGTGCTTTGGAAAATATCCTGCCAAAGGGAAAATGTGATGATGATGATCATCAGGATATTAGCTTCTTCGTTTATCAGATCGAGATGACGTCATCATGATATCCGGAGCCTTCGTTAAACTTAGAACATGACGTCATCATGATATTTCGCTAACCGGATCATGTTTTAGAAAATATCCTGCCGAAGGGAAATCAGGATGATGAGGATCATCAGGATATTTTCAAAAGGTCTTACTTCATCGGCAGGAGGACTTTACGAAATATCAGGTGGACAAACAAGATCATGATGATCTTGACAACAGGACAGGATAAAAATATGATGATCCTCCTCATCGAATCATCATGATGACGTAATCATCATATTTCATCTTCGGAGCACAAGGATGAGTTGAGGTCATCATGATATTTGTGCTAGGGTGATATTGTAAAATATGATCATGCTGTTGAGGAATGGAATATCACCCTTCCTCAAAAGATAGGGTGATCATCATGATCATGCAAAAGGAGATCAGGAGGATATGAATATGATGATCCTCTTTATCGAATATCATGATGATGTCTCCATCACTTAGCGAATTTCAGCGAATGACCCTCTCGTGAAAAATCAGGATGATGATCATGATCATGCAAAAGGAGATCAGGAGGATATGAATATGATGATCCTCTTTATCGAATATCATGATGATGTCTCCATCACTTAGCGAATTTCACCGAATGACCCTCTCGTGAAAGATCAGGATGATGATCATGATCATGCAAAAGGAGATCAGGAGGATATGAATATGATGATCCTCTTTATCGAATATCATGATGATGTCTCCATCACTTAGCGAATTTCAGCGAATGACCCTCTCGTGAAAGATCAGGATGATGATCATGATCATGCAAAAGGAGATCAGGAGGATATGAAGACGTCATCATCATCTTAGCGAAGTTCAGCAAATATCATGATGATGACCCTCCGATAGGCTTATAACATGCGCATGCAAATATGCCGATGGTGAATTTTCTAAGTCAGGGTGATCTTATAATATCATCATGATATTATAATATTAGGCGATGTAAAAATATCATGATGCTCGCGATACAAAGACCGCTCGACGGGGAAAACTTACCGTGACTTAAAGTTGACGTCATCATGATATCTGGATATTTGAACCTCAGGATATTATCGGGGGGGGTTCAAATATGATGATGATGTCATCATACAGCACAAAACCGAGTTTATAAAATATGACCCTCCTAAAAAAAATCATGATGCTCACGATGCGCATAAGGCCTTTTGACGGGTAAAGGGCACTACCACCTAAGATTGATGTCCGGATATTGCGACTGCATGATTTTTATCGGGTGATAGACCAAGATCATGATGACTTTGACAACATGAAAAAATGATGATCACTTGCAATTATCAGGTTTGACCAAAACTTTGACTGTGCATAACTTCCACATATGGACGAATTTTCAAGTGAAGTAAAAGGCAAACCTGCATGGAATTTCAAGCTCTTTCTAAATATGAGGTCACAGAAACAAAAATATGAACTTTGACATACTGACCTCATGATGATGACCTACCTCATCCAATATCATGATGATGATGCACCTGACCTTCATTTTTACCAAACCGCCAGAAAGCAGAAAAACACAAGCAGAAGCAAAAAGTAAAACATCAGCAGGGGTCCCCATTTTGCTAAGGAGCATAATGGGGCATGTTGTGAACATCACAACAAGGCTGACCTCCTTGTCTCCATGAGAGGACCTGTCGGCTCTGCATGTGTCACCCTGTGGGGCTGGTGCCTAGAGAGAGGCTGCCAGGGTAACCATAGATGGGGGCCGGCTTCTAGGGATAGATAGCATGGGTAACCCATGTTAGGACCATGTGATGACACTCTCCTTACGTAGTTCTGTTGTTTCTTGGTAGTACCTCTAGAGTGATGTCTTGTCTTGTGCAGCTTTGATGATATGGTCGGTTGTGTCAAGTCAGTTATCGTTCTTTTATTTTTTGATGTTGTTTCTTGGCTTAGTGGAATCCTCATCTTTATCTCCTAGCTCGGAGGGGTGGATCTCAGGGTTCCACATGGTTGGGTGGTAAGAGCTATCCATTGGTCTTTTTTTGGAGATGCGGTTCGAGTTCTACGCAGAGGTGTTCCAGTTCCAATTTGCTTCCTACCTTCGGTGGTGTTGTATACTTTCTTATGCATTCTTTTGTAAACTGACAAGATCGGTCTTGTAATCTTGTAATCTTGTACTAAGACCTTGATAAATTAACTATCTTGCTAATGTAAAAGTTGATTTGATTTATAGCAGTAGCAAAATGGTTATCACTTGTGTGGTTTATACTTTATATTCTCTAATGCAGTTATGTTTCCCTAGAGGAGTTAGAAGTGCACTTTTCTTCATGTCATGTATTATGCCATCTTTGGTTACTCTTATTGCATTTACTTGCTTCAAAAAAAAATTAGTTTTGTAATTTTGTACTTTTAGCCTTGCACTCTAGGGTTGCATGACGGGGCATTACAGATGGCGCGTAGGGTTTGCTACTCCAAATCTGCTACAAGGTTTAGGGATTAAACCCTAACAAAGGTTGCTCCAAAATGCATCAGGTCTGCTACTCCAAGAAGTTTTAGATCTGTTGCTAAAAGAGATGGAAATGACACCAACAACAACCCAAGAATCCCTTCCAAATGATGACGCTTCAGTCCTAGGGAAAAACCTAACACAATGACAATTCTAAGCACCAAAATCACTCTACAAACATAGGTAATTAGGTCTGATCTGTTGTTGTACATAATCTAAGAATCCCTTCAAACTCTAACAACCAATAATTACCAAAATTGTCTTACAAAACAAAGGTGCTCCAATCCTAGAAGATGATGCTCAACTCCTAGGGTAAAACCCTAGCCAATATGCAATGAATCCCACCAAATGATGGAGCCTTCAAGTCTGATCTGCACACCTGATTATGCAATTCTGCTCCTCTTCACCAACAATCAACAATGAAGCACAAATAGATCCCCGTCACAGAATCTCCAATGGATGGGCTAGGTTTTTGTCCAACTCACCTTGAAATACAAGGGTTTTCGTCCTTGATTTCATAGCTCAACTTCCGTTGCAGGCAAAGAGAAAATCTCCACTATCAAATGGCAAATACACAATACATGATCCAAATGACTCCAAAACACCCATTTTATAATCCACAAGTTGGGAACCCAAATTCACTTTATTTTATTTTTCTTTCAAGTCCACCTCCATAATAAAATATTATTTTATTTTATTTTATTTTTTCTTCCTCAACTTGGGTAGCCAAAATAAAATAATAAAATATTAATATTTTATTATTTTTCCCATCTCACACTTAGGCGACCACTTTTGGCAAAATATAATATTTTAATAAATAAAATATTATTTTTATTTTGTCATAATAAATTTCTATTTTCTCTTTATTTTTAAAGTGACTTTCCAAATCTCCATGTTGAGGTTATTTTCTAACTTTCCAAATGTCAAGGTCACTTTGCAACAATGGCTCAAAAAGGGGACATTACAAGTCCTCCCACCTTGAGATTGCTTGCCCTCAAGCAATCACATGTGAATGGCTAATTACTTTCACAAGATACCAGGATCCCATATCTTTCTTGTATCACCATACATACTCAACATGAAATGAGGAACATCTCTCATCATAAAATGCATAATACTCACACATACTTCCTCAAATCTACTGGTGTAAAAGATGACAACAATTTTAAAACTAAAAATCTGATTTAAATTTATCTTGGGACTGCTTTTGCTGCCATAAACTAATACAAAATCATCATAACTCAACCTCAAAGTGTTGTAGTGACAATCCCATGCACATAAATCCATGCAATCAGCTGCACTCATCAATGTAAATTCTGATAATCTCATGATCAACAATGTAGAACAACCATCTCTCGTCAATCCATGAGGTAGTGACCCATGAATTAGGGCTGGAACATCCATGCCATCATGCTCATATCTATACCATACACCATAGGCTAGCTGAAACACAAACATTTGTAACTCAAAACCAAGTATCTCAGTGACAACATCTTCATACCTTGGTTCATACCAAACCCAAACAAGTGAATCCATGACGCTTGTCATAATCCCTGAAGTAGGGTAGCCTCTAACTATATCAAGGAATCATCAACATGATGTACTTACACCTCATCATGAATCAACTCCTCAAGCTCTCCATGATTCTTTGCACAAAAACTAATCAAATTCTATTGAATAATATTCACCCCCATTGTCAGTTTTTAAGCACTTAATATTATTTCATTGGTTTTCTACAAGCACTTTGAAATTTTTAAACATACCAAAGACTTCAAACTTCCTTTTAAACATATAAACCCAAACCTTCCTAGTGCAATCATCTACAAAAATTGTGACAAAATAATTTGACCCACCAATTGATGTTACCTTTGTGGGGCCAAAGACATCTAAATGCACTAATTCCAATGATCATGACTTCTTCTCATGTTCCTTCGTAGATAATTTGGTCCTCTTTTGTGTTTCCATATATGCAATGCTCACAGAACTCTAAATCTACTAATTTCAGATCTGGAAGATAATTTTTCTTGTGTAAGATCTCAAGACATTTTTGTCTCATGTTATCGACCCTTTTATGCCAAAGATTCATTCCACTATCCACAACCGCCATTGTAGATCCCACTTATGTCTGGTCCTCTAGAACATACAAAGTGCCTGGTTTACTTCCTCTAGCAATAATGAAGGCTCCTTTTGTTACCTTCCACACACTTGACTCAAAAGTGACACAACATCCATGAGCATCCAACTGACCATCTGAAATCATGTTTCTTTTGAGTTGAGGGACATGTCTAACATCCCTTAGTAGCTAGCTATTACCATTTTTTAGTTTTAATAAAACATATCCTTTGCTAATAAAATTGCAAGGTTCATCATCACTGAGATAAACTTTACCAAAGATACTAACTTCATAATTTTTGAAATACTCTCTGAATGATGTGGCATGAAATGATGCTCCTGAGTCAAGCACCCAAACATCTACAATAGCTTCTCCTATCGACAAAACAAGAGAATCTAAATCTTCTTCATAAGATACATTTGCCTCATTTTCTTTTGACTAATTTTCAACCTTTTTGAATGACCAACAATTTCTCTTCATGTGGCCTTATTTACCACAATACCAACAACTAATATTTCTAACCCTAGATTTTGATATTCTATTAGACTTTGATCTTCTTCTATGATTATTCTTACCTCATTCTTGTGATCTCCCTCTATTGCCGGTTACCAAAGCATCTCCCGATGAGGTACCTTGATTTTTCCTTCTCATGTCCTCATTAAGAAGAATCCCAACAACATCATCGAGTTTTAACATGCTTCCCTTCTTATCAGATATCGAGTTGCTAATAGCCATAACAACTCCTTCCCAACTATCAGGTAAAGACCATAATAGAAAATTTCGTTGATCTCATCATTCAAATTTATGTTGATAGAAATTAATGGACTGATCAATGTGTTGAATTAAATCAAATGGTTTGAGACATTACCATCTTCCTTCATTTTCAAATTGTACAATTTATTCATTAGGAATACCTTGTTTGATGTAGATGCCATCTCATACATGTCTAATAAGCAATCCCATAATCCTTTTACTATCTTTTATGTCGAGACATTAAACGAGACATTGTTGGATAGCAAGAGAATAATTGTAGCTACCACTGTCTAGTCCAATTTGCCCCATTATTTATTGGACATTGCAGCAGGCTTTTTCAATTTTCCCTCCAGCGTGATTGAGAGATCTTTCTGAATTAACAGAGCTTCCAATTGCTTCCACATCCCAAAGTTTTGGCCTGAGAATTTTTCTATCCTCCACTTGTTTGCCTCCTCCATTCTCATCAATTCTCCTAGCTTTGATACCAATTGTTAATAAAATAGAGCAGAACATAGTACAAACCGCAACAAATTAAACAAAGAAGAAAATAACAAACATACATAGACAACAAGTTACGTGGTTCACCAATCAATTGGCTACATCCACAGGAAAAACATGGTATTCATCTCTTTACTATTTTAACATCAACAATACAAAGTTTCATCAATCAAATAATATTCCATTCTCCAACATATATACAAAGTCTTCAGTGTAGATGAAGAGACAAGAAGATGGAAGTTGAAAGGTTTTTTGACTAAATAGACGGTTGGACTTCACAACTGAACAAGAACAACATAATAATCAAAACTTGCAAAATCAAAATGATAATAGTCAATAAAAGTAATGATAAATCCATGTGGTAAGAAGCACCTAGAAGCCTCTCCATGCATCTAGGATATTCACCACTACCACCATACCTTTCTCAAACTTTCTTCCATTTATTCTTAAACTTGTGGTTGCCTAGTTTTATTCGTTGAATTAACTTGTATCTTTTTGGGCCTGTTGGGTTATTTTCAAAAGGTAATTGAGTCAATCCCAAAATGGGTTTTGGGGGGTCCATTACGTGTTCATGCTAATGGATTTCTTAGGCTTAAAGTTCATTTTAATAGTTTAATTATACTTTACAATTGTGTAGATTCGTGTAGTCTCTGAAAATATTATTCGCTATATCTAGTCTGTATATCTACAATTGTACCCACTCTTGTGTATCCTCTAGACATGGAGGTATTTCTCCAAAGCCCTATGTTGTTGGAGCTAATTTTATTCCCTGTAGCAAGCTTTTGTGTGCTAAGGTAGGATTGACCTATCTAGCTGAGAGGAGAACTCTAAATAATTCATTGGCAAGGGTAGAGAGAAAAGACAATGCCATAGATGTGCATAATATGGGCAAAGAAGTTCAGAAAAAGCAAGTGACGTGAGGAAGGCATTAGACATTTTGTCTTTCAGTAAAGGCTTAAATGAGTTTATTGTGAATTATGATCTTTTTTCTTAAATTTTGGAAAAGATTAATTGTTTTTTCCTTTCATTAACATAATGAACCAAATTTGGTTGTTGGTGAGAAAAGATATATAAATTTTAACTTTTAAATTTGGGTATGGTGACTGTTGTTTTGTAGGTCTTATGGACCCATTGTCCCCCATGAGAACAATGAGGTAGATGCTAGATATAATGGATCAACTATTTGAGGACTCATTCATGTTCCCTTCCATAAGGCCTATGAGAAATAATCTAGTGGGGCATGATGGAGAATGCCACTAAATTGAGAATGAGGTTTGATATGCCAGGATTGTCCAAGGAAGATGTCAGGGTATCCATAGAGGATGATCTTCTGATTATTAATGTAAAGAAACAAACCAAGGAGGGCAATGATTCATGGTCTTCTAGAGGCTTCAGTTCCTATAATACTAGACTCCTCTTGCTTGGTAATCGCAAGACTAATAAGATTATGGCCGAATTGAAAAATGGTGTGCTAAATATTTTAATTCCCAAGGCCAAGGTGGAATCAAAAGTTATCGATGTCAATGTTGAGTGAGTAGATGTCAACAAAGAGACGATTTTATAACCAATTGTAAATGAATGTGAATAAGTAAATCAACTAGAGTGGTAGATAAAAAATGTATATAATGGGAAAAATTTCAAAGAACTTCCCCTATAATTTTGCTTCTTTTCTTCTAAAAGTTTTTCAATTTTTTGAATGTGTCTTTTTGATTTTTATTTTATTTATACAATTACATAATGGTTTGTAGTTGTACCCATTTTTATGGAAATGATGTTATACACATTAGAATTGAATAACACTAATGCTGTGGATTTTTTATTTATACGATTAATTAATAAGTTATATTGAATATATAACTATAAAAGGAGATAGCAATAAATTTTTTGAGCATATTCTTTTATACGAAATATATTTAGGAAAGGTATATTCTCAATATATATGTGACTATTATTTATAAATGTTATACTAGTATATCCTTTCTTAAATTTTAATGGCATTGCATACATGACATGACTGTCGACCAAGTCACAATAAATGATTGAAATAAATATTTTGAAAATAAGAAGTTTACATAATATAGAAATTAGAATATAAATTATAATAAAATGAAATAATAATATAATTGTTTATTAATTTTTGTTATGATAAAGATTTTATTAAGATTGTAGAAACATATACAAATAATACAATTGACTAATCATATGAGTTTATTTTTCTTCTACTTAAAATTTTTTAAAAGATTTTTCAAAATTTTACTTAAATTATTTTATTTTTTACTAATTAAATAATATTCTTTACAATTTTTTTATATTCAATTTAGCTTTGCTCCTTGTCAAGCCACAACAAGATAATTTCTATATCCAAGTTCTCTAGAATGAATCCACACCTTACATGTTTGAAATATTAGAATCATAATTTCTCTACCATCTACATTCATGTTGGCTTCAAAATTATTTTTATTTCTACCATCATGAGAGTCCTTTGGTATGTGTGCGTTCATTTCCTCTAATAACCTATAAAGTCATAATTTGGAAAGCATGAACAACAACAACAAAGCTATTGTTGTAGACATGATGTATACTTAATAGCTATGAAAGTTTCACATTGATTTCATGGTACTAATATGCATTCAATGATTTTGCCTAACAACAATGTAGTGAAAAATATTATTTGAAAAGGTTAGGTATAAGAAATGATATGCAATTATTTATATTATAAAAGTTATATAAAGATAATTAAATGAAAAATATTTAAATATATAACTAAAAATAAGTTATTAAATTAATTTTTAAAATATTAAAAAAATATTAATATATTCTAATTATTTAAGAGTTATTTTATTTAATTTTATTTAGTTAGGAGCTATTTTATAGTAACAAGTTTTTAATATATGTTAACAATTATTTTATTTATTAAGAGCTATTTTATAGTATTAAGTTTTTAAAAAAATATATGTCATCATGTTTTAATTTTTATATATATGGTCACCATATGATGCCACTTTTATACAAATGATCACCATATGATTAGTAATCAAATAAATTTAATTATTTCAAATTGATATAATATTTTAAATACTATACTAATTATTTATAATCTTCATTGACCTAATAAAGTTGCCATCTACTTTTAACATATTTGGGTTGCATGAATCTAGTTCTAAGATAGCTTTGCCAATGCCATGTGCAATTCAAATTTTGTAGATAAAATCCATTAAGGTTTAAATTCATGTTCATGGCATTCCAAAGGGTTCATCTTACAATATTTCTTGACATTTGCCAACACTTCTTTGTATTTCCTAACTTCCAAATGCACCCACCATTTGTGAATGCAACTTCATATGGTGACTTAGATATTTCACTAAGTGGAGACCTTGCTATCCCCTCACTTAGATAATTTAACAATAGAAATTTGTCAATTATAACTTTGAATATAATGCATTATACTCAATAGATGTTATAATATTTCTTTGAAAAGGTTGTTTTATCCCTTGATTTTCTTTGTTAGGGTTGTACCCACCCGAATAGTTTTGATGAGGCTTCAATTCATGTATAATAGTTCTTGTTATTATTATCTAAATCTAATGATGAAATGAAGTTCAAATAATAGAAAGAAATTAATATAGAGTTTTACTAAACCTAGGACTAAGCCATGCCCTCAATCTAGTTCTATTTGCACAGTCTAGTACTTCTCACACAAATATTTCCTATGCAGTTGTTGACTTGCAACACTTGTTCACCTCTACTTATACTTATGTCTAAAAGCTTGATTGTGTTGAGAAACATGTTTGGGGGCTTCCTTGGAGGAAAAATCTTGAAAACCTTGGCTTCTCTTGACAATGTGTCAGGCCCCTAATCTTATATACAAGATCAAAGACACACCATACATACAAGGATACTAATGTATGATTATTTCATGCAAGTACTTGATAATACTTCTTTGTTAATTCTTTGTGATGTTGAAACTTGACTTAACATTACATATATCTTATTATATTAAATAATTCTCGAATAACATCTACAACCTCCATTTTTTAGTTAGAAAATGCACTTAGCCATTACTACAAGCACTTGCGTTACATTCTACTTTTGTATAACTAACTCCAACTTAGTTCCTTGTTATTTCTAAAAATGACTTTTTAAAAATAACATACAATCTATTGCTCTCATAATCTTTCTTCAATAGCTTCCATAGAAACTTAATATTCTAAGATTCAATTTTCTTTTGGAGTTCCTTATTTTCATGCAATAACAGTTGTTCTAAACTTACATTATTTTCTAGTTACAAAACAAGTTTTATTATTACAATTCTAGAAAGGTAGGTACTTGCCACTATGTGGCACTTGTTTTATTTGTAACACAGGTGTTCTAGTTTTGTATGGAACTTTTAATTTTACTTTTGGAAAAGCCACCATTCATTATTTTTGTAATTGTTTTGTTTTGTGTTTATTTTGAAAAGTGTAATAAATATATGTTATCTGCTGTGTTTTTATTTTTACATACAAGTATGACATGTGAGATTCCTTGCTGTCACTATAGAACTATGCCTACATATAGTTTCCTTACCTATAAAACATAACATGTATATTTTAAAAAACTTTTGTTACCTTGTCAAGTAACCTCGATAAAATTGAACTATTCACAAAAAACATACCAAAAAGAAAATCTTGCTGAATGCATAGATCGCGACACCCAAAAAGATGGAGACAATTTATACACATAACATCACCATTTAAAACAATGGTGTTATAAGATGTTACCGTCATCCACTAGAACTTTGTTGCATTAAAATTAAACATTCAATACAAACCATTCAATTTATACGTCTAACATTACTCTTACAAAAAATAACATTATAAGATGATTCCATCATCCAACAAAACTTTGCTGCAAATTAAAATTAAACATTACAATACAAACCATTCAAATTTTAAATACATTTATACTTTAAAACCCTATAATTAACAAAATGAGCTTATGTCGACACCCAAAAAAGATAGAGATAATTTATACACCTAACATCACTCGTAAAAAAAATGACATTTTAAGAAGTTTCCATCATCCAACAAAAGTTTGGTACTTTAAAATTAAACATCACAGTGCAAACCATTCTTTAATCTTTAAAACCCTATAATTAACAAGCTGGGGTTTTAACTCAACAACCCTCAAATTTGAAATGGAATATTTTCTACACTGTCCCCGTTTAGTGAAGTCCAATTTAGTAGGTTGGTCTATCCATATTGCAATGTATGGACAAATCTATTTCACGTGCATTGTCTGCTGCCATGTTTGTTAATAAAAGGGACTCCTTCCGACACTCTTTTGTCTTCACAAAGCAGGCAGCCAAATTTGTGTGGGAACAGCGAAAGGTAACACAAATCATTTAAAGTTTTCCATTACCGCCAGGCCCACATAATTCTTGACTTACTAATGGTGGAGACGTAGATTTTATATGTTTGGGAAAATGAAATACTTGTAGACACTTCATTTTTTTTCCCAAAATTTTGTGGAGGAAATGCAATGTTTATGAATAAGTGGAGGGGACCTTGGTTTGTTTTGGGTGTAGGAGACATGTAATAGTCCCTTTCTATTCTTTCATCATATCATAAAAACCACAAAACATACATAATTGTGAGAGTGAGAGGCGCCTTTTTATGTCCTGAAGGGGTATTTGGTGGAAGGGTCCTTCCATGAAAATAATGTTCAAGGTAAAGATGGATAAGAGTACTTCATGGAATGCTTATATTTGAAGTCAAAGGAAGATGTTTTCAAATTGAAAATTCCTTATTATAATTAAATTATTAAAGTACTACTTTTGTGTGAGTGTTGCCTTATTGCTTGCATAAGTATTGCATCAATCTTTACATAAGATTCGAACCCTCCACCTTCATTTGTATGTGCCCTCGGTACATACCTAAGATTATATTGTTAGTCATATTTGAGCAACATACTATATCAACCCAAGGTATCACATGACATCGAATCATGTTGTATAGTTAGTAGTGTCATATATGGTTTGTACTAGTTACACAGTTGTTTAGTTAGTAAGTTATATTTACTATGTTAGTTGCCACCCTATGCTTTAGTTATCTATCACACAAGCACTACTTTAGTGCCTTCTCCATATCTATTAACTAAGTCAATGCTACCCAAGTGCCACCTCCTTCCAAACACTGCCAAAACAATGCCCCTCGACCTATTAGGAAAAAGAAAATTTCAACAAAACATAAACTTTGATCTATAATTTATATTTGAGTATTTTTTTAAATTTTACATTAAATTTTGTGTAGAATCCAAATATATTATACTATTTTTTTGTTATTTTTTAGCATTTTTAAAAAATTTGATAAAACTACTATAGGGTTATAAGCACGTGATTAGATCACTAAGTATAAAGAGCCACCACTATCTTTCTTGGATGGCCCTCTCATTGAGTGACATTGGTGGGTATTATTTTTGTCATGTTATATTTTCATTGTACATCTTTACATTCTTTGTGTTCTTGAGATAGATCACCAACATTATCCGTATACAAACACCATATAACTACTTCACTTGGAAAAGTAAAATGACTATACTATTGTGGACCAAGGGATTGTTTACAATGACTCAAGGAACTAAAAAATAACCAGCTTTAGATGCAAATAAGGTTAAGTATTTTAACAAATATGATGAAGCATACAAATTCTTGTGTCTAGCCATAGCCATCTTATTTTTCTTCTTGAAAGTGAAGATACACCTAAGAAGATTTGGGACAAGTGAAATGACTTGTTTACTAAAACATATAAATAATAGATCAACAACTTGAAATGATTTCATTAGTCTCAGTCTAAGCAATTTTAACAACATTTATGACTTCTTGCATAATTTAAATAACTAAAGTTGCAACTTAAGGACTAATATTGAGAAAAAGGACATACAACTAATTCTTAGTATGTTGTCTAAACTTGGTCTTGATTGGGTGAGTACAAGATCATAATGGACCAAACAACACCCTTAAGTGGCAATGAAAATGTTAAAAATGGACTTGAGTAACTTCATGCAACAAATTTAAGGACTTATCTACAAAATCTGAAAAATTGTAGTAATATAAGTTGTAGAAAATTGAATGTAGTTAATGAAATACTTTTTTTTTGAATAATTTCAAATTAATTTAATATAAATCAAATATTTCAAAGAGGCACTACTTAAATTTTTAGGAAAATTAAAAGGTGTCATTCCATCCAACCTAATTTTGAGTAAAAATTAATATTTCTTCATCCAACCTTGTATATAAGTAAATGACACATATTTTTGTAAAATTATTTTATAAATAAAAAATATTTATTAAATGTGAACAGGGTTGAGCTTAAATGGAAAAGGCCATAAGGTTTTCATGATGGTGATCCAAGTTCGAAACCCCCAAGTAACATGTGGTTTCTATATAGCTTCTAAGTCGATTAAGTTGGTTAAGTGGATATGTTGATGGGGAAGAGGTCCCCCTTGTGACCTCCAACGCTTACGAATAAAAAAAAAATTATTTATTAAATTTTAATATGACTTTTCAAATATATTAAAAATGATTTTCATCTACCCTATTTTGGTCAAAAATATGAAATTCAAATTTTTTAAAACCTATAGCTGAAAAGTCCTATAATGTGATGAAACTTTTAGATTTGAAAAATGATACATGATTTAAAATTTATGTGTGTGTATCTATCTATTTATCTATACATAAAGAATTTAGGCATAGTTATGTACAAAATAAAAAAATGTTTAATATTAAGTTGTAATGAGGAATAAATTGCATTTTTAGAATTCTAGGAATTTCCTCTACAAACCTTTTTCATTTTATTAAATCAAGTTTAAATAATTAGTTAATCAACTTTGAGGGTGAAGCTAAGAAAATTTTTAGGATAACAGTATCTGTATGATTTTGCAAGTATGTAGAAATCTGGAGACTCCCACATCCAAAGTAATCCCAAGGCATTTTTGGAGCAAATCCAAATTTGAGCTAGAAATGTTAGCACATTTTCCACTAAATCTAAATCTCAATCCATTTAAATTAGCACTTTTCCATCTAATAGATTTCTTTGTCATTGCCACTATTTTATTTATCATTATCTTGCACTCACCCAATTATTTTGTCTTTGTTTCTATACATTTCATGCTACTAAAGATTCCTTGGAAACTCTATTCACTATCCCTTTCTTTAATGCTTTTCTTGAAAGTTTCATTAACTAACATGATAAAATAATTTAGATGGACACAATCAAGTCTTTAAAATCTCATGCACTAGTTGCAATCCAACCCCCTAAGGGCTAGAAGAGTTGTACTATGCCCTCAATCCTATAGTGCGTATAGGGTTATGAGTAGTCAGCTTGTGGCTACCTTAACTCTTAATTATGATATATAATGATTATTATAATCAATTATAGGTTATTAGGTTAGCCTAGGGGTTATATTCAAGTATGCAAGTCAACCTAGGTGGTAGCCAAGGCCTAATTAGGTATATATAGGAGCTAGTGGTAAGTTTGTGATCATCATATTGCAAATTGTGTTCTCATTGGAGATATTTGGAGGTTTGCCCCCTCAAAGTGGGTTGTTATTTTAAATTATTATCAATTATTTATAGCATATTTCCTATTATATTCCTTTTTGTGCAATTCATTTCATTACAAGTGGTATCAGAGCATGATCTTGGCACCGTGAAGGTAAAAACAAGGCACTTTTTTTGATTTTGGAGGTCAATTTGAGAAGCACATAGCTCTCTTATTTTAGTGAATATTTTCAATATTTTTGGTGGGTTTTTTAAAGGCTATTTTGGACCTACTACAGTCTAGATTTCAGAGCAATTGGAGTAGAATTGAGTGAGTTATAACAAAATTAGGGTTTCAACCAATATTTCTTGTGAAACACATATATCTCTCATCTAAGTGAATCTTTTCAATATTTTTAAAGGGTTTCTCAAGAAAATATTGAGGCTTATACAATCCACATTTCAGAATAATTGGAGCAGAATTAAGTGAGTTATTGTAGAATTAGAGTTTCCACCAATTTCACTCTCAAGGATGCACATTAATGAATTTATTGGAGATTTTTCTAGGGAAGTGGGAGCTAGGCCTTGGTAAGTTATAGTAAAATTTCATATTGATAGGATTTATTTTGTGTGTTTTATTCCAAAATTATTTTTTCCTATCATGACGGGTCCTTCAACAAGGGGCAAAAAGAATGTTGTCACATGGAAAAACTCCAAGAAAGGAGGATGTGGAAAATGAGGATGTGGTTTAGAAAGAAAATGAATATATACTTGAACTCATTCAAAAAGAAAACAACAAGATGAAGGGTGTAATCTTGTCCATTATAGACGGATAAATGAAAGGGTTGGCTAATTCAAGTGATATCGAGAAAAACATGGAGATACTTTTGGATTGAAAGAATCCTAGAGTTTCCAAACATAAGGAGTCACATCACCAGGATTGGGAGGAAGAGGAGTCTCCTAAAGGTAAGGGTTTTTTTGGGGTTTGAATTAGATCTCAAGATGGATCATCACACCACTCATTCTATGGCTAGGAATTTCACACCAAAGTTGCATATCCAAACATTTGATGGCCAAGATCCTACCAATTGACTCTATCAAATGGAGCAATTATTTGATATTCACCATGTTCCATGTCAACAAAAGGTGGCCATGGCTTCCTTATACTTGGAACCTGACCAATTCATTTGGTATTGTTGGCTATGTGAAGAAAAGAAAGTAAATGGATGTGTTGTCACTTGGTCTATTTTCCAAGAACTCATTACACATTATGGTGATACTCTTATGGATAGCTACTTAAGCTAGATTACCAAATTATGACAAACAAGTATGGTCAAGGATTACATTCATCAATTCCACACTTGTTCTTAAGAGTGGAAATTGTGGCAATAGAAAATTTGTTGGAGTTATTCATGGGTGGCTTAAAGGATCACATTAAATATGAGGTATGCATGTTCCATCCAAATTCTATCTCTCAAGCAATGATTATGGCAAGGCAAGTAGAGGAAAAATTTATGGTTAATAAAAAGCAAGGTTTTGTAAACATAAGAGATAGAAGCACTCCTACACAGTCACTTCCTTAGCCTACTAGATTGATACCACAACAAATTGAAGAGAAGATAGAAAAATGATTATGTTTTAACCATGATAGAAAATATACCAGAGGACATAAATTCACTGAAAATGAATTTTTCTATATTGAAGGGCCAAGTGAGGAAGAAGAGGAGAAGGAACCAATATTAGAGGGTGATAATGAGATAGATGAGGAGTCAAGAGATACTCAACCAATCATTTCTTGTCATGAAATTTTAGGTTTTAGCACCTCACAAACTCTCAAGGCAGTGGGTTTCTTAAAGAAACAAAGAGTAACAGTGTTGATAGACTTAGGTAGCACTCATAACTTCATCAAAAAAGTTGGCTACTCATCTAAACTATTTTATATTTATAGCTCTGAAATTTTAGATCTTGATTGTAGATAGTGGTACTGTTAGTTGTTCAAGTAAATGCCATAGCATTAAATTATCCATGGGAGATTATCATATTAATTGTCCAATGTATGCTATCTCAATGGGTGCAACATATATTGTTTTAGGAGTTCAGTGGCTCACTACTTTGGGGACAATTGAATTGAACTTCCAAGAACTATTCATGCGCTTTCAATCAAAGGGAAGGACAATATAACTAAGAGGGTTGCATGAAAATTCTCCAGAGATGGAAGTTATTACCAAATGAAAATGATTCTTAAGAAGGGGGCAGATGGGTTTGTAGCTTAATTGTTTTCATTAGAAGCATATGACTCAAAGGTTTCTACACCATTGGATCTACAAGAAATTGTAGATAAGCACTCATTATTTTTTGGGGAGCTACCAAAATAATTGCCTCCTAAGAGAGATCATGATCATGCCATTCAACTGGTACCAAGAAGCAAACCACTCAAAATTAGGCCCTATAGATATCCATATACACAAAAAAGTGAGATTGAGAAGATAGTTCAAGAGATGCTAAAGGTAGGCATTATCAGGCATAGTCAAAGTGCTTACTCATCTCTTGTGGTAATGGTATGGAAGAAGGATGAAACTTGGAGGATGTGTCCATATTATAGGGAGCTTAACAAGTTCACCATAAAAGATAAGTTTCCTATTCTAGTAATTGATGACTTGTTAGATGAGCTTAATAATGCTATTTATTTTACAAAACTTGATCTTTGTTTGGGTTATCATCAAATTAGAATTAGAGATGAGGATGTACATAAGACAACTTTTATAACCCATGAGGGCCACTATGAATTTTTGGTAATGCCTTTTTGGACATCTCACAAATGGACCATCAACATTTTAAAGTTTGATGAACTCTATCTTCAGTCCATTTTTGGGGAAATTTGTTTTGGTATTTTTTTATGACATCTTAATATATTGTAAAACATGGGAGGAACACTTGCAACATGTAAATCAAGTGTTGGCCATCTTGGAGAAAAATTAGTTGTATGCTAAACTATTCAAGTGTATCTTTGGTGTTAAAGAAGTAGATTACCTAGGTCACATTGTGTCACATGAGGGATTCAAGGTGGACCCTCATAAGATCCAGGTAATTGTAGAGTGGAAAATTCCTAAGATCCTTAAGAACTTACGAGGTTTATTAGGGCTTACATTATCGCTAATTTGTTAAGAATTATGGTAACATAGCATACCCTCTCATAGATTTGTTAAAGAAGGATTCTTTCCAATGGAATGAAGCAGCGAGAAGGGCATTTGAGCAACTAAAGGAAGCCATGCACACAACTCCAGTCCTAGCTACCCCAAATTTTTCTAAAACATTCATTATCAAATGTGATGCTCTAAGACATGGCATAGGAGTAGTACTAATGAAAGAAGGAAGACCAATAGCATTTGAGAGTCACCAACTCAAGGGTAAGAATTTATTGAAGCCATTTTATGAGAAGGAAATGTTGGTTATCTTGCATGCAGTCAAACAATAGAGGCCTTATCTAATGGGAAGACACTTTAAGGTTAAGATAGATCATGATAGTCTCAAAAATTTCTTGGAATAGAGGTTATCATCTAAAGAACAACAAAAATGGGTCACAAATATGTTGGGATATGACTTTGAGATCATATATAAGAAAGACAAGGAGAATGTTGTGGTTGATGCTCTATCAAGGCGAGATGAACCCACAAAGTCACTTTTGCATGCCATTTCCATATTACAAGAAGATTGGGTGAATGAGGCAAGAGAAGAGTGGGAGGACATAGATAGTCAAACTCTCATTGAGAAACTCCAATAGGATTCAAGTGTGTCTGAAAAATTTTCATGGAAAGGAAATATTTTATGGTACAAAGATAGGTTATACCTTTGTAAGAATTCAACCCTTAAGTTTAAGGTGTTGGAAGAAATACATGCTTCCCCAGTAGGTGGGCACTCAAGATTCATGAAAACCTATCATAGAATAATGCAAGATTTCTTTTGGGAGGGACTAAAAGGGGATGTTAAAAAGAATTAGTTGAATGCATGGTGTGTCAACACAAAGGGGAGACAATTAAGACTCCAGGTCTTCTACAACCCTTGTGTATCCAAATTCAGAGGTGGGAGGAGGTATCTATGGATTTCATCATAGGTTTGCCCAGATCTGAAGGAAAAAATGTCATCATGGTTGTTGTGGATTGTCTCTCCAAATATGGGCACTGTTATCCTTTGGCACACCCATTAGCAGCAAGCACTATAGCAATAGTCTTTATATACTATTCAGAAACTACACGGGACTCCAAAAGTTATAGTGAGTGATCGTGACCCTATATTTACAAGTAATTTTTGGATTGACTTATGTTCATGCTTGGGCACTCAGCTTTCTTGTAGCTCATCATATCATACTATTGTCCCAATTTAGAATTTTGTCCTTATATAACTCAAACTTGGTCCAAGCTGATTTTTCTTCCCTTGCCTTGGTGTTATGTCTCTAGTTTGTAAGTCCTTTTTTCCCTTTATTGGAAAAATAATCATTTTTTGAACCTTAAAGTTTTAGAGTATTCCTTTTAATTTTCCTTGGTTATTAAATTTTTTGTGTTTTCCTATACTTGGTCTTTTTCTGCCTTATCAGATAAATCTCCCATTGGCAAACCTTGTCAGAAAGTTCTTAAGTTCATCAACTTATCAAAAACGTTTCAAGTTTGCAAACACTCTATGTTTCTGATAACCTTTCTTTGGGTATTGTCTTATCCTTGTATTGCCAAGTAAGCCTCCTTTATCAGCTTTTTCTATTTTTCATGAACTTAACTCATGTTATCATTATCCTCCCTTATTTCTTGAGTTCATGATTTTTCCAATAACCTGATAGCTATAATTGTTCATGTCAAGTTTCTTTTTCCGATAAAGGGGAAGTCTTGTTTTGTCATCGCCTTTCCTTGAAAGTTCATGAAAGGATTATTTCTCTGACTATTGCAAAACTTTTATCTCTAGCAAAGTATATCAAGGAAGCACTTGGTTCACGAACTCTTGAAATTATCAATAAAGTGATAAATATATATAACCAAAAGGGGATTTAGTTTGTGAAATTAACTTTTCACCAATATGTAAACAAAAAGGCTTGAGATTTGGTTTGCAAACTTGAAGGTTTGTTGATGGTTAAGTTTAGTGATTGTCATTTTTGCCGACAAAGCATCTTGGGTAAAAGGAATGGTTCGTGGAAAGTTAAGATGCCTGATAAAGTGGTTTGGTTTAATGAGTTGTGAAGGTATTGATTACGGGAGGGCATTTAATGTAGGCTCACTCACTTTATTTACCTTATAAAGTGAACATTTCTTAATGTATAATTCATTGGATGTTTGGAATGTGATTTGGAGCTCGATTACAATAAAATTAGCTTCTTCCTCCCCATAGGTGTCACAGTCAAGGTGAGTGCACCACCTTTTTCTCTTTTTAGTTGAAATAAGCATTGGTGGGCAGGTTGTAATTGCAAATTTTATATCTTTAATGACTTGTGAAACCCCTCTTCTCCCAATCATTAACCATAACCCTCTATCATCAAGCCTAAACCCTCTTATCCTGGTCATCATAAAAAACTCAATAGATTGGATGCTTGGGTTTGTTAAAATGAAGTATAAATATCAAGGGCTAGATATCTCCTTTAAAATTGAGAACAAACTATTGAGGGTTAAATACACTGATTTGCGTCACATTGAACTTAAAGAGTTCTAGGTGAGGATGAGCACCCACCCAAGTACGCCCATTGCCCAGAAAACCTTAGATAGTGGATTGGGATATGTGGGTGGTTTCCCTCCAACAATTTAGTGCATGGACTCAATTATGGCTTGTATTCACAACTACCATGCTGAATCTCATGAAATTAGGACTATTAGCGGAAAGACAATCCTACATATAAACACAAATTACATCAATGATAGATTGGGATTGCCAGTGAGAGATGAATATGTTAATGTTTTAAATCAAACTAGTTGGAGTTACTTCATCAATATCAAACTAGTTGGAGTTACTTCATCGATGGCAAAAATATGTGTAAATATGCCATTGCTACTACTTGGCTCAAGAAAGAGAAGAAAGATGGATTAGAATCACCCAAAAACTTAGTCAAAACCTTATTCAAGGATGACATTTTAGACATCATCACATTGTTACATAGAGTTGTTGGAAGTGAAGATTTCAATGAATTTGTTCAGTGGGTGTGCCAATTCATTCTTTTCGTTTGCATTGGGAAAAAATACATAGATTGGTCCCAAATAATCAATGAACATTAGCATGATCAATTAGTAAACTTCTAGAAGAGGGGCAATAAGTTCAATATGTGTTCCTACTTGATCTATTTGCTGGACACTACTCAATAGGTTTGGCCAGGGTTAAACATAGCTAGCTCCATGATTTAAGACACCCAGGTGTATGATTATTTTCCTCAATTACAAGAAGAGCATGGTAACAAAGATTATAGGAGAGTCAATGATGCTTTCCTTATGCTGATGGTGAGAAGAATCTATGAAAATCCTGAGGTAAGAATCTCAATAGAGGTAGTAAATTGGGTAATGCAGTTCAAGAGTTATTTTATTTAGTTTGATAAATTCACCTACCTTAGAATAGGTAGAATTGAGTTTCCTCCTCTAAAGCTACCCAGGTATGCTTCTGACTATTTGTTATTCCTAGAAGTATGCAGGTAGGCATCTCTTGCAAGCAAGAGATTTCGTGATTCCAAGAAAAGGGGATACTCTTTCCCTTTGAGACTGACTCATTATACCTGTACCAAACTAGAAAATACTAAGAATGTGGATAGACTTCTTGCTAAGTTTCATTTACCATCATACAACTCTAGAAGTTTCTTTGACAGTAAGGAATTTATGAAGGAAAATCATTTTTCCCCATGCTAAGAGAACATCGGCCTCACTTGGAAGATTTTTGGGTTGATTGTGTAGATAAGTATGAAGTGAGGAGAAGAGATTGGTTAAGGTTGACCCTAGACTAAATGAGGATCTACAAGCTTGGTTTGGATCTTCCTAACTTGGTGGATGATTATGCTGATTTAATTGACCCTACTTTTGTTGTTGAAAATACTAAACCCCCGCCTAAAATAGACTAGACTTTAGATGAAGTTACAAATGTAATACTAGATCTTATCTTGTGATGAATAGAAGTCAACAATGGTTAAGATATAAAGTGAGTGGTCATGGTGTAGGTTCTCCTTCTCACAAGCAACAAATCATGGGGGAGAAATAGGTTTCTGCAGGCACTTCTAGCACAAATACACCTATCACTACCCACAACACAAGCTCAAAGTCTTTGGTGAGGGATAGGAGTAATGGTGGGGAGGATCCCAAGAAGAATGCAGCGTTGAAAGGATACTATGAAGGGGATAATTAACCCTCTAGGAGAAAACTAAAGACTAAGAGGTGTTTGAATCCTCATGCCAATAAGTTGTCAGAATAGGAGCAAATGTTGCAAGATGAAGAGGATTACCCGAGGGTGCTACCACAATAATGGGTTACACTTTCTAGGACATCCTGATTTTTGCTGAAATCACATATTTTTAGAAAATATAATGATTTAATCCTTGAAAGGTTCCATTTAAAGGATTTTAATTGAAGAGGGTTTGATCAAACCCCCTTAGATTCAAACCCCCTTGGATAGAATCACGTTAGTTTTAAACCATACCTATAATGGAGTCTCCTCTATAGCTATCAAAATGCTAATAAAAAACCACTTTTGATTTACCTTTTGGGGGATCACATGAATTCATTTAAAATTTATATTTTGTAAGTATGTAGTCCTTATTATAAGCTTCCCAAAATGTATAATTTTAAATATATTTAATTTGATTATTATATTTATTTTTTTTATTTCTTGTGAGTGTAGGTTTTTCACTGAACATCAAGTTCTCTATTCTACACACATGGAAAATTAGTAAATTAGTGAAAAAAAAATTCTAAAAAATATCTATGCCCTAGCTATTGATGTCCTTGTTTCAACAAAAAAGTTAAATTAAATTTTGATACATATAGAAAAAGTTAAATTAAATTTTGATATGTTTTATGGAATACCCCTTTCTAAATTATAATTGGTTTGACTTCAAAACTTAATTAAAAAAAATATTGAACAAAACATTATAAAACCAAATGCATGCCATATATATTGGTGTTATCGATCTAAATTCAAAAGAATCATAATTTTATCCTTTGTAGAAAAAAAGTTATGTGCTACAGAATACACATCACTTTAAAAAAATGTTGTTTACTATTAAAAACTAGTTATCAAAGGAGACACAATTTTTTTTACAATTTAACTCCAATTTTTTTTAAATATATATATTTAGAATCTAAAAACAAAATCTCACAAATCACTAGTTCACATCATCTTCAAAGTCCTAACAATTTAGTGGCTATAGGTGTCAGAAAGTGAAGATTTAGTTCAAAATGTTGATTTCAATGTCAAGTTTGGCCAAAATATGTAACCCATTATTGTGGGCCAAACAAGGGAGACAACACCCTCTCCAACTCAAGATACAACCCCTCCATCCTTTAAATATACGCCCCCTCCTATTTTTCAAGAAGGAACTTGTCTCAAACTCCCCCACCTTCTCAACAACAAAGGGTAGATGGTGCTCCTAGAACAAACAATGTACCTCATGTTGCTACAGATGACTATTCAGTTTGTCAACACTTGCATGGTTGAAAATGTAGGTTGGCAATAAAAGGAGGTATTCTCATATTATAGATATAGAGTTTGATGTAGTTGCAAGGCTCCTAAAGCTAGATTCAACCCCCAAGAAAGATAAAAGAATGTCAAGGCTTATGCTTGACCCCATCACTAAACACCAGTATGTAGAAAAAGTAGAACCAATGGTAGAAAAGTAAGAGGGATGTGTCTATTGATGATTTTCATGTTATTAAAGTGGACTTGGGACCTCCTTCTATTCAAGGGGATATACATAATGCTAAACTTTCTATGGAAATTTTGGCTACCAGGTTAGAGGAGAAGGAAAGGAAGAATGAACTTTTGGAGGAGTAGGTAAATATCTTGACTACATATATTAGATCCATTGTAGATACTACATCTCAACCTTTAGACACTACCACAAACATTCCTACAAAGACCCCTCCTAAGGGTGTGAGTACAGAGGTAATAGATCAGATTAACACTTACAAATTTCTAGGTAAAGTAGTAGAAGAATGGGTAGAAAAACTCACTATGAATGGATTGATTTTTATTCATGAAACCATTCTTTTATATACCAAAATGTCCAATAACCAAAGTAAAATTTTGGCTGATCTAAAAATTATTAAGAAAGGGGAGACTATGTTGAATGTGGCAAATAATGGACTGATGGGAATGGTGAAAATTGATTCTAGGATCCTGGTCACAAAATAGATCATAAGAAAACCAAAGGAAAATGAATTGGTCAAGTGGTTAAATTTAGTGGATTGGAAACTAAACATGGTTAAATAATGCTTGATTGATTTGAAGAATGTAGCCAAAAACAATAAATATCATTTACTAGATCTCAGGAGCTCCTGGATTTCTTTAGGGGTTGACATTTTTGATGAAATAGAGACAAACCTATTGGATGTTGTAGATGTCAAATAGGATTTTAAAGACCTATTGGTTGAAGAGTTGAAGGCTAAAGAGGATTCAACTAGTAATCTTATGGAGAAACTAACTAATATGGTTGCCTATCTTATGAATTTCAAGAAATATATAGTAGAAATGCACAAGACATATGAGGAAGCCAACAACATGTTATAGATGTGGAGGACAAAGTTAATGATTACCAGCATTCCTAATGATAAGGGTATCATCCTAATTCTGAACAAATTTAAGGTTCTTCAAGCCAAACTAGATGCTTCACAAAGGTCAGGAGATCAAGTAGAGAATGATAACACTGATGAACAGGTACTCCAGGCGGAGCGTACATGATATGATGCAAGGGGCGAGGACAAAGAAGTCTCTTCCTAAAGTTTCTTTAAGCTTTCACACTTTCATACTTTCTTAAGATTTATGCTATTATTGAGACTATGTATGTTTATTATCCAAAGAACTTTGTTGTTTTTAAATATTAGTTGTGAAAGACAGTTATATGGGAAAATGTTATTTCCCACTCTTTTACTATAAAATGAATAAGTAAAAGAGAGTTTGGATCTTTTGGTGAAATTACTTTCATGACTAGATCATTTGTGTTATCCTCAAATTTAGTTGACTCAATTCTTGGCATAACCCCTATGAAACTTGTCTGTTTCATAGGCCACAAGCTCTAGGCATGCAAAATGAGGCAAAATTGAAGTGGCCTTATGCGTAGCTAAATGCATCAAAAAGTCATTGAGTTTTGTTAGTTTTCCTCCCTTTGAAAAATGCAAAATCAGGATTTTCACAACTTAGCATTTTTTCCTTCATATGCAAAGTCAGAGAAATTCTTTGACACTACATATGTAAAGTCAGAGAATTTCTCTGACATTGCACGTTTGATAGTTAGTCATGTAGTTGCGGAGGAATTGTCCAGTACTACATGTAGTTGCAAAGAATTTCTCTACAATTGCATGTTATCCTGATACGCTTGGTCATTAATGACCATTAATGCAGGTTTTATATATTTACCTTGTTTAATTTCATTTTTACTATTTCTTTGTGTCATTTTCAAGCCTTCTTGCACCCCGTTTGTTGTGTGACCGCTTGTTTGTCCAGGATTTTATCAATGATTTTCTTCAAATCTCCTATTACAGGTAAGCTATTTTGTCTCTTCCCTTTTGCTACTTCCTATTTCCTTTTGCATAGTTTTTGTTTAGTGTTTTATGTTTATCTATTGTTTTTGTTTTCCCAAACCCTAGGTTTTAAAGTGTTTGTGTCAGCTGTCATAGAAACATAGTTGGGGGTCATCAAAATTTTCTTTGACCTCCATGCAAAAAATCATGGATGTATCTTAGAGAATAATCTCTGAGCGACATCGTCAAACAAACTCTGTTAAACCCCTCTTAGTCTTTGTAAATCCTATTAAACTATTGTTTTAAACCCATAACAACACCGATTGAAACAATATGTTGTTTGGAGAATTTTCTTTGAACAACACCCCTAAACTACCTTTTTTGAGTTGTCATGTTGAGGAAATGCCTTTCGAAGAAAACTCTCCAAAAGTCATAACTTAAAGTCTTACCCAAAAGTGACTTTCAAAGAATTTTCTTCAAAAGTCATGACAACTAAAAGTCAAAACCTACCTTGTTATGTACTTCAGAGAAAATTCTCTGAAGTACATAATGCTTTAACCTGATATGCACTTCAGAAAATTTTCTCCGAAGTCCATAATCCTTGCTTTAAACAAGATGTAGGTTAGAGAATTTTCTACTACCTACATCGAAAGATTCTTCCACAGATGCAGTTCAGAGAATTTCCCTAACCTGCGTCCTATCCAAAGGTTCTTCCCTTATACAAGGGCAGAGAATTTCTCTGCCCCTACACTTGTGTTATTTTCTACCCAATGTAGTTAAGGGAATTTTCTCTAAACTACGCAAAACCTAATCTATCTCATGTAGTTCAGATAATTTTCTCTGAACTACACCAATTGTTGTTTAGATGTAGAGTGTCATTTTTCTCTAAAATTGCACATTTCCTATCAAGTGAAAATATTCTAACTCTAGAGAATTTCAAACATCATCTTGCAGTTTCTGAGCAAATGTCAGAGGCCTCTCATGTGAAGAAGAACATGAAGTTCAAATATCAAGGAGTGGTGTTGTGTGGTTACACAACATGTCCCATTTTACCCCCGCAAATCAGGGATCCAACTTTTTGATTGCTTTCTTGTCCTTTTATTTTGGGTGGTATGGTAAAATTAGTATCAGATGCATATCAAGGTAATATCCTATGCATATCAAGACATCCTGATATAGGTCCAAATTCCAAGTTAAAATCTACCATCATGAACCATGTCAGCTGAAAGAGTACAAAATTTCAAGTAGGTTTGCCTTTTGAATCACCCCAAAATTCCCTAGCATTAAGAAGTTATGTTTGGTCAAAGTTTGTTCAAATAGTCACAAGGATATCATCACATTCCCCTAAGTACCTGGATATTCACCAATATCCTGATCATGAATTTCAACAAGGGAAAACTCAATGTCCACACATTCACAAATATGCAGACGTTAAATTTTAACCTGAGATGCAACAGACTGTCAAATGCATGGACATTTTGCCAGGGTGCACATTCAACTTAATATACAAACTTGACAAACTATAACGATAAAACTGGACATCAGCATATTTCTTAATATCCTACATATTAACTAACATCCTAGTGATGTCATCTAATACCATCATAAGGAAGTAACAATCTGATGATGATGTCATCCAGATTCCCCGAGGTTAAGCATAACTATAAATAGTGAGCACCCGTACATTAACTTAATGTGCATATATTTGTTAACTTGACTATGACATCATCCTGACCTATTCTAAAGAAACCCCAATAGCAGGATGATGTCACCTGAATGCTCAACATCTAAAGGTCACCACATTCCTTAAGGTCCTAGATATTCATTAATATCTTGACCTAATGCAATATAACAATAAATTTCAATATCCACATATTAACTTAGCACCCTGACTTTCGCTAATGTGATGATGACATCACATTATAACTAGTCTAGAACATCATTCGAAATGGTGACATCACCCTCATCTTTGGATTTAGAGGGGGGATATTTTGCATAACTAAGTATCTAGATATTTCTTAATATCTGCATATCTGCTCACAGGACCCAAAACACGTAGACTTCCATGACCAAAAGAACGATGCCATGTGGCACGTTGACCTGTTCATATCGGCATATCATGGTGTCTTGATATCCAAATGGAAGTAAATACCTTCAGGTCTACATGACCTACTTCTTACCTCTTGTCAACATTGACCAATGTCATGATGACATCATGTACATATTCCAAAAGAGTGTGTACATTGTTTAAGTACCCTGACATTTTGAAACATGCAGACCTTGTATTAAATGTCATTTAATGGTAGGTAGACATTTGAAATTTCAAACCACATGGTGCCACCTGTGGTAATCTTAAGAGTTCTATATGTGTATCCATGGATGCAAATGGTTTAGCATTGATTATGCCCTAATTCATTAATGTTAACGTTAAAATAGGGGGTTTACACCTATTCTTACACTTATCAAATATTCATCAAGAAATTACAGAGCTCCTGCGTGATTAAGACCACCATTACAACTATCTGCAACCTTAACAGAACGGTGTGCACATTGGATAGAAAATGGAAAAGGGTGATTGAACAGTGAACCCACATATTCTAATCTTAGTTAATTAGATTTAAAACACAAAAATTAGGTATGTAACGAATGAAACCATCATTTTGTCGTTTCTGAATAGTAAACAGGTAAATAGTTTTTACTAAGGTAAATTCACATGATGATATTCATATATGCTTTGTAAAAGGTAAAATATCACAATATCCATGAAAATGGCTAGATCTAAACTCCTAAGATGCATGTTAGGTTAAGACATATATACTCTTCATTGTAGGGTACAATGGAGATCTGTAAGAACAGGTCAGATACTAAGTTCTTGACACCTATGTGCATACAACCCAAAGGGTTAGCTTTCAAATATGGTCAAATAGGTGATATGCACCTGGGGAACACTAATCTAGATGCATGGACAACCAAATCAGAGAAAGGTAATGGAAATCCTCTACTTAAATCAACATATATAATTCAGGCATGTGGCATGCGAGGGGGTTCCCATATTCAATGGAAGCCATTGAGCTAGTAGTAGAGTGTGCCAATAATTACAATGTCAACACTAGAAGGGTGGAGAAACACGGTCGGGTGTATGTAGATTTTTTAGTTGTAGGCATCATCTCTGCAGTCAATTTACCATTAGGACCTAATCTATACAAGATAAACTTGGGAGCCCTAGAGAAACAATACGGGGGCAGTTTCAAGGATTACAAGAAGATCATGTTCTCATGGAGAGCTAGTGACAATGCATACAAAGTATCAGCTAAATTACCAGTACACATGTACAAATTTGACTTCGCCCCTGAGTACCAATACATGATGTCCATGCTCAGTCGAATGAGGGAGAGACTGAATGTAGGCTATTTTAAGGACTAGATGTATGGCCTCTGAGGATGATTGAATCCACCAATAAAGTACCACAATGGGCAAAGCTTATTAGTGACAGCCTTGATGATGGCATGAAGAAGCTTGGAGGCAAGACAAACATGTTTCATATGTCCTCATACATAGTGTATGCATGTACTACCCGAGGAACATTTGATGGTTTACAAACAATTGGCAAGGTTAGCCGTAATCCTGGAGATATAAACATCTGGGATTGTTATCCACAACTAGGGAGAAGAGCATCCCTCCAATACTACAAGAAAGTTAACAACTACTTTATTATGCATCTGGTCCAAACAATGGAAGAGGACATAGCAAAAAGATTGAGCATGGAAGCTCAAGCGGTGGTAGGCATGAATAGAGCTTGGTTCTGTTAGTGTGAAAAGTGAGGAGGATTTGTTTGGGGTTGATTATGATAATTTTTTATTAATCCTCCTTTCACCACTAAACATTCAAGGACCTTCAGCCGAGTAGAGGAACCTACTACAGACCTTCTATCACTTGGAACATAGGGGAAGATTGGAATTGTGTGATTTAGTTGTTCAATTAATCCCAATTGTGCTCAAAAGCCTAATTATGCAAAATCATGAACAAACAGATAAATTACGAAAAATGTTCTCACACAGAGATATCAAATAACAATCAAATGTGTACGAGATTTTGAAGTTCAGAAAATGGAAAAGTCAGGGACTAATGAACAGGCACCCTAGTCTAGTGCCATAGTTTTTGTCAAGATCTAGGAACCTTGTCTGCAACCTGTTCTTGCTGTTTTGGAGATTTTCCTATTGCAAGATCCAGAGGACTAATGAGTGGGTGTCCGAGTCCAGGTCCCTATTTTCTTCTCTGATCTAGAATTTTGACAATCTGCACTACTCTCATAAAACTCCAATTTTTCTTCTTTCACAACTTGTAACCTACAATCACAGAAAAATGGGTTGGGGGTTGTGGTATTTAGAGGCTTGCCTTAGTCAAGCCCTAGAGAGACATTCAAGTCTTCTGAACACCGTTGTCAAATAAAGAGTGTGTATCCCTGCGAGATAGAGGTAAAATTCAAATGATAAATGATAAAAAAAAATAAATGATATCACCTTGTAGTGAAGATCTCATGGGAGGAAGATGCTCTTCATGCCATGAGGAGATGGATGCCAAATCTACAAATACAAACACAAGAACACTACAAATTCTACTCTGCAACACAATGATAGCTTTGAATCACCTTAACATAAGTTCTTCAATCAAAATGTCCATGTAGTTTACAAATGAATCACTAATCATGCATATAAATGCAACTACAAACATTCTCACTAAGAATTTCATAATTCAAACTTACCATGTCGACATAGGACCTAAATAACGGTCATAAATTGACACTCTAAAATTGGGCCTGACCTAAAATAGGGTAGGCTAGGGCATGGGTGCCCAAGTCCCCCCTATTTCAGGCATGATTTATCATAAATGTACCCCCTAGGTCCCATTTTCCATGAAACTTCAAGGTTTTCTCATCGGGATGTCAAATTAACATGCAAGATGTGCTAAATGCATTCTAAGGGACTCGAGAACTAAACCTTAATAGGAAAAAGTCCCCAAGGTTACTTTTTTCGACATAACATTTAGCCCCCACTTTAATGTATGTATAAGCACAAGGCCAATACATACATTAAAGTACAGTTAACAAGCACAACAAACATGCCAAGCACGGAGAAGACATGGCAATCACAAGGAAGACAGTAATAGGCACGTAAAACATGAAGAAAATAGTTACAGTCATGCAAAACACAAAGAAGACAACATTGAAGACATGTAAAACACAGTGAATGTAGTGAAGATAGTGATGATTTACTTTTTCTTTTTTCCATATATGAAATATAGCTGCAAGTACAAGGAAAGTAAACACACCACGCATAATACAAGAGGGACTCGTCACCATCGATCTTTAAGACTGCATATGGGGCAACAGACACTCCAAACAAATCAAGCATGCCATACAAATCAAGCATGATATACAAATCCCAAAGCATAGGAGGGACTCATTGCCACCAATCTTTAAGAATATGCTTGGGAACAAACACGTAATACACACACACATGGAAGACATAGAGAAAACATGACAAACAAGTGATGGAGTGTTCCTATTTCTTAGGCACATTGCAGGTACACACCAAGGATTGGGCTTCACCACAGCAATCACCGAAGACATGCTTAAGGGTTGAGTTAGTCATAGAACCACTTCCTGCCTCTGTAGAGGACTTTTTGAAAATGACACGATGTGCACTCTCCATGAGAAATATACAATCCCTGCCTCTGCAGAGGGCTTAATATAAAAAGGATATGTGCGATATCCCACATCCGCAGAGGACTTAAATGATTGCAAGTTGATTTCAAACAAATCTCAAAGTGCAAGAGGGACTCATTGCCACTAGTCTTTAAGACTGCACCTAAGAACAAACACTTTACTAGCATCTAAAATAGACAGCTTACCTTATATATGCCCCCACCTTAAGGTGGTTGATATTAGGTATCGATATCAAGCACGTTAAGGTAAGAAGAAAACACACAAGGGAACATGAGCCATCACAAAGCCCATGCCCCCCAGAGGTGACATGTACTTTACGATCACCAAATGTTTCCACAAACACATTCCTGCAAGAAAAAGTGTTAGTGTCCATATAATCATGATAAACAACAACGCATAATGTAAGATTCAAGATAGACAAAGTGCACAAAGTAGCAATATTGTTATGTTTTGTAAAGTGTGATAAGACAACATCAGGATCACATGAAGTGATTCTACTAGCCAAGCGTCAGATAATATATAACAACCCCATCATCATATGGGAACAAGTCCAATTTTTGATTTCTCACTAAAGGGACTCTAGGTCCGCATTAGTATAAAATGTTTTTCATCATCTACCCGCTAGATAGAAACACTAGAGGAAGGGAAACAATAAATTAAGAGAGGAGAAACAAGTGCCTTAGGGACAATCATGTAGGAGGATGCCCCCAAGTAACCAACCACAACGCTATGTCTGTAAGACTTAACACACAATAATGAAAATAGAGGAGAGGCAATATAGAAGAATGATCATACAAATAGAAGAAGGGTCACAATAGAGGCAGTCTCCTGGTATCCTAGACCTTACAAGAGAATCAAGGGTCATCCCAGGAGGCCTAAACAACATATAACACATCACGGGGGAAACACATCACAAGAGATAAAGGGTTAGAAATACTTACCTAGTAGTACCATCGTACTAAATTTTATAACTTGCAAACCTCTTGGAGAGGTACTCGATCAAGTTTTGTGCTTAGTTCGAGTGGTTCTTATGAGAGTCTTGTTTGTAGTCAAAAAATCCATGTAATGCTTGTTTCTCAAATTCTTGTGTAAGTGAGACCTTTTGTTGTTTGTGAGGAGGAGAACCACTATTATTTCTAATTGATGATAATCGTCTTACTCTTTTGTAATTTTTAGCTAACTTTCTTTGTTGAGTTCGTCTACCATAGTGACAAGAATCATCTTGTACTATCTCACTCTTCTCTTTTGTTATAATTAATTGTATTAGTTGTTCCATTTGTTTTTCTGATGCATTTTGGTTATCTCCCGATCCTTGTAAAGATAACAGAGGAGGAACCTCAACATAAATTCCTTTTCTACATAGACGAGGTGGGTTATCCAACTTTTCCTTATCCACTTCTATTATAACCACGATGTTATCATATTACAACTAATCATCATTGTCTACTTCCACTATACCCTATTACATCATATTGTTATTAGTATGCTTAGGGAAAGGATTAGTAAAGATTTGTAAATTCTGATTTGGCAGTTCAACTGACTTATTTCCATTGTCATTCAAACCCGATACCTGTATAACATTTGAGTCAATGAGGTCTTGTATTTCATGTTTAAGATGCATACATCATTCAGTATCATGTCCTTGTGTATGATGATAATGACAAAAGGCATTAACATTGAAATAAGGTCCTTGAGTTTTGTTAGGATTCAAATGCTTAATCGGGGGAAGCTTCATAAGATTATTACTCACATCTTGATTCATGATAGAATGGTAAGACTCAGATATTCGAGTAAACTTTCCTTGCTGATATGGTGCCTTCTTTGGATCAGTGATAGGAAACACTTGAGAAAAGTTATTCAAATTTGATCCATTAACCTTAATGAAACTCCTATTATTATTCCTCTTAAATTTGTTTTGTGATGATCCACCCATGGATTGACCAACTTGAGCCGATGAATTTTGATTTTCATACTGACTAGACAAAAGTTGATAACCATGAAGAGCAGTACATAAATGTTGAAAGGAGTTATACTTCATCAAGAGTATCTTATCATAGATGTTAGGTTGTAGATTTGTAATAAACACCTTCTGAACATCCTCATCTTTCATCTGATATTGAATTTGTGCATATAGAGCTTGATACTAGCTAATAAACTCAGTTAACTTCTCTTTCAGACCCTATTTGCAATGAACTAAATTGATCAAAGAGACTTGAGGTCCAATGTTTGCTTGAAAATGTTGTAAAAATTGATCAATTAACTGCGAAAAAGAGTGTATTGAATTCGGAGGCAAAGAGTAAAACCATTCTAAAGCAGTATCTTTGAGTGATCATAGGAAAAGTTTTGCTAACAAGTCCTCTTCAAAATAGAAATCACTACACATAGCTGTGAATGTTGCCACATGAGTATTAGGATCACCTTTTCCACCATATTTTTCAAAGTGAGGGGTCTCAAACCTCTCAGGCATAGGGGTTCTCAAAATTGCATAAGATAGGGGATTACGAGCATGATAAGTTGGTATATTAGGTTGTGAAGAATTTGTCAAGTTTGTCACTTTTTGTTGTAAAGAATTCATGCCTAGCAAAAGTTGGTTTAAGATGGCATCATTGGGAGATGCAGTTTGCTACGAGAAATTAGAACCAAAGTGATGAGGTGAATGAGCTTGAGTTATGATAAGCGGAGTGTTAGGGTTAGCTGGCAGAAGATATCAATTAAATACAAATAAAGATTAAATAGAGGAATAAAAATACACATAAATAATTACAAAGAGAGACAAGTTTTAACGTGGTTCACCCAAACTCAAGCTACATCCACCAATAGAGAGTCCAATATTATTATCCAATAAATCAACCCAATTACAACCAACAATCCTTGCAACTCAATACCATTGCAAAATGCTACAATACATCAATAGAAACCCTAACCCTTAGCCACTTTTATCAAGCCTTATGTTGGTTACAAAATAAGGTTTTTTTATGTTGGCCAGTATAAAAAATAACTCCTAACACCTTTATAAAATAATAGGCAATTTTTGCTTCATGCCCCCCCTGCACTCCCCTGTTAAATAATTTGGGGGGAAACCGCACCGATAAAAGTAGGGAAAATTTAACCTCCAAGTTTGATTAGGCTCCATATAACAACAATCTCCCACTTGGAGATTGATCAGACTCCACACCATATCATCTCCCAGTTGGAGACTGATCATAACACTACTGACCTTGTAGCTCCCACTAGAAATAAGTACCTTGGACTCTATTGTTCTAATTTTTTTTGTTTTCAGTCTTGAAGACCAACCGAAGATGAAGAGGAGCTCAACTTCTCCCTTGTCACTGCCTTCGTAAACATATCCGCTAGAGTTTTATCTGTATCTTTTCCAGCCTTAACTATCCATCATCTAACACCGACCGGATGAAGTGATACCTGAGCTTTATGTGTTTGGTCTTTGAATGCAAGGTAGAATTCTTTGCAAGATGTATGGCACTCTGATTGTCTGTATACAAGGAATTGTTAGCCTATTGGTTGCCCAATTCTTCCATGAAATATTGCAGCCATATCATCTCCTTGTTTGCCTTTCTTGTAGCTACATACTCTACCTCCATGGTGGATAAAGCAACCACCTTTTGCAACCTGGAGATCCAACTCACCATTGTCCCACCTACAGTAAAGACATAACCTGTAGTACTGTGCCTGGTATCAATATCTCCTACCAAATTTGAGTCTACATAACCTGCTAAATTAGTATTAGATCCCCCAAAACAGAAGTGTTTATTGGATGTATCTCTTAAATATTTGAGAATCCATTTTACCACATTCTAATGCTTCAATTCGGGATTACTCATATACCTGCTTACTACTCCTACAACATGTGCAATATCAGGTCTCATGCATACCATGTCATACATTAAACTTCCTATAGCTGAAGCATATGGTACCTTAGACATTTTGTCTTCCTCCTCTTGTGTCTTTGGACACATCTCCTTAGTCAATTTCAAATGACTAGGCAAAGGTGTGTTGACAGCTTTTGCATTCTCCATATGGAATCTCTGCAACACTTTTTCAACATAATCAGCCTGAGATAGAGTCAATTTTCTGTTCTTCCTATCTTTGCAAATTTTCATAACAAGAATTTGTTTTGTTTCCCCCAAATCCTTTATAGCAAATGATTGTGCTAACAGTTGTTTTAACTCTCTTATGTGATCAATGTTAGACCCTGCTATAAGAATGTCATCAACATATACACATAAAATAATATAGTTGTCATTATCCAACCTCTTAAAATAAAAACAATGGTCAGAATTACACTGGTTGTAGCCTTGCTTAGCCATAAAACTATCAAATTTCAAATACCATTGTCCAGGTGCTTGTTTCAAGCCATATAAACTCTTCTTCAATCTACACACCAATTTCTCCTTACCTTTGACCTCAAATCCTTGGGGTTGTTCCATTTATATCTTCTCCTCCAAATCACCATGGAGAAAGGTAGTTTTCACATCTAACTATTCCAAATGCAAATCTTCAGCAACCACAATACTTAAAACAATATGAATAGAAGTCATCTTAACAACCGGAGAAAAAATCTTATCAAAATCAATGCCTTTTTTCTATGCAAATCCTTTTACAACTAACTTGGCTTTAAATCTTTTCTTACCTCCATCTTCCTCTTTCATCCTATAAACCCATTTGTTTGGTAAAGACTTTTTACCTGCATGCAACTTACATAATTCCCAAATTTGATTTTTCAGCAAGGAGTCCATTTCTTCTTTCATTGCAAGCTCCCATTGAACCTTTGTATCCTCGTGCGTAGCTTCAACATACCCTTCTAGTTCACCAGCATTTATTAACAAAATAGAATACAAAGAGGGAGAAAACCTTTCAATAGGTCTACGTAGCCTTGTTGACCATCTAACATTCACTGGAGTTTGTGGTATTTCTTGTTACTGTTGCGGAGCATGACGAACCACTAGAACATCATTATCTAGAGTATCATCTAGCACCACATAATCCTTTTCTTTCTTCTCATGCTGTTGCAACTGATCTTTGTACAACACCTTCTCATTAAATACAACATCCCTACTTCTCACAATTTTTTTATTTTCAAAATTCTAAAGCCTATAACCAAATTCATCAATGCCATATCCAACGAAGGTACAGTTTTTTGATTTTGTATCCAACTTAGTTCTATTTTCAGAATCTACATGTGCAAATACTTCACATTCGAAAGTTTTGAGAAAAGAATAACTCATCTTCTTACCTGTCCATGCTTCCTCTGGAATACCACAACCCAAAGGAACTAAAGGACCTCTATTAATTAAATATACAATGGTATTGATAGCCTCTACCCACATGTTTAAAGGCAGCCTAGCATGCAATCTCATGCTCCTTACACACTCCATTATTGTCCTATTCATGCACTCAGCCACTCCATTTTCTTGTGGAGTCCTTGGAACCATTTTCTACCTACGAATTCCATTAAAGGAACAATAATCCTCAAATTCTTTGCTACAATAATCACCACCATTATTAGATTTGAGACATTTTAATCTTTTACCCGTCTCATTCTCAACCAAGCTTTTCCATTTCTTAAATGTTTCAAATACATCATATTTCTACCTAAGAAAATAAATCCAAACCTTCCTAGTTGCATTATCTATGAATGTAACATAATACCAAGAGCCACTGAGAGAAGATACCTGAGCTAGTCCCCATACATTTGTATGCACAAGCTCCAACTTTTCATCTTTCTTTTGCTTCCTATCCTTAAGAAAACTAACTCTTTTTTGTTTGCCATACACACAACTTTCATAGAAATCCATATTAATACATTTTAGACCTAGTAAAACTTTTTTAGAATGAAGTACCTTCATACCTTCTTCACTCATATGCCCAAGTCTATTATACCATAGTGTTGTCTCAGAACCTGCATCAACTGTTTCAGTCTCTTCCTGCAAATCCACAACAACTGTTCCTAAACCTGTTTGGTTTTTCTCTGCAACAACTAAAGTGGAAGGAACAGTATGACCTGTACAAAGATATAAGGTGCCTACTTTCACACCTTTTTCTACTATTTAGGTACCTCTTCAAACCTTCCAATTTTTATCAGTAAATGTAACAATGCAACCTTCATTAGCTAGCTACCCTGTTGAAATTAAATTCCTACTCAGCCTTGGAACATACCTTACCTCTTATTGTAGCCAATGATTCCCATTCTGCAACTTAATCTTGAATCTTCCCTTTCCAACAATTTGACAGGGTTTGTTATCTCCCAAATAAACCAACCCAAAATCCCCTTGGACATAATCAAGAAAATAACTTCTATGAGGCGTAGCATGAAATGAGGCCCCTAAATTTAAAACCCATGAATCATTAGCATTATCTAGGGAAAGAATCAAAGCATCATCTTCAAATTTATTACTTACCACATTTACCTCCTTATTGCCTTCTTGTTTGTCTCCTTCTTTATTCTTCCGAGACTAGTAATATTTCTTCAGATGACCTGGTTTCTCATAGTACCAACAATCCTTCTGTCCTCTGGATTGGGACCTCTTGTCCTTTGATTTTCCTTGTGACTTCCCATGATCTCCAGAACCTTTTCCTTTATCCTTTGATCTACCCCTACTTTCTGCATTCAAAACACTACTTGATGTGGACCCTCCTGATCTTTTCCATCACATTTCCTCGCTAAGGATAACACCAACAACATCATCAAATTCAAAAGTATTTGAACCAAAGACAGAGTCACAATAAAAACTAATCTATTCCAGCTTTCTGGGAAAGAACATAAAACCAAGAGAGCCCTCACCTCTTCATCAAATTTCACCTTTATAGAAGTTAACTAACTGGTAATCATATTAAAGTCATTTAAATGATTTGTCACAGATCCTCCTTCAATCATTTTCAGATTAAACAAATGCTTCATGAGAAATACCTTATTTTAGGCTGAGGGTTTTTCATATAATTTAGCCAAATCTTTCATCAGTTTATCTGTTGTCTTCACTTCTGTTATATTGAACACCACATATGGTGCTAGGCACAACCGAATGGTTCCCAGTGCCTTTCTATCCAGAAGATTCCAATCCTCATCAATCATTGTTGCCAGTTTCTTGGCTATTCCTTCCAATGGCCTCCATAAATCCTTCTGATAGAGATAATCCTCCATCTGCATCTTCCATAATTGATAGTTCTGCCCATTGAATTTATCTACCTTTAATTTACCCTCATCCACCATTGCTCCCACTTAATCATGAGACTCCCACTCAACCTTAAGACCTTCTTGCAGATGATAATTGAACACAACCTACTCTGATACCACTTGTTAGGGTTAGCTAATAGAAGATATCAATTAAATACAAATAAAGATTAAATAGAGGAATGGAAATACACAGAAATAATAACAAAGAGAGTCAAGTTTTAACATGGTTCACCCAAACTTGGGCTATATCCACCAATAGAGAGTCCAATATTATTATCCAATAAATCAAACTGATTACAACCAATAATCCTTATAACTCAATACCATTGCAAAATGCTACAATACATCAACGGAAACCCTAACCCTTAGCCACTTTTATCAAGCCTTATGTCGGTTACAAAATAGGGTTTTTTTATGTCGGCCAATATAAAATATAGCTCCCAATGCCTTTATAAAATAATAGGCAATTTTTTCTTCGTGCCCCCCTACACTCCCCCATTAAATAATTTGGGGGGAAATTGCGCTGATAAAAGTGGGGAAAATTTAACCTCTGAGTCTAATTAGGCTTCATATAACAAGACAATGGCTATGAATATTTTAATGGTGGTTGGACATAGTGATAGGTGGAAGGTGGTTGCGAGTGGTTATATGTAATAAGTGGTTGAGAATAGGTGGGATGCCGAGGTGGTTGAGAACAAGTATTCATAGAAGAGGTTCCCTTAGAAACCAAGTTTTGATAGTTAAATCCCACAACTTTGTAATTTTGTGAACTAGTTCCATTAGATACTGCATTACCCATGGTAGCATTACTACAAGCATTTGCATTAGTTGTTAAAATTGTCCATGTAAATGTAGACACTCCAGTGGTCGGCATAGGTACCAATACTTGCGTATGAGACAGTGATGATGTGTTTTTTATATAGTTTGCACATTCATTCATTGTCATGACATTATTGTGTACAATATGTGTTAAACCGTGAATAACATCAATACCTTATTGTCCTTTTATCAACTCTCTTATGTTGTGAATCATAGGTATAGCTTCTTCCACTATCCTTTTAGTTTTAACAAATGCTTAAAAATAGGCTAACTCTTTATCAAGCTTGTTTATTTGTTCATTAGGTACATGTGTGACCACATCAACAGTGTTGTTGACATCATGAAATACTTAATCATCCATAGTGTTTGTATGATGTATAATATCTTGCAAAATTTGTGTCTCTCCTTTTGTAAAGAATGTATTCAATAGATTTTCAAAGGTAGGAATATCATTTTCTTCGAAAGCACTAGATCCCATAAGTCTCATGCTTCTTCTTAAAGGGATATTTCTATTAGGGTAGTGAATTATAATACTCATTAAAAAACATGCAAGGCTTAATGCACAAACTAATAGAACAAACCCAAGGAGCAAGATATGTTTAAGATCCAACATGCTTTGATTTTTTGACTCTTTTCAATACAAATAAGTGAAAGAAAAGGTGTTGTAAGAAAATTGATGAAGTGCAGAAAATAATATGTTTGATATCAGTCCAAGCAATAATATCCTTCACAACACACTTTTGATGCAAACCTAGAGTGATGACAAGTCAAAACCTAGTGAAAATACACTAAAATATGCAATTTTTCACAACTTTTCAATGCAAAGACCCAATAAAAGGGATGTTGTAAATAATTTTAGGAGGTACAGAAGATTATATCAATAATATTAGTCACCTAAATCTATAAAATTCATCACAACACGCTTGAGTGCAAATCTATGTCAAACCCTAGGGAAAATATAGTCAAAATATGCAATTTTCACCAAATTTTTAATGCAAGGGCCCAATAAAAGGTGTTGTAAAGAATTTTAGAAGGTACAGCCTATTATAAAAATAATATTAGTCACCTAAATCCATAAAACCCATCACAACACACTTAGGGTGCAAATCTAAGTCAAACCCTAGGGAAAATATAGTCAAAATTATGCAAATTTTCACCAAATTTCAATGTAAAGGCCCAATAAAAGGGGTGTTGTAAATAATTTGAGGAGGGGAAGAAAATAATAACCCTAATAAAATCTAATTAGTGCAGAAAAATCTTTTACAACATGCCTATGGTGCAAATCCAGAGAGATGATAAGGCCAAAATCTAGTGTAAAATCAAGGTTTTAAAACCCTAGGCATGAAATTTTGCAAGTAATCCACTATGATGAAACACTACAATTAGAAATCAGTCCTAATGAGTGTTTTTAAAGGGTAGTAAAATATCAAACAAGATTTTGACTACAAACCCTAGCTAATGCAAAACTATGTTATATGGAAAAATGCACACTTTCAAGCAATTTTCAACAATTTAAGCCTAAAAATGCAATCTAAATCAATGATAAATGAAAAACTTCTATATTTTAAATCAGATCTGATGATAATGACAGAAATTTATTGAAATTACATTCTAATTAATCTAAATTACTTGAAAATGCAAGCTAAAAATGCCAATTTTTTCCAATTTTTCAATTTTTTTTGTTTCCAAATGCAATAAAATGAACAATGAAATGAATGAATGTAAATCTAAAGCAAAAAACTTAGTAAGGTGAAAAAAATCCAAAAACACTGGTTCACCAAAATGTTTAGCATTAAAAGTGAAGAGGATTTTTTTAGGGTTGATTATGATAATTTGTATTAATCCTCCTTTCACCACTAAACATTCAAGGACTTTTAGCCGAGTAGAGGAACCTACTACAGACCTTCAGTCACATGGAACATAGGGGAAGATGGGAATTGTGTGATTTAGTTGTTCAATTAAGCCCAATTATGCTCCAAACCTTAATTATACAAATTTGTGAACAAACAGACAAATTATGGAAAATGATTGCACACAGAGATATCAAATAACAATCAAATGTGTACCAGATTTCAAAGTTTAGAAAATGGAAAACTTGGGGACTAATAAGCAGGCACCCTAGTCCAGTGCCATAGTTTTTATTGAGATCTGGGAACCTTGTCTACAACCTGTTCCTATTGTTCTAGAGATTTTCCTGTTGCAGGATCTAGAGGACTAATGAGTGGGTGCCTGAGTCTAGGTCCCTATTTTCTTCTCTGATCTGCAATTCTGATAGTTCACACTTCTCTCCTGCAACTCCACTTTTTCTTCCTTCGCAACCTATAACCTACAATCATGGAAAAATAGGTTGGGGGTTGTGGTGTTTAGAGGCTTGCCTCATTCAAGCCCTAGAGAGACATTCAAGTCTTCCAAACACCATTGTCAGATAAAGAGTGTGTATCCTTACAAGATAGAGACAAAATCTAAATGATAAATGATCAAAAACACAAATGATATCACCTTGTAGTGAAGATCTCATGGGAGGAAGATGCTCTTCATGCCATGAGGAGTTGGATGCCAAATCTACAAATTCAAACACAAGAACAACACAAAGTTTGCTCTGTAACACAATGATAGCTTTGAATCACCTTAACAAAAGCTTTCCAATCAATATGTCCATCTAGTTTACAAATGAATCACTAATTATGCTTATATATGCAACTACAAACATTCCCACTAAGAATTTCATAATTCAAACTTACCGTGTCGGCATAGGACCTAAATAATGGTCATAAACCAACACTTTGAAATTGGGCCTAACCTAAAATAGGGTAGGACTAGGGCACGTGTGCCCAATTCCTCCCCCCTATTTCAGACAAGATTTATCATAAATGTACCCCCTAGGTCCCATTTGCCATGAAACTTCATGGTTTTCTCATCGGGAGGTCAAATTAACATGTAACATGTCCTAAATGCATCCTAAGGGACCCAAGAGCTAAACCTTAATAGTAAGAAGTCCCCAAGGTTACTTTTTCTGACATAACAGGTTCATCCAGTTCCTTGCATTTACTTAAATAAGAATGGAAGGTTTCAGTAGGCAACCCCTAATGTTGCCAAGATACCCAACATATAAGGTCATAGTAATGAAGATGGCCAGCCAAATATTGCCTTCACATGATGCATTTGCCCAAAAGAATAAGATACCTAATGTCATGTTCCCACTTAGCATTGGTTGGTATATGTGCCTTGATGTAGAAACAACCAAGGAGGTGATAAGAGGACTACAACTAAGGTGTTTGCATCCTTTCTCCTTATCCATGTAGTATGATCCTTATAAGAGGATGGAGACATTATATAAGAATCCTATGCACTAGGTACACATAGAAGACTATTGGGATGATTACCCTGATGATGTGGAAGTATGAAGGAGGAGTTATCAAAGGGTCACACTGAAACAAATCCACATCTTGGATTGTATACCAGTGCCCCCACATTTACATGAAGATGAAGTAATCATGTCTCAAAAATATGAAGATAAGAAGATATACAATGAAATAATCTCTCCACCTAATTAGAGCCAACTAGAGGAGACCTCATTGGAAATGATAACACAAAGGGTCATGCAATTGGCCAAAGCATGGGTAGATCAGGAGGTTGCTATGCTCAAGGGGTGGCCATAACCATTGATAATAAAAGAAAGAGACAAGAGTTGGAAAAGGAGGAATATGATGACTTCCTCAAGGATAAAGTCAATCTCTGGAGAAGACAATACATGAAGGTTCATCCAAAGCAACCAAGAGAGGGGGTATGAATGTTGGTGTTAAGATAACTCCAAAACCCTCACCTCAGAAGGCACAAGCTTCAACTTCTCTACCACAACATCCAAGAAGCCTGAAAAGCAACTAGAGCATATAGTAGAGTTGGGCATCATATACAATGATTTGGAGGAAAGTGAGGAAGATAATGAGCCTCTAGTGATAAAGAGAAGGAAAGTTGAAGATGTACCGGTTAAAGTAAATGTTCCCAAGTAGAAAGGCCAAGCATTAGAAATCATGGGATCTATAGATAAGCACCTAGGCATTGTGTTGAAAGGCCAAGGAGGTGAAGGTATAATCAAAGCTGGGGAGGTTCAACAAAGTTTGCAGCATGATATCCCTATCCCTACCATTGTCAAATTTGAGACTGAATTAGTAGAAGAGGATAGAGAGAAGATGAAGAAAAGAGAAGGTGATTAACATCTACCTCTAGATAAAACAATAGATCTCTTTGATGATGAGGTAGTGGATGAGGTGTCTACTAGCCCCATGGAATCATTGGTAAAGAATACAATGGTTACACCTCAAAACACTCCCATAGTGCAATAAGTGGAAGAGGAAGTGAAAGAAGATACAAAAGAAGATAATCTAGAAGTTGTGGCATAGAAAATAGGCTTGGAAGGATTGATTGGCCATGTCACAAGCCTAGCAGTAATTGATTTAGCATATGAGGGAAGTGATGATGCATGTAAAGACAAAGATGCAGTCGTAGAGCATGATGAAACTAAAGATAATGTAGCTATAGACATGCATGCAGAGATACCTGATCAGTCAAGTGCCTAAGATACTGAGTAGGGACATGCTAAGGGAGAAGAGATAACTGATACATCTAGACAATTAGTTCCCAAGGTCACATCAAAACCTCAAGATACTAGGGATACAAACATGCTAGAACCCAGACAAGAAGGTCCATTGAGGGGAGATGATAGTAAAGAACAAGAAAAGGTGGGTGGAGATAGCCAAAAAGATCATCAAAGTATCTAGGATCTTGGTCATCAGGGACTTGATATAGACCAACCACCACCTAAAGATAAATAAATGATACCTAATCAAAGTATGAAGACATCAGAAGAAATTTGCCACATGATGAGCAACAGAAAGTGGATGAAAGAATTCACATTGGGGAAGAAGAAGAACAACAACGAAGAGTGGATGAGGATACCTTGGAAGAGAAAAACCTAGAATCCCATGATGCTCGCATTTAGAATACAAACCAAGGAGTGTCCAAATTTGATGTTCCACATTGGTTACAACATGGGGTAAATCCACCTCCATTATTTGATTCTTCAAATTTGGATATATCTTCATTATTTTCGGCTGAAGTCACCAAACCAAAGAGAAGAGCCAAAGCTACCTCTACAATAAAGAGAAATCTGACAATAGGGAAAAGAACAGCTCAGGTAGTTGTGCTTGTTGTGGATAAGGCCAAAGGAGAAACAAGTGTAAGTGAGTTCCAGATAACCACAGTGGACCTAGGCTTTGCTACTGCACAACAAGAAGGGAAAGAAGCCAAAGATAGCATAGATGCCCTGCTAGCAAGGATAAAGTAGGAAAAGGCAAAGAATAAGGAACATAAAGAGCAAATTGTTCAAATGAAGACATTCATAAAGGGATTGGTGGCACCCACTAATATCCCCATCTCAACATCCACCCCATTAGCAATAGTATCACAAGATGAAATCACAGGGTTGGATGTCATGAAGCATCGATCACAGGTGCTAGATAAATGGTTTATTTGGTTTTTAACTTAAGGAGAACAAGTGATAAGAAACTCGCTAGCCAATTGGGACCTGCTAAGCACTTTAAAGAGCAAGGTAGATAAAATGCAGAAGGATATTGGGTAGAGGTTGATAAAATTTGATAATCATTTGGAAGCTCTTATAGAGATGAAGAGGGTGGATATGAATGTTCTGATATCTAGGATTATCCCAACAACCCAGACTTCATAGTTGCTAGATATTTGGTATGAGGACATGAAATTTGAAGTGGATATCCTGAAGAAATGTAATGCCAAATCCAGGGATATGAGAATTAAGTTGCATGAGCTTCTATCAGAAGAAATAGAAATTTTGGAAGCTTTTGAAGATAAGATCCAGGGAAAGGTGGAGAATCAAGATGTGGATTTCTCCACCAAGGCATTCCAAGATAATTTTAGACTTGTATCAAATGACCCTATTAGCCATTTCTTTGAGGATGTGATTGACAAATCTATGAGAATGAAAGATAAGATAGAAAAGTACAATGAGGTACTAGATAGCTAAAGGAATAAGTGGACAACCCAGTAGGCCCAATTCAGGACCTAGGGGAATGCATCCAAAAAGGCTAAGGTACTGGATGGAGAAGAAATAGAAAAAATAGTCCAAGCATATGAACTTATCCAAGGGACCATTAGTAAGCAAATAGGAGATGACACATCTACAGATGAAGAAAAATGAACATAGATGTAGAATGAATGGACATGCTAGCCAAGTCGACATAAACTTGAAGAATATTCTAGAAGGATAGCTGTATCCCACTAGATGGTTGCTAGCTGGCAACATGTGCCACGTATTTTTGTCTGTTGACCGAATCAATACAATGTAAACTATTGATTATCATGGATAAATCCTGATCATAGGATATTTTGTAATTGCATCCCCTCCTTAGTCTATAAAAGGAGGTGGATTGCACCTTGTATGATTATTAAGAGCTTAGTTGATATAAGACTGTTGAATGTCATGGTACTCTCTCAAGACCAATTGTAAATATGTTCACATTTTGAATACCGAATGCAATAGAGATACAAATTACAACTACATTATAAATCTTGAGTAATCTTCTGGATGTCATCTAGACTTGTTTCTATGATGTGTTGCATCCCTTGGAGTGCATATCAACTAGTTCTTGTTGTTGATTTCATATTCCTTTCAAGATTAGCATTGACTGTGTGAAGTTGTGGAATGTCCTGGCATAGCATTGTTTAGTTTTCATCTCTATTTCATGAAGTATTGAATTGCACATATACAACAATGGTTGAAACTCATTTATTTCAATAAAGTTAGAAAGCTTTAGTTCAATTTTTTTTAATTTCATTAAATCATCATCATAACTGCAAATACACAGATAAATGGAAAGCAGAACACAAAATATGCAAATATCCATATACACATGAAGATCTACGGCATATTTTGGACAAAGTGCACATAAAATAGAAAATATCATGCAAACAATCACTATTAATGACCAAGAACATGTAAATATCAGCTTATAGGCACAATATTACACAAATCTATAGTGCATATCCCAAATCAAGAAAGATTGATTCAATTTCATGCAAATTGAGATAATTTTAGAAGAACTAATGAAAGTTATCAAGTTCACCATAAATGACACGAAATCAGAAGAATTGATCAAACATAAATACAAAAACCTGCATGATCAATTTAAATACAGTAGGATTTAACCTCATTTGCTAAGAATTCATAGAAAGTAGGAGAAACAGAGCTTATCTGGATGCAAATCACTTCAAAATGATACATAAGGCCGCTAATGGAAAACAACAATTCACATCAAACTATAGATTATCAAAAGGTTAATACCTGACTAACAGAGACTTGGAGTTATCAATTCATCTTAAATTGATCATACTTTTCAAGATGATAAATGTTTGTTTTGTGAATTCTTTATCTATGTTATTATGACTAATATCATGATCAACATAAATTGGCACTAGAAGGAGGGCCACCATTGCTTGAAGAAAGATTTTGTTCTTGTTCAATTTGAGTTATCTACATCTGTGTGAGAACCTGCTGTAATTTGCATGCCCCTCGCTTCTAAACGAAACATAAATTGGTGCTAGAAGGAGGGCTCGAGGCATTCTAACTTGAAGATTCGTTGTCTAGACATCATTTCCCATGCTCAAGTGAGGTGATATTTTCAAATTTCATAATATTATGTTAAATCTAGATTATTTATGCAAAGTTTTCATCTGGCACTGGTCATTTGAAGGATTTGATTACAAATACTCTAACCTTGTGGTTAGTTGTCATGATCTTTACAACTAGTTATTTGAATATCCATAATTTGAGTCAATATTTGCAACCTCTACAAATATAGTACAAATATCTTGTCATTCTAGACATCTATTCATAAATATCTTCTCTAGAGTATATTTTGCCCTGATCTTTGCAAAGATCCATTCAAATTTTCCATATCCAGTCATAAGTTGTGAAACCCTGGTTCAATGACCTAATACAAGGTCGAGATCCACTAGACCCTTGGAAGAATTGCCAATCTTTAGACTTAGGCCTTGAACAATTAATCCTAGTTCAAGTTCACCAATATCTCTGGTGATACTTGCTACAACCCCTCCAGTATCTCTAATAATACTAGTGGTAGTACCTTAGATACCTCCTACAATGTCATACTTCATAGTTGAATCACCACTTACCTTTACTGCTTATCATCCTCTTCCTAAAAATCCAGACAAGATATGTCTGAAGTATCACCCTTATTAGGATGCTAATGATCACATCAAAACCTATAAAGAAGCTTGCTTTAGGGCAAGGATAGAGCATCAGGATGTTGTGTGTAGGTTGTTTCTGTACTCACTAGGAGAAGAGGCATATAGCTGGTACATTAGCCTTCCTCAATCATCTATAGCTTCCTGGGATGCTTTAGAGAAAGCCTTTAAAGGTAGATTCAAAATACCTGTTGATCCTGCCATGATGTATCATCTTTTTGCTACAATCAAAAGAGTAGAAGGAGAGTTAATCTCCAACTTTAATGCTAGGTTTCAAAAGATGTATTTCAAATTAATTGATCCATACAATGTAGGTGACGAGGCTGCTAGATTGATTTACTATTCATCCTTAGATCCTTTAGCATCCATGTTAATCAAGAGAGCACATCCTATTGTCACAACCTTAGCAGGTGCTTTTGAAGAAGCTATCAAAGTTAATCAACAGTTAATACCAGGACAACACCTAACTTAGGATATCCTGCATATCCTATTCAACCACAAACCAATGGGGTTTCGATGCCTCTGGCTATAATGCCTACTCCATTGCAAGTATCTCCACTTAGCATCATGCCTCCTCCAAATGGAAATGGCCAGATGATACCTCATCCTGGACATGCACCCCAAGATGCTACACAAAACAATAACAATGGTAGTTCATTCTTCTAGCCTCAACAAGATAATGTAGTTTCCAAAGTGCAGGAAGAAAAAGATGACATCAATGAGATATCTGTACAACTGAGAAAATTAACCACTAAGGTTACACACATGAGAAATTAAAACTTTAATTCTCAGTTAACTCAAAATAAGGGATATCCTGACAGAGGATATGGAAACAACAATGAGAGGTCCAGATATCTTGACAGGGGATACAATAATGATAGGAATTTCAACAACAATAATAACATCCCTAGGCCACCTAGAGTCTGGAACACCTAGCCTAACAATGGTTCACTACCTTCACCATTAGATAACTAGCCCCCTACTAAACCTAAGCAGACAACTAGAGTTAGTTTAGTAGAAGTTGCACTCACAAATTGGTGCAAGATGCATAATATCAATGCACATGCTGAGCTTGATTGTCCTCAATTTAAAATAGTAGCCAACATATTCTAGGATGAAGTGTCAAATATTGTAGGGGATCCACCTTTTCCTGAAGGTAATGAAATCATTCCCCTAGGATATGAGTCAGCATCAATACTTGAAAGTTCTAACAATTGTCAACATCATCAGGTGATTTTGACACATGAGAACTATACCTTATCTTGTGAGGAATCTTTTTTAGCATTTGAAACAAACTATGTGTTTCCTTTTGAGGATGAAAATGAACCTGAATAAGAAGCTGCAGAAGTCTATGCTTACCAACAACAATATCAGGGTAGACATAATTATAACTTGAGTAATCCTAACCATCTAGCTAGTCCCTTGACCACGTCTATTCCACCAAACAACTTTAATACACCTCCTAAGCCCAAGGGTAGTAATAACCTCGAGCCTCCTAAGGTGAATACACAATATTTTACACCACATACCATAGTAGTAAAAACCATAGGCCAATTACCACAGTCAGACAAATTAGTCACCTACTTGGATGATGAGATGAAGAAGATAAAGATTAGCTTGTCTTTGTCAGAACTGCTAAAGACCTCGGTCATCAAGAAAGATTTCTTGAAATCATTAGATGAATCTACATCCAAAGAAGAAAATGCTGGTCATAGCTCTAACCATATCATGACTAGAGATCCTACACCTAAAGAGAATACTGCCAAACCAAAAGTGCAAGCCACTGTTCATGCAGTCAATACATCATAGATGACATTATACAGGGATAGACCTGAATCACCCCTTTCTTGCTAACATTGAGAATATTTGGTAAGAATTTACACAACTATCTGGTGGATTCAGGTGCATGAACCAATGTGATGTCATTATCCATTTGCAACGCACTAGGTCTACATCTGGCCAAATCCCTCAAAAAAGTGACATAATTAGACAAATCAAAAGTGAGTGTGGTAGGAGAGTTAACTCACATACACATGCAACTAGCATCTGACCTTATAGTACAATACTACATAGATATCTGGGTAGTGGACATACCTGATACCTATGGCATGCTCCTCAACAAAGATTGGTCCAAGACATTAAATAGATACATAGCTACTGATTTCAGTCATATGTAGTTACCATGGAAAGGAGTGCCTAATCAGTTGAGAATTCAGGTTGAACCACAAATGAAACATATGATCACTAAATATAATCACCCCAATGAGATACTCTATGTAGATGTTGAACCAGGGGTATATGTACTAAAACCTCATGGAGTCAAGATTGAAGAGGTCTTGATGTTTTCTTGTCATGGATATGACGATAGTGACAAAGAAGAAATTAGGATAGAAGAAGGATTAACAACAAAATCCAAATATAGTTCCATTGATGAGGATGAAGTGAACCACTTCAGTGAATTTGAGAAGAATTTATCCAGGGAAGTTTAGAGATGCCAATTGATAGGGACACCAACAGAGGATATCCTAATATCTAGATGGTGTAGGTTACATGAAGAGGCACACTCAAAAAATATATGTGAACCATGCCTAGACATGATTGAATTAGTGAAAGTATTCTTATATGCTGAATCATCATCATCAGAGGTGAGTGACATATTTAGTACTGATGATCATGATTACTTGTTGTTGTCTTCAGGTACAAAAGAAATTGAGCAGGATACATACCCAATAAATGTCCTGATGCCTAAATTAGAAGAAATCTTGTTATGTGATGATATGCATCATGATGATAAGAAAAATGTTATCACCCTAGGGATTGATTGCATTATTGAGTTGGACTATGAGTTATCAGATGAGGATAGAGGGAGTCACCTGACCAAATTTGAGGAATTCTTGTCTAAGAAAATTCAAAGACAAATTCTACAAGGAATTTCTCCATGTCATGCTTTAATTGAAGGATGGTGCAGGCTTCATGAAGCACCACACTCAAAAACAACATGCACTTTATGCCTTCATATATTGAATAAAGAAGAGCAGTTGTGCTCAAGAGACAAATTACATGATATCAGGGATATCCCTGAAGATAAAAGAAAAGAGATTGCAATATCCCTTGATAATAAAGATGATAACATTAAAGTAGTGATAAAAAAAATGTTCAACGTGATGATCTCCAGAAAGAAACACTTAGATGTTGTAAAAAGAGAACTGCAGAAGTTGAAATGGATATCTTCATGTGTAGATGCACATGGCAAAAGGAAAAGAGAAGGTCCTGATAAGCCCTTAACAGAAGATAAATCATGGATCCTAAGATTTGGTGGCTCTAATTCAAAACAGGGAGATGGAGTAGGTATTGACCATGTTGACCCATCAATGAAGTCATTTTTAGTAGCATATAGGTTACAATTTCCCTGTACAAATAATGTGGCTAAATATGAAGCCCTAATACATGGTTTGTTGTTTTCCCTGAGAAAGAAAGTCAAAGTTTTGCATGTCTATGGGGACTCTGAATTAGTAGTAAAACAAGTTTGAAGCATCTATGCATGCAACTACAAAAATCTATCAAATTATATACATAGATTTTGGGATTTAATAGATAGCTTTGATGCTTTCAATATCATGCATATTCCCAGGGAACAAAATCATAGAGTTGATGCACTAGCATAGGATGCCAACACATTGGAACCTTTGTCCATTTTTGGGATGAAGAGATTTTCGGTAGAAATGGTATCAGTGCCTTCCATACTTGATAATGTCACCAATTTTCAAGAGTTTGACAATGACAAACATATCCTGGATTTCATTGCAAATAATGATATATTCAAAGCATAGATTTTAGATGAGAAGAACTTGGAGGATCATGTATGGGAAGAGGAAGAAATCTTGGACTTACCAAGCAATAAAATTCCCAAAGGTATGATTGAACTTGAAAGAGATTTTGACCTAGACAACATGATAAAACAAAAGGATTTCCCCAAGACAGATGGAGGAGAGTATTCACCTATCAACATAGGTCAGGGTGATGATACTAGGAATGTCCTGATAGGGAAAGTCTGCACAGAAGAAGAAAAGGTAGGAATAGCTCAAGCACTAAAAGACTATATTCATGTCATTGTCTGGACATATGATGAACTGAAAACATATGATACACCCATTATCACTCACACTATCCCACTAAAGCTGGATGTCAAGCCATTCAGATAGAAATAGAGGCCAGTTAATGCTTTGTTGGAGCCCCTTATCTTTGAAGAAGTCAAAAAGTTACTAAATGCAAGGATCATATTCCCTGTTAGGTAGTCAACATGGGTAGCCAATCTAGTTCCAGTCAAGAAAAAGAATGGGGACATACGTCTGTTGTGGACTTCAGGAATTGAAATAGAGCATCAAAAAATGAAAATTATCCTTTACCCTCTCTAGATGAAGTTCTACAGATAGTGAATGGAGCTCAAATGATGTCTTTCTTGGATGGTTTTTCAGGATATAATCAAGTCATTATGGATAAGATAGATAGACTGAAGACATCATTCACCACCAAATGGGGGATCTTCGCCTACAAGCACATGCTATTTGACCTTATTAACGATGGGGCCACTTTTCAACATGCAATGGATATAGCATTTAGAGGCATGGTTGGCTAGTGCATAATCATATACATGGATGACCTAATGGTCTTTTCAAAATAGAGAGGTGATCATATTGAGGACCTCAGGAGGGTGCTTAAAAAATGTGAACATTATGGTATCTCCCTAAACCCAAAGAAGTGCATATTTGGGGTGACCACCGATAAGTTGCTTGGTCACATCATATCAGAAAATGAGATAACCATTGATCCTATCAGGGTAGATTCTATAATGAAACTTCAACTTCCAGGGAATAAAAAGGAACTAAAATCTTACTTTGGTAAGATCAACTTTGTTAGGAAGTTCATAAGAGGGTTTCCAAAGATAGTAAGACCTCTCAATGCCATGCTCAAGAAAGACACCAAAATTGAATGGACACCTGAAGCAAAGGTTGCATTTGAAGATATCAAGAAGGCCATAGTAGATGCACCTATCTTGATTAGCCCAAATTATACTAGAGATTTTTACATCTACTCATTTTCTTCAGAGCATACATGTGCAGTAGTCTTGACACAAAGAAGTGAAGCAAAAGAAGAAAATCCCATAGCCTTCATGAGTTCTCCATTTAGAGATGTTGAGCTTAGGTACATGGATGTTGATAGTCAAGCCCTCACTTTAGTCAAAGCAGTGAAGAAATTTAGACATTGTATCTTGGGAAGCAAGGTAGTTGATGTAGTACCTGATGCAGCCGTCAAGATGCTCTTGATGCAGAGTAAACTAGGAGAGAAGAGAGCAAAGTGGATAACAGTGCTCCAAGAATATGATATAGATATAACTCCCATGAAGTTAGTCAAGGGACAAGATCTTAGCCAAATGATTGCTAAAATTGATCCCACCTTGATAAGTGAGCAATATGCAATAGATACAAAATAAAATGATTGGTATTCAGATATCAGACATATCTTGATCACTGGGAGATATCCACCAATGATGCAGGCTTCTTAGAGGAGAGCTCTAAAGATTAAATCATAGAAGTACATGATAACGGGAGGAATCTTATTCAGAAGAAATTATGTAGGGATATACCTCAGGTGCTTGGATAAGCAAGAGGTAACTAAATTTCTTAGGGAGTTACATGATAAATTTGAAATGGGTCATGGATCACACCTGGCCAAACTATGCATGCTATCCTAAGAGCAAGATGTTATTGACCAACAATCTTCAAAGATATTGCTGAGCATATCAAATGCTGTCGTACCTACCAAACTGCTTCCAATAATGCAGCCCAACCATTGCAACATGTGATGGAAATGCACCCATTTGCATAATGGGGCATGGATTTCATCAGTCCAATCAACCCTCCATTTTCATCAGGACATAAGTATGTACTAACAATCATAGATTATTATACCAGGTGGACTGAAGTGGTCAACATCATGACATGCACCTGAGAAGACATGATCGAGTTCCTAGAAAGTAATATCATCACCAAGTATGGAGTTCCCTATGCCCTTGTCTGTGATAATGCACCAGATTTTACATCCCTCAAACTTTCTAGTTGGTCATTTGACCATGGGATAATCTTGAAATTCTCATCAAATTACTATCCTCAAGGTAATGGCCTAGCTGAATCAACCAACAAGAACCTACTGAATATCATAAAGAAGTTGATTGAAAAGAATCTTAGAGAGTGGAATACTCTACTTAAATATGTCTTATGGGTAGATAGATCCAGAATAAACACTACACTGAGAAATTCTCCCTATCAGTTAGTTTATGGAGTGGATCCCATCCTCCCTGTCAAGCTAAAAATTTATACCCTGCAATTTGCACAAGAGTACTTAGGCATCGATAATAAATAAGAGGTCAGGTTACTGCAACTAATGCATTTAGAAGAGAAACAAGATAGGGAAATTGAGCAATTTGCCAAACATTAGGCTACTATCAAGCATTAGTTTGACAAAAGAGCCAAAGTGAAAGCATTCAAAATCTCAGATTTAGTCCTATCATGGGACAAAGCACATAAAAGGAAAGGTGACCATGGAAAATTTGACAAACTTTGGATAGGTCCCTTTCAAATCTAAAAAATTTTAGGTGATAGCACTTATAGGCTTAAAACTTTAACAGGTGAGGATGTTCCATTGCCAGTCAATGGACAATTCCTCAAACATAATTCCTCAAACACAATTTTGTATAGTGCACCATATGTATATACTGTACATTCTGTATAGTTTTTTGTACAGTTGGTTTTGTGTGTTTTACTTTGCTTTGTGTGTTGTTGAGACCTTGTTTTGGTTGGGCAAAATAGTGCACCTTATCACTTTTAGAAAACTAGTGAAATTGTCAGGATTCAAGAAATGAATACAAATTCCTACATAGGTTGTAACTCATGATGGTTAAGTGCCTCTGATTAGGTCTGTGATATCCTATTCATTAGTGATACCTTTTCTTGTTCAAGGAGATCCTCACATGACACACCTAATAGCCTTGGATTTGTTCAATATGCTAGTGTAGTGTTAAATGAAAAATCTAAAGGTTACCCTTGGTACCATTGCAATTCTCAACCTAAATAGCAAGTGTCCACACCTTGCAAAATGTACTTACATTATCATATCTTATTTAAAAAAAAGAGGAAAATAAAATTGAATATCCAAAAGGATAATTAGGCCATCCAAGTAACTCTACCGAAGCTATAGATGCATGACTGGCAGTGGGGCTTTACTTGGGGGAATTGCAATGATAATGTTGTTGGGGTTATGGATGCCTGCTGGTAGCAAGGCTCTATCTAGGTTGGCTAAGAGGGTTAAACAAAACTATGTAGCTTAACACCAGTCACTAGTGTTTTCAATTTGTCTTCAAGATGAAGGATATGAATCACATGCACACACTTGATTCCTTCTCAACAATGTTATATTGATGAACATGATATCATTCACAAAGATTAGGGTGTTATGCTTCATAAGAGTTGGAACATCTGAAGGTCACCTAGACACTCAACATCTGAAGGTCATCACATTCCTTAAGGTCTCAGATATTCATTAATATCCTGACCTAATGCAATATAATGATAAATTTCAATATCCACATATTAACTTAGTACCCTGACTTTTGCTAATATGATGATGACATCACATTATAACCAGTCCAAAACATCATTCAAAATGGTGACATCACCCTCATCTTTGGATTTAGAGGGGGCATTTTTCGCATAACTAAGTACTTGGATATTTCTTAATATCCACATATCCGCTCATAGGACCCATAACACGTAGATTTCCATGAACCAATAAAATGATGCCATGTGGCACATTGACTTGTTCATATCGACATATCATGGTGTCTTGATATCCAAATGGAAGTAAATGCCTTCAGGTCTACATGACCCGCTTCTTACCACTAATCAACGTTGACCAATGTCATGATGACATCATGTGCATATTTGAAAAGAGCTTGTATATTGTTTAAGTACCTCAACATTTTGAAACATGTAGACCCCGTATTAAATTATGTTTAACAGTAGGTAGACATTCAAAATTTCAAACCACATAGTGCCACCTATGGTAATCTTAAGAGTTCTATATGTGTATCCATGGACACAAATGGTTTAGCATTGATTATGCCCTAATTCATCAATGTTAACATTAAAACAGGGGATTTACACTCATTCTTACACTTATCAAATATTCTTCAAGAAATTATAGAGCTCTTGTGTGATTAAGATCGCTATTACAACTATCTACAACCTTAATGGAATAGGGTGCACATTGGACAATGAATGGAAAAGGGTGATTGAATAGTGAACCTACATATCCTAATCTTAGTGAAGTAGATTTAAAATGCAAAAATTAGGTATGTAACAAATGAAACCCTCATTTTGTCATTTCTGAATAGTAAACAAGTAAATGGTTTTTACTAAGGTAAATTCACATGATGATATTCATATATGCTTTATAAAAGGTAAAATATCATGATATCCATGAAAATGGCTAGATCTAAACTTCTAAGATGCATGTTAGGTTAAGACATGTATACTCTTCATTGCAGGGTACAATGGAGATTTGTAAGAATAGGTCAAATACCAATATATTAACACCTATGTGCATACAACCCAGAGGGTAAGCTTTCAAATATGGTCAAATAGGTGATACGCACCCAGGGAACACTAATTTAGATGCACGGACAACCAAAATAGAGAAAGGTAGTGGAAATCCTCTGCTTATCAACATATATAATTTAGGCATGTGGCATGCTAGGGGGTTCCCATATGCGACATAAGCCATTGAGCTAGTAGTAGAGTATGCCAATAATTACAATGTCCACACTAGAAGGGTGGAGAAACATGGTTGGGTGTATACAGATTTTTTAGTCGCAGGCATCACCTCTGCATTCAATTTTCCATCAGGATCTAATCTATACAAGATAAACTTGGGAACCCTAGAGAAACAATACAGGGGCAGTTTCAAGGATTGCAGGAAGATCATGTTCTCATGGAGAGCTAGTGATAGTACATATAGAGCATCACCTAAATTACTAGTACACATGTACAAATTTGACTTCACCCCTGAGTACCAATATATGATGGTCATGCTCAGTCAGATGAGGAGACCGAATGCAGGCTATTTTGAGGACTAGATGTATGGCCTCATGAGGATGTTGAATCCACCTATCAAGTACCACAATGGGCAAAGCTTATCAGTGACAGCCTTGATGAAGGCATGAAGAAGCTTGGAGGCAAGACAAACATGTTTCATATGTCCTCATACATAGTGTATGCATGTGCCTCTTGAGGAACACTTGATGGTTTACAAATAGTTGGCAAGGTTGGCCATAATCTTGGAGATATAAACATCTAGGATCATTATCCACAACTAGAGAGGAGAGCATCCCTCCAACACTACAAGAAAGTTAATGACTACTTTATTATGCATCTGGTTCAGACAATGGAAGAGGAAAGAGCAAAAAGATTGAGCATGGAAGCTCAAGCAGTGGTAGGTAAGAATGGAGCTTGGTTCATCCAGTTCCCTGCATATACTCACATAAGAATTGAAAGTTTCAGTAGGCAACCCTTGATGTTGCCAAGATACCCAAAAGATAAGGTCATAGTAATAGAGATGGCTAGGCAAATATTGCCTTCACATGATGCATTTTCCCAAAAGAATAAGATACCTAATGTCATGTTCCCACTCAACATTGGTTGGTATATGTGCCTTGATGTAGAAACAACCAACAAGGTGATAGGAGGACTACAACTGATGTGTTTGCATCATTTCTCCTTATCTAGGCAGTATGATCCTTATAAGAGGATGGAGACATTATATAAGAAGCTTGTGCAACAGGTGCACATAGAAGATTATTGGGTTGATTGCCCTAATGATGTGGAATTATGAAGGAGGAGCTATCAAAGGGTCACACTGAAACAAATCCACACCTTGGATTGTATATCGGTGCCCCCACAATTACATGAAGATGATGAAGTAATCATGTCTTAAGAATATGAAGACAAGGAGATATACAATGAAACAATCTCCCCACCTAACTGGAGCCATACAGTGGAGACCTCACTAGAAATGATATCATAGAGGGTCATGCAATTGACTAAAGCATGGGTCAATTAGGAGGTTGTTGTGCTCAAGGCCAAGGGGGTGGCCATAACCATCGATAATAAAAGAAAGAGACAAGAGTTGGCAAAGGAGGATTATGATGACTTCCTCAAGGATAAAAGGCAATCTCTGGAGAAGAGAATACATGAAGGTTCATCCAAAGCAACCAAGAGAGGGGATATGAACATTAGTGTTAAGATAACTCCAAAACCCTCACCTCAGAAGGCATAAGCCTCAACTTCTGCTGCCACAACATCCAAGAAGCCTGAAAAGCAACCTAAGCATACAGTAGAGCCAAACATCATATACAATGATTTGGAGGAAAGTGAGGAAGATAATGAGCCTCTAGTAATAAAGAGGAGAAGGAAAGCTGAAGATGTACTGGTAAAAGAAAATGTTCCAAAGCAGAAAGGCCAAGTATCATCAATGAGGGGATCTATAGATAAGCACCTAGGCATTGTGTTGAAAGGCCAAGGAGGTGAAGGTATAATCAAAGCTGGGGAGGTTCAACAAAGTTTGTAGCATGATATCCCTATCCCTACCATTGTCAAATTTAAGACTAAATTAGCAAAAGAGGCTAGAGAGGAGCTGAATAAAAGAGAAGGTGATCAGCCTCTACCTCTGGATAAAACAATAGATATCTCTAATGATGAGGTAGTGGATGAAGTGTCTGCTAGCCCCATGGAGTTGTTGGTAAAGAATACAATGGTTACACCTCAGAACACTCCCATAGTGCAGCAAGTGGAAAAGGAAGTGAAAGAAGATACAGAAGAAGATAATCCAGAAGTTGTGGCATAGAAAATAGGCCTGGAAGGATTGATTGGCAATGACACAAGACTAGCAATTATTGATTTAGCATATGAGGGTAGTGATGATGCAGGTAAAGACAAAGATTTATTCCTAGAGCATGATGAAATTGAAGATAATGCAACTATAGACATGTATGCAGAGATACCTGATCAGCCAAGTGCCCAAGATACTGAGTGAGGACATGCTAAGGGAGAAGAGATAACTGATAGATCTAGAAAATTAGGTACCAAGGTCACATTTGAACCTCAAGATACTAAGGATACAAACATGCCAAATGCTGGACAAGAAGGCCCGTTGAGGGGAGATGATAGTAAAGAACAAGAAAAGGTGGGTGGAGATAGCCAAAAAGATCACCAAAGTATGTAAGATCTTGGTCATTAGGGACCCAATATAGACCAACCACCACCTCAAGATGAATAAATTATACCCAATCAAAGTATGAAGACACCAGAGGAAATTCCCACACATGATGAGAAACAGAAAGTGGATGAAAGAATTCACATAGGGGAAGAAGAACAACAATAGCAAAGAGTGGATGAGGATACCTTGGAAGAGGAAAACCTAGAATTCCATGATGCTCACATTGAGAATACAGACCAAGGAGGGTCCAAATCTGATCTACCACATTGGTTAAAACATGAGGTAAATCCACCTCCATTATTTGATTCTTCAAATTTTGATATATCTTCATTATTTTCAGCTAAAGTGGCCAAACCAAAGAGAAGAGCCAGAGCTACCTCTATAATAAAGAGAGATCTGGTAATAGGGAAAAGAATAACTCAGGTAGCTATGCTTGTTGTGGATAAGGCCAAAGGAGAAATAAGTGTAAGTGAGTTCTAGATAACCATAGTGGACCCGAGCTTTGCTACTTCACAACATGAAGGGAAAGAAGCCAAAGATAGCATAGATGCCCTGCTAGCAAGGATAGAGTAGGAAAAGGCAAAGAATAAGGAACATAAAGAGAAAATTGCTCAAATGAAGACATTCATAAAGGGATTGGTGGCACCCACTAATATCACTATCTCAACATCCAACCCATTAGCAATAGTATCACAAGATGAAATCACAGGGTTGGATGTCATGAAGCATCGATCACAGGTGCTAGATAAATGGTTTATCCTATTTTTAACTAAAGGAGAACAAGTGATAAGAACCTGTATACGCCTAAAAATGACACAAATCATCCTAAATAAATATACTAAATATTTATTCCATTCTTCTATTAATTAAATAAATATTCTAAATTTATTTAATCAATTCACTGTTCCATAATTAAATAAATTCTATTTATTTAATTAAAATTCTTCTAAAGTCCTTCACAATTAAATAATCATAAATTATTTAATTAAGCCTAATTCCTCTATCCTAAAGTTCTAAATTCAAAATTCCACATCACCTTTACACCTCACCTTTTCCACCTCACCTTGTCCACCTCATCAGGTTGCACATGTAATTAAATATATTTAATATTTAATTACCTTATTTTCCCTCACCCACATGGCCTATTTCTTCTCCAATCAGAGGTCAGTTAACCAATCAATCAAATCTGTTAACCAACCTGTCAGTTGAGTCAAATCCTCAATCAATCCAGTCAGTTCCACAATCCACTCTTCTAACTGATCAATCAATTCTGTTAACAGATCAGTCAAGTCTGTTAACTCTCCAATCAGTTTTGTCACATCCCACCTTTCATGATGGAGCTGGGACACTTGTTGCGTTTCCACTGGTTGCACATTCCTCAACCATCCTCAGCCGTTGATCTTCATATCTTCTCTCAACCGTTGATTCCTATTCCTCCGAGTCTATAAATGAAGCTTCATCCCTCCATTCTAATCATCCAGGCTTTTGACATCGTTACTCTGCAGGAATATCACTAGCGCGCCTTCGGCACCCATTTGTCATCTACAAGCTTGAGATCACCATTGTTGCATTGGAGCTCACCTTCATTGCATATCACACCATAGCCGTTCACCATCGACTTCCTCAAACAGCTTTAAAAGATTGCACTCTCTGAGGGCTCATCTCATCTGCGAAAGGACGATTCGTGATAGGCGAACAATAGAAGTTTTGAAACAGAAGAGGTTTGCTGTGTTTGTTCATTGCTTTGTTTACTTGAATCTTCTTTGTTTCACTATTCTGTTGATGTTTGGGTCATCTATTATTCATTTGATTGATCACCATTTTACCCTTACATTTTTGGCGCCCACCGTGGGGCCGTTGCCCCTTTATTTCACCATTTTTGAGCTTTTTTGAAGGCAGGTTCCGTACAGGTCTCGTAGAGTCACGCACAGGTTCTTTCGGCGCATCTGTTCATTTTTACGGCGCTTTTGAAGACTGTTACGGCGCTTCTGAAAATCCTGCGCATCTGTGTATTCTTACTGCACTTTCATAGACTGTTGCTGCGCTTCTGTTATAACTGCGCATCTGTTGACTGTTACGGTGCTTCTGAAGATTGTTACTGCGCATTTATCCATTTTAACGGCGCATACGTTCAAAACTACGGCGCATTCGTTAATTCTGCGCTTCTGTTGATCATTTCTGCGCATCTGATCACTGAAGCTGCGCATTTGTAACTGGCTCAGGTTTTAGTACTTTTCTAGAGGATTTTGCTAACACTAACCCTTTTGCAGGTGTTTGCTGGAGCGGTTTTGCAGGATAAGCTCGGGTTCAGTTACATGTAGTTGCATCTAACTAGCTCACATTTCATTTTCTGGGAAAGAGTAAAATGGTTGTTCATTACAAATCTTCATCTAGTCTTAATTAGGGAGGAAGTAACTGGTTTATTTCATGCTTGCATTGCAAACAACTTCCAAGTTATTGCTATCTAAAGATTTAAAATTGAACTCATCACTGATCTTGCAGTTAAAATGAACCATTGCTATATCGTGAGACCTGAATTTCAAAGTTAACAATCTCATGCAACGTGGACTTAAAATTGAACTCACAACTACTTTCTGAAGTTAAAATGAACCATTGCTATGTCGTGAGACCTGAATTTCAAAGTTAACAATCTCGTGCAACGTGGATTTAAAATTGAACTCACAACTGCTTTCTGGGATTTAAAATTGAACCACTACAATATTGTTGAAATCACTTCAAAGTTCTGTTTGAGTAGCTTAGCCCATTTATTTTTTATCTTTTAACTAGGGTGGATTAATCAGTGTATTCTGTGCTTGCGAATGACAATAGGCTTATGCTCTCCCCTCTTCTGGGTGATCAGAGTGCCAGACTTGTCATTCTATTTGTTTAACCTTTAGGAGGGGCCTGCCCTTGGATGCACGCTTGTCCAAGCGGGAACGACCCTGAGTGGTAACAGGCTAACGCCAAGCCCTACCGAGCCACTTAAAATAAATTGTGCTTGAGGTGAAAACTTCCTGCAACGAGTGCTGTTATGTTATACCGACGGCCAGCCTCCCCCAAAACCCTCTCAGGCGTAACCCTTTGAGGCTAGGAGACTCCATAACGGAGAGTAGCACCGCCGCACGTGTAACCACTTGAACGGTTGCCCGAATTAAATACCTCTTGTTTTAGTGGCCCAAATCCCTTATAATCCATTTCTCGCCTAGGATTTTGTGCTTGCTTTTGTCCAAAATAGAGTCGAAAAAACTACAAAAACAATGGAAAACTACAAAACATTCTTTGTGCTTGCCGTGTTTTCTTGCTAAATTAATTCATAATATCAGGAAGACCTTTTCCAGCCAAAGAATACCAAAAACAGAGGAAAAATCCCAAAAATTTGCAAAAAAAAATACCAGAACTGTGCATATACACTTTTCTGCGGCGCATATACAGCGACTTACTGCGCTTTTGTACCGACTGGCTGCGCATATATACCTTTCTACTGCGCATATACACTGTTCTGCTGTGCTTTTACAGCGACTTGCCGCGCATATACTCCGACTTGCTGCGCATTTACTTTTCTGCTACGCATTTACACACTGTTACTGCGCATACATACTTCACCAGAGCGGCGCTTTTACAGCGACTTACGGCGCATTTACCCATTCTTGCTGCGCATCTATTTCTGCGCATGTGTGACAGTGAGCATCTGCCCTATTTTTGAGAAATTTTTGTCAGCTATTCAGAGTACCATTTCAGCCTAGTTCCATTTTCCGAGGTCAGAATCAACCTTGCAGTCAATTTTCATCCATTTTCACCCAATTCTCTCTCTTTCGTCGGTCGTCCTAGTCACCTTCTGTCCTAGTCACTCTTGACCCAACGTCATTCTATCCCATACCGATTCGACATAGGTCCTTCTTCGTTTCATTAGTGAATTCACGTAAGCCTAGTAGGTCACAGTACCTTTTTGCTAGTAGTCTTGTTGAACGACTAAGCCCCACACAGTGAGACTGGTATCGACTACCCTTGCTAGTGGCTAGAGTCTTGTGTCAACCGTCTTACCTGAAGTCATTGAGCGGGAGAACCCTTTGTCCAAGTCTTGTCCTAGATACCCCATTCATTACAGTCTTAGTCGGCACCTTGCCAAAATTTCTAATCCTAGTCCACTTCATCCCACCCCACCTTGCATGGTTCTTACTCGATCCCAGTACAACAAACTAATTGAAATGGCCGACTCATCTGATCACATCGCCCCACCACGTGATGATGATGAAGAAATTTCTCGTGAAGAATTAGTGGCACACATGCAAGATAGCAAATTCCAACGCCTAGTGGAGAAAGTGCTCCTTGAGGACCCCACCAAATATTTCCATCATCTCGCTAGTCTCGGAATCAAACTCCCCACAGACTTTGACATTAGCTCCATCATGGAAAATGCAGACAATGACCGTGAGAGGGACACAAATGACACAGGCCCACATGCACATGAGAGAGGCACAAATGACACGGTCCCCCATGCCAATGAGAGAGGAAAACAACCCATAGATCAAAATCCTCCTATGGCGGATGTGAGGCAACAAATTGAGAGTCTAAAGCTAGAAATCTCCAACCTTAAGATCAGCACAAGTTCCAAGAACTACTCCTTGGAAGATATAGCACCATACCCCTTTGACAGAAGTTTGGTCATGAAACCATTCCCCTTTCAGTTCAGAATCCTGAAATTTGACAAATACAAAGGGAAGGGGGACCCTAGAGATCATATCAGGGAATTCACTGCAGCATGTTTAGAAGTAGCTCACAACGAGACCTACTTAATGAGACTATTCCCAAGATCTTTAGGAGGTCAAGCTATGGAGTGGTTCTCACGTCTCCCACCAGGAATCAAAACTTTTGATGAACTTGTCAATAAATTCATAACGCACTTCTCTTACAACATAGAACACGAGGTATCTATGCTAGACCTATGCAACACCAAACAAAAGAGTGGTGAGTCATTCGCCACCTTCTTACAATGATGGCGACAGCTAGCTAGTAAGTGTTCTTACAACATGCCTGAGAAGCAACTATTGGAAATGTTTGTCCACAATTTGAATCCCGATCTTAGCTATCAGATTCAGATACAATGCCATACCTCATTCACCAAAGTCATTGAAATGGGGCTATTCATTGAGAAAGCTATGATCGCTAAAGGAACTCTCAAGCTCTACAAGGACACACCTCCTTCCAATTACACAACTGACAAGTCAAAGTTTTGGACCAAGAACAAGAATGTGGTCAACGATGGAGTAGTGGATGCCAAGGCGGCAGCCCCTAAACACCAACCCATATTCACTCTTAAGGAAGAAGCAAATAACAGTGCACTCAACAAGCCACCCCCTCGGGAACCTAGACCTTGGTTCAATTCAAATCCAAGGAAGAAATTCACACCGTTAGGAGAATCTCAAGAATCGGCCCTCAGAAAGTTGTTGGCTAACAATGAAATTTCTCTACCGCCAACAAACGACTATGAGCCTATCGTCAAACCTCCCTATTAGAAGGACACAGACTATTGCGAGTATCATCGAGGAAGGGGGCACACAACCAATAATTGCATCTGTCTTAAGAACGTCATACAGGATATACTGGATCAGAATCAGGGAGGGACACAACAGCATACCTCCAATGACTCTCATGTGGCCTACCGGGATCCTCTTCTAAATCACAACCGGCTGTATAACAATAATCGCAACAATGGCCACAACAACACCGATGGTCACAACGGCAACAACTCCAATGGCCATAACAATAATGACAACAATCGCAATAGGCCAAACCAGAACAGTGGGTCGAGTAATGCTAACTATGCAAGCGTTCCCTTTGAGTACACCATTAACTGCATTTCTGAGCATGTTCCGCAAGTCAACGTCATATCCTCCAACCAACAACCAGGACCTAACAGAACTGGTTGTAGTATAATTACCTGCAGTGGTAGAGTCACGATCAACACCACTCCTCCAAGGTCGTCACCATCTCCGTCCAACTCCCGCCCATATAATGTCATCGACCAATTGCAAAAAACTCCAGCTCACATTTCTATATTGGAGCTCTTGCATCTATCTCCTTCTCATAAGGAGATTCTTGAGAAAGCCTTAGTGGAAACTACAGTCCCCACTAACCTAGCCCAAGAAAAGTTTCAAACCATGGTGGGTAATTTGACATCCTCCACTTCCATCTCGTTTACAGAGCAAGATGACCTTTCCATATCTCAACCCCACAACACTCCTCTACACATTGTCGCATTCGTACACAAGCACCGCATCAAGAGGGTTCTCATTGATGGGGGTGCCGGTTTGAATATTTGCACTTTGAAGCTAGTCCTTGCATTGGGATTCTCTGAACAGGCAGTGGATCCACGGAGGAAGATTACCATAAAGGCCTACGACGAGGAAGAGAGAACCACGAAAGGCACGGTTGTCCTACCTATTCAAGTTGGACCGATAATCAAAGATGTGGTGTGCCAAGTCCTTGATC